>JBCNJP010000027.1:91340871-91445651 GCA_039602395.1 Deinandra increscens subsp. villosa
ATCCTTGGACGAAACCAAGCTATCATGTGACAATTGTAACTTCCCAAGTTAGCTCCGTTAAGTTTTTCCGTTAACTCCGTCAGTTCCGTTAGACAATCTCCGTCAGCCATATTATAAAACAGTAACTAATGCGTGTCTAGACCGAATACGTCCATGATCTTTGGTTGATCACCGAACCCGTCCATATGTGCTATGTGTTTACTTACTTGCTACCATTACGTAAAATTATATGCAACGTGTTTATTTGTTTAAGGGTGTAATTGTGTGATTATCGAGAAATTGTGCTTGTCTTACTTAGAACGAAAATTGACTTTTTGGGTAGCCAGCGAAACTACCAGGCGAAACTACAGTTTCGCCCGGTAGCTAAGGCATTTGGGCTACGGGACCAGTTTCGCGTGGCTAGCGAAACTACCAGCGACACTGCCAGCGAAACTAGCACCTGATATATAGAAAACCCAAGCCAACCTTCTCATTTTTACTCACTCCTCACAAACACACACACTTCTGCACTCTCCCTCTCTCGAGATCTCCGGCCAGCAAGGAAGTAGCTCGAACCACAGAGATTCCAGCCCCAAAACTTCATCCATTTAAGCATTTGAGATCAACCGTGAGTCACATAAACCCCCCTTTATGCATTTCTTGTATGTTTAACTAGAATGTATGCTCAAAATCCACATGCAATGACTTCTGCTACTGCTATGATGCTTAGGGATGCTAGACATAACATGAATTCTGTAAGACATTATGAAGATCCTGAATTCGAGCATTTCATCTAAATTAGGCATTTCGTCGAATACCTTATGTGCATAACTCAAAACAAAGATATTTCCACCTACTTTGCTTAGGTTTCTTTCCATAACTTGCATAAGATTGTGTTCTATGTCAACATACCATATTACAAACTAACCAATACCTCATAACACTTTGCAAAAATATACAAATTTCAAGCTTTTATACTAATTACAAGAAATTCGTTTTTGGGGTTTGAAGCACCCAAAACTTGGTGGTTTTGATTAATTTCTCAACATGCAAGTATTCACCGCCTCACATAAACATATTATAACCCATTAGGCACGAAATCACAGCCCTAAAACACCCAATTGAGTCATAATTTTCGGACCCTAAACATGCAATTACATAAGGGCTACTTACTTGATAAGCACCAACACTTGGTTAATGGGAATAGCTTCCAAACTCTTGCTTAATCCCCAAAATCGCAGCCCTTAGACCTCTTGATCTCTGATTTCGATTTTTGGGCAAGAACAAGGTGGGTTTGGGGGTCTGGATATCGCACTTCACGTTCCAGCCCCATCCCCCTTCTATTTTGTCTAACCAAAATCCCTTATTTGCATATTAAGTCCCTCTAGTTGTGTTTAGGTTATTTTAAAACCCCAAACTTTATATTTACACAACTAACCTCATAATTACGTGTTTTAACCCCAACTTTCATGTAACTATATTGTAGGAACACTAAGTTAAATGTACCCTTAACTTAGAATCCACGCTTAACGTGAATTTAACAGCATTTTTAACAATTTAAAAATTTGGGATGTTACACTTAGAAGATTGAAATTCAATGTATCAAAAAAATTGACTATATCAAAGCTTACTAGTCCATTACTCACATCTCCTTGTGCTGGGATATGGCCTTTTGTGCTTCCAAAGACAACTGGTCCTCCATTGATTCTTTTTGTATTTTCCAGTATGTGCTTATTCCCTATCATATGGCAAGTGCATCCACTGTCTACTACCCAAAAATGAGTGCTTGTTTGACTGAATCTCTCACTTTTGCTGTTTTTCCTTTCAACAATTTTTCTCTCCCGGTACTCTCTGAATTTTCTTTGTTTATTGGTCACTTTCTTGGGCATTTCACTAGACGAACAATGAGCTTGATTGACCAATCTAGTTCTTTCAGGTGATTTAGAATTTTTTTGTGAAAAATGTTTGTTTTGTTTCAAGTTTTAACCCTGAAGTGGAACAAAGTAACTTCCACTTAAACTAGCAACAAGTTCCGGTTGGATAGATTTCTTGGTTTTTGAAAAACTTTCCCTGGAGGTGGTCTTTCCTCTTGAGGGATTTCTTCTTCCTTGATTTTCAAAATGTTCAAACCCCTCAGCGAAATGTACTTTTGGTCTCTTCTTGGGAGCAGTAGCTGATCTGGGTTGATTTCTGTTTTCCAATTGAACTAGAGTTCGAGCGAAAAGTTGTTCCGCTTGAACTTCAGCTGAAAAATGATTTTGCTTCAAAATAGTAAAACTTCCATTTCTTTCATTTCCAACTAAATCCTGTTAGACTAAGATCCAAAATACTTCATTGTTTGACTTTTCACAGGTGAGATTCTACTTGTGAGCTTCTTTTGAAAATCAGCTTTTGGTTTTTGAACAGGTTTTGGTTTTGAAAGAGGTTGAACTTTACTCAATGGATTGAACAGCCACATGGCAGCCAGGTGCCCTTTTTCACCACAAAATACACATTCAAAAATTCTTGGTTCATAAAACTCATTTTCCTAGGAGACTCATTTTTGGTTATTTGCTTGTAATTCAGTTTACCAAGTCTTTGAGTTTGACTTCCCTTAGGTTGTCCAGGTTGTTTTCCACCAACTTTAGAATCCTTTGATTCATAGATAGTTGGGGGTAGCACAGCAATTGATGGTTTCAAAATCCTTGATTTCTGTTTTCCAATTGAACTAGAGTTCGAGCGAAAAGTTGTTCCGCTTGAACTTCAGCTGAAAAATGATTTTGCTTCAAAATAGTAAAACTTCCATTTCTTTCATTTCCAACTAAATCCTGTTAGACTAAGATCCAAAATACTTCATTGTTTGACTTTTCACAGGTGAGATTCTACTTGTGAGCTTCTTTTGAAAATCAGCTTTTGGTTTTTGAACAGGTTTTGGTTTTGAAAGAGGTTGAACTTTACTCAATGGATTGAACAGCCACATGGCAGCCAGGTGCCCTTTTTCACCACAAAATACACATTCAAAAATTCTTGGTTCATAAAACTCATTTTCCTAGGAGACTCATTTTTGGTTATTTGCTTGTAATTCAGTTTACCAAGGCTTTGAGTTTGACTTCCCTTAGGTTGTCCAGGTTGTTTTCCACCAACTTTAGAATCCTTTGATTCATAGATAGTGGGGGGTAGCACAGCAATTGATGGTTTCAAAATCCTTGATTTCTGTTTTCCAATTGAACTAGAGTTCGAGCGAAAAGTTGTTCCGCTTGAACTTCAGCTGAAAAATGATTTTGCTTCAAAATAGTAAAACTTCCATTTCTTTCATTTCCAACTAAATCCTGTTAGACTAAGATCCAAAATACTTCATTGTTTGACTTTTCACAGGTGAGATTCTACTTGTGAGCTTCTTTTGAAAATCAGCTTTTGGTTTTTGAACAGGTTTTGGTTTTGAAAGAGGTTGAACTTACTCAATGGATTGAACAGCCACATGGCAGCCAGGTGCCCTTTTTCACCACAAAATACACATTCAAAAATTCTTGGTTCATAAAACTCATTTTCCTAGGAGACTCATTTTTGGTTATTTGCTTGTAATTCAGTTTACCAAGTCTTTGAGTTTGACTTCCCTTAGGTTGTCCAGGTTGTTTTCCACCAACTTTAGAATCCTTTGATTCATAGATTGTTGGGGGTAGCACAGCAATTGATGGTTTCAAAATCCTTGATTAGTCAACTGATGTAGATGTTCTTGCATCAGTGACTTCAGGCTTCTTTGTTTCAACAGATTTTTCAATGCTTGACTGTGATGAGGTGTCATCAACAGTGAGACTAACTTTGCAGTCTGTTTTCAACGCTTTAATTGGTTCAATTGCAGGTGAGTATTCAATTGGTTGATCAACATTGTTGTAGCCAACACCAGTTTTACCATACATCCCTCCCATCCATAATTTCTCAGCCTTCTTATTTGCAGATTGAAACTTATCACAAGTGAACAAAGCATCTTTCAGTTTTATCTCAAGAACGTCAACCTCAGCCTTAGCATCTTTGGTTTCCTTTCTTGATTTTACAAGTTTTGACAACAAATCATCCAGTTATGTTTCAAGAAATGAGTTGGTTTGTTTTAACTGTTCAAATTCTTTGTTTTAATTGTCAATTTTAGCAATGTAAGATGACACAGTTTTCTTAAAGCATTCCTTTAACTCATTTAAATTTGAAACTTCATCAATCAGGTCAGTGTTGTGATTTCTGTACTTTATCACTTGTTCAATGCAAGCAAGGCTGCATAAGTTTTCTAAAACTTTTTTAGGAATGGGATTTACCTGATCTGAAGGGGAATCTTGTTTGGCCATCAAAGCATGATTGATTGGCTCAAGCTCAGCTAGGAAGTCTTCCCATTCGACACATTCAGTTTGGTTTGCCACATCAGCAACCACATTTTGATGGTTTTGACTTTCGGTTGGTTTTGGTGGAGTGGGTTGTTGACCTGAACTATGAGCAGAGTTGTTGCTTGAATTGTTGTGGTTGTTTCCACCATGATTCTTCATTTGAGTATGACCTTGATTCTGTCCTTCTCTTCTTGGTTGTGGGCACTCTCTTACAAAGTGTCCAAGTTGGTGACAGTTGTAGCATTTCACCTTGCTTTTGTCTAAGCCAATGTGAGCACCTTTTGCTCCTTTGTAAGTTCTACCAGTTCTTTTGTAGAATCTTTGGGCTCTAACAGACACCAGAGCAAGTTGGGTCAAAATATCCATTTCTTCTAAGTCATCAAGACCTATACATTCTAAGTCTTCACGAATGAAGCCTTGGTATGAGTCAGTTTCTACATAAGCATTATGAGAGTTGTCAAACGAGTTTGAAAAGCTCTCTTGACACCTTGGTCTCTCAGGGAAACTGACTATAGGTGACTGGTAAGAAGATGAATTTGAAGATCTTTGGTTATGAAAATCAGTAGTTAATTCCATTTCATAAGCACTGAGTATGCCATGAAGTTCACTAAGCCTCATCTTTTTAAAATTATTACATTCTCTGATGCTTACAGTGTAAACTGTCCACACAGAAGGCAGGGAACGTAGAAATTTTCTGTTTACATCAACTTGATCTAGTATTACGTCTACTTTTTGTAGTTCATCGAGTAAAGAAACAAATCTCAGGTACTGGTTAGTCATAGATTCACCAGATTTGTAAGTAAAGTTCTCATATTTTTGTTTTAAAACATCTTACTTGTTTTCCTTAACTTCACTGGTTCCTTCATTGATTTCACTCAAAGCATTCCACAGGCTATGTGCAGTTTTGTAACCCTTAAACCACTTAAAATGGAGTTGGGAAGTGCATCCTGTAGAGTCCAATATGCTTTATAGTCAAATTCAAGAGCAGCTAGTCAAATTCAACATATTTTTCTAAAGGTTTTGGTATCTTGACTTCAGGATCATCAGCTGATGAAATTGTTGGAGAATAGAGACCTTCATTCAAGGACTTCCATATACGACAATCTAAGATCCTAGCAAACCTTCCATCCTGAGTTTCCATGTACCAAAGTCATCAGGAGTGAACATTGGTGGTTTGTTAGCGCTACCATTTGAAGATCCTAAACTAAGTTCATTCATTTTGAAAAACATTTGAAAGACAAAAACAACAAAGCTTGTAAAGTAAACAAGTAGAGTATCAACTTTGAAGCACTAGAGGTCTTCAAAGTAGGAGCCAAAGCTCTGATACCACTTGTAGGATCGGTGTTAATTAGTATTTAACTTAACAAGAAACCATCTACTTGTAAATAAAACCCTGTGGAATTAAGTTATATTTCACTTTACTTAAGCGTATCTTAGTTCTCTTGTGTAATGTAAGTGTTTCATTGCATAAGAATAGTAACAGCGAAGTAGAAAATACTCGGCACTATTTGCATTAACTCAAGTTTACACTATTACAAGTTGATCGAGAACTGTGTGTAAAACTAAGAGCTAACTATGCTATATATAGTTCTGATGAGATCAATGACAGCCATTGATCTCAAACGATTTAATCTAAACCGTTAAACAAAAAGTCAAATACAACTACCAAAAGAATAAACTTTGACAGATGGGATATTTTGCGTGTTAACAACAACATTCTACTTTTGGGAGAGCGGATTTGATATATTTGGAAGCAACCAAGAAGCTTTTGCAGGATTGGACGACTGAAAAGACTTCTCAGGAAAAGTCTGGTTGAACTCATTATCTGGTGGATAATCGAGTTCACCCAGAATATTCGCTATATAACAAAATTGCTTCTTCCGGTTGAACCGCCTGTTCCGCTTAAACTTGAGACTTCCGCTCGAACTTCAACTTCAGCCAGAACACTTCAAAATTGGCTTTAAGCCGGAAATCCTCAAAGCGATATTCCTTACAAACTTAATCACACCATTGAAGCTCATTCTCTTTCCAACGCTTTAATCACAAGAACCGAGCAAAATAATATATTTTAGACTCGACTCGGTGTGTTTAGAGGGTGATTAATATTAAATAAAATGCGCATTTATACCATTTATCACTCAAGCAAAGGAACCACGATCGCATCACAGTACGAAGCATATTCTACGAAAGTTCCTGTTGATACATGATATGTGCGTCGTGTGAAGTATCAATCAAAGTACAAGATGAAGTCAACTAGGTCTGGCCGAACTAGGTCCGAACCTGAGGTTTGGCCGAAGCTCGGACCAGCGGGTATATATAGGTGATTGGTCTCTGTATTTTTAGTCTTCTGAGCGTGCGAGTTCTGTTAAGTGTGTGTTTCTGAGTGTGTATTCTCTGAGTCTATATCTGAGTGTTACTGATTGTAATTGTTCTTCTTTGATCAATAAATCAATCGGTTAATTACGTTTCGATGTCCGATTAGCTAGATCGAGTAGATGATCTGATGCTCACGCATTTTCAAGTGGTATCAGAGCTTTCTGGTTCACTCCATTGATCTGTGGTTGCTATATTTGGATTTTTGAAGCGTTTTTGAAGTTTCTCGAGTTTGTTTTCGTGTTGTTCATCAATTCTATCGAGGGTTTGGTGTCAAAATTGTTCCTAAGTCATTTTCTATCAGTTTTTCTGAGTCACAGTATCGAGTTTTGTCAAAATCCGTCCATTTTTGCGCGTTTTGGAAAAATGAGTTCGAGGTTCGGAGTTGTCTGATCAGGTTCGGAGTAACTGCTCCGAACTTCCGAACTTGAAGTTTGGTCGATATTCGGTCAAGGTTCGGAGCTGTCTCGGTCAAGGTTCGGAGTGATCTGAGGTTCGGAGCTAGATCGGAGTCTTTTAGGAGTTTGGTCTGTAGATTTTGACTCGGAGCAAGTTCGGACAACGTTCGGTGTTTGGATTTAAGTTCGGACATAGTTCGGAACTTAGTTATAAGTTCGGAGAGAGTTCGGACGGCAGAATCTTAGTTTTTCAAACGATGTCGGAATTTCACGCGTTTGCTGCAATGCAAAGTGCCATGCAAACCATGCTGAATTTTGATAATGAAATTGGAACAAGCCAGAAAGTTCCCAAATTATTGAAGCTGGAAGATTATCAAAATTGGAAGAAACGATTTTCTGCTTACATTAGCACAAATGACATTGATTTATGGATTCCAATTCGAAAGTTGTATGAACGACCAATGGAAGATGGAGATCTTAAAGAAATTCAAGACTTCGATGCTGACGAAAGAAAAAGTTATGAGCTTGAAAAGAAAGTTTATGGTTATCTTACTATGGCTTTACCTACTGAATTGCTTCATCAATTTAGCACTTGCAAGAAATCTAAGCAATTGTGGGATGCTTTATCCGCAAGATGTGTAGGAAATGCTGATTATAAGAAGAGTCGAAAGAAAGTCTTGAACAAAGAATTTGATAATTTTCAGATTATGACAATGAAAACATTACTGCTCTAGTTTCAAGATTTTCACATTTGATTAGTGAATTGAAGGTTGTTGGAATTGAAAAATCTGATGCGGATTTAAAGGAAAAGATCATGGAAGCATTACCTGAAAAGTGGGAGAATTATGTTTTATTGCTCACTCATGACAAGGATTATTCTACCATGACATTTCACGAGCTTACTGGAAAACTTCATGCTCGAGAAATGGAAATGTTAAACTCAAAGAAATCAACTGCTACTTTGCAGAATCCTGAACTGTATCATGGTGAGAATAGTGCAAGCATGAGTGCAAAGTCTAAATCAAACCAGAATACCGCACCAAGTGTTGCTTTTATAGCTGGAGTTTCAGGAAATTCTGATAATAATTCTTCAAGGGGTTGCAATTTTACAATTCCAAATTTTTCAAGTCAAAATGCTTTTTCAGCTGAATCAACAGATGATTGTGCCAAAATGATTTCTGCATTGATTTCATCATCTTTTGGTTTGATTCTGAAAAATGTTGCTGATGCAAAGTTAACTAGTGAGGATCTTGATGCTCTTGATGATGATCAACTAACTGAATTGGATGTATCTTGGTAATATGCTATGTTGTGTCAAAGATCTAAAAGATTCTTTAAGAAACATGGAAGGTATATTTCTGGTGATAAATTGGGTTTTGACAAGTCCAAATTAAAGTGTTACAAATGTTCACAACTTGGACATTTTGCTAAAGATTGACATCAGGCACATGCAAATAAGTCTGGTGTTCCTCTATCACCAAAGCCTGGTTTTACTCAACCATCTACTAGTAACACAAGCAAGACCACAGCTTTGATGGCTCAAAATGATGGTGTATATGATTGGGGTCAACAGTTTGGGTATGATTCATCTGCTTTGATAGTTACTCATGATCAACAAGAAGATTCTTGTTCAGAAACTAGTTCCGATACTAGTTCAATTCCAAGTTCTTATGAATCTGCTGAAAACTTGGAGAGTCTGATGAAAGAAATGCTTTATTGATGAATAAAGTTCAACAACTGTCTGAGGCATATGATGTGATTAATTCAGAGTTGAAGATTTCTAAAGATCATGGCAAGGAGTTGACATTAAAGAATGAGTATTTGACCATGAAAATCCAAACATTGAATGAGGTTTTGGAAGTTTTGAAGCAAGATAAGAAGAATGTTGAAATTTCAAAGGCTAAGATTTGTGAAGAACGGGATGAGTTGGTAAAAGATGTCAAGAAATGGAAGGATGAAGCTGAAGATACAGCTGCTGATTTTCAGAATTTGTTTGATAAATCAAAGGTCAAACTTGATCTGCTTATAAAGAATGTTGAAGAGTCAACTTCTAAGATTGAAGCATATCAAGTTGACATGGGAAAGTTGTTGGAAGAGAAGCGAGAGTTAAAGTTGTTGGAGGAGAAGCGAGAGTTAGTTCGTGTCAATAAAGTTCAAGCCACGAATTTGGAGATTCAAAAGTGCAACGAGGTTAAATTGAAGAAGGAATTACATGAGGGACTTGATAATTTGCGTTTGCATATATTTGAAACTCACAAGGTTGCAAAGCGATTGATTGCTAAAGAAAAAGAATTTGCTGAGGCTCAACAAAAAATTTCTGATATGAAGGTTCAAGTTCTTGATGCTAATCGATTGCTTAATAATGTTTCAAATTCTCAAGTCTTCATAAGCTTTTTAGCTAATGATGAAAATTTTGAGAAGATGTTTGAAAAGACTGCTTCACCCCCTGCTCATATCAAAGAAGCTGTCAAAGAAGTGAAGGAACAAATTGAAGAATTTGATTATTCAAAGGTTTCGTCATCTACTGCTGAGGATGAGAAAGTTGTGCCGAAGAAGAAGAACAGGAAGAATAAGAAGAAGAAGGAAAATAAATCTGAGGATTCTCCTGCACCAAAGTTTGTATCTGGTTCATCGTCTGCTGATAATGAGAAGTCAGTTACTTCTAGTGACAAGCTTCAGTCTCAACCCGAGTTTGATGAAAAGATCTTTTATAATCAAAAGAATGTCACCGAAGTAAAAGCTGAATTTTCTCGATTAGCAAAGAATGGACATTTTACACTTGAGGAGAAGATTTCTGGAAAGCATGAAGGATTGGGTTTTCACAAGATGCAAAATAAAGCTGAGAAGGTTCCAGCAGTTTCATCTCAAGATTTGAAGAAATTAAAGATGAAACAAGTGAAGAAGGAAGTGTTTCAAGCTGATAAAATTCAACCCGAGCGGTTTTACAAACTCAAGGGTTCAGATCAATTATTTTCTGACAAAGAATTTCCTCTTCATTGTGTTGATGCTCGGAAGATTTCTGAAGTTTTTGTGAAAGCTCAAGTTTCGTCTGAAAGTTCTCAATCTCGAAGCCCTACATCCAAATGGGTACATGATCACATGCATCAGGTATATGATTCTCATTCTGATGATGTTCGAGATATTCATGTGTGTTCTTCGCAGGTACATCAAAGGTGGGATAAAACGACAAGAATTTGTTATATTTGCCGTTGTCCAGGGCATATGGCAAAAGATTGTCCATCACCTGCTGATTCACCACAAAGATTTCACAGGAAATCTGTTTTTGGTAAAACTGCCACCACAAAGTTCTTTGATGACCAAGGCAGAGTTTTTGATGAAGTTAAACCTACATTCTTTCATAAACAAAAACGTTTTGTTCCAATGTTTTCAAAAGCTCACAATGTAGGTTCATCATCACAGTCACCTATGATTGTTTCATCAAAAACTGAATTACCAAAACAACAACAATGGAAACCTAAGGTGGTTTCTAAGCAAAACAAGGACACTAGTCGACCAGAAGCGATTCGCTTCGGGTCATTTTTGGACTAATTAGTTTGACCAGTGTGCAGGTACTTCTAGAAGACCTATTGACAATTGCCTAGTTGTTGATGGAGGAGTAGTCTGCTTAAGTTAAATATTCATGATAAATCTTTCTAACCTGCAAATTTTCTGAATTCTAAATCTGCAAATTATCCGTGTTGATTGATCACTATTCTTTGTTTACAAGTTTTTCTCAAAAATACCCAAAAATAGAGTCATGTTTTTGTGTAAAATAAAAATACCAAAATACAGTTTTCATTTTAAGGGGGAGAATTGTATGTAAGGGGGAGTGATTAAGAAAATGCATGTTATGGGGAGAAAGTGAATACATGCCAAAAATATAATGAAGGAAGGTGAATACATGCCAAATATATAAAATTGTGAGAAATTAATCATTGGGAAATGATGGTACATTGGCTTACGTATCTGACTCATGAATAGAGTAGATGAAAGAGCTATAAGATCATTGTTTGATATGCTTGGTAGGCTCGACAAATCAGAAAGTATTCAGATGTGATATACACTAAATACTAATGCTTGACCATGTGGATAACATCTTGATGCATAATTCATGACACAAAAGAAGAATAAGTGTGAATTTCAAAATGAGAAGTCAATGTGTATACATGTGTTCATTTTGCAAATATTTAAACTTGTTTGATTTTCTTTATTTTGTCAAACGATCGGACTTTCTCTGCGTATCGAAAGATCGACCTTATCGTTGTTCGTTTGACGTTCTACTTTATTTTCTTTGGTGTTTCGTATAACTCATCAGACTTTCTCTGCGTGTACGGAAGTACCGACCTGATTGTTGTTGGGTTATACAATTTCAACTTATTTTTATTTTCTTATTTTGTTAAATCCGAGGCCTTATATGCGTATCGAAAGATCGACCTTAAGGTAGACGATTTAACGTTCTTATTTCTTTTTGCATGGAACACCGTTGACTATATCATGAAAATATTATGCATTGTGAAAAATCACAAATGCTGTCACACAAAAGGAAAAAGAAAAAGAAAAGCTGAAAATGTCTGATTATGTCTGATAGTGTGGGATACACTGGTCAATGCAAATCTAATCAATACCTTAACATATCTAGATGTTATGAGTATGATTTTGCCTGAGTTTAAGTTGGACAAATTATACCAGCAATCAGCATGACTTATGTGCTTCGATTAATTGAAAATGAAGTGTAGTTCAGTGCGATATGTTCAATATGATCCCATATAGTGATCTTTCTCATACCAAAAATAGTGTTTGATTTTGTATTGCAATTTCATTTCATTTCAGAAAAGAACAAAAAGATTTTCGGTGTATTTTAGCATAAACTTTGAAAAATCAAAAAGATTTTGTTTCTGCTTTATTTTCGATCTGATCAATGCGTGATACAAATCATTTTCAAAATTATATCTTGGAGTCTCGAAGAGACGTTTGCGCCAAGTATATTTAAATGTTTGAGCAGGTTGCGATGTGCATGTTATCACAACTTCAAGTCTTCTGAAGATGTTGATGAAAGGCCAGAGATACTCTAAAATGTCATCAAGTATTCAAGATCAAGCTACGATCGAGTTAAAGAGGAGTTTGTTTGAAGATTCATTTCATTGAACGAACGGATTCTACACTTGAGGGGGAGCTTGATTGAAGATACAAATTTGATGATGTTGAAGAGATACTGCACATGACGAGGGGGAGTTTGTTGATACCTGATATGTGCGTCGTGTGAAGTATCAAACAAAGTACAAGATCAAGTCAACTAGGTCTGGCAAAACTAGGTCCGAACCTAAAGTTCGGACTGGCCGAACCTGAGGTTCGGCCGAAGCTCGGACCAGCGGGTATATATACGTGATTGGTCTCTGTATTTGTAGTCTTCTGAGCGTGCGAGTTCTATTAAGTGTGTGTTTCTGAGTGTGTATTCTCTGAGTCTATATCTGAGTGTTACTGATTGTAATTGTTCTTCTTTGATCAATAAATCAATCGGTTAATTACGTTTCGATGTCCGATTAGCTAGATCGAGTAGACGATCCGATGCTCACGCATTTTCAGTTCCATTACATTCGAGAAATACTGGAACGAGTCGATGTTATCATAAGTAAGATCCATACTGATCAAAATATGACAGACTCATTTACTAAACCTATGCCTCACGTCAAACATGAGGAGCATGCTGAGAAAATAGGTCTTAAATTTGAAAGTCAGTGGATTTGATTTGTATTTAGAAATTTGGTGCATTCGAGTGTACCGACAAATATCCGCGGTTTATGTTAGTAGTTAAGGAGTTATATATAAACTATTTGTCTTCAATTGTTAGTACATTAAGAATCCATGAATACTAGTGTATCCTAAATGTCCATACTTGATCAGATGCGTGGGGACGAATCTGAGCGATACACTATTCTGAGTTATAATCAAGATTCATGAGATGAATGCTCAAGAAGTGTTAAGAATCATATTAAAAAAAAAGATATTTTATTGGTTGAATAAATATTGGACGTAGCCCATTTCAAAATAATCTTCATTGATCGACGTCATGAGATATTTTGATAATGGTACAATCATGTTGTCATTAGACTTGCGGTGCAAACTAGAGCGAACATTTACTAAAATGTTACTCTTTGATTTTAACTAATGTTGCGCGTTACAGAGCAGTAATAAGCATACTTAATTGGGAGTGATCTGAAGCTTAGTAGGAGCTGTTTGTAGCCAAAGGGATATGTTCTCTTATTACTATAAGAGTTAAACTTTCTGGCGCCATCGTTGAATTTAAATGGTGAAAATGCATGGCCGTGCTCGAACTAAGATCGGATCATTAAGACTAATTCAAATTGGGAACGATACTAAAAATTGTTAAACACCATATGAGATTGATGTGAGAAATCCATGTCTCGTGTTTAACGAGTGTTCTTAACAAAGGGATATATGATCAGGCTACCATAGGCTATAGTACTTGGTTTGATCAAAGTAGTTTATAAACACAAAAAAGTACTTGACAATATTTTGTCATGCCTTGCTAGAAGGAGGAGGATGCAGCTAGGCGTTCAATTCTTCCTTATACGTTATAGAACATTATCGACGAAACGTCCAAGTGGGAGTTGTTGGATATATAGTGTCCGATCGTAGGATAATAGTAACGTGACTATCGAGGTACGATAAAAAAGGGGTACCTTGGGCAACGAACAAGAATATGAATCTAATTAATATATTCACGATTTAATAATAAACACGTTGAACGTTTTATTTAGAAAACGTAAGTAATTTAATTATGAGATAATTAAATTGGTTGTGGATTAATTTAATTATGAGATAATTAACCTAATTAAGATATATATATATATATATATATATCAGATTTCAAATATATATATATATATACTAGTGGGGTACCCGCGCGTTGCGGCGGGCGATGGTTAATAGCGCGTTATTGTCTTTTGTTCACGCATTTAGAGGCGACGATAATTTACAACGCGATATTCGTCCCCATTAGTGCGATGCCACGCCGACAACAATCACCCAACACGCTACTTAATTTTTTACTTTATCAATCCTCACATGATATATTGTATCGTATGTCTGTTGGTTTTCTAATTTATAGTATTGATGTAGTCTATCTATGACATAAGCTTTAAAGGTTATGTTAGTTTGTTAACGGACAATTGGACCATTATGATTACAATAAGCAATTTAATTATATTTGTCACCTAAAATTCTTAAATCCATTAATCTAGAAATAAACTAAACAACAAATTTTATAAAACAATTCATAAAAGCCATAAAGCTAATTGTATATCAACATTATTATCGTAGTGTTTAAGTTACTCACCTGAAAAATTTATACGGACTAATGAGTTTATTAAAAGGTATATCAGATGAAAATCTCCATTTTCTCAAAAGGTATGTCAAATTTGTTTTATTAAAATATGTAGTGATCGGCTTGTTTAATGATTATTGAGGTAAACATTTGATGATTAGGTAAACATTTGTCTTGCATGAATATCCACTTATAAATATATACCCAATAAAGTTTACTGTTATGCATTCACATTTACAATTATGACAATTACTGTATGATACGGGTCAATGATCGTAACCCACTTTTCTACTTACAGTTATTATGTTGAAGTAGTCATGTATTCATGATTTAAAATCGTGCACGTTCCCATGTTTAATATTGCATTCACGTTCCCATGTTTTCCTAGTTGTTAGTTAAACATGCATTTTCATATTCTATAAATTGTACTTCACTTTAAATGAATGGTTAAAATAAAGTTTGCAGTAAAATTTTTATTTCTTCTCCGTTAACTTCTTAAAGGTTCACCCACTCAAGGGTGTCATCACTGTAGCTTTTAAAGATGTCAGTTAAGAACAATAGGAAACAACATAAGGAAAGTGTTTGACACTTTTCTACTAAACCTCAAAACATTAACTCTAGAAAATAAATCATTCTACAAGAAAAAAATGATCAAAGTCAAACGATAAAATAGTATTTACCAGAATTATGGAGAATATTCATAACAATGAAACATCGAATTATATTTACTTTGACTTGATCATTAATCTTTCGCCTTAAATGTTTACTTGTTTCTGTTTCTGATCGCAAATGAAGTTCGATAAATCTGCATATATGTTTTGGTCAATTTGTCATTGAAAGGTACAAACTCTCTTCCCTTGATCAGTAGTTGCAGAACTATAGATTTTCAACAAAACAATTACATATAAAAATAAGTCCACCAAACAAGTACAATACACAAAATACAAACCATAATATATTTAATCCCAAAATACCATGTGTTGAAATGGATCACGTCATGTTGACCTAGAACACTTCTAAAATGGTTAAAGTCAAGCCAACCAAGATAACCTGGCCCGCAAGACAGTCAATTAGGAGCTCGTTCTCCTTTTTGCTGCTTGTTTTGTATGATAGGCTGAGAAAGTTGCCATGATATTATATAAGTACATATCAATTTTAAAACCTAAAATCTGAATTAGTAGAATTAAGTATATACTAAGACCATTTAGTGTTATTGTTGTTAAAATCACTGCAATGAATATAATTAATCCGATATTTCTCATCATCAAAATCTTAATTTGGAAGGAAAAAGTAAAATCAAACTTCACTTTCGCTATTATCACCATCGACTAACTCAGGATTGGATACATGGTTATGATCTTGAATTGGGGAAAATACAAAGGAGCAAGGAAGATGGATACTTAGATACAGATGAATACCAAAGAAAATCACTGAAACAAACTTCACTACAAAACAGAAAAACATGCAGTCGTCATTAGTAAACATATAAGATCACAGCTAGTTGTTCATCAAATTAGTATACAACAATGAAAATTAGGGTTATCAAGAATAAAAACATGAAGCACACCTTTCCGAGTCACCATCAAGAATCAAAAGCTTCTTCACCAGCTCTCACTTCATCATCCTAATGAAAAAAACCAAAATTATTTGTCAATTTTGAGGAGAATAACATCTGCAATTCAGTTGCCTTAAACAAAGTGTCTCTGTAATTTTCACAGGTTGTAATTCTTCATGTAATCAATAAACATAACAGTCGTGGAAATATAAATTCTAACAAGAAAAATGAGGTGTAAAAGCAAAAATTATTATTTGATCCCTTATCAAATGTTGGCTATGTTCCACAAAATGCAGCTTATTGTTCGATCCTTGCAATTTGACCCATTGGCATGTATCTTAACAATTCTTGTGAGCAATATGCATATATAATTTAATTCTGATGTACAGGAACCATGCTGACAACATCAGAACTTCTAAATGGATTTGGACTATCCATATCATAGTCTCTTGAAACCAATTCTAGTGAAGCAATTTTGAGGGAAATGAAGCAATGAAAAATATACTAACCCTTGAGAATACCAACAACTGAGTTTCTGTTGTAACATAAAAACATGAAATGAAGCAATGAGGCAATTAGTTGGAAAATATCATTTTATTTTCAAAACTTTTTAACTTTTAAGCCTCATCATTTAATAACTCAATGTAAGAACTGGGCCAATTGTTAAATTATCAAGATTCCTTCTCTCGGTATGATTCCTTTTGCGAAGACCTAGAATGCTTAAAACAACCTAAACAAATAACTTGTAAGTTATAGCATGCAACAAAAAGAAGGTGCAAACACCGTAAAGTTAGCCGAAAGGGTTTGATATATTTATAGTGTTTAACCTACCTCCAGGAGGCATAGGCTTGACAAATTGCATTGTCTTCGGCTCCGATATCTAACAAAACACCAGAAATAGGATCACAGATCCAAACAAAAAATAGCAAGAAAAACTACAAAACTGAGTTCAAGCCAGCGACCGGTTTTCGATCTGATCCAGAACACAATATTATCCATCAGAGGGCATGTATTCCCTTTACGATCATAAAAAAAGCATAATGATTGAACGTGAAGTTTAGTTGATCGTACACTTCAAGAAGTCAAGAGTTTGACCCAGCATCTTATATGGATCAAGAAACAAAGAAAATAAGTGATTACGATGGAACAAACCCACCTTTCCATCATATTCTTGCCTAGGCAACACTTCAGGTGCTATGTATGCTGGTGTACCAACTGTGAATTTTGGCTGTGAATGAAGTGCTGAAGAATGCATTACAACGCATGAAAAAGTCAAATTATATAAACTTTGACCAAAATGTGGTGACACACAAATACAGTTAATGTTAAAGATAACTACCTTGGAGTATCCACATAAATCATTAAACGGGGCGCAAGGCTTCCATCCAACAACATGTCCTCTAGCTTAAAATAACGGAGATAGACTTACTTCAACCATGAAAAACAACAAAAAGAAAGTTAATAATCATCTTAAGTTACGAAATATTATGAGTATAGAAGCATTAACCGTGAAGGACACAACAATACCTGATATTAAAGATGGACATTTTCACTGTCACCTAATTCTAGTTTTGGTTTTAATCATAGCAATGTTTCATCATCATCGTCAGTATGTTCCTCATATTGTCATGAATTGAGGTTGTTGTTCTTTGGCTATAGCTACGCCTTCTTCCATACCTACCAAACAGTTACCGCCTTAGTTCCCTGAAAAAGGAAAGCAAAATTAGAAGAATGCCCCATGTGCCACACCTCACGCATCTATTTGAGATCTCGCTTCATAATTGGGTTCATACTCTGTCCAGTCTTAGACATTAACTGTTCCAATACCCTCTGAATCACCAACAGCCGTAAATCCTGCAGTAAAACTCATTAAATTTCTAAAGCTTAAAAGAATAAAACTTAAAACAAAATAGTAAGTTAAAGGAAATTTACATTTTTCGAACCAAAGGTTTGATGCACAGGCTATATATATTCTATGTTATGCTCAAAAATAGAATATAATGTGTATTCTATGTTAGCAACAAAGAAAATTTTAATATTAACAAAGATATAAAAAAGTTCGGAACAACCAAGAAAAATTATCCTCTCTTCTTTTTTGAATTGACCTTCATCAATGATATAGTAGCCAAACATTTAATTAATACAATATGTTAACATTAAACAAGCAGAGAGGTATGGTAAACCTGTTAAAATCGCTTTTTTTCTCTCGGATTTTTGAACAAACAATCAGACCTACCACGAAGTCAGATGGTAACCTAGAACGACCAATTATTTCATAAACAAGTGGCCAACTACTACTCTTCAAACCCTCATTAACATCCCTCATGGAGTAAAATCCTTCAAAAGAGCTCTTGCCAGCCAAATCCATCAGATAACACCCTCATTTCCAGCCAACTGCTTTGATTCTGGCAAGTCCCTAGTCTGCGTAACCTGCTCTCCCAACTTTGACAAATTTTGCATACCATTTTCTTTTGGATACTCTGGACATGTTTTTTATTTGACCATTTGTAACTAAACAGTAGATGGGTTGAACTATGGAGTGTCATGGGCTTGAAATCTAAATCCAGCAACTACAATGTCAATATTTAGGCAACCAACAGCCTCTGATGTAATAAATTATTCAACTAATAAGTAGAAATCAAGCCACAAATAAGTATACAACCTAAAGGAAACTAATTAAACTCATGAACTTGAACTAATAAGCATAAACAAATAGAAGTAATAAGCAGCAACGAATAAGCAGATTAACAACAAACCTTGATTGCCAATGATATACACCTCTGTGTCATCAACCGAATCAACAATAAGAGCTTCGTCCCATGAGAAATCCTCAATGAATTAAAATCAGTTGGAGACCAAAACAGAAAGCACTCCTGGTTCGACAACCAAAAATTAAAAATTGCACAGAGATGAGCTTCATTTAACTATGAGTTAAAATCAGTTGGAGACCATATTACCTGAGAATCTGAGATTGTCGCTTATCGAAACCATCAGTCTTCAATGACCAGACACATGAAATTCGATATATTTACTGAAAATCTCAACGAAAATCCTAAATGAACAACCAAAGCTGTAATTTGGGTTGAAATCATCAAAGATCGAGTCAGAGCATGTCTTACCTTGAAGGCAGAAGAAGAAAACAAAATCTATGAATTGTGTCTGCTCTCAAACGCATCGCCGGAGGTAATCTTGAAGCATCGACGAAGATTTAGGGTTTCTTGGGAGAATTGCGAAGGAGAGAATTGAATATCCATATCACTGTTGCTTGAAGCATCGACGGAGATTCAGGTAATTGCGATTGAGAGAGAATTGCGAAAGAGAGAACTGAAACGCTTTTGGAACTTAAACAGATTTAGGGTTTTGAAACGATTTTGAAAATGGAGATGCGAATTTAGAGAGTTTCTTGGGCGGTGAACGTTTATCGAAGAGAGATTGCGTGATACGTTTATCGAAGGGACATGCAGCTATCAAGAGAGAAATGGGACGTAATAGGTGGAGGTGGGCGGTAAAGACAACATGGAACGGCGGTGGGCTCAAAGATGGAGTAAATGACTAAAATATCATAATTCTCTATGGTTAGATTGGTTTTCAGATTTTGAAGGTGCTTTATGAACTTGTACTTGATGCTCAATCATTTGTACGCGTCTTAAAATTAAGGAATTTTATGACGAAAATACCCCCGATGACCAATATGTATTATATAGTAGTATAGATATATATATATATATATATATATAAAATTTCAAATTTATATATATGGTATATATATACTAATTTGAATTTGAATAACTTGATAAATAAGTTATATAGTTATTATGGATTGATTCAAATTGATGTAGCTGAAATAATTATCATGTTAGCCAAATCTATAAATAGGGATCAAATCCTACAAATTCTGATTGCTAGAGTTCACAACACAAGAGAGAGAGAGAGAGAGAGAGAGAGAGGGACCATAGAATTTTTGGCCACCCCCTCCCTTTGGATCGCCGGGTAAGGATCGATCTAACCCTCACGCGATATCAAAACCTAATAATACCGTGCGGAATCCGGTATTACTAGTGATTCAAGAACGAAAATAATAAACTAATAACAATTAAAAGAAGTAAAGGAAACAAATAAGAACACAAAACCAAAACCGATGAAAAAGAAGAATACTTGATTAATCACCTCGAACTGGTTGCAAAAACACCAAGTCCGAAAACCCTTAGGATACGGCTCTTAATACCCACAATCAACAACCTATTCTAATGTTATGAGGGTTCTATATATAGGAGAGGATATGCTTGGAAAACAAGCTAATCTTCTAACCCTATCTAAACACAAATCTACCCACCTACAACCACAACCAAAACCGGCCGGCCCCCATTTAATCCATAAACCCACTAACACTAGCCCATTTACAATAGTTAACTAGCAATATATATCAAAGTAACCCAAAGACTAAACAAAAATAACTAATGCAAAAGCCTCAATATCTAGGTCTCTACAATCTTCCCCTAGGCTTTAGCATTAGATGGTCTTCTACATTCTGAACTTCCTTGACACCGCCAATGATGTAGGACCATACCATAGCTTCTCTTTCATAATTCATGCAACTCCTCTTGTATAAACCTTTGCATACTGTTCATTTTCTGGAGTGCATTCAATTTGATTCCTGTCAAGCACTAGAATGTCTTTCTCATAGAACCTCAGCAAATCATGAACCTCCATCACACTAAGTGTCTTAGATTTGCAGATAATCTTCGCTTCACCCGTGTATTCACTATAAGCCCATGAAAGAAAATCAAATAAGCAATTTTCAGGATGCTTTGGCGGGAGTGGTATTGTCGTTACCTTCTCTGTTGGTAGATAAAGCACATTCTCAAACATCTTTCTGGATCCCTTATGATATAATCCTCTGTATTTCTTCACAAAGGATTCCTTATGTGGAAACTCATCAGAACTCTTGAACTTGCTCAACACAGCCTTCCTCAGCTTCTTATAAAAGTGATTTGCATATTCATTCCTTGATGGGTTGAAGAACGGAGCATGATAGAGATTGATTAAATCAACCTTCGTTCAAGAGTAGAATTTGTGTCCAACATTTATAGTACTCTAATGGACAAGGTCCTCTTCTTCTAACCACAAACATGTGCTTTTCTTCATCAATTATCCATGATTTTGGTTCCCATGTAATCCCTCTCTTATCATGGAAGTGATCACCAAGTTGAATTAAGTACCTGTTGATACCTGATATGTGCGTCGTGTGAAGTATCAAGCAATGTACAAGATCAAGTCAAAGTATGCTTGGCCGAACCCGATCCGAACCTGGAGTTCGGACTGGCCGAACCTGGGGTTCGGACAAGGATCGGCCAGCTGGGTATAAATAGTTGTTTGGTCTTTGTAATAGTCAGTTTTGAGCGTGTGAGATTTCTGCTAAGTGTGTGTTTCTGAGAGTGTTCTCTATGTCTGTATTCTGAGTGTTTCACTGATTGTAATTGTTCATTGTGATCAATAAAATAATCGGTTAATTACGTTTCGATGTTTGAATAGCTAGATCGAGTAGACGATCCGATGCTCACGCGTTTTCAAGTGGTATCAGAGCTTTCTGGATCACTCTACTGATCTGTGGTTGCTATCTTCGGATTTTTGAAGTGTTTTTGGAGTTTCTCGAGTTTGTATTTGTGTTTTTCATCAATTCTATCGAGTTTTCGGTTTCAAATTTGTTTCTAAATCACTCCCTATCAGTTTTTCTGATCCATAGTAATGAGTTTCGTCAAAATCTATCCATTTTCACATGTTTTTGAAAAATGAACTCGAGGTTCGGAGTTAACTGTTCAGGTTCGGAGTAACCGCCCCGAACTTCAAGTTCGGTCGACGTTCGATCCATCTTCGGTGAGAGTTCGGAGGTTTGGTCTAGTTCGGTCGAGGTTCGGAGTTAGATCGGTGCGAGATCGGAGCTACATAGGTTCTGTCGAAGTTCGGACAATTGATTTTGATTCGGAGCAAGTTCGGACGAAGTTCGGACTTTGGTTTTAGGTTTGGACACAGTTCGGAGGTCAGTGTTGGGTTCAGAGAAAGTTCGGCCGACAAAATTTCAAAGTTCTCAAACGATGTCGGAATTTCATGCGTTTGCTGCAATGCAAAGTGCGATGCAAACCATGTTGAATTTTGATAATGAAATTGGAACAAGTCAGAAAGTTCCCAAATTGTTAAAGCTAGAAGATTATCAAAATTGGAAGAAACGATTTTCTGCATACATCAGCACAAATGATATTGATTTATGGATTCCGATTCAAAAGTTGTATGAACGACCAAATAAAGAAGGAGATTATAAGGAACTTCAAGATTTTGATGCTGCTGAAAAGAAAAGTTATGAGTTTGAAAAGAAAGTTTATGGTTATCTTACCATGGCTTTACCTACCGAATTGTTACATCAATTCAGCACTTGTAAGAAATCAAAGCAATTGTGGGATGCTCTCTCAGCAAGATGTGAGGGTAATGATGATTACAAGAAGAGTCAGAAGAAAGTGTTGAATAAAGAATTTGATAATTTTCAAAATTATGAAAATGAGAACATTACTGCTCTCGTTTCACGATTTTCACATCTGATTAGTGAATTAAAGATAGTTGGTATTGAGAAATCCGATGCTGATTTGAAGGAAAAGATTATGGAAGCTTTACATGAAAAGTGGGAGAATTATGTTTTGCTGCTCACTCATGACAAGGATTATTCTACAATGACGTTTCACGAGCTTCTGGAAAACTTCATGCTCGAGAAATGGAAATGTTAAATTCAAAGAAGTCAACTGTTACTCTGCAAAATCCTGAATTGTATCATGGTGAGAATACAACAAGCATGAATGCTAAATCTAAGCCAAATCTGAGTTCTGCCACAAGTACAGTTTTCTTGACTGGAATTTCTGATCATTCTGATAACAAGTCTTCACGAGGTTGTAGCTTTACAATTCCAAATTTTTCAAGTCAGTATGCTTTTTCTGCTGAATCAACAGATGATTGTGCTAAAATGATTTCAGCATTGGTTTCATCATCTTTTGGTTTAATTATCAAGAATGTTGCTGATGCAAAGTTAACCAGCGATGATCTTGATGCACTTGATGATGATCAACTAACTGAATTGGATATATCTTGGCAATATGCTATGTTATGTCAAAGATCAAAGAGGTTCTTCAAGAAACATGGAAGAAATCTTTCTGGTGATAAATTAGGTTCTGACAAGTCTAAGTTGAAATGTTATAAATGTTCACAGCTTGGACATTTTGCCAAAGATTGTCAACAGGCACATGCAAGCAAACCTGGTTTTACTCAATCACCCAAGCCTGGTTTTACTCAACCATATACTAGTAACACAAACAAGACAACAGCGTTGATAGCTCAACATGATGGTGTTTATGATTGGGGTCAACAGTTTGGATATGATACATCAGCATTAATTGTTACACATGACCAGGATGACTATTATTCTGATTCGAGTTCATATGACGCTGCTGAGAATGAGAAATTTGAATCTAAGATTGAAGCCTTGATGAAAGAAAAAGCATTTTTGATTGAAGAAGTCAAAAGAGTTACTGCTGACTTGAAATTGATTAGTTCGGAGTTGGGAATTTCTAAGGAAAATGAGAAGGATTTGGGTATGAAGAATGAATGTTTGCTTAAAGAGATCAAATTGTTGAATGAAGTTTCAGAAATTTCTAAACAGGATAAAAGGGATGTTGACGCTGCAAAAGCTAAGATCTGTGAAGAAAGGGATAAGTTGGTGAAAGAAGTCAAGAAATAGAAGGATGAAGCGGAGGATACTGCTTCTGATTTCACGAATCTGTTTGATAAATCCAAGGTCAAACTTAATTTGCTTACCAAGAATGCTGAAGAATCTACTGCTAAGATTGAAGCATATCAAGTTGATATGGAAAAGTTGTTGGATGAGAAGCGGGAGTTGGTTCGTGTAAATAAAGTTCAAGCAGCGAATTTGAAGATTCAAAAGCGCAATGAAGATAAATTGAAGAAGGAATTATTTGAAGGCCTTTATAATCTTCGCCTGCAAAAATTTGAAACTCACAAGCTTGCGAAGCGATTGATTGCTAAATAAAAATAATTTGCTGAAGCTCAACAGAAAATTTCTGATCTAAAAATTCAAGTTCTGGAAGCTAATCGATTGCTTAACAATGTTTCAAATTCTCAAGTTTTCACAAGTTTCTTAGCTAATGATGCTAATTTTGAAAAAATGTTTGATAAGACTGACTCACCCCCTGCTCATAACAAAGAAGCTTTCAAAGATATGAAGGAACAAGTTGACGAATTTGATTATTCAAAGGTTTCATCATCTACTGTTGAGGATGAGAAAGTTATGACGAAAAAGAAGAACAAGAAGAATAAGAAAAAGAAGGAAAAGAAATCTGAGGTTTCTCCTGCTCCAAAATTTGTATCTGGTTCATCTTCTACTGATAATGAGAAGTCGGCTACTTCAAGTGACAAGCTTAAGTCCCAATCTGTATTTGATGAAAAGATCTTTTATGATCAGAAGAATGTGACTGCAGTAAAAGCTGAATTTTCTCGTTTAGCGAAGAATGGACATTTTATACCTGGGGAGAAGATTTCTGGAAAGCATGTGGGATTGGGTTTTCACGGGATGAAAGATAAAGCTGAGAAGGCTCCAGAATCAGCAACTCAAGATTTGAAGATATTGAAGCTGAAGCAAGTGAAGAAGGATGTGTTTAAGGCTGACAAAGTGCAACCTGAGAGGTTTCTACAAACTCAAGGGTTCGGATCAATTATTTTCTGAAAAAGAATTTCCACTTCATTGTGTTGATGCTCGGAAGATTGCTGAAGTATTTGTGAAAGCTAAAATGTCTTCCGGAAGTTATCAATCTCGAAGCCCTACATCCAAATGGGTATATGATCACAGGCATCAGGTATATGATTCTCATTCTGATCATGTTCGAGATATTCAAGTGTGTTCCTCGCAGGTACATCAAAGGTGGGACAAAACGAAACCAATCTGTTATATTTGCCGCCGACCAGGGCATATGGCAAAGGATTGTCCATTACCTGCTGTGTCACCCCAAAGGGTTCATAAGAAACCAGTTTTTGGTAATCCTGCCTCCACAAAGTTCTTTGATGAACAAGGCAGAGTTTTTAATAAAGCTGAACCTACATTCTTTCATAAACAAAAACCTTTTGTTCCAATGTTTCAAAAGGATCAACATGTAGGTTCATCATCATAGTCACCTGTGATAAGTTCCTCTCAAACTGTCTTACCAAAACAACAACAATGGAAACCTAAGGTGGTTTATAAGCAAAATCAGGACACTGGTCGACCAGAAGCGATTCGCTTGGGGTCATTTATGAACTAATCAGTTTGACCAGTGTGCAGGTACTTCTAGAAGACCTATCAACGATTGCAAGGTTGTTAATGGAGGAGTATTCTGCTTAACTTAAATTTCATGATAAATCTTTCTAATCTGCAAATTTTCTGAAGTTCTAAAATCTGCAAAATATCCGTGTTGATTGATCAATTTTCTTTGCTTACAAGTTTTTCTCAAAACCCCAAACATAGTGTCTAGTTTTGTGTAAAATGAAAATCTAAAAATAGAGTTTTCATTTTAAGGGGGAGAATTGTAAGTAAGGGGGAGTAATTGAGAAAATGCATGTTATGGGGAGAAAGTGAATACATGCCAAATATATAACGAAGGAAGGTGAATACATGCACAATATAAAATTGTGAGAAATTGATCATTGGGAAATGATGGTACATTGGCTTACGTATCTGACTCATGAATAGAGTAGATGAAAGGGCCATAAGATCATTGTTTGATGTGTTTGGTAGACTCGGCAAATCAGAAAAGTATTCAAATGTGATATACATTAAAGACTAATGATTGACCATGTGGATAACATCTTGATGCATATTTCATGACACAAAAAGAAAAATAAGTGTGAAATTCAGAATGAGAAGTCACTGTGTATACATGTGTTCATTTTGCAAAGATTTAAACTTGTTTAATTTTCTTTATTTTGTCAAACGATCGGACTTTCTCTGCGTATCGAAAGATCGACCTGATCGTTGTTCGTTTGACGTTTTGCTTTATTTTCTTTGGTGTTTCGTATAACTCATCGGACTTTCTCTGCGTGTACGGCAGTACCGACCTGATTGTTGTTGAGGTATACAATTTCAACTTGTTTTATTTTTCTTATTTTGTTAATTCCGAGGCCTTATCTGCGTATCGAAAGATCAACCTTAAGGTAGACGATTTAACGTTCTTATTTCTTTTTGCATGGAACATAGTTGATGATATCATGAAAATATTATGCGTTGTGAAAAATCACAAGTGCTGTCACACAAAAGGAAAGAGAAAGAATAACAGAATATGTCGGATTATGTCTGATAGTGTGGGATACACTGGTCAAAGCAAATCTAATCAATAGCTTAACATATCCAGATGTTATGAGTATGATTTTGTCTGAGTTTAAGATGGACAAATTATACCGGCAATCAACATGACTTGTGAGCTTTGATTAATTGAAATTGAAGTGCATTTCAGTGCGTTATGTTCAATATGATCCCATATAGTTATCTTTCTCAAACCAAAAATAGTGTTTGATTATGTATTGTGATTTCTTTTTATTTCAAGAAAAGTCAAAAAGAGTTTAGGTTTGTTTTAGCATAAATTTTCTAAAAGTCAAAAAGATTTTGTTTCTGCTTTATTTTCGATCTGATCAACACGTGATACAAAATTCAATTTTCAAATCATATCTTGGAGTCTCGAAGAGACGTTTTGTGCCAAGATTATTTAAATATGTGAGCAGGTTGCTATGTGCAAGATATCAAGACTTCAAGTCTTCTAAGGTTGTTGATAAAAGACCAGAGATACACTAAAATGTCATCAAATATTCAAGATCAAGCTAGGATCGAGTTGAGGAGGAGTTTGTTTGAAGATTCATTTCATTGAACGAACGAATTCTATACTTGAGGGGGAGCTTGATTGAGGATACAAATTTGATGATGTTGAAAAAGATACTACACACGACGAGGGGGAGTTTGTTGATACCTGATATGTGCGTCGTGTGAAGTATCAAGCAATGTACAAGATCAAGTCAAAGTATGCTTGGCCGAACCTGATCCGAACATGGAGTTCGGACTGGCTGAACCTAGGGTTCGGACAAGGATCGGCAAGCTAGGTATAAATAGTTGTTTGGTCTTTGTAATAGTCAGTTCTGAGCGTGTGAGATTTCTGCTAAGTGTGTGTTTCTGAGAGTGTTCTCTGTGTCTGTATTCTGAGTGTTTCACTGATTGTAATTGTTCATTGTGATCAATAAAACAATCGGTTAATTACGTTTCGATGTTCGAATAGCTAGATCGAGTAGACGATCCGATGCTCACGCGTTTTCAGTACCTCTGAGGGGGTTGAGCATAACTTTTAGCTTCCCATCCACCATCATACTCTGCAGCAGGTACAGACATGTAATCCCTGTCTCTTGGATCATTCTCAGCTTCAGCATCATTAGGCAAAATAGGGCCTGACTCAGGTACATTAGAAATTTCGGACTCAAAATCAAACACAGGGTCTTGTGTAGAACAACCTGCTCCAGAACTTCCTCCTTGACTCCCTGGATCTGCACTATCATCTTTCCTTGATTTAGACTTACTGGAGCTGCTTGTTCCTCTTGAACTCAACTGTTTCACCAACTTATGTAATTCTCTGATTTGATGAGAGAATTCGCGATTGATCTTCTTCTGGTTTTGTAGCTCTTTGTTGTAAACATCCTGAATATCAAGCATTTGAGCTATCACATTTCTCTGGCTTCATTCTGAGACTGCATCACAGCTATCTCAGATCTGAGCTCTCTTTCAAGCACAAATTCAGCTTTTTCAACTGCTTTTCCTTTATCCTCACTTGTTGATTGATAAGAGGATGAGGATTGACCTGATCCTGAACTGGTGGAGTGAGGTATTCGTGGGTCTGGTCTCCTTCTTCTTGGGTCCGTAAGGGCTTCAGTTAGGTGTTATGTTGCAACCTTGACCTGAACTGTTACATCTTCAGTAACAGAAGTACCGAGGGGAGGATGATCCTCTGTAGCTTTCCATTTATTTGTCAATTGTTCTTCAACAACCTCAGTTTCATCTTCTTCTATATCATCAAATAGGTCTTCATAATTGATGTCTTCATCTTCATCATCAAAATATAAAGCACCTATTTCAAGATCTTCAGTCTCAAATTCATCTGCCCAGTCATCATCATCAGACAATTCAGTTACTGGTTTCTTTGTCAGAGTCACATCATGTTCCTTTTGTACAACAGCATTCCTTTGAGGTGGGACCTCAACTCTGGGTAACTCTTCAAATGCCCCAAACTTGTTGCCAAAGGGGACCATGTCTGAAAGCTTCTTCTTTGGATTGATCATCGGAAAGATATCTATTCCCATAGGCTTTAAATCATGAGTTCACTAGATTTCCTTAGATTGAGAAATCTAGTATCCAAAGCAAGCTGGATGAATCTGGGAATAGCAACAAATTTCTTGTCTCGGTTCACTACAGCTTTTATATCTTTAAAAGTTATTCTGGACCAATTAAACTTCAATCCCTTGATAAGTGACACCATGGCATGAGTATGGACTTGGTTCAACTGATCAGTAGAGCTCTTCTTAGCTATTATACATCTCTGCAGATAATGGGCTAACATTCTCTAGTAAGGTGGAATAAGTGTCTTCATTGTAGGTGGAGATTGCCCATTATATCCCATCTATCTTAAACATTGAGTTACAACCTTTGTATCCAACAAAGTTGGATCTTTTGAACTGTCATTAAACCTCAAAGCTTGTATGAAATTCTCTTCAATCAACACCACTGATATTCTGGATCTTTGCATGAATCTACTTTTTATCATCAGAAACTATTGCAGACTTCCAAATCTCTTTCTGCATCTGTTTGCATATTACTGGATTGGCACTCAAAGCATAACTCAAACAGCTCTTCTTCAGACCTTCAATCAGAGACTTGTACTTTTCCATGTAATCAGCTGGAGGATCAAGCAGGTATACTACAATATTGTGATCCTTCAAGAATTCTAAATCTCTGCAATCACAGATACATCAACATAGACAAGCACAACACACATTAGATAACACAATGCCACAACTTTAAACAATTAGAAATTTTTAGGTTTTGAATTTTTTTGGAAAATTAGGCAGCATAACGGCTTAAAATTTGAACATTTGAAGACCGAAAGTATCATTTGGTACCTTTTCGATCAGAAACCTAGGTATCTGCTCGAAAAGCTTCCCTCTAATCAAAAAGTAGCTTATTACCCGGAGCCCTGATAAAAAAGCCTATGCTCTGATCGAAAAGTGTCTCGTTTCCGAGAAGCCTGATTCAAAAGCATCTCAGGTGATCGAAAAGTTCTTATTCTGATCGGAAAGCTTCTCGTTACCCAGAAGCTTGATCGAGAAGTGACATGGACGATCGAAAAGCCTAAGCAGCTTGATCGAAAAGTCCATCTCTTCTACCTTAAACCTGCAACTCGATCAAAAACACACTTCGAGTGTTTCTCTCCACTCGATTTCAACTCTAATCACCTGCAAACAAATAATCGCACAAGAAAACTAGAAAACAAAGCCTAATTATAGACATACCCATCATTCGACTTTGAGGGTTGAGAGGGTCGCTTCAAACGAGGTGCCATTGCACCTTAGAACACAAAATTGACCTTAGGAAAGTGTTTAGGGATGGAATTTGATGGCAATGATGGTGTCGGATGGTGCAAACGGCGACGGGAAGTCGGTGAACGACTAGCGGCGGCAACAGTTACGCCGAAGGGCTGCGCCGGTGATTTTAGGATTGACAAGTGACGGGAATGGTGGTGGTGAGGTCGGTAGAGGATGGCGATGACTATGGAGGTGGTTGGAGGTGGCGATCGGTGGTGATGGTGGAGGATTAGGATTTTGGTGTTGTTTGTTTGAGAAGTAAGAGAAGAAAGGTGTTGGGGGAACCAAGAAGAAGCCGACCCATTTCTTGTAGAAAGGGTTTATCCCCTTTTTTTTTGTAAAATTTTCACTTTGCCCCCTCCCCTTATTTGTTTTTGACGCATACCAACGAACCTTTAAACTTATAGTTTTTACTAAAAACTTAAAGGTTTTTTTTAACATGTATTGATTTAGCTACTTACTTAAACTACCCTTGAACTTCAACCCGAGAGTTTTATTCTGACAACTATATAAAACCGACATCACCTAGACTAAAGTTAAAATAAAATAAAATAAAGTAGAAATAAAAATAAAATAAAATAAAATAAAATAAAATAAAATAATCTTAAAGTCAAACATTAGAATTTTATACCACTTTGCAGCCTGAGTTTTGGATGAGAAGGTATATTAGGGATCGTACCAGACATTCTGTGACTAAGGAACCCTTTTCAGCTTCTGCTACTTCACATGTTCAGGAGATTGCCGATATTTTGGTCCAACTTAAACTCTTGCTACTCTCGCTTACTCAGGAAGTTTAGCACATAAATTATCTTTTAGGGTTTATTATTTATGAACATCTATCCAGGTTACACACGTAAGTCCTAGGTATAATTGTACATTCTATCAAGTACATGTTTTCCCTATCACATATTTTCACGACACCTTTTCTTAACCCTAACATCATGCTCCAGACTAGATTGAGAAAAGAAAGAATAGATCACGAGGAATTTTAGGGATAATATACAAAGTCAACTGAATTCTTAAAACATTTTTAATAATGCTCTCATCAGTAACAAAGGCTGAGGATTTGGACTCTTGAGGGTCTCTTTTATTTGTGCACTTAGGCATCTTTTAGGTTTAAGAAAAATGTACAATGTGATCTTAGAAGTACGTGGATCAGGAACGCTCCAGGTCTCTGCCACAGCAGAACAAAGGAGGCCTAAATCACGTACGACATCCCCAGGTCATTGCTCTCGCGAAGCAGAAGGGATGTGTAGGTCCAGAAAAACTCCCGAGACACGATATTGATATCACAAACGAGTGCGGAATCCTCGTAGGTGATTGATTCAAGAAGAAAGATGAAGAGAAAGCAAGAATACGATGATATAAACAATAAAAACTTGATCTTTGCACACAAGAAAACTTGTCAGGTACAAAACAGTAATCGTAAACTCACTCCTCTCGGGTTTACGATCGTAATCTCCAATGGATCGTAAACACCTTATGGCTGCCCTCTCTCAATCGTAAACAAGCAACTACAATGGAGAACCACATGGGGTTTATATAGGGTCCCCAATGGGTTTACTATTGGGCCCCTTGTGGATCATAAACCCAATAGTAAACCCAAACCCAATCATAAACTAGCCTAAATACAATAGCAAACTAGCCTATGATTCTAATGAAACCCTCTAAGCCCAGCCCAACTTATTTAATATTACAAGCCTCATAATCTAGCCTCAACAATCTTCCCCTAGGCTTGTGATATTAAATGTCTTTGATCTTCAAAATCCTTCTTCTTGAGTGGCTGGCATAGATGCTGATGAAGATTCTTTCCGCAAAAATCTTCAATGGGTTTCTTGACGGGCACTTGGGACTTTCTCTTGATCAGCATCAGCTCGAACTTCTTTAAATGAACAAGTTAATGAGATGGAGGACTCCCATTGACTTGCTTCTCATGAAGGAATTGGTTCTTGCTGAATCTTCGGTAACTGTCTTGAATCTTCATAAATTAGAGGGTTGAAATTTTGAAAACCCCTAACTTTGAAGAATTTGATTGTTGAACTTGGATCTTCATGATCTCTGACTGCTCTCTTCATCACTTTCTTTCAACGAGACTTGAAGTCTTCTGCTTCCCCTAAGCTTGTGAACATCTTCTTTGATAATCTTTTAGAAGCTTGTAAAGAAACCAACAACTTCCCCTGAACTGATGCTTTTCAGATGGAAGTCTTGTCCGGCTGGTTCTTTAACTTTGAGCAGCAGCATCAGCAGCATCTTTCTATCATCAACCTGTCTGACACACATTTCAAAAAATATACACCACCAGACATTTGATGACTGGTCTTTGGGTTAGAAGGTAATTATCATCTGTTCAGTTGATTCAAATTAACAATATTTTAACCAAAAACCCTAATATAGATTACGGGTTTTCTATAAAACTTCCCCTGAACCCAATACCTCTAAAGACTTCCCCTTAGCTGATTACTTCCCCTCAGCTAAGGACTTCCCCTGAAATAATACATATTATCTTCGAGTTCCCTTCAGATACTATGTATTGTGGAAGTCTTTTCGGCTAATACTTATTATCCTCCCTCCTTCCCCTAAAAATTTGTCAAGATCTGACGGAGGAAGTCTTTTCCATTAGTAATAAGTATCATCCTCGAGTTCCCTTCGGATAATACTTATTATCCCATACTCCTTCCCCTAAAAATTTGGCAAGATCTGTCGGGGGCATATTGTCATGCATTAAAACCCATGAAAAACACATTTTGACTTCTCAAATCGACCTGGCCAAGACGAAAACACACCAAAAAGACATTAACGACTCACACACGAAAGATAAAATAAACAACTACTTACCAATATCAAACATGAGAAAGTTTACAAGGGATCAAACCGTATGAATCTGACTGAGGAACCTTTTTCAGCTTCAGTTACTCAACTAGTCCAGGTGATTGCCGGTATGTTTGTCCGCTTTAAACTCAAACCCGTTTAATCCCAACCGAATGCGTCATGCTTAATATAGTACAATATTACCATCATGTTTAATTTTCCCCACACCCAAGCGTACACAGCAAAACCTACCCAACCTCAGAGTTTATTGAGGATTCACAAACCCCCAACTTGAGGAACCATGCACCACGGCTATGACTACCACTTATTTTCATTAACCATCAGTTGGTGATCAGGTCGGCCGCTAAGCACGCAAAGAAGACCAACTGAGTGATTATTTTTCATTTTCTTTTCTTTTCAATTTTTTTTTAATTTCTTTTTCTTTTCTTTTTATTTTTTAATTTTTATTATTATGTGGTGTAGTCATGACAGCAGAGACATGGCGTGTGAGAGAGTGAATACTAGGTAATTACCACTCTCAACCCATTTTTGTCGGGACTCAGTCTTTTAAACCATGCAACCTAGGATGGGAAACTAAACATATATATCTTTTAAGTTTACTGCACTTTCATTGGTGGTCATACAATTAGGTCGAGCCTACCAAGCATATCACCGTGGAGCTTGCCTTTCACTTCCGCCTTACGCGTGTCAGCCATCTCCAACCCAGACATTCATTTTACTTCCTCTAAACTTCTCAAAAACAAGACACAAACAATTAAAAATTAAAAAGCACACTATTTTTGAGGGGTCAACATTTTCATCTTTTCCATTTCTTCCCCTTGCTTTTTGATTTTTAATGTCACAATTTTGTGAACATCATTTTTTTTTATTTTTTTTTAAACAATAAAGATAAAACACACAAACACACTTAAAAGAACAAAAACACAAAATTTTGAAGACATATGGCCAAGCTAACTTTCAAAGTATTGATTTTGAAAATTTTAGAAAATTGGGTTTCATGACATACACACTTCATTGCATTTGAAGTCAAACACATAATCAATCAACAGCTTAATTGAAACTTTAATGAAATAGGTTTGACTCAAAAGACCCTTTGCTGCCTCATCATTCAAACAACCAAGTTAAGAACAGTACCTTTCATGCTGATTTTGACATTTTACCTCTCAATGAGACATACCTTCCATTTATAGATTACTTGACTTGACATGAAGATACGTCTCCTAAACTGTGCCTGGAACAATCACTTATCAACAAACAAATTAGTAATAAAAACGTTAGTGATAATCCTCCTTGACTGTTCCTGCACAGAGTGAGAGATTAGTTAGCCATTGGTACCCAGGCCATTGTTTTTCTGGGTACACCTGAGGAATCAATAAAGGATACTTCTTGTAAGAATATCCCCTTTGAAAAATCAGGAAGTTGGGATGGAACTGCCTTGGTTTTAGGTTTCCAAGTTCCAGGTGATTTAACATTTGTTTTAGTCACTTTTGGTGTTGTGACCTTAGGTATTTCAACCTTCTTCGTTTTAGAATCATTTTTCAAAACATTTTTAGTTACCTTGGGAGGGGTAACCTTGGGTTTTTCAGACTTTGGTTGTTTTGAAAACTGTTTCTTCACCTGTTTTTGGAAATTTTGGTAACTTGGAAAGCTGTTCTTTTGATTTAAAGATTTTCTTTCAGCTTTGGCAGCGCCCCAATGTTGATCAGAGAGTTTAACCTTGGGAGTAACAGTCTTCATTGCCTTAGGTTTTTGCACCATCATCGGCTTAGAGTTCACAGACTCCTGAGATGAAACCCTTTGAGTGTTCGGATAATAGGGTTCATAGGGGCGATAAAGACAGTTTCTAGCAATATGACCAGCGATGCCACAATTAAAGCAAGTCTGCTTCTTTAGATAGAAGTCAGACGTGTACCCATTTAACTTTGGTGGCTGATATGGAGCTGGTTTGCTCTGTGTCTGCTTCTTTGGTCCATTTGCTGCTGATCCAAGATTGACTCTTGGCTGGTTCCTCGAAGCCTGTGTTGAACCTGTCTTTACAATCTTTGTGCTTTCTTGATTCTTTGACGTTGAAGCACCATTCTTGCAATTACAATAGAAACTGCATGATCCAACTGAAGAAATGGGAGACACAGCTACTCCCTTGAGTTTTTCATTCTTCACTCCAGCTGTTGGCTTCATACTCGGATGCTTGATGGTGATCTTTGGCTTCAATTCTCAACTTTAACTTCACCGATCACTCCATCAGTTATTCCCTTGAACTTGGAGGTGAAGGACGGTAATTCATATCCTACATCTGGTTCTTGATCAAACATTGATCCAGATGTCATAAAGATCTTCCCCTCAGGCCGTGTCGTCAAGATCACCTTTTCCCTTTCGACTTTGTCAATTACCTTGAAGTATGGGGTTTCAATTTCAGGGTATGGTTTCAACTCTATCCCACCCTCATCAGACTCAGCATCATCTCTTGATACGCCCTTTATTCTCCCTTCACCATATGTCATGTTTGCCTCGTTGTCTATTTCCTCTTGAGTCAATGGTGTAGTTCCAACCAAGACACTATCAATAGGAGGAGCAGCTTCTTTATAATCAGACTCGGTACGTTCAACTTGATCCTCACTAAGAAGTATTCCTATAATGTCTCTAGGAACTGGTGGAGGAATAATGCTGTTTGCAGACAGAGATTTATCAGACTTTTCTGACCCACACCCAGTTTTATCTTTCCCAACTTGGCCGGTCACAACGGCATGTGACAATTCCTTTCCAGCATCAAGCATTCTTTTGCTTCTCATTTGATTCATATCAAGCTTCACTTGCAACTCATTGTTTTTATGCTTAAGGTCATCTATCTGCTTACTAAGCTCAGCTATTTCTAACTTAGCGTTGTCATACAGATAAGCGTTCTCAGTTGCTAGTTTCCGATATTTCACTATGTCTAATTTCTGAGCTTTTACCTTCTCTTCATTCTTTTGCCATCTACCCTTGAATGAACTCCTTTCGCATTTTACCTCAAACAGTTCTGACTGAAAATTTTTACAGATTTGCCTAAGTTCAGGAATTAATCGAGCACAAGTAAGATTGGGGCATATCTCAGTATTGTCAACTTCAGCTGCTAAATCATCATTGTTCTCAACCGAATCCATTACGAAAGCTTAGGGAACAAAAATCTAAAGTCCAAACGTCCAAAAACTGAGATTACGATATAAATCACTTGATTACGATCGTAAATAGCTGATTACGATCGGAAACACCGATTCCGATCCAAACAAATCGCAAACACAGATTACGATAGAGACAGTCGTAAACACCGATTACGACAAACTGATTACGACTCCGATAGTCGTAAACACCCGATTCCGATTAGAGTTAATCGTAAACGCCAATTACGATCCAAATTGATCGTAAACTTCGATTCCGACCCCGTGAATCCGGTAATGCAATGTCGTAAACACCGATTACGACCAGGAAATGTCGTAAACACCAAAAGTACAATCGTAAACTCAGGTTTCCGGGTCGTAAACACTTAAAAATCGCTGCTTGAAGTCGTAAACGCGTTTCTGATGCAGATCTTCAAGACCACTAGTCGTAAACACTCATGAAAAACCCAGAAAAATATCGTAAACCTCAAGAACAGCAGCAGCACCGATCGTAAACACCTCCAGCAGCTTCAAATCTTCAAGAACTCGAGCTTTTTCCAGAAAAACACTTGAATCCAATATCGTGAGAACCTCGAAACACTCGTTTCTTGGCTCTGATACCAATTGTAGGTCCAGAAAAACTCCCGAGACACGATATTGATATCACAAACGAGTGCGGAATCCTCGTAGGTGATTAATTCAAGAAGAAAGATGAAGAGAAAGCAAGAATACGATGATATAAACAATAAAAACTTGATCTTTGCACACAAGAAAACTTGTCAGGTACAAAACAGTAATCGTAAACTCACTCCTCTCGGGTTTACGATCGTAATCTCCAATGGATCGTAAACACCTTATGGCTGCCCTCTCTCAATCGTAAACAAGCAACTACAATGGAGAACCACATGGGGTTTATATAGGGTCCCCAATGGGTTTACTATTGGGCCCCTTGTGGATCATAAACCTAATAGTAAACCCAAACCCAATCATAAACTAGCCTAAATACAATAGCAAACTAGCCTATGATTCTAATGAAACCCTCTAAGCCCAGCCCAACTTATTTAATATTACAAGCCTCATAATCTAGCCTCAACAGGATGGGATTTTTGAGCATGACATCAAAGAACTCAGAATCGGGCGTGTGTCTCAGGACCCCTGGTACACAGTCAAATAGAGGTTGTACTAACCTAAGAGTGTGTTCCCTATCAAGCATCATAGTTTATCTTTATGTGCTGTGATAAAACATACATTTTGATTGATTGACAGCAAAGCCTACCAATCATATCAACCGTGAATCACTGCTTTTCACATTCACCTTACACGTGTAAGTCAACAAAAGCCTGAAAATTTATATCACTTCCCAACCTGGTCAAACAAAACCAGAAAACACTTATAAAATTTAAAAACACACACACACACATCAAGGGGAAACATGTATGATGTTTATTTTATTTCTTCCCCTTGCTTTTAGATTTTTAAACAAACATAAACACACACAAATTAAAAAAAAAACACTATTTTTGTAAATTTTTGAATTTTCTAATTTTTAAATTTTTTTTAATTTTAAAAGTTGTCAGATTACTCATCAAAGGCTATCATTCTGAGGCCTTTGACACATATTTCAAAGTTTGGTAAACATATCTGCCACATTGTCATCCGATTCCACCCGCTCCAAGTGAATAAGCTTACGATCGAAGCAATCCTGAATGAAATGCACTTTGATATCAATATGCTTAGTTTTTTAGTGCTGCACAGGGTTTTTAACGATTTGCAATGCAGCAGCATTATCACAATAAATGGGAGTGTTAAAAAAATTCAAACCGAAATCTCCCAATTGGTGCTGTAGCTATATCACCTGTGAGCAACATGCAGATGCATCCACGTATTCTGCTTCAGCTATGGATTGGGACACCGTGCGCTGCTTCTTGCTCTGCCAAGCACTAATCAGTCTCCCAAGAACTATGCTCCAGCAGATGTAGATTTCCTGTCAAGCTCACAACCTCCATAATCACTGTCAGTAAATGCATATAAATTAAATCCTGAATCTTTAGGGTACCAGAGACCAAGTCTAGGCCGTCCCTTCAGGTACTTAAAGATTCTTTTGAAAGTAGTTAATGTGAAAGTTTAGGGTTAGCCTGATATCATGCACATTGGCACACTGCAAACATGATGTCTAGTCTGCTGACCGTCAGGTACATCAGTGACCCGATCATCGAACAATACATGTGTCCGCTAACTGGTTGACCATCTGGATCCTTAGTGAGAGTTGGCATGGCTGCCATGGGTGTAGCACTAGGCTTTGAATCTGCCATATTGTACTTCTCCAGAATTTCTGTCACATACTTAGCTTGATGCACTAAAATTCCATCTTCACTTTGTTTCACTTGGAGTGCCTAGAAAAACTCTATTTCTCCATCTAGCTCATCTTGAACTTTGTCCTCATGACATTTTCAAACTCTTTACATAGATCCTCATTTGTGGACCCAAATATGATGTCCACATACACTTGCACGATAATTATGTCATTGTCAACCTCGTTTCTAAACAGTGTCTGCTCCACTATTCCACTTGTGTATCCATGAGCTAGCAGGTGATCAGTAAAAGTTTTGTACCAGGACCTCGGGGCCTGATGTAGTCCGTAAAGGGCTTTGTCTAGCTTGTACACGTGAAAAGGATCTTCTTCATCAACGAATCTAGGAGGCTGACTGTCATACACCTCTTCATCCATGTTTGCGTAAAGATATGCAGTTTTCATGTCCAGTTGATAGACAGTGAAATTCATGTAGGAGGCATATGCCAGGCATACTCTGATTGCTTCCAGACGTGCCACTGATGCATACACTTCATCATAATCAATGCCTTCTATCTACTTGTGCCCTTGAACTACCAGCCTTGCTTTATTTCTGACAATGACTCCATTGTCATCTTTCTTATTCTTGTATATCCACCGAGTTATGATGACTTTCTTGTCGGCTAGCTTCCCCACTAACCTCCATACATGAAGCTTTGAAAATTGGTTCAATTCCTCATGCATAGCTTCTACCCATCTAGGATCTTTCAGAGCCATTGTGATATTGGGTGGCTGCACTTGAGATATGAAACATGTGTACATGCAGTGGTTTATAGCTCCTGATTTGCTTCTCGTTATCACCCCGGATGCTAAAGGACCAATGATATTATCCAAGGGGCGATTCTTGTGAATTCTTTTTCACCACCTGCTTGAACTAGGATTTCTGGAGGTAGTTCTGCATGTGTGGGTTCTACATTAGTCTCTGCTTCTGCTTCTGCATCTGCATCAGCTTCTTGTTCTTCTACTGCTCCTGTACCTGGGTCTGGGTTTTAGTCATTATCATCTCCAGCTTCATTTGTTTCGGTCACAGGAGTTGTGACTGTGTGGGTAGCAGCAACTGGAGAGGATTTCGAGATAGAATGAACAATTAACTGAAATTGTATCATCAAACAGTTCTTCGGATATAATTGGTTCCAAGCCAAAATGTGACAAAGAACTGGTTGTAATCAAAAGCTTGCGCAGGACCCACTCGTCCATCTGAAGAGTTTTCTTTAAGCCAGTGTACATTGGTAGACTCCATCACTTTACTTTTCGTCTTGTTGTAAACCCTTTAAATTGAGCTGGCAAAATAACCTACAAAGTAACATTCATCAGATTTAGCAGCAAACTTAGGTAAAGGAGTATTAATTAAAACAGTGCAAAGACATCCAAAAGCACGAAGATGCCCGATTTTGGGCTTGTCGTTATAGGTCAACTCATAGGGAGTCTTCCGATGACGCTTATTAATCAGAACCCTGTTTTGCACATAGCACGCTGTGTTGACTGCTTCTGCCCAGAACATCGTGGGCAGTTTCGAATCACAAAGCATCGTGCGAGCATCTTCAGTTAATGTTCTGTTCCGCCTTACTGCCGCTCCATTTTGCTGTGGAGTATATGGTGCACTATACTGATGCTCGATTCCTTTGTCTACATAGAATTCATCAATCATTTGGTTTTTGAATTCTATCCCGTTGTCACTCCTGATTGACTTGACTTTCAAGTTTAGCTTGTTCTCTATAACTTTGATGAATGCCTTCAAGACCTCTGCAACATCACTTTTCTTGTGCAAGAAAAACACCCAAGTAAAACGTGAAAAGTCATCAGTAATAACTAAACAAAATGCACACGGTTAAGACTTAACATACTGACTGGACCAAAGAGGTCCATATGAAGCAGTTCTAGCATTTGCTTGTTTGGCTGCTTGTGCTGCTTCCCCTTAGCACATGCCACACATTTCTCCTTTACCACGAACTCTTTAATTGGAAGATCTTTGACAAGTCCTCCTCTTGCTAGACGATTCAGATTCTTCAAGTTCATGTGGCCCAAGCGTCTATGCCATAGCTGAGCATGGTTCTCAGTTTTCTTTGAAAGAAGGCATGCCACCTCGGTTGTAGGTGGTTTCTGCATGTTAAGGACTTACGAGTTGCCATATCTAGGTGTTCTCATTAACACCCAATCATCGGGGATGGAGTATCCAGGTTTTAGAATTAAACATTCTTTGTTGTTGGAAAGTACTGGATACTCCCGGTCACAAATTTATGACACGCTCAATAAGTTATGCTTCAATTGTTCTACATAGTTGACATCATGAAAACTGAGACATACATTTCTGACTGTGCCTTTTTGACTGATGTAACCTCCAACTCCTCCTGCAAACGATACATATCCTCCATCAAAGTTCTCCAAATATTGTAGTAGTGATATGTCGCCCATCATATGCTTGGAACAACCACTGTCAACGTACCAAAGGTTGTTAATAGTCCTCCTTGGCTGTTCCTACATTCAAAGGAAATTAACTAGTTTTGGGTACCCAAACCTTAACCAGTCAGGGTGATGTCTGGTTGCTTTTGGTTGAAGTGATTTTGAGTTTTTCTGGTTTTGGGGATTCTTGGGATTTCTTAAGAACTTCTATGTTCTTGACTTTCCAGGCATGGTGGTTCAATATCCCCTTTATCTGAGGACCTTTAGGTGGATTTTTCTTATTTTCAACTTTTAACATTTTGAAGATGTTTGGAGTGTTTTTTATACACCCCTTTAGGCTGGTAATTATGGTTTACCACCTTTGGCTCATTCCACCTCTCTTCCTCACACTTGTTTTTGAATAACCGGCTGGTTTCGAAAACTTGGCAGGTTTTGGAAAACGACTTGTTTTGTAAAACTAACTGGTTTTGATTTGGAATGAAATACATTATCAGTTTTAAAACCATTGTTCATTTTTATTTAAGGTGACTTAGGCTTTTGCTTGACCTTCTCTACCTTTGGTTATTGAGGTATAAACTTTTGCACCTTAGGGTTTGAAGATGCAGACTTTTTTTTGGGTAAAGGGTTACCCCGGTGATTCATTAATGACAACCGATAACTGAAGTACAAGTAGTGTGGATGAGTTCCACACTAATTCATATACAGGGCATACCCCATATACGTAACAAAAAACAAAGCAAAACAAATTGCACGAAACTAGCCAAAGTAAACTAGCCTACCACTAATCATTACAATGATTGAAATAGTAGACAAAACACATAAACAAAGAGAAATCATCCTCCATCATCAAAGACAAAGCCACTACCAGCCACTCCAACCCAACGCCTCCAACAAAACCGGCTATCCATGAGAATTCTTGGTTGAAGAGGTGCTTGCCTCTTGTAACACTTCCAAATTATCCGTATCAATAGTATCGTACCTGTTTTGAGTGGATATCACTTTGGGTTTCTTCCCTTTTTTGGGGCCATTCCCCACCATTTTCTGATAATCCAACGGTTTATAAACAACCGGTGGTTTTTGGTTGTTACTTGGGTACCCTTCTTCTTAGCCTTTTTTTTACCCCTAACTTCCGTGTAGCCATCATCTTTTGGTTTGTTCTCAATAACAGATTGAGGTTCCACATGAGTCTGTTTGGGGCAGTTGCTATCCTCATGACCAAACACACGGCAATGAGAACATCTAGGTGGTTTCCACTCGTACTCTACACCAACACTCATTTTAGTGTAACCTTCCCCCGATTCAGGAATAGCCATTGAAAGAGACTCTTTCAGCTCATGTTCCGAAGAAACCTCAATTAACGCCCTTGCATAACTACTCCTTCCCCAAGATTCAGTACACATAGTTGAAGGATGGGAATCCAGCATACGAGGAGCTCCAATCTTCGTGGCAAGCATGCTTAAACCATCCTCCGAGTAAGCTGCAATTGGAACATCATGCAACTTTACCCAAACCGAAGCTTTCGTGATATCCTCTTTTTTAAGGCTACTAGAAGGAGTCCATATGTTAAGGATAATAGGTTTGTTGCGAATCATCCAAGGACCCCCTTCCAGAACCTCCCGCATACCCTTCTCGTCAGTAAACTTGAAGAAGAAGAAACCATTAGCATTCATCATAGATTTCTGAACACCAAATTTCTTCCAATTCGTAGCAACAAAGTGATTAACAACCGGGTACGCCAACCTATCCCCAAGGAAGTAACCATATAGAGTAAAAGCCAATTTGTGTTGAATTAATCTAACATATTCCTTAGGAAGCACCACATCAACCCCTTCCTGTTTCTCCTTTGCCTCCAAAAAACGGAAGTTTACCTGTTTAGTAGGAGAACCCGATTTAGCTGCATCCGCATATGAAACATTTTCAGCCAATTTCGGGTTCACTTCCGGCTCAACTTTGGGATCCAGATTCGTCTCCTTGACAACCCGAGGAGCACGAGTTTTTCCTTCAATGTTCTTGACCTTTTTGGCTAATCCAATCACCTCAGCCTTACCATCAAAGTGGACTCTACGAGGGCTAGAGCGTGGGGTAAGTGGTGATGAATTCTCCATAATTCGGATCAAGTATACCGTCAACCCTAGCTGAATAGTGCCGCCACCACCTTGTTCACAACCTACCGCCGCCCAAAAACCCTAGCAACCGCCGGAACTCTATAAGATTAGGATAGCCGTCGACCTTAAGGTGATCAATTAGCCGCAAATCAGAACAAAAATCATAGAACACTTCAAATCAGCAACAAACGAACTCTCTCAATCAACAATCTCTTGAGCACTCAGATTAACTAATGGCCGCAAACCCTAAAACAAGAACTCCAGCTGAGAAAACCCTAATTTAGAACCTTAGCCCGACCAAACAATCAATCTAACTGTAGGTCCGGAAAATCTCCAAACACACGATATTTGATCGTAAATGAGTGCGGAATCCTCAAATACGATTGATTCAAGAAACAAGTAGAAGAAATAGATTCAATCTAAGATAAAGACTGAATCTTGAATGAGAAATCTCTAACTTGGAAGCTGATCGTAAACTCTAGGAACACAGAAATCGTAATCTCGAATTGTATTAGAAAAGCTTAGTTCAATCATAAACAAGTGAGGTTTATATACTACCTCATCACAAAAATCATAAACCTAATAGCCCACATGGCCCAATCATAAACACATAAAAGCCTACTAACAAAGCCCAAAAGCCCATTAACTCCTAAGCCCATAACTAATGTTCATGCCTCTAATATATATAGCCCAACAATCTTCCCCTAGGCATGAACCATTAGACCTTCTTACGGCAGCAGGAGATCGAATCTGAAAGTATTCAATGCGTTGTTCGACCACCATTTGTTTGCTACAATCCGCTCTGCAGTCCCATGAAAGATTCCCACCCTCACAGCATTCTCCATATCATTTTCATCACCAAGTATAGGCTGTGATGCGAGCAACTTGATATCTCTTTCTCTGAATCTGAGCAAATCAACCGGATCATAAAAACGAAACTGCCTCATACTCTTGCAGAGCACCACCACCTCGTGTGTCGTTGGATCATAGAACCAGCAGTCAAAGTTTTTGACTAAAGTGCCATCTTGAATTTCATCCAACATATTTATAACTCTAGTGCGCTTGGTAGGTGGTCTCCGAGCTTCTCCCATGGGCTCACCAGTAGCAGGATCAGTACCTGTCTCAACCCACCTTATCTGCTTCAGCTTAAAATCAGTGAAATTGTTTTCCAGATGGCTCAGCAAGTTGTTTCTGATAAGATGCCCATCGGAGCTGTTCCACCTGTTGATAAAAGGAGCTCGAAGCAGACTCCTAATCTCGGGCTCAGTCCAGGAATGAAATTGCCCACGAGTTTTGTAGTATTCAACTGGACTGAAGCCTTCACGGATTACGGCAAACAGCCTCTTTTCTGAGTCATAGTGCCAGCAAAGGATGTTTTCACGACTCCCCCTCTTGTCTAATGTGCTCTCACCAAGATCAAGGGTGTATTGTGTGGGGGCTGGACCTTGAAAGAATTCACGGAACCAGTTGTCGTGTCCCTCAGGGGCTTTGGAGATGATTCTGCCACTTCGGGCGTAATCTGACATTTCAATGTTTTCATCTCCATCATCCTCAGTTGCTTCACTTGTACCTTGAGCAGAAGAGCTTTGACCCGAGGCACCTGAAGTATTTCCCTCTACTGCACTTTTAAAGGCATTGAACTTTTTCTTCAGGTCCATCAGAGCTTCATTGAGATCCTTCATTCTTGTCTTGTCAGCCTTCTCTCTTTCTTCCATCCTTCTGTTATCTGCTACCTCTTTCTCCCTCAACCTTCTGTTCTCTGCTTGCAGTGCAATAATCTCATTCTGTCTGATCTTGTTCTGAGAGATCAGAAAGTTGATATGAGGATCGGTGCTTATCCTCAGATCAATTGGTAGCTCAGCAGCTTGAAAAGGCCTAAATCCAGGAATAGTTGTTGGCTGAGTTACCACAGGATCTGCACTCACTCTTACAGGGCTTGGAGCAATGAAAGTATGATCAACCTCCAGGAATTGACTCTCTTCCCGAACTGGGCTACGTTCGATAGGAAGAGTAGTCTTAGTTTGTACAGAAGCAGGTCGATCAAGTACATCTTCAGCAGCTGTTACTACTTGAGCACTGGGACCCTCAGAACTGGGTCCAGCTGGTTGTACAACCAATAAACTTGAGCTTGTCTTGGTGAACTTGAACCGTACGCTCCTTGGATCAGATTTCTTTCGAGGAGATGGCTCTCGAGCAGGAACGGGTTCTTCTTCAAGAACATCATCTACAGTTAAATTTAGCTCTGGAGGTGTAGTGTCACTGCCAGATGAGCCAATTATATCATCCCTTGACCTTTTATGGGTTAGAGGCTCCAAGTCTCCATATATATCATCTTCTGTGATGTCCTGGCCAGCAAGGATGTCATCCATTACATTTTCTTCATCGGAGGGAATAACATCTTCCTCTTGTACATTAACAGCTGGAGTTACCGTTAAGTCTTGATCTTCAGCCACCATGGCATTCACAACCGGCACGTCAGCTTCTGGCTCAGAATCATCCATCATTTGTTCCCTTGCAACCTCTGGGAACGCACCCCTTTTAGTCCACTCCAGTCTACCTTCAAAAGACTTTTTACCTGGTCTATCCTGGGTTTGGAGGCCAAAAACCCCAATATCCATCACCTTCACATCAAGTTTCGCTATCCTCTCCTCAATCATTGGATACTTCTTCATCACCACCATTTGGACAAACCTTGGTGTCATTAAAAATTGTTCTCTGGCACTTAGTTCTGCATTGCCTATCCAATCAATCAGCATCATCTTTGAAAAGTTGAAGTTCCAATCTAAGGCCAGAGAAACGAAGGCAGTTCCATGAAGTTGATTAAACTAATCGAAGCTTGTTCTTTTCCCAAGGAAAGATTTCTGCATATAATGCGCCAGACACCTCCAGTAGTGTGGCAGAAGCTTCTTAAAGATGGGCGGAAATTTTCCTTCATACCCCATTGATTGTGCCCCTGCCAGAACTACCTCCTTCGGATACTTGATAGGATGTGAAGCATCATCAGTAATGTTCAGCCCTTGCCTTATATCTTCTTCCTCAATAACAATTTGTCTGTTATTGACCGTTGCAGTAATCCTTGTCTTGTCAGAATTTGCCCTGGCAGTTCCCCAAAATTCTCTGACCAGCATCTCGTCGATGAGTACATTCGTCCTCAAGGCATGGTTGATTTTGCATGTGTTCATCCCGGCCACCAGTGAGTAGAATAACTCCATGTGTTTTTCTGGCGGGTCTTCTAGGTATGCCGGCATACAATGGTCCTGCTCATACTTTATATCTCCAATAAGCATTTCTTCTGCCATCTGAGAAAGACAAGGCATATGTATCAGACAAATACAATCAATGCTATTTTGTTTGGAAACAAATTGAAATTCACTTGATTAACTCATTTAATTTGATGAATTCTGAACACTTCAATTGAATTATTCAAGTGAAATATTTGAAATTTAGTCACATGTTTCACAAACATTTGATTTAATCTTAAACATGTTTAAGTTTAAGGAGATTTAATAAAAATTAAGAGTTTATGAAATTAATTCAACTTAAATGAGGTTTACGATTCTGTTTATGGGATTACGACTCAATAAATGAGTTTACGATTGGTTAACTTGAGGCCCAATCGTAAACATGACAGTCCAATCGTATTCGTCCAGAACTACTTGAAGCCCGATCGTAAACAACAAGTCGTAGACCCGAGTCGTAAACCCGAGTCATAAACCCGGATCGTAAACCCGAGTCGTAAACGACAATCGTAAACTCCGATCGTAGATTACGATCGTAATCAACGATCGTAAACATCGAACAGACGTCTTCAACCTCTCGATCATCGTAAACACCGTGACCTCCATTGACGAACCTGCAAAAGCTCGTAAACACATTAAAAACTCAAATAATCACAATCAAACCACCAACACTACCTTTAGAGAGACTTTAAACACAAATCTGTCTTCAAACCTTCTCAAAATGAGTCGAACACAGTGAAAAAGAAGGGGATTTCGAGTTAGGGCTCAAAAACACAATACTCGAGAATAGATCGAGAAATCCTCGTGAAAACAGGCGATTGAAATGGGGTTTTTGGTCGGAAGTGAAAGACGAAGGTGTTGGTGAGGATGGATTGCCAAACGAAGGTCGGAGGTGGTCGGAAATGAGTTTTCCGGTGAGCTCTGGCCGGCGGTTAGGGTTTTTCAGGAGGGGATCGTAAACGGAGGAGAAGAGGGGTTAAATGAGGATCGTAAACTGTTTTGGGGTTTTTATACTCCTTTTTTTGAAATTTTCATTTACACCCCTTAAACTTCAAAATTATTTTAAACAACTCCCAAACCTTTAATTCTCTTAAAAGATGTTAACATTGAGATAAAACAGAGAATTTTAACGAAGCTTCCCCTCAAACTTAGCCCCGAGTATCCGATCATGATCATAAAAAAAATTTAAAAGTTAACACAGATAAAATCAAAACCAAAATTAAATATTTACAAACTAACCTCAGAAATTTAAATATTTACATACCTGGTGCTGGTAATTTTCACAGATAATTTCAGACAAGTCTTTGACTGAGGAACCCTTTTCAGCTTCCGTTACTTGACACTCTAGACAATTGTCAGGTGGTTTGAACACAGAAACTCACATCCAGTTAAGTGCTTAAATATAGTACAAATTTACCGATATGTTTAACCGTCCCCACACCCAATCTTCCATAGCAAAACCTACCCAACCTCAGAGTTTATTGAGGATTCACAAACCCCCAACTTGAGGAACCATGCAACACTGCTTTGACTACCACTTATTTCTATTTTTCATACATTATCAGTTGATGATCAGGTCGGCCGCATAAGCACGCAGAGAAGACCAACTAAATAATTTTCTTTTCTTTTCTTTTTCTTTTTCAGAATTTTCAATTTTTGAATTCTTTTTCCTTTTCGTTTTCCTTTTTCTTTTTGTTGTGGTGTTGTCTTATACAGTATAAGCATGGCGTGTGAGAGAGTGAATACTAGGTAAATACCACTCTCAACCCGTTTTTGTCGGGACTCAGTTTTTTAAACCATGTAGACTAGGATGGGAAACAAACATTTATAGAGTTTAAGATTAGTGCACTTACATAGATGATCATTGTTTTGGTTGAGCTTACCGACATATCATCTTCGAGCAGTCTTTCACATCAGCCTTACACGTGTCAGTCTCCGACCGTCATTGAACAATTTTTGCACGTCCTATCAAAAGACATCATAAAAACTTTTCAGATTAACCAGCACCATTTCTTCCCCTGTTTTTGTGAGGCTTTTGAAACAAGACTCAATTTTTCAGTCATTTTCCATATTTTTTTTAAATAAAGATTAAATACTAAAAACTTTGTACAAAATAAAAAATGATCAGATCATTCCTCGAAGGCAATCATCTTCAGGCCTTCAACACAAGATTCAAAATTAGGACGAGGAAGGGGTTTTGTAAAGATGTCCGAAACATTCTGATCGGAGCTTACCTTTTGAAGCTGAATTAGCTCACGATCAAAGCAATCACGAATGAAATGTACCTTGATATCAATGTGCTTGGTTTTGGAATGTTGGACGGGGTTTTTCACAATCTCAAGAGCAGCAGCGTTATCACAAAATATAGGAGTGTTAACGAATTCCATACCGTAATCGGTGAGCTGGTTTTGGATCCATACTACCTGTGATGTACCGGCAGATGCTGCCACGTACTCAGCTTCGGCAGTTGATTTTGATACGGTATGCTGCTTTTTGCTCTTCCAAGAGATGAGTCTATCTCCCAGGTACTGACATCCTCCAGTAGTAGATTTCCTGTCAAGATCACTACCTCCATAATCACTGTCAGTAAAAGCATATAATTGAAAATCAGTGTTCTTCGGGTACCAAAGACCAAGCCTAGGTCTGCCCTTCAGATACCTGAAGATACGTTTAACCGCAGAAAGATGAGAAAGTTTAGGGTTAGCCTGATAACGAGCACACACGCAAACTGCATGCATGATGTCTGGCCTGCTTGCTGTTAAGTACATTAGTGATCCAATCATCGATCGATAATGGAATTCACTCACTGACTCCCTGGTTAAGATCAGCTGACAAGAGTGGTCTGGATGCCATGGGAGTGGCGATGGGCTTGCAATCCTGCAACTTGAACTTTTCCAGAATCTCATTCACGTACTTCTCCTGATGAATAAGAATCCCAGAATCATCCTGTTTGACTTGAAGTGCAAGAAAGAAACTCATCTCGCCTTGGTCACTCATCTCAAACTTCTTCTTCATAATCTCCTCAAATTCGGTGCACAATTCCTCGTTTGTCGAACCGTAGATAATGTCATCTATATACACTTGCACCATGATTATGTCTTCCTTTACCCTCTTCCTAAACAATGTTTGATCAACAACTCCTCTTGTATATCCATTCTCCACCAGGTGATTGGACAACGTTTCATACCAGGTTCTAGGAGCTTGATGCAAACCGTACAAGGCCTTATCCAGCAGATAAACATGATCTGGATTTTCTTCATCTATGAACCCTGGTGGTTGAGTTACATAAACTTCCTCGTTCATCTCTGCATACAGGAAGGCAGTCTTCACATCCATCTGATGTACGGTGAAATCGAGATACGAAGCCACAGCCAGAAAGATCCGAATTGCTTCCAATCTCGCCACTGGAGCATATACCTCGTCATAATCAATCCCGTGAACTTGCCTGTGACCTTGTACAATTAACCTCGCCTTGTTTCTCACAATGATTCCTGAATCATCCTTCTTGTTCTTATAAAGCCACCTCGTGGGAATCACCTTCTTGCCATCAGGCCTCTTCACAAGTCGCCACACTCCCAGTTTTGAGAACTGATTAAGCTCATTGTGCATGGCCTCTATCCAATTCGGATCTCTGAGAGCAACCATCACATTCGGAGGCTCAATCTAGGAGATAAAACATGAATACATACAGAAATTGATATCCCCTGTTTGGCTCCTAGTTGAAACACCTGCAGACACTGGTCCAAGTATGTTGATGACTGGATGATCCTTGTTGATCCTGGATACCTGGACATCTGGCACAGACACAGAAACAGGCAGATTAGATGAAACAACATTATCATTTATATCACGCATACCTGGACTTTGAGGTGTCTCTGAATCATTTTCACACGTTCCTGAAGTTCCCGGAGCATTTACGTTGACATTTGTGGGAACTGGAACAGGTGTCTTTTCACTAATTCTGTCAACAGAAGGTCTTGATTCAGATGGCCGAGTGATAATCTCTTCTTCTTCACCCAAATTATGAAGATCATTCGAAAACTTGAACCCTTCAAACAGAGACCCGTAGTTAAAAATCCAATCAGGTCCGGTCCCTGCATCCGTCGGATTGTCTTCAAGCCAGTCGACGTTGAATGCTTCAATGATCAAACCAGTGGTCTTGTTATAGACTCGATAAGCACTATTTCCCGAATAACCAACGAAATAACACTCATCTGCTTTCGCCTCGAATTTCCCTACGTCGGACTGAATCAGCACCGTGCACGGACATCCGAAAGTCTTGAAATAACCCACTGTCGGCTTCTCTTTGTAGACAATCTGATATGGAGTTTTCTCATGACGTTTGTTTAACAGAACGCGATTTTGCACATAACATGCTGTGTTGACTGCCTCAGCCCAGAAGAAGATTGGTAGTTTTGCTTCACACATCATTGTCCTTGCAGCTTCAATGAGTGTCCTATTTCTTCTCTCAGCTACTCCATTCTGTTGTGGAGTGTAGGGAGCACTGAACTGTCTGTCTATGCCTTTAGCCCCACAAAACATATTCAACTCAGCATTCTTGAATTCCGTTCCGTTATCCGATCTGATAGCTTTGACCTTCTTGTTCAGCTGATTCTCAATGAGTGTGACAAACTGTTTCACTAGGGCTGGAGTTTCATACTTGTTAGACAAGAAGTAGACCCAAGTAAAACGTGAATAGTCGTCTACAATCACAAGACAATAGGAGAACTTGCTGATGCTCTGAACTTGCATAGGCCCAAATAAGTCCATGTGTAGAAGTTGTAGAACTGATGACACAGAGTTTGCTATCTTCGGACGATGTGGCAACTTGTGCTGCTTCCCCTTCGCACATGCCACACATTTTTCAACAGTTGAGAAGTCTTTAATCGGCAGCTTTCTGACATGCTCTCCCTTCGCGAGCTTAGTCAAATTTTTCATATTAGCATGCCCGAGACGTCTATGCCACAACATAGCCAAATTTTCATTCTGTTTTGATATAAGGCATGCTTCTTCTGACGTAGGAGGATTGCCCATGTTGAGAAGATATGAGTTTGAGCGTCTTGGAGTGCGCATCAGTACACACTCCTCGGGTATCTTCACACCAGGCTTCAAAATAATACACTCCTTTCGATTGAACATCACCAAATAGTCTTTGTCACAGATCTGAGAAACACTCAGCAAACTGTGCGACAGTTCCTCCACATAATGAAAGTCAGAAAACGATAGATTTCCACTCCTCACCACACCTTTCTTACTAATTCTACCACCCACACCACCTGCAAATGAAACTCCTCCACCATTGAAATCTTCTACATCTTCCAAAAGGGACAGATCTCCGGTCATGTGTCGGGAGCAACCACTATCAACGTACCAGAGAATGCTGATAGATCTTCTTGGCTGTCCCTACAAGAATAAGAAATTAATGAGATCCAGGTACCCAGGCCATAACAGATCTGGGCACACCTTTTGCATCAATGTAGTTAACTAATTGGAGAATCATTTCAGACTTTAATCCAGACACATTCTCATTTTGAATGTTGACTTTTGGTTTCCATGTGGTTGTTTTCTCTGGTTTCAACACAGTTGTTGAACTGTTGACAATCACAGGTTTCTTTTGTGGTGAAATGACCTTTTTACCAGTTGGCTTTTTAACCGGTGTCCACTCAAGTTTCAGTTTAGTATACACAAGTTGTTTTGATTGAGCGACACCTTTTTGTTTCAAAACCTGTTGCTCGGCTTTCGCTTTGCCATTAGGTTGATTAGCTCTTTTTACTTTAGCCACTTGTTTTTCAATGAATTCTGGTTTTATCTTGTGGGAAACTCCTTTAGATACATAAGTTTGTTTTGGAGTTTTGGTCACATTCCACTTATTAACAACAGGCTTTGTCACAGATGCCTTCGTGTTTGAAACCTTAGACTGTTCAGTCTTCATTGGTTCAGAACACTGCTTCCCCTGAAACACAGCTTATTGTTTCTGCTTTTGTTTTTGTTTTTCTCCGGTCATCATTTTCTCCAACATACTAGTCCGTGGGTTTTGCGGATAGTATGGTTGGTAAGGTCTATTAACACAGTTAGCTGCAAAATGTCCTGGCTTTCCACATAGAAAGCAATTCATGAGCCTAGGCCCATTGACATGGCTATAGAGGTACGTACGTCTTGGGTAAGACGACTTCCACTCTGGCTTATCATCCCATTTGTGTATAACTCGTTGTTTATCCTTATCAGATTGTGTAATTAAACAAAATTGTTCCGATTTAGATTTGTTTGTTCTATTAAAAGCTGACACAACCTGGGGATAAGCAGCAAAGTCTTTGGGCTTAGTCTCACGACCTGTTTTTGTGTTAGGCACACGAATTTTAAAACCAGACACTTTTTCATTAGATTCTGAAACTTTTTTTAATAACGATACAACTACTTGTTTTGACTTGGATGTTTCTAGTTCTGACACAAGTGCCAATACATCATCCTTAGGTAAACATAAACTAGAACTACTAGAACTACTAGACGCATGACTCTCATCCACTCTCCGACACTTCGCATCCTCCTCAGAAATGTCTTTGATTTTTACTTCATCTGCACAATAAATAGATACATCATAAGTGCTCACACAGTTATTCAGAGAAGTATTTGATGGACCTGCTTCACATGCGTCTGTCATCACTCTGTCCATATTACCCAACCCATAAGTCATGTGCTTTTCATTTTCAATTTCCTCTTCTGTCATAGGCTTCACTCCAACCAAGACACTATCTAAGGGAGGTCCTTCTTCATGCATTTCCGATGCAGATCTATCTATCTGATCCTCCTCTAAGATCATTCCTATCACATCTCTAGTTTTATCTTGAGGAACAACGTTCTTACTTGCAAAGCTAATTCCTATCCCACCTTTGTCTTTACCCATTCTAACCTCAGTTATGCAATTATCTAGGGATTTACTAGCCTGTAACATTCTTTTGCTTCTCATAAGGTTTATATCAAGCTTAACCTGCATCTCATTGTTCTTATGCTTCAGGTCATCTATCTGCTTACTTAGCTCAGCTATTTCTAACTTAGCGTTGTCATACAAATAGGCATTCTCAGTTGCAAGGTTCTTATATTTTGCTATATCTAATTTCTGGGCTTTAACCTTTTCTTCATTCTTTTGCCATCTACCCTTAAATGAACTCTTTTCACATTTAACCTCAAACAATTCTGATTCAAAGTTTTTGCAATATTGTCTAAGAGTAGTAATTATACGATCACAAACAGGGTTAGAACATACCTTGGTGTGGTCTGCTGCCATAGCTTCATTCTCCTCAGGTTCTTCTTCAGTGACCACAAAAGCATGCTCCTCCTCATCATCATCATCCATAGTCGTCATCATAGCATGTGTCAGACTCAGATCCTTCAGCTGGGGGGTCAGATCCTTCAGCTGGGGGGTCCAGTCATAACCTCCACCTCCCTGCACTATCAAGGCACTTGTTTCGGCCTTTGCCTTCCCATCAGCTGGCTTCTTCATCTCTGCTTTCTCCTTCCTCGGTTTGCTGCACTCCCTAGCAAAATGCCCATATTCATCACAATTGTAGCACCTAAGCTTTGTCTTATCAAACCCCATTCTGATCTTGTCTTGATCCTTCCAAACATTTCACCCTGTAGTAGCCATGAACTTCTTAGCCCTGAACACGGCCATAGCCATTTGCCAGGAGACATCCAGCATCTCCACATCCTCTGGATTAATCTGATTAAGCTCCCCCGATAGAATCTCAGAAGGAATTAGGGTTCCGGCCATTAAAGCATGGTAACTGTTCATGAATCCCATACCCAGTGCAAAATTGGGATCGTTGTTAGCCTCAGAAGAGTCACCTCCACTTGAACTAGATTGGGGTTGTGCCACAAATGCCTTCGTTTGGGTCATCGAACTTGATCCACTTCCAACAGACTTTCCTTTCTGCTTCTCATCAACCTCTTCCGACAACAAAGCTTGATTCAGCTTCCCAGCCAAACTAAGTGAGCTTATATGGTTCAACTCACGCTGCTTATCATCAATTAGCTTGGACTTCAACTTGTTGATCATTTCATCCAGAGACAGCTCACTCAATTTGTTGTTGTCCTTAATAATTGAGATATTGGTGTTCCATGACTTTGGCAAACTGTTCAGCAGCTTCAAATTCTTATCTTCCAATTCCGGTTCCACACCATAACTTGACATTTCTGCCATCAGAGAGACAAATCTTTGCACTTGTGCTTCGAAAGATTCACCTTGGATGTGATTAAACAAATTGAATTTCTGCTTCAACATCTGCTTTCGACTCGCCTTGATGTCTGGATTTCCCTCATAAGCAACAATCAATGCATTCCACAATTCCTTTGCCGTCTTGCAATGCTTAAAGCCTTGAGCAATGTCTGGTGTCAATGCCATGGTCATTATTGCAAATGCCTTCTCTGCCTTGTTACACCTTTCCCAGTCATCATCTTCAAACTCATCTTCAGTCTTAGCCTTTCCTATCTTAGCTCCCGCTCCATGAGTTGGTATGTGAGGTCCATTCAGCACTGCTCTCCACAACCTTAAATCAACACTCTTCAGGTGGTTCTCGAACCTATACTTCCATTCCAAAAAGTTATCTGCTGACGTAAGTCTAGGTGGACGAGTAATAGATCCGATCTCGAAGTCCAACTTCTGATACATACTTGGTTCAAAGTCCATTTCGTGAGCTTAGGGAACCTAAAACTAAAATCCGAATGTCCAAACAAGTGAGATTACGGTCAAAAGTCTTGATTACGATCGTAAACCTTGATTACGATCGTGAACACCTGATTATGATCCAAACAGGTCGCAAACACCGATTACGATGAAAAATATCGTAAACTTCAATTACGATTAACGATTACGACTCCGTAAATCGTATACACCCGATTACGATTGAAGGTAATCGTAAACACCGATTATGATTCGACTTGATCGTAAACACGATTACGACTCCGCGTTTCTGATATGACTAAATCGTAAACCTCGATTACGACCAAGCAAAGTCGTAAACTCCCACTGTATGAATCGTAAACGCCTAAAGGTAAGATCTTGAAGTCGTAAACGCCAAAGAGATGAAGATCTTCAACTGCAAATGTCGTAAACACCCCAAAACCCAGAAAACCCAGTCGTAATCACGTAGAACAGCAGCTGCAGAGATCGTGAACACCAAAAACCTTCGAATCTTCAACAAAGCTCAAACATATAACCCAGAAAACAATTGAATCTATATCGTGAGAGCCTCGAATCTAAGATTCTTGGCTCTGATACCAATTGTAGGTCCAGAAAATCTCCAAACACACGATATTTGATCGTAAATGAGTGCGGAATCCTCAAATACGATTGATTCAAGAAACAAGTAGAAGAAATAGATTCAATCTAAGATAAAGATTGAATCTTGAATGAGAAATCTCTAACTTGGAAGCTGATCGTAAACTCTAGGAACACAGAAATCGTAATCTCGAATTGTATTAGAAAAGCTTAGTTCAGTCATAAACAAGTGAGGTTTATATACTACCTCATCACAAAAATCGTAAACCTAATAGCCCACATGGCCCAATCATAAACACATAAAAGCCTACTAACAAAGCCCAAAAGCCCATTAACTCCTAAGCCCATAACTAATGTTCATGCCTCTAATATATATAGCCCAACACTAACGAATCAGAATGATGCTGTGACGGACTAGGAACAGATTTCCACTCGAAAACTTAATCCCAACACGTTCTAAATCTAGAAAATAGAATGAAAACGGCCAGAGATCAAGAAGGCAAGGAAAATCGCCATTCTAGAGAGAGAATTAGGGTTTTCCCGTTACCCCATTCATAGATGCATACTTTTTTTTTTGAAACAACCATTTGTTTGGACCTTTGGGACGAAATTCTGCATGAATTTTTAAAGATAATAGGGCTCATAAGGTCCCCGTGTGAATAGTTTCTTGCCAGGTGTCTAGACTTTCCACACACATGGCATGACTGTTTCTTTGGATACGCGGGAGTTTGAGAATGGTTTCGCCCAGTGGATTACCAAGAGGGTTTTGAGCAATTTTTATGAATCCAATGGGTTCTGCCTTTAAGCTTAGTGGTCAGAATGAACTACCGTTGTATCGGTTTATACTGGTCATATGCAGAAATAACTTCAGGATACGGGACAAATTCATAAGGTTTAGCGTCCCGTTCCTTCTGCACATTTTTTACAACATTGGCATTCTCACATTTACAATATTTTACACCAAACACACATTCATTGGAGGGTTTAGGACCGGCAACTCATGGTCCCTTACCTCTTTTTAAAAGTGTCACAGATTTCAAAGGTTTATCTTCACAATTGCCAAAGTTAAACACACCACACGACGGAGTTTTGTCAAATACATCAAACTCTGAAAGTTTTAAACCAGACTCAACCACAGGAAATTCAAATTTATCCCAATCAAAATTTTTATAAAGTGAGTTCTTTAGACTCTTAGGACACTCCTCTTCCTCCTTAACCCCTACTTCTTTGCTAAATTTATCTGCATAATAGGTAGAATTGTCAGTAGTGTTAGAAACAGGAGTAAAAATTTTAGTGGGACATGAGGCAAGCTTCCTATCGATTTCAGTTTTAACTTCACTTGTGGTCTCTGATGTCTTAGGTTCAGGTATGATTTCATGCATTAATGGCATAGGAACAGTGGGTGTGGATTTTTCATCCTTTTGTTTAGAACCTAAACCTAGACCTGAATTATCTTTTACATGCCTCATCCTTACGTCAGTGTTATAAAATAAGGAGCTAGCCTGCAACATTTTTGATTGAATTGTGTCATTATACTCTAATTTGGATTGAGTCGTACTCAGATTAGCTTTTAGTTCGGAATTTTCTTTAGTTAGCTCCTCTACCTTAGTATTAGCTACCCTAAGATAGGCAGTCTTGTCACTCAGCTGATTTTAAAAGCTCTTAACATCTAACTTAACTGCCTCAAGTTTCTCTTATATTCTAGCCTGACCTTTAAATTCCCTAACATCTCTAGCAGTTGACTCATGGTTTAACCTTTTATTAGTGAACTTACGTACCGATTCTTTAATTAATGAATTACACTGGGGGTTTAAACATACCTCATTTTTGATAGAGCTTGCCTCAGAACCTGGTAGGATGTTAGCCATGAAAGCATGGTGAACAAATTCGGCTGCATCCTTCTCTGCCTCTCCTTCCGCAAGTAGTGCTACGTGATCGGGGCTCAGACTCGTATCTTCGATCTGCATAGTCCAGTCATACCCAGGTGTATGCTGAACCACCAGTGCCCTGTTATTGTTGACAGTTTCCTTCTTCTTTCCGTCCTTCTTCTTCTCTGCTTCTTTGGTCTCCCACTTGACTTTAGGCTTTGTGCACTCTCGAGCATAATAACCATATTCATTGCAGTTGTAGCACCTAAGGTTTGCCTTGTTGAACGTGAGCTTGACCCCTTTACCGCAGTTCCAGTCTTTCTTTCCTGTTAATTGCTTGGCACGCAAAGCTGACATCCCCATTTGATCAGAGTTATCCATGTGCTCCAGGTCTTCAGGGTTGACTTGATTCACATCATCGAGAGTCGGATTCGTTGGTAGTAAGGCACCTGCCATTAAATCTTGATAACTGTTCATAATGACTACACCAAGAGCAAAACTTGGATCTCTTGTTAGGTTATTAACATCTAATGTAACTAAGTTAGATGAGCTAGCTCCCGGTGCTCGAGACACAAAGTTTGTGTGGCTAGGTGTTGCATTACTGGAATGAGATACACTTGAGCTTTGTTGTGATATGAAGGCTTGATTCACTTGATTCACAACAGCACTAATACCACGCTTAATTGCCATCTTTTGCTTTTTCTCCTCATATGATCTAATAATTGACATCAAAGAATTTAATGGTGAAGTAGCCATGTTCACCGTCTTCTCTATCAACTCAATGGTGCTATCCCAGTTAGACGGTAGTGAGTTTACTAGTTTCTTGTTTACTTCCACTTGAGTATAAGTAACCACAACATCTTTCATTACAGTCATTATCTTTATGAACCTCTGCAGTTGTGTCTATGTGTTCTCATTGGGTACATGACTGAACTCATTGAACCGCTCCCTTAAATTCTCACGTCTCGACTCCTTCATATCAGCATTACCTTCATAAGTAGCAATAAGGGCATCCCAGAGTTCTTTAGCTGATTTGTATTCTTTGAAGGCTTCGGCCACTTCAGGAGACAAGGCCATGGTCAAGGCAGCTAGTGCCTTCCTGTCTCGTTCTACTTTCTGCCATTCTTCTTCTGTCCACTCACTCTTCTCCGTAGGCACTGCAACCTCTCCAGCTGCAGGAGTAGTTTTTGGGATAAAATCACCCACTTCGATTGATCGCATGATCTTGGCATCATTGTAGTTCATGTAGTTCTCGAAGCGGTACTTCCATCTCATAAGGTCCTTACCAAACATCAAACGGGGAGGTCTAGTGTTGGTGCCAATCTTGGCATCCAACTCAAGCGTTGCAGTAGACAAGTCGTACGCCATTGCAACAAGATAAAACAATGTATACGAACCAGAAATAGGGAATCCGATCGAAAAGACACGGATCGAAAAGGGTATGCTTGATCGAAAAGGTGACTTTTCGATCGAGCAGAGTGTTGGCTTAAGTAGAGAGCGATGACGAGCCGAAAAGTATACTTTTCGATCGAATCCTAAACCTGGGACTAGCCATAGAATTCGATCGAAAAGCCTTCAGTGATCGAAGAGGTGTAACTCGGAAAGTGCTAGCCGATCGAAAAGTGTACTTTCCAATTGGGCAGAGTTTCACCTAGGCAGGACACTTTGCGAACCGAAAAGTACTTCTCGATCGTAAAGCTGCAGGACGATCAAAAAGCTGGCGATTGAAAATGCGTGAGCATCGGATCGTGTGACGCCCGCTTCCAGACTTGGCTCCAGAAGGGGTCACTAATCGGATTTACTCATGAACACAAGGTAATAACAGAGATTACTAAGCAGCGGAAATTTTAAACTTTTATTTAATTGCCAAGTACTACAAAGTAAGAGATAATTTACATAAGGAAATACTAACTATCATTGCGTTTTATTGCTATAACTATATCTATGCCAGCTTGCCATAACATTCCTTCCTTCCGATAGCTTGCCCGTCTAATCCCTTATCACCAGGGCCTTCTCATAACTAGTCGAAGCCTCACCCTGACCTGACATACATACATTTTTGGAAAAGGTCAGCTTACGCTGGTGAGTTCTATATTTTAAAAGCTTTACCTTGGTGTGAGGTTTAAAACCCTTGGACCTGCAAGATCCCTTTTTACAGACAATTATCAAGTATAATATATATCACAAATATACAATACGTAATATTCCTTAACAGGAAACACCCCTTATAAAACCATTTATCCCGCTATCCCTTCCTACAACCCCAACATTTAATACCAGTGTAAACCCTGCTAATGCATAAGCAGAGAAACCATCTTTGCGGACTGCCGAGTTTACCCCTTTAGGGTATTCCCTATAACGGTCAGTCGCCCCGCTTTCCCTTATTTGCTAACTGCCGAGTTTACCCTTCTAGGGCATTCCCTGTAACGGACAGTTGCACCACTTTCCCCTATTTGCTAACTGCCGAGTTTACCCTTCTAGAGCATTCCCTATAACGGACAGTAGCTTTTTCCCTTTTCTATTTGTAGTGGTCTCTAATCCCATTGAGCAACACTACCTCCCAACTCCCTCTGTACTACTACCCGCCCCTTAGTTAAATACCCAAGAGACATAAGATTATTAGTAAACAGTGATAAGGTCTTCATATACTGCAACAAGTGGACATCTCCCAGTTTATCGTTAGTGTATGTATACAGGGCGTATCCTCCACACTTCTAATATACTGGGTAACTAATATTATTATGTATATATATAGGAAGTACCAGCGGCGTATCCACCACATAATAATAAAGCAAATGCATCACCTGTTCTCATATAATCATACATATTCACTATAACGTTTACTAATAATTCCTTTATCACTTGACTATTTAATTTCAAAACAAATATAACACATATCATATCACAGTCATTATAATTACGTTATAACACGTACAATGATTTAATATCATTTTCATAACATATCGTATATATATATATATTTCTATATATATTATCCCAAAGGCCTTTTAACAGTTTATCAATTCAAGATATTTCACGTATATGCATTTTCATAACAGTCCACACATATATATCAATTCAATAACAATTTAAGAGTTCAATATATCCATTAACAATTAGCACCTTAGCAATCGGATATATATATCTACTCAAAGGTAATTCAACAGTTTAATACTTCAATAATTCAGATAGGCAACATTTCAGTTATAAATCATTTAGATGCATTTTATAACATTTGTATGTATATCAGCCCGAAAACATTTAAAACATTTAAAATATTTAAGAGTGTGCTCATAGAACTCACCTTATGTCTTTAACTCGTTATACGAACGGAACTTCCGCAACGATTCCCGATTTAACCTAATTTGCGTATCGTATGGCGTTAACGCAAGGTTTTATACAATAAACACTTCCTATGTTTATTTTAACATCTTATTATCTTAATAATATTCAATTATTAAGTTTATCCTTTTAAAGGTCAAAATGACCAAAATGCCCTTTAGGCAGTTATCCTTTTCTTTAATTGATAATATGAAGACGCACATTCCTATAAGTAGACACTCACTCCGGGATCGCCCAGTGTTGGGATGCCATTGCCCAGATGGGATGGCGACACCCCCGCTATTGCCAGAAACCCCAGTGTACAGGTGCCTACCCTTCCGGTCCGCGCGAACTTCTAATAACCGATTAACTCGGTATTTTCAATACTTCATTATTTATCCATTTTAACTTTATATATACTTATTATATATATAAATATGTTATCATACCAAAACTCAAGTCCCCATACCCTCCGGATTATTTTATATTAAATATTTATATTCCGAAACCCTAATTTCACAAAATTCTCATTTTATAATCAAAACTCATTTTTATTCAAAACCGTCTTAGGGTATTATCTATTATAACATTTTATAATATCCTTTAAAATGGAAAAGCCTATTTCAAAACCGTTTACTCGATTTGGGCATAATAACGACATGAAAACCCTAATTTTTGACCTGTTTATAAAACCTTAACCAAACCTTTTCCAATTGTGAAATAAACTTAGGGCTTTCTTAAAACACATTAAATTAGGATTACCTACAAAAATTCAGACCCTAATTCCCACCCGATCACCCGATTTTGACAAAACAAGCTCAAGAACCCTAGTTTTTATACATTTTTAAAAGTCATACCTAGAAATCGATTTAGCCAAATCTAAAAGAGGTTATTGTAGACCTTACCTAGAGAAGCTTGACTGCTGAATTTCGGATCCTAACTCCCCTCCGTTTATGCGTATTGCTCCGATGAAGATTCCGGCAGAAATAGGGTTTTTAGATGATGATTCTGTGAATTTGCGAGGATTTAAGGACGAATTCGAGGGCTATTTATATGTATTAGAGGCGCCTAAGACCCCTAACACCTGTCATGGTGAGTAAGCTTCAAACTCGACGCGTCATATGGTTCAATCGTGCTCCCCAAGTTGCTGTCGTGTCCTTTTAACGGACCTGTAACATTTCTGCGCTGTTGCTGACCTTCGCGTATCGCGCCGGGGAGGGGGACTGGCTAGGCGATACGCGAGCCACCCTTCTTTCGGCCAGATTTGTGATTTTTACAATTTCAGCCCCTGAACTCTTATTAAATGTACTTTTACCCCCTAGACTTCTATCCTTTTAATATATTATGCCCTAAACCATTATGGGACATATTTATAACATTTTCTAAGGTTCGGGATACGTTGGATCATATGTATATAATTTTATATATTTATTTATATTTTTCATTATTTACACATTTGGCCCCTCAAACTTTACAATACACATCCATTTATGTTCCGAATCATTTTAGGATATTATTATAATATATAATAAGCCTCGGGGTACTTATAAAAGTTATAGATACGTATAATATCCGTAAGTATTCATAACTTTAAATAAATTACACTTTTAGCCCTTTAACTTTTATCTTATGCATATTAAACCCTAATCTTTTGATGTAACTATCATTTTACATCTTATAACCTTCCTAAACATATTTCTAACATTCTTGAAGGTTCGGGTCATATATAATAATGTATATACATATATATATTTGTGTATTTCCATAATTTACACTTTCTACCCTTCTATTTTCTTGTTAACTATTTAAGCATGCATTTTTTTACACGTATAACTATCCAAACACGTATTTCCACGTATATATTCATCAAATGAATATTTCACATGTATTCATACTATTAGACATATATCTATACATGATTTCAATATCATGTAATCGTGTAAACCTATTTTCTCCCGATTATCATTTATTTCCATCATATAAACGTTTAACTACGTTTTTCATGCTAACATCATATATATCAATTATCTTTGATATAAAACACATATTATTTCATTTTATTTCTTCATGTTATCAACACATAAATCATTCATGCAATACTGTTATTTATCAGTTTATTACCCGGTAATGGGTAAACATGCATTTTTCAAACGTTTTAACACGTTTAGCTTTCTAACACATATATCATGTGTATTAATCATATTAATCACGCATTTCTCAAATTTTGGGATGTTACAGATCGTCTACTCGATCTAGCTAATCGGACATCGAAATGTAATTAACCGATTGATTTATTGATCAATGAAGAACAATTACAATCAGTAAACACTCAGAAATAGACACAGAGAATACACACTCAGAAACACACACTTAACAGAACTCGCACGCTCTCGATCTTTTTAAAATACAAAGACCATACATCTATATATACCCGCTGGTCCGAGCTTCGGCCGAACCTCAGGTTCGGCCAGTCCGAACTTCAGGTTCGTACATAGTTCGGCCAGACCTAGATGACTTGATCTTGTACTTTGTTTGATACTTCACACGACGCACATATCAGGTATGAACAAACTCCCCCTCGTCGTGTGCAGTATCTCTTCAACATCATCAACTTTGTATCTTCAACCAAGCTCCCCCTCAAGTGTAGAATCCGTTCGTTCAATGAAATGAATCTTCAAAAAAAATCCTCCTCAACTCGATCTTAGCTTGATCTTGAATCCTTGATGACATTTTAGTGTATCTCTGGTCTTTCATCAACATCTTCAGAAGACTTGAAGTTGTGATATCTTGCACATAGCAACCTGCTCAAACAGTCTAAATAATCTTGGCGCAAAATGTCTCTTTGAGACTCCAAGATATGATTTTGAAAATTGATTTGTATCACGTGTTGAACAGATCGAAAATAAAACATAAATAAAATCTTTTTGATTTTTTTCAAAGTTTATGCTAAAACACACCGAAAATCTTTTTGTTCTTTTCTGAAATGAAATAAAATTTCAATACAGAATCAAACACTATTTTTGGTATGAGAAAGATCACTATATGGGATCATATTGAACATAACGCACTGAACTGCATTTCAATTTCAATTAACCGAAGCACATAAGTCATGCTGATTGCTGGTATAATTTGTCCAACTTAAACTCAGGCAGAATCATACTCATAACATCTGGATATGTTAAGGTATTGATTAGATTTGCTTTGACCAGTGTATCCCACACTATCAGACATAATCAGACATTTTCAGCTTTTCTTTTCTTTTTCCTTTTGTGTGACAGCACTTGTGAATTCTCAAAATGCATAATATTTTCATGATATAGTCAATTGTGTTCCATGTAAAAAGAAATAAGAACGTTAAATCGTCTACCTTAAGGTCAATCTTTCGATACGCAGATAAGGCCTCGGATTTAACAAAAAAAAAGAAAATAAAACAAGTTGAAATTGTATAACCCAACAACAATCAGGTCGGTACTCCCGTACACGCAGAGAAAGTCTGATGAGTTATACGAAACACCAAAGAAAATAAAGCAGAACGTCAAACGAACAACGATCAGGTCGATCTTTCGATACGCAGAGAAAGTCCGATCGTTTGACAAAATAAAGAAAATTAAACAAGTTTAAATCTTTGCAAAATGAACACATGTATACACAGTGACTTCTCATTTTGACTTTCACACTTATTTTTCTTTTTGTGTCATGAAATATGCATCAAGATGTTATCCACATGGTCAAGCATTAGTATTTAGTGTATATCTCATCTGAATACTTTCTGAGTTGCCGAGCCTACCAAGCATATCAAACAATGATCTTATGGCCCGTTCATCTACTCTATCCATGAGTCAGCTACGTAAGCCAATGTACCATCATTTCCCAATGATCAATTTCTCACAATTTTATATAGTTGGCATGTATTCACCTTCCTTCATTATATATTTGGCAAAGAGTCAGATACGTAAGCCATTGTACCATCATTTCCCAATGATCAATTTCTCAATTTCTCCCCCTTACTTGCAATTCTCCCCTTTAAAATGAAAACTCTATTTTTGGATTTTCATTTTACACAAAAAGAAGACTCTATTTTTGGGTTTTTGAGAAAAACTTGTAAGCAAAGAAAATTGATCAATCAACACGGATAGTTTTTTTTTTCAGTTTTAGAATTCAGAATTTTCAGATGTATCATGAAATTTAAATTACGCAGAATACTCCTCTATCAACAACATTGCAATCGTCGATAGGTCTTCTAGAAGTACCTGCACACTGGTTAAACTAATTAATCCATAAATGACCCGAAGCGAATCACTTCTGGTCGACCAGTGTCCTTGTTTTGCTTAGAAACCACCTTAGGTTTCCATTGTTGTTGTTTTGGTAAGTCAGTTCTTGATGAAGCAATCACAGGTGACTGTGATGGGGAAACTACATTTTGATCTATTGAAAACATTGGAACAAAACGGTTTTGTTTATGATAAAATGTAGACTCAACTTCATCAAAAACTCTGCCTCGTTCGTCAAAGAATTTTGTGGTGGCAGGTTTACCAAAAACTTATTTCTTTTGAAATCTTTGGGATGAAACAGCAGGTGATGGACAATCTTTTGCCATATGCCCTGGGCGACGGCAAATATAACAGATTCTTGTTGTTTTGTCCCATCTTTGATATACCTACGAAGAACACACATGAATATCTCGAACATGATCAGAATGAGAATCATATACCTGATGCCTGTGATCATGAATCCATTTGGAAGTTGGACTTCGAGATTTTGAACTGTCAGAAGAAATGTTGTCTTTTACAAAAACCTCTGAAATCTTCCGAGCATCCACGCAGTGAAGAGGAAATTCTTTGTCAGAAAATAGCTGTTCAGAACCTTTTAGCTTGTAAAATCTCTCAGGTTGTACCTTAGAAGCTTTAAAAACATCATTTTTCACTTGCTTCATCTTAAGCTTCGTCAAATTTTGTTGTGCAGATGCTGAAACCTCTTCGGCTTTATCCATTTTCTCATGAAAACCCAAACCAACATGCTTTTCAGAACCTTTCACCTCTGATGTAGAATGTCCATACTTCGCTAATCGAGAAAATTCAGCTTTTACTTCAGTCACATTTTTCTGATCATAGAAAATCTTCTCATTAAATTCAGGTTGAGACCTAATCTTGACACTTGAAGTGGCCGATTTTTCATTATCAGCAGAAGATGAACCAGACACAAATTTCGGTGCTAGATGAATCTCACATTTCAAACCCTTTTTCTTGTTCTTCTTGCCTTTCTTCTTCTTTACAACCTTTACTTCTTCAGAAGTAGAAGAGGAAACCTTTGAATAATCAAAATCATCAACCTGTTCCTTCACTTCTTTGAAAGCTTCTTTGATATGAGCAGGGGGTGATGCAGTTTTATCAAACATTTTCTCAAAATTAGCATCATTAGCTAAGAAGCTTGTGAAAACTTGAGAATTTGAAACATTGTTGAGCAGACGATTAGCATCAAGAACTTGAATTTTGAGATCAGAAATTTGCTGCTGAGCCTCCGCAAATTCCTTTTCTTTAGCAATCAATTACTTCGAAACTTTGTGAGTTTCAAACTTCTGCATGCGAAGATTATCAAGTCCTTCATGTAACTCCTTCTTCAATTTAGTCTCATTGCGCTTCTGAATTTCCAGATTTGCAGCTTGAACCTTGTTAAGACTAACCAAGTCCCGTTTCTCATCCAACAGCTTTTCCATATCAACTTGATATGCTTCAATTTTAGCATTTGATTCTTCCACATTCCTTGTTAGAAAATCAAGTTTGATTTTGGACTTGTCAAACAAATTCTTAAAATCATTAGCTGTATCCTCTGCTTCAGCCTTCCATTTCTTAACTTCTTGTACCAACTCATCCTTTTCTTCACAAAACTTTGCTCTAGCAGCTTCAACATCCCTTTTGTATTGTTTAGAACTTTCCAAAATTTCATTCAACATTTTGATCTCAGTAACCAAACACTCATTCTTCAAAAGCAACTCTTTCTCATTTTCCTTAGAAATATTGAAAGACGAATTAATCACATCAAATTCCTCAGACAATTGTTGAAGTTTATTTGCCAACAAAGCTTTTTCTTTCATTAAACTCTCCAGATTTTCAGTAGATTCATAAGAACTTGAAATTAAACTAGTATCGGAACTAGTTTCTGAACAAAAATCTTCTTGTTGATCATGAGTAACTATCAAGGCAGATGAATCATACCCAAACTGTTGACCCCAATCATATACACCAACATTTTGAGCCATTAAAGCTGTAGACTTGCTAGTGTTACTAGTTGATGGTTGAGTAAAACCAGGCTTTGGTGATAGAGAAACACCAGACTTATTTGTATGTGTCTGTTGACAGTCTTTAGCAAAATGTCCAAGCTGTGAACATTTGTAACACTTTAATTTGGACTTGTCAAAACCCAATTTATCACCAAAAATATTTCTTCCATGTTTCTTAAAGAATCTCTTAGATCTTTGACACAACATAGCATATTGCCAAGATACATCCAATTCGGTTAGTTGATCATCATCAAGAGCATCAAGATCCTCACTGGTTAACTTTGCATCAGCAACATTTTTGAGAATCAAACCAAAAGATGATGAAATCAATGCAGAAATCATTTTGGCACAATCATCTGTTGATTCAGCAGAAAATGCATTTTGATTTGAAAATTTTGGAATTGTGAAATTGCAACCCCTTGAAGACTTATTATCAGAATTTCCTGAAACTCCAGCTATAAAAGCAACACTTGGTGCTGTATTCTGATTTGTATTCAGATTTGGCTTAGACTTTGCACTCATGCTTGCACTATTCTCACCATGATACAATTCAGGATTTTGCAAGGTAGCAGTTGACTTCTTTGAGTTTAACATTTCCATTTCTCGAGCATGAAGTTTTCCAGTAAGCTCATGAAATGTCATTGTAGAATAATCCTTGTCATGCGTGAGTAGCAAAACAAAATTTTCCCATTTCTCTGGCAAAGCTTCCAAAATCTTTTCTTTCAACAACCTTTAACTCACTAATTAAATGTGACAACCATGAAACAAGAGCAGTAATATTTTCATTGTCATAATTCTGGAAATTATCAAACTCTTTGTTCAAAACCTTCTTTCGACTCTTCTTGTAGGCATCATTACCTTCACATCTCACTGATAAAGCATCCCACAATTGCTTAGATTTCTTGCAAGTGCTAAATTGATGAAGCAACTCAGTAGGTAATGCCATCGTAAGATAACCATAAGCTTTTTGTTCAAGCTCATACGATTTTCTTTCAGCAAGATCAAAAGTATGAACTTCTTTAAAATCTCCCGCATCAGTTGGGTGTTGATAAAGTTTCTTGAGAGGAATCCACAAATCGATATCATTCGTGCTTATATAAGCAGAAAATCGTTTCTTCCAATTCTGGTAATCTTCAAGTTTCAACAATTTGGGAACTTTCTGACTTGTTCCAGTTTCATTATCAAAATTCATCATGGTTTGCATCACACTTTGCATTGCAGCAAACGCTTGAAATTCCGACATCGTTGAAAACTTGAATCTGGTGACTGAACCTGCTCCGAACCTATCACAGACCTCCGAACTCTGTCCGAACCTAAATCTAAAGTCCGAACTATGTCCGAACCTGCTCCGAAAAAGAAACAACAAGCCGAACTCCTAAACAACTCCGATCTATCTCCGAACCACCTCTGAACTCCGAACTTTGACCGAACTCTCACCGAAGACACACCGAAAGATGTCCGAACTTCAAGTTCGGAGCAGTTACTCCGAACCTGGTCAGTAAACTCCGAACTTCGAACTCATTTTTCAAAAACGCTCGATTTCAGATGAATTTTGATGAAAAACGCACTAGTCAGACCAGAAAAAAGATGACGAACGATTTAAGAACAATTTTGACACAAAACGCACGTCAGAAATGATTGAAAATACAAAAAGGAGAACGAGAAAACTTCAAAAACGCTCAAAAATCCGAGAATAGCAACCACAGATCAGTAGAGTGAACCAGAAAGCTCTGATACCACTTGAAAATGTGTGAGCATCGGATCGTCTACTCGATCTAGCTAATCGGACATCGAAATGTAATTAACCGATTGATTTATTGATCAATGAAGAACAATTACAATCAGTAAACACTCAGAAATAGACACAGAGAATACACACTCAGAAACACACACTTAACAGAACTCGCACGCTCTCGATCTTTTTAAAATACAAAGACCATACATCTATATATACCCGCTGGTCCGAGCTTCGACCGAACCTCAGGTTCGGACCTAGTTCGGACAGACCTAGATGACTTGATCTTGTACTTTGTTTGATACTTCACACGACGCACATATCAGGTATCAACAGCGATGGTCCGATCGAAAACCCAAAGGATGGATCGAAAAGCTATATATTTCAATCGAAAACACGAGACTAAGCCACAGTTTCGATCGAAAAGCTTTGTGCTACGTTTCTGGACCTCCTATTTGGTTCAAACCTGCAAAAACTCACTTTTTTCTTCCTTTTTCGAGCTAAAGAACTGGAATACCACAAAAACCTTAAATCGTTAGTCACGAATCTCTTGAATTGGATATCGCAAAAGCCTCGAAATGAAGTTTCTTGGCTCTGATACCAATTGTAAGGATCGATCTAACCCTCACGCGATATCAAAACCTAATAATACCGTGCGGAATCCAGTATTACTAGTGATTCAATAACGATAAACAATAAACTAACAACGATTAAAAGAAGTAAAGGAAACAAATAAGAGCACAAAACCAAAACCGATGAAAAAGAAGAATACTTGATTAATCACCTTGAACTGGTTGCAAAAACACCAAGTCCGTAAACCCTTAGGTTACGGCTCTTAATATCCACAATCAACAACCTATTCTAATGTTATGAGGGTTCTATATATAGGAGAGTATATGCTTGGAAAACAAGCTAATCTCCTAACCCTATCTAAACATAAATCGGCCCACCTACAACCAAAACCGGCCGGCCCCCATTTAATCCATAAACCCACTAACACTCGCCCATTTATAATAGTTAACTAACCCATATATATCAAAGTAACCCAAAAACCGGCCGGCCCCCATTTAATCCGCCAAAAACGCGTCATCACGAATCGTCGTGTATTCTTGCTGGTCTTCTAGGAAGGTACATTGTTTATCTTTCTTGGTTTACTATTATTAGGTATTTTCATAAAAGTTATGAGATCGAAACCCAAATCGTGAAACAATCATCTAGCTAGATTGTTTGTTGAACCAAGATGTCTCAATTGCTTTAATCACGACTAGTTATTTTCTGTTTATTCGGGTTTCTTGGATCACTGGTGGGATCAATTATGAATTGACATTATGTACACGCTTCCGCCACGTGACTAGTGTTTCAAGTCACGAACTCCAAAATATAAAATCGTACACAGAAACTCAACATGTTTTTCAGCCTGGAACCCTATCTCACGTTCCTCTTGTCTCCCATAAGGATCCGAGAGGACAGTTCTGGAAATAGCAAATAAAGTGAGGGTGAATGCAAAATAGTTATAGGGCCCGATGGGTCGTCAGTGCCATCATACTCGAATACGTTGTCATGAACCATCATGGGAACAACCCACGCATCGGATTAATTTATTATGAAAATTATCTTTAAAAGGGTCTAAGGTTGTTTCCTCCATTCACTGCTTTTGTGCAAACATGGAGGTTGTAACCAGAGCCAAGTTCACTATCCCGTATCTCACCGACTTCCGGGAAGTGACAAAATATTACTAACCCGCAATCCCAACCAATAGTTTCAGGGCATAGTTAGCGTGAAAGCTGTGTTTGTTTACATAGATATAAAACTCACGAACTTATTGCTTTGCATGGGGTGCGAGTCACCGTTAGGATCATGCATCGTCCCCTATTCGGGTGTCACAATTCCAACTGATGAGCTTTCGACTTCTCAAATGGTCTACAGTAAGCAAGGTAGGTTTGTTCAGAAAAATTAATAATAAACTTATAATTTAAAAGAGTTTTCATAAAGTCATTCCCACTTACCTTAAGGTTAGTACATAAATTCATTTTACTAACCAACCAAAGGTTCGTTTAGCCCTAAGTGAGTATAAGAGTTTAGCCAAGCATTAGCATGTCTTTAGTGTTTTGCTTAATAGGAAATAAGTAGCTCATAGACAAACTTTAAACAAATTATTATTAAGTTGACGTTATTACAAAACTTGAAACATTAAAAACTAGAAAACGCAAAGTGGATTGAAAGTAAACTAATCTAGAGAGTAAGTAGAGGAAGAGAAGAATTGAGCAAATTAAAATGGAGAGAAATGCTAGCTTTTATAGGCAAAAAAAACTGGCACGGGCCGTGCCTGGCAGTCAATCATCCGGAGGAGTTAATGATCAGGGGCACGGGCCGTGTGCAACAGTCAACAGAGACACGGGTCGAGTGTGGCAGAACACGGGTCGTGTGTCGTCAGAAGCAGAAGTCAACTTATTGAGGGCATTGCTGGGAGGCGGCACTGGTCGTGCTTGGCAGGACCACAAGCCATGCTTGGTGGGACACGGGCCGTGCTTGAGGTCAAAATCACAGAGTTTGCATATTTCTTTGTATTTTCCATTGTTTTAACTCCTTCTGTAATTTTCACCTAGATCAAACAAAAAAACTAAAAAGAAAGCAATATGCGATTAATTCATTAGTAGTTAATCTGATTCAATCCAATTTGTGAGGAATATTTTCAATAAAAAAATGTATAATTTGGCTCATATCAAACAGCCCCACACTTAGATCTTTGCTTTTCCTCAAGAAAAAATCTGAAATGTTAGACTCCATTGCTCTCCCAAGTACTTCATTAGTGGACTTTAAGTTTCTGCAAACGATTAAAAGTCGTTTCCTCCAATTTCATTGGACTTCATCCTATTGAACTTTTTATTATTTTGCTATTGAAATATGGATAATTGCGATAAGGCTACCGGTAAGTGTATTTCCTTTATAAACTCATTTACCTCACAAGTGGACACTCAGCTCTCGTGGTATTTTTAAGTGAATACTCATAGCCGGGTAAAAATCGGTAAAGAGCATAGGCTTGTCAAGTAATCGAGCTTCCACAGATCTCGCTGAAATATACATGGATATCATGAGGGATTTAAGAGGGTAGGCTTTGGGTTGGGTTTTGGATGTTTAGGTTAAAATGGCGAAAGTTGTAAAATAACAGTTTCTTATATTTTGCAATTTTTCTAAGCTAAGCAAGAGCTTTTAGAGTGCTCTTTTTATTGCTTACAAGAGTGTGTGTGTGTGTGTGTGTGTGTATATATTAACTTTAAACAACTAAATTCATGATGATAGAATTTACCGGACATTTTATTTGCTTTTCAAGAAAAATCGTCTTGGAGTTTTTGATAAGAAACCGAATTTTACGAAAAATGATGAATGTTTATAGGAGTATTTTGCAAAAATTGGTATTTGCAAGTGGGTTTAAACAAACGAAGGGGTTAAAGGCTCAACAAGGCTAACTAGGGGATATTTTTATAGAAGTGGGGGTAAAAGGATAAAAAAAATGGGGAAATTCTAAGTGCCTCAATCATTTAAGCATATGTTTCCAGCTTTGTCCATCTCGGGACGTATTATCGAGTCAAGTTCTACCTTTATCGAATTTATCTGGTTCTCTTAAAATTTCAAGTAGAAAGGAGCATGTATAATGGTTTATTTATGCTATTCGGACTCGAATCCTCATTGAAAAATGGAAAGGGAAAATCATTAGTTTATGTGGACATTAAACTTATTTTTCCCTTGCCATAAATAGATATTTCTGGATTGAAAATTTTGAATATTCAACGAAATCTGAGTTTTAACGATTTCGGAGGAGAACTTTACACGTAAACAAATACTAAAAGTGGAAAAGGATTTTTAAGTTTTTGGAAAAATATGGGTGTCCTAATTTCAAAAAGTTTTGTGTAAGGCTTGATTGTAGGACAAGACAAAAGTAAAAGTGTTTTTGTTTTGTTTGGTTCCCAGCAATTCCTGTCCCCACACTTAATGTGCACTTTCAAGGAGAATATAGAATAAAAAGCATGCGAATTGATTGTGACAGTTTCCTTGTGGTTGCCAGATGATGTTATCTGTAATTGAACCAATTCCCTGTTTTCAAAGTGCTCAACAAAAGATTAAATTATAAAAAACAAGATAAATAAAGTCATAAGGTGATTATCATTTAATTAACTCTTAAGAAGGAAAATACATGGTAATCAAAATTTTTAAATGATCCTAATTAAGAATTACATAGCTCCTAATCTACTTATTCAATCCTACGCTACTCAAAAGCGGCGATCTCATGGCTCCTGCTCTACCGAAGCAACCGGTATTTCAATCATGTCATCGTCATCATCAAGGTTGAAAATGAAATCACCACCAAAGTAGAAGATGGGCGAAGTGGTGTTCTCGCCAACTTCTTCTTCTGGCCATGCATGGCTCATTTGACGGGACAAACATAGGAGGCAATATTGGCATCACACGCTCACTGAGGTCCGATCTCAAACCTACCATCAAGAAGTTCACCCGCTCATTGAGAACAAGTTCTCTTTGCTTCAATGCCTCAACTTCCTCTCGAAGTTGCATACAATAGCGTACTAGTGTTGAAACAATTGATATTTGTCAATTTCCCATATTGTTTGTAGCATCTGGAGGTGATATATCTCGAATGGCCATGCTAAAACATGAAGAAAATTAGAGAAAAGTTGCCAACAGCATTGGAGGCACGACCCGTGTTGGGTCGTATGGTAGCTTGAGTTCTTGACTTCTTTTGCTTCCAAACACTAGTTTATTGGTTCTAGAACAAGTTTTTGATGTTTGTTTTGAAAATATAGCTCAAAGAGGTGTCTTTGTTTGATAAAAACATGTTTTACAAACAATATTTGAGCCAAAACAAGTGTTTAAGTGTGAAAATGCATGTTCTAAACCAAGAACTCTTGCTTGAAGATGAAGAAGAGATGAAGAACACATGTCTAAGAAGAAGCATAAGAAGGTGAAATGGATAAGTAAAAAAGGAATGTTTCCTTGCCTAATATGAGAGAAAAGGGAGCTCAAAAATCAGTAAAAAATTGTCCAAAAAGCTAGAAGAGGATGAAGACAAGGATAGCATGAAGCTGTCCCTATCTTTATACAGGTTAAGCCTGACAGGCACGGCCTATGTCCAGGGGGCATGACCCGTGTCGGGCTATTGGACAATTTAATACTAGGATTTTGGAGCACAGGTCACAGTTAATGAGACATGTCCCGTGTTAAGGTAGGTGCACGACCTGTGTCATGTCTTGCACGACTCGTGTCTGGCTTTTTCGCACAAAATCTTTTGAAAAATTTATTCCTAATAATTGGTAAAGGAAGTAAATGAAAAATGACAGGAATAAAAAGGATAGATACCTAATTTTAGTATCGGGTCCTAGGCGGGACCCGCAAACACACTGTGTGTCAGGAATTCCTTCATAGTGTTTTAACCGGTGATGTTTGAATTTAAAATGTGGGTCTTTTCCGGCTTAGATTTCAACGACCACGTAGGTGTAAACATGCGTCACTGTGAACGGTTCCGTCGATCTTGATTTCAACTTTCTTGGAAAAAGTTTTAGTCGGGAGTTGTACAGTAGGACCTTGTCACGATCCTCGAAATCTCTAACATTTACAAGGCGCGAATCTTGGTAACTTTTGCTCGTTCCTTGTAAATATTGGAGTTAGCATAAGCTTGGCTTCTCAGTTCTTCAAGCTCGTTGACTTGGGAGAGTCGGCTTGGCCTGCTTGACACAGATCTAAGTTGATAGTGTGGACAACCCAGTATGCTTTGTGTTCTAATTCCACAGGAAGATGGAAAGCTTTTCCATAGACCATTCGGAACGGTGGTTCCAATTGGAGTTTTATAGGCTATCCGGAATGCCCAGAGAGCATCATCAAGTTTGTCTGCCGAGTCCTTTCAGTTTTGTCCTACCGTTCTATCTAAAATTCGTTTTATACCTCCGTTTGTTATAGGCAAGGTAGGTTTGTTCACAAAGGTTAATAATAAAATTTCAATTTAAAAAAATATTTTCATAAAAGTCATTCGTACTTACCTTAAGGTGAGGAGTAAATTCATTTTACTAACCAACCAAAGGTTCGTTTATCCCCAAGTGAGTATAAGAGTTTAACCAAGCATTAGCATGACTTTAGCGTTTTGCTTAATAGGAAATGAGTAGCTCATAGACAAACTTTAAACATATTCTTATTAAGTTGATGTTCTTACAAACTTGAAAGATTAAAAACTAGAAAACGCCAAGTGGTTCGAAAGTAAACTAATCTAGAGAGTTAGTAGAGAAATATAAGAATTGAGCAAATGAAAATGGAGAGAAATGTTGGCTTTTATAGGCAGAAACAGCATCTGGAACGGGCCATGCCTGGTAAGGCACAGTCCGTTCCTGGCAGTTGATCATCCGAAATATTTTATGGTTAGGGGCACGGGTCATGTGGCATCGATGGCACGGGCCGTGTGCAACAATCAACAGAGATAGGGGCCTTGTATGGCAGAACACGGGTTGTGTGTCTTCAGAAGCAGAAGTTAACTCATTCAGGACATTGCTGGGAGGCGACAAGGGCCGTTCCTGGCAAGGCACGGGCCATGCTTGAGGTCAAAAATCACTAATTTTGCACATTTCTTCGTATTTTTCATTGTTTTAACTCCTTTTGTGATTTTCTCCTGGATCAAACAAAAAAACTAAAAAGAAAGCAATATGCGGTTAATTCGTTAGTGGTTAATCTAATTCAATCCTATTTGTGAAGAATATTTGCCATAAAAAAAATATGTAGAATTTGGCTCGGCTCATATCATTGCCTAAAAAATAGGAAGAGATTTCATCCATTAATTTTACAAATTAATGATTGGGATTCAAGTGCAATAGAATAAGAGGAAAATCAAGTGGTGGAGTATTTTTTGTATAACATATTTTATTGACTTTTTTAAGTTTCCTCCCATGTTGTTAAATGTTCGTAACTTTTTTATACGATAGTATTTTTTTTTATAAAAATTACACCATAAAAACGAGTTTTTTCTTCTTTTTAATTTGAGTATAGTATTGACATATAAAAACTTTAAAAAAATCTTTTAGAAAAGTGTACTAGTTTGTGATATGTGTACTAGTTTGTAATGCTTGTACTCTTTTACATTTAAACAATATGATTTTGTATTGTTTTGCATTGTACATTTTTTTTTTTGCATTAAACATATATTTCTATGTTGTTTTGTATTAAACCAACACATTTTATGTTTTTCTAAAAGTAAAACATCATATATAATTGTGTTGCTTTGCATAAAAATGTATTGATTTTATATATGTATTGTTTTTACGTTAAAACAACACTATTTGTAATGTTTTACATTAAGACAACATTACTTGTAATGTTTTACGTTAAGAGAACATTATTCGTATTGTTTTACGTTTAGACAACATTTTTTGTACTGTTTTAAAGTAAAACAGCACATATAATTGTGCTGATTCGTATAAAAGATGTACTGGATTTATATATGTACTGTTTTACGTTAAGACAACATTATTTATACTGTTTTGTTTTTAGACTAAAATGTCTTTACTCTTATTTCTTAATTTTGGCACATATCAAAGTTTTATTGCTTTCTATTGTTTTTAGGCAAAATCAATTTCCTATTTGATTGAACCCATATATATGTATATATATATATATATATATATATATATATATATATACGCTCTATTTCATTTTTTGCGACTGGTTTTTGGTATAAACCGCAAGGCAAACTGTCCACTACGATTTAAAACTTCTAAAAGCGACCGACTGATAGTTTGGAAAAACTGACAGCGGAATCAAACCGATGACAAGGTTGGGCGGTTTCACGTTTTAAAACTGAACATGAACACCCTTACTTTAAACTACGTGAGATGGTGTTTGATGACAATACCAAACACCACTTATATTTTGTAGAAAAGCTAAAAAAATATTGTAGAGACCCTATTTGTTTAAGGCTTTTGCATTAGAAACCTTTTGAGTTAGTGTTATTTGTTATTGGGCTAGCTAGTATGTGGGTTGGTTATTGGGCTTATAATTCGGTTGTCTATAGGCCATGTGGGCCGAATTTTGTTACTTGTTCAACAAGTTGATAGTTTCCTATATAAAGGGAGCTAGTTTAGGGATTTAGGGTTGGTTGATTCCACAAGGTGTTAAGGGGCTTTACGGGTCAAGGTGTGTTCACGAATTCACTGTGTGAATTCGTGATTCTTGTTCGTGGTAATCTACTTGTGATTAAGCTTTTACACTCGGTTTGTCTTTCATTTAATTGTGTTATTCTAGTTGCTATATTGTTTCTTTGATTATTACTTGAATCACTTGTCAATCTTGGATTCCGCACGAGATTGATAAGCTTAGATATCGCGTGAGGGTTAATCGATCCTTTACAATTCGCATCAGAACTGGTGACTGGTGGTACACGCGGATCAAGTTGTCTTCTTCTTGGGTCTCTTGGGGTTTCCTCGGTGTGTTGAATGGTAATCTCTTCTTCATCAGTCACTTCTTCAATAACAGAAGCACCAAGGGGAGGATCCTCAGTGGCTTTCCGTTTTCTAGTCAATTGTTCCTCAACAGTCTCTGTTTCAACTTCTTCTTCATCCACATCATCCAGATAAGAACCATAATCAATGTTCTCATTTTCATCAAACTATAGCGCTCCTATCCGCACATCTTCCAAATCAAAATCTTCCCATACAGGGTCATCTGGAAGATCAACAGCCTTCTTTTGAGTGGGAGGCAGGTTGTGTTCTTGTTCTACCACTGCATTTCTCTCAACAGGGACCTCCACACTCTCAATTTCAGCAAACTGGCCAAATTTTTTACCAAATGGAAGTTTGTCAGTTGCTTTCTTCTTTGGGTTAATCATCAGAAAGACCTCTACACCCATTGGCTTAGTATCATGCGTATCATTGGTCTTTCTCAGAGTGGGATACCTGGAGTCCAAAGCCATTTGAATGAACCTTGGTACTGCTGCAAACTTCTTATTTCTGACCACAACAGCCTTGATGTCTTCAAAAATCATCTTGGACCAGTTGAATCGAATTCCTCTTACTAATGACACCATTGCATGAGTATGCACTTGGTTTAATTGATCTGTTGAACTTTTCTTGGCAATCACACACTTTTGCAGATAATGGGCCAACATTCTCCAGTATGGTGGAAGGACAGCCTTCATAGTAGGTGGAGAAACTGTGAAATAACCCATTTCCTTCAAACATTGAGAAACCAATTCCTTATCCAAAGTGATTGGATCTGCAGCAGCGTCTTGAAGCCTGAGAGCTTGTCTGAGATTTTCTTCGGTTAAAACCACCTTAGTTGCTTGTATCTTTGCCATTATCTTCTTTCCATCTTCAGATATGTATGCTGTCTTCCAAAATTCCTGTTGCATGCGCTTGCAGATGACAGGGTTTGCTGTAAGAGCATAGTGTAAACAACATTTCTTCAGTCCTGTAATCATCGACTGGTACTTCTCACGAAACTCTGCTGGTGGATCCAGCAAGTAAGCCACTGTGTTGTGATCTTTGATAAATTCTAAGTCCTCAAGTCGATCGGGTGCGGGTCTAGCTGAGCGCTTCAGCCGGGGAGCCATTGCTCAAAATTGCAAGCGGTACAGTGATCGGAAGGGGATTCCGACCCGCTTGATGATCTCGGATGGTGGAAACGGTGGCGATTGGGGGAGGAGGAGCGGCGGCGGTACTGTGGTGATTGGAGAGGTGAGGTCGGTGGTTTTCGATGGGGATGATGAAGGTGAGGTCGCGGGGGTGTGAGCTTGACAGGAAATCAACATCAGCTGGAGCACAGTTTTTGGGAGAAAGGTTGGTGTCTTGGCAGAGCAAGAAGCAGCACACAGTGTCAAAAAGCACTGCTGAAGCAGAATACATCGCAGCATCTGCCTGCTGTTCACAGGTGGTATGGCTACAGCATCAGCTGCATGATTACGGTTTGAATTTCTTTGACACTACCATCTACTGTGATAATTCTGCGGCACTTCAAATTGTCAAAAATCCTGTTCAATTTTCAAAAACAAAACATATTGACATTAAAGTGCACTTCATTCGTGACTGCTACGATCGCAGACTCATTCACTTGGAACAGGTATCCTCGGATGAAAATGTGGCAGATTTGTTCACCAAACCCCTCCCTCGAGCAAATTTTGAAATGTGTCTTAAAGGCCTCCGAATGATAGCCTTTGATGAGTAATCTGGCAACTGTCATTTCTCTTCTTTATTTCTTGTCTGTTGGTAGTCATATTTTATAAAAAAAAAAAAAAAAAAAAAAAAAAAACATAAAATTTAAAAGCAAGGGGAAGATATTTAATAAACATCGTTTAGATGTGTGCTTTTAAATTTTGGTCTTTTTTTCTGGTTTTGGGTGACCAGGTGGGACGTGATATAAATTTCCAGGTGTTTGCGGACTGACACGTGTAAGGTGGAAGTGAAAAGCAGTGATTCATGGTCGATATGCTTGGTAGGCTCTGCTGACAATCAATCAAAAGGTATGTTTTATCACAACACTTGAAGATAAAGTATGATGCTTGAAAGGGAACACACACTTAGGTTAGTACAATTTCTATTTGACTGTGCATCCGGTATCCTGAGACACACGCCCGGTTCTGAGTGTTAATGTCATGCTCAAAAATCCCCATTCCCTCTGCTTTGCGTAAGCAATGACCTGGGAATGTTGTACGTGAGTCAGGACTCCTCTGTTCTGTGAAAGCGGAGACCTGGAACCACCCTGATCCACGTACGTTTTAAGATCACATTGTATATATATGATAAACCGAAAGATGCCAAGTGCACAAGCAAAAGAGACCCTCAAGCGTCCAAAACCCTCAGCCCTTCTCACTGATGAGAACATTGTTAAAAATGTTTCAAAAATTCAGTTGACTATGTATATTATCCAACAAAACCTCCGTGATCTTTCTTTTCTCTTCTCAACCCCTCTGGAGCATGATGTTGGGCTTAAGGAAAGGTGTCGTGAAAAATGTTGTATGGAAACCAGGTGTGCTTGATAGAATGTACCACTTATACCTAGGACTTATGTGTGTGACCCTGATAGATTGTCATAATTAATAAACCTGAAAAATATAATTTAATGTGATGAAACTGCTTGAGTAAGCGAAAAGCGGCATGAGTTTAAAAAATGGACCAAAATACCGGCAATCGCCTGAACACGCGAAGTAACTGAAGCTGAAAAAGGTTCCTCAGTCACAGACTATCTGGTATGATCCCTTACAACGCCTTCTCAATCAAAACTCAGTCAGTTAAAATTATTTTGTCGATTTTTTATTTTATTTTATTTTTTTATTTTTTTTATATACGTCTGTTTTTTTTTGTGTTTGACTTATGATTTTTATTTAAAGTTGTCAGATATCTCTCGGGCTGGAGTTCAGGGGAAGCTTTGTATTATTAACGGGGTTAACGGTTATCTTTTGGTGATAAAATTAACAAAATGTGGGCATCCTAAAGTTTGTGTGTGGAAATAAGTTGCATTTGAAAGTAAAGGGGGGTAAAATGAAAGTTGTTTTTTTTAAAAAAAAATTTTGAAAGATAAAGGGGAGAGACGGCTCATCACCTGCCACTCTCCCCCCTCGTCTCTCTCACCTTCGAACCCTAATCCCTCCGCCCTCCTCTCGATCACCGTCACCACAATCTGCCTCCACCACCATTCGCCTCCACCGACCTCGCCACACCCCCGCGACCTCACCTTCATCATCCCCATCGAAAACCACCGACCTCACCTCTCCAATCACCACAGTACCGCCGCCGCTCCTCCTCCCCCAATCGCCACCGTTTCCACCATCCGAGATCATCAAGCGGGTCGGAATCCCCTTCCGATCACTGTACCGCTTGCAATTTTGAGCAATGGCTCCCCGGCTGAAGCGCTCAGCTAGACCCGCACCCGATCGACTTGAGGACTTAGAATTTATCAAAGATCACAACACAGTGGCTTACTTGCTGGATCCACCAGCAGAGTTTCGTGAGAAGTACCAGTCGATGATTACAGGACTGAAGAAATGTTGTTTACACTATGCTCTTACAGCAAACCCTGTCATCTGCAAGCGCATGCAACAGGAATTTTGGAAGACAGCATACATATCTGAAGATGGAAAGAAGATAATGGCAAAGATACAAGCAACTAAGGTGGTTTTAACCGAAGAAAATCTCAGACAAGATCTCAGGCTTCAAGACGCTGCTGCAGATCCAATCACTTTGGATAAGGAATTGGTTTCTCAATGTTTGAAGGAAATGGGTTATTTCACAGTTTCTCCACCTACTATGAAGGCTGTCCTTCCACCATACTGGAGAATGTTGGCCCATTATCTGCAAAAGTGTGTGATTGCCAAGAAAAGTTCAACAGATCAATTAAACCAAGTGCATACTCATGCAATGGTGTCATTAGTAAGAGGAATTCGATTCAACTGGTCCAAGATGATTTTTGATGACATCAAGGCTGTTGTGGTCAGAAATAAGAAGTTTGCAGCAGTACCAAGGTTCATTCAAATGGCTTTGGACTCCAGGTATCCCACTCTGAGAAAGACCAATGATACGCATGATACTAAGCCAATGGGTGTAGAGGTCTTTCTGATGATTAACCCAAAGAAGAAAGCAACTGACAAACTTCCATTTGGTAAAAAATTTGGCCAGTTTGCTGAAATTGAGAGTGTGGAGGTCCCTGTTGAGAGAAATGCAGTGGTAGAACAAGAACACAACCTGCCTCCCACTCAAAAGAAGGCTGTTGATCTTCCAGATGACCCTGTATGGGAAGATTTTGATTTGGAAGATGTGCGGATAGGAGCGCTACAGTTTGATGAAAATGAGAACATTGATTATGGTTCTTATCTGGATGATGTGGATGAAGAAGAAGTTGAAACAGAGACTGTTGAGGAACAATTGACTAGAAAACGGAAAGCCACTGAGGATCCTCCCCTTGGTGCTTCTGTTATTGAAGAAGTGACTGATGAAGAAGAGATTACCATTCAACACACCGAGGAAACCCCAAGAGACCCAAGAAGAAGACAACTTGATCCGCGTGTACCACCAGTCACCAGTTCTGATGCTGGTCCATCATTGTCACAACCCTCAGCCCTAGACAAAGGAAAGGCAGTAGAGACTCCAGAGTTCCGGTTGGAAAAGGAGCTTAGAGCTGAAATAGCTAAATTGAAGGCTCAAAACTCTACTCAAAGTGAGCTGATTGGAGATCTTGTGGACATACAGAAAGTTCATACTACTGAACTTGAGAATCAGAAGAAGGTCAACAGACAGTTTTCTAATCAGATCAAAGAGTTACATACAATGATAAAACAGCTTACTTCAGCTGGTGCAAGTAACTCAAAGAAAGATGACAAAGGAGATCCAGGAAACAAGGAAGGTAATTCAGGTGCCAATGGTTCATCTCAAACACCAGTGTTCGACTTTGAGTCAGATATTCCAGAAACTTCTGAGCCAGTGTTACCTGAAGCTGCTGATAAAGACACAAGGGACAGAGAATACATGACTGTGCCAGCCTCAGAATTTGATGGTGGTTGGGAGGCTCAGACTTTTGCTTACCCCCCGGAAAGGTATTTAATTCAGTTGGGAGAGCATTATCATGACAAACGAGGAATCACTAAAGAAATCAAGTCCTGGATGTTTGATGGAGAAAAGAACATGTTTGTGGTCAGGAGAAAGGGTCAGTATCCACTGGAATATTACAAGAGCTGGACCCAGTTCTATTCTTGGACAAATGTTGATTTGACAATGCTGTTTAAGGCCCCATTTACAAATCCGTCACAGAATGATCAGGCAAAGTACTTCTACAGAAAATTAGAGAATGCTGTGCTTAGCAAATTCAAAAGGTTTGAGGATTTTCCCCATAAGAAGTCATATGTTAAAAAATACAGGGGTGTGTTCAAGTGGGATGGAAAGAAAGGTAGTGAGTCCAAGAAGCAGTTCTCCAATGTGTTGTACCCTCCAACGGAGAAGACAAAGACGATACCTCTGCCACTGCATCATCCTGAGGGTTGTCTTCATGACTTTCAGACGTGGGCATATAGTGACTATTCGGGTGAAGCAAAGATTCTCTGTGAATCAAAGACTATGAATGTTATGGAGGTTCATGATCTGATGAGATTTCATAAGAAGGATATTCTCATCCTGGCCAAGCATCAGATTGAGAGCAACACAGAAACTGAAGAATATGCAAAGTGTTACACACGAGCAGTTGCAGAGATAGTGAGCAAAGAATTATGGTTTGATCCAGCTACGGTGCAGTTATCAAAGAAGTTCAGAATGTGAAGACTGCTGTCTAATGCTAAAGCCTAGGGGAAGATTGTAGAGACCCTATTTGTTTAAGGCTTTTGCATTAGAAACCTTTTGAGTTAGTGTTATTTGTTATTGGGCTAGCTAGTATGTGGGTTGGTTATTGGGCTTATAATTCGGTTGTCTATAGGCCATGTGGGCCGAATTTTGTTACTTGTTCAACAAGTTGATAGTTTCCTATATAAAGGGAGCTAGTTTAGGGATTTAGGGTTGGTTGATTCCACAAGGTGTTAAGGGGCTTTACGGGTCAAGGTGTGTTCACGAATTCACTGTGTGAATTCGTGATTCTTGTTCGTGGTAATCTACTTGTGATTAAGCTTTTACACTCGGTTTGTCTTTCATTTAATTGTGTTATTCTAGTTGCTATATTGTTTCTTTGATTATTACTTGAATCACTTGTCAATCTTGGATTCCGCACGAGATTGATAAGCTTAGATATCGCGTGAGGGTTAATCGATCCTTTACAAATATATTCAAACATTACATGAAAAATACAAATTAATTGTAGATATAAGAAAGTATAACTCCTTTGCTACAGTATTAGTCCATCCTATAGCAGCTGCCACGTGGGTGCCTCTTTGGGCGTCATGTGGCGTGAATAAAAAAAATATATTTTTTCTTATTCAAATGTAAGAAATTTAACACACGTTTGTGGTCTAATAGGTATAGTCGTGTTTGTTTAGCAAATGTGTTTTTGTTGAGTTGATGGTATTAATGCATAGTCGTGTAGCATAAATTTATTTATTTTTTATCTTCAACCTCAACAAATTTAACAAAGGGGTTTGTGGTACAATAGGTACAGTCGTGTAACATAATATTTATGTCGTATGCTCGTTACTTTAAGCATTTAGGTCGTTACGCGCATTCTAATTTACATTTTCTTTACTTGACGTTATAGTAATACAACTGTTATGTATGACTGTGCTATCCGCAAGACAATGCACATGTGCTAAAATCTAGTCTGTATACATGAATACTGATATATATTTTAATACTTCATAGACATGTTTCTTCATAATTCCCTATATATACAACTAGAAGTTGACCCTGTTGGGATACGACAGTGGTATATGGATGTTGAACACGTAAACACGTAAACCTAAAGTGTCGTAATCAGTTACGCAACGGAATTAAATGATTTTACTAATTAAACACGTAAACCTAAAGTGCCGTAATCGTGTAAACAGGATCACGATCACCAAAAATCACACACAACACCTATTCGCGTTAAATCGGTTAACACGAAATAAATAACGATAACAAGATCAAAATAAAATAATCTAAACTAAAACGGAGTTTAGATATACCTTTGCGGTGTTGAACAAACGTTCAAGACACCGAGTTTCAACCAACGAAGCGCTAGGTTGAAGCGGAACAAAACGGGCCACTTTCGATCTCCAACGGTTGTCGCGTATCATGATGATTCTCATGGTCTAGTGTCGCGTACTGCTACGGGACTGTGTTTTATGACCCATGGTCATTACACGTCGCCAGAGTACGTCTCGATTGACGTTGTATCTCCCGAGACTACGAGATCAATTAGAGCAAGTCTGATTGCAACCGGAGACGGCGCACGGCGAAAGGCGTCGGGCTCGCATCGACATACGACGGTCAAGCGACGCCAGGCGAGCGGCGGCGGCGAGTTACACGGTGATGATCCGCGGAATTGCGGCAGCGATTGGCGACAAACCAAGCGGCGGATCAAGGAGTACGAGGCGGTGATCTCTAGACTGTAAAGTGGTCTATGGGCGTTGACTGATGGAATACTTCGACTAGCGACGACCACCAAGATATGATGGCTCGAAGATAGCCGCTGGAGGAAAGTGGCGGCGGAGATCGGTGAAACGGCGAAGGCGTTTCGCTTTGTTGGGATTCCTCGTCGAGAAGAAGAAGAAAAATTCTTCTTTTTTTTCTTTTTCGCCGTCCACGATAATAATTATTAGGGTGATTAGGGTTTTACCCCTAATTATCTAATATCAATTAGTTATCGGGCCCTCTCGAATATTAAGCCTAACTTTGTACGAGGACCCATGAGCAATTATTATAGAAGAAAAAAAATCTATAAGGATTAACTCGAAACCGTGAATTTAAATAAAGACGGATTTTATTTAAATTACGCTCACCCATTATTATTAAGCCGGTTAATAATAATATTATTGTTTATTAATTATTTATAACTAGTATAAATAATTTATATATAATCAAACGTTTCCATTTCTTTTACCGGAAGCGGGTTTAGAGTTTGTTGCACCTGGTGTAACTCTTACGGTTCGTAACCGGGTCGGGTTCAAGATTTGTCGGGTCAGGACATACAATATCCAACAATCTCCCACTTGGACTAATCGCGACAAGATCTAAGAAACAGACAGAGGTGCTCTAGCTACATATGATTGTCCCAACCAGTTATGACACTTTAAGTCAACAACCAAGGCAGTCCGATTGTTTAGGAAAATAAGAAATAGCAAATAAAGCGGAAGTTGTATAACCCAACAACAATCAGGTCGGTACTCCCGTACACATAGAGAACGTCTGATGAGTTATGCGAAACACCAAAGAATATAAAACAGGACCTCAAGTGAACACCAATCAGATCGATCTTTCGATACGCAGAAAAAGGCTTATCACTTGAGAAAATAAAGAAACTCAAACAAGTTTAAATCTTTGCAAAATAAATGCATGCATACACAAGGATATCACTTATTCTATTTTTTAGACTTGTCACACAATACCCATCAAGATGAACAACCACAATTATCAGGCAGACATTATCTTGATATCATACTTGCATATATCATAGTTGTCATGCATTTACTTGTTTTTAGCAATGACCTGCAACCTTTACATCTATTTTATCCATGGCAGATAACCTATATGCTGATACCATCATTTCTCACTTTTTTCGGATCTATTTCTCTTTTTGAGATTTTTTAATTTTTATATTTTCGATATTTTTGAATTTCTCCCCCTAAAATTCAAACAAACATTATTTTTTGAAATTTCAAATTTCTCCCCCTAAACAAATGAAAGAAAATAAAACAAAAACCAATAAAAAATTGATCGATCGACATTCGGCACGATTTGTGAAAACATCAGCTTTAAAAATCAGGTTTTTAAGATGATTTGTCAAGTAATCTAAGTTAACATGCAAGCAACCACAGTTAGTAACAAATAATATCACCAACTGGTCTTCCTGATCACCTGCAAAATCGTTTTCGAGCGACCCAAGTCAACAGCCTTGGGTCGCCCGGTGTCTTCCACATACTCACTGTTGGCCTTGAGAATCAGGTTTTTAAGATGACTTGTCAAGTAATCTAAGTTAACATGCAAGCAACCATAGTTAGTAACAAATAATATCACCAACTGGTCTTCCTGATCACCTGCAAAATCTTTTTGGATCGACCCAAGTCAACAGCCTTGGGTCGTCCGGTGTCTTCCACATACTCACTGTTGGCCTTGACCGTTAGAGGTCTCCAAATTTTTGAAGAAATATTTTTGAAAACCTTTGAAAATGATTTAGCATTTTTTGGCTTAAAAACCAAAGTCTCATCAACCCGTGAAGGTGAAACAGTAGACTTTCTTGGTTTTTGTGGTTTTTAAAAAATTTAACCATTAGCATCAACATTGACATTTTCTCACGAATAGATGGTTTAACATCATATTTGTGTTTTGTAGACATTGGACAATCTGAAGCATAATGCCCATATCGTCGGCATTCATAACACAATCTGTGTTGTTTCTTAAGATCAAAGATGTTTTCAGTACCCGGTCTAGCATTGTCCAACTTCGTTGGTTTACGAACATGTCGCACAGTTAGCGAATCGTAAAAACCATGCAAACGATTAAACGGGACCGAAAAGAAAGTATTATGATGAAACCAGTTTGATGAAGGACCAGAGACACTAGAAGATAATCATGGACTTCCACATGACGCTCCTCCAGAAATTGAATAACCAAAATTCGAAGAACAGAAACAAAACTACTGCTTGGTTGTATTCTTTGAAACATTTGCAGTATCCTTTTTCACATATTTCTTTGACTTTTGAACCTTTTCTTTCTTGACTTGCTTAGAAGCTTCTTGATCATGAGATTCCAAATCAATACCAGAACTAAAAGCATTCTTAGCATCAGACTTTGAAACATTTAAAGCTTTCTCTTCAACTTGTTTCTCCTTCTTCTTGCCCTTTGACTTCTTTTCAACATCCTTCTTTATAAACTTTAAATAGTCAATCTCTGGTTTTGGTATTTGATCACTCGTTGTGGAATTAGTAATTACCACTGGAGCTGGAAGAGAATGAAATCTAGAATCAGAATTTGATGTAGACTTGTAGAGATAATTTGTGAAAGTTTCAGACAACTTGTTGTTCTCAACTTCTCTCTTCAAAGCAGCAAGATCAATATCTTTTTCAGAAATTTCAATTTGAACAACAACCAATTTTTTTTTCAACTTCAAGAAGCTTTTCAGAAAGTTGACTATATTCATATATTTGCACTTCCATCTTATTACACTCAGCCAACAATTCTTTTTCATACTTCTAAAACTTTTCCTTATAAATTTTAAGATTACCTTCAACATCGCTACATCTTTTCCTCAAAGTCTCATTTTCTTCCAAAAGCTGACTATTAACTGTAACACCTGGTTAATTCCGGTAAATCGGAGGGAAATTTTTCCGATTAATGAACTGGATTGTTGAGTCCAGTTAGGCCCGTTAGGCCCATTTAGAGATTTGCGGCCCAACAATGGCCCAATTCAAATACCCGATGTCCGGATAAGTTGTCAGAAGTATTTTGGGTGATTGTTATGCAATTAGAAATGTTGTGGAGCAATAAAAGCTGATTTCGATGTAAACCGGCTAAGTTCGTTGTCTAATCGGTAATCGTGCTGGATAACTGAACGTTAATGTAAGTACGCTGGTTCGAGTGATTATGAGAATGGATATATTAACATGGACGTTAATATTTGTTAGAAAGTCTATTCAGATGTTTACATGAAGTATGTGCGAACAAAAACGGCAAACGGCGCTTAACGCGCATAAGTCAACGGCAGTGACAGAATAGTCACTGATACCGAATTAAAGTGTTTGGAAGTGCCAGATACTTGATCATCGATGTTCTGATCGATAGAAAGGATAACCGTAGGAATCGGTGTAAGAAACGGTGAAATTGGTAAACCGTCTGGTTACGAGAGAATAACCGAAATTGACTGTTTAGTTGTTTAAGCTGGTTTAACGACCCTGCGAGGTTATAGATATTTTTCTGAGTGTTTTCAGTAAATTACAGTCGCGGAGATATGTTCGGTTCGCGAAACGAAGACAAACAATATACGCGCTTTATACCGCAAGTTTAACCGAACATTCACCAGATTATACTTAATCTAACGTTTTAAGTATTCTGAGAATGATTATGAGGCTTTTAGTATATTCAGTCGTGTCGGAATTATCACGGATGAATTACGAGGCGTTTACAGTTTAACGTTTCGAATATCACGGTATAATACCTGCGTATCTGACTTTTACCCACCTAAAAACCCCAAGTATAAAAAGGTTCTTTTAACCTTTTCCTTTCATTTCTCCTAAAATCCAAAACACACTAAGTGTGTGTTTAGAGAGAGAGAGACCGAGAGAGCCCACAGCTCCTACCCAGTTTCCGGCGGCCGACCACGGTGGTCCGGCGGCGGTCTCCGGCGGCGGCGCGGCGGCGCTAGGGTTTCGTGACCCCAAATCTTCTCCTCGTTTTCCCTCTTCATTCCTGATGACTCCACCGCGACTCCCGAGCTCATCCCTGGGACCGATCGACGACAGAAACGCCCACAGTGGCGACGGCGGCTAGGGTTTCGCCTAGCAACCGCGGCGGCGCCCCCTTTTCTGCCTCCTTCACGACTCCGGCGACCCCCTTCTGGCTGCGATTTCACTTGCGCAGCAGCGATCGGTAAGTTTTGAGGGTTAAACCCATGTTTTTCTTTCGGTTCTAGCTTGTACCCTTCTTATGAAATCCCGATCTTGACATGCATGTCCGTTTTATACTTAGATCCGCGACCTACATTGTGTTTTGGGAATGTTGTGGGTCCTTGAAGATGAAAATCGGAATGTGGTGGTGGTTTCGCGGTGGTTCACGGCTGTGGTGAGCCGACCGGCGGCGGCCATGGCCTCCGGCCGCTGGAACAGTCTCGAGAATGGTGGTGGTCGACTGATTTTGGCTATAATGTTTGTAGAAAACTGTTTTGGTGGTGTTTGGATACATTTGGGGCTAAACCGAGTCAGCTCTGTGGTGAGTCAACTGAGTCGACTCAGTAAATGGTTCTGGTCAACGGGTTTGACTGGTCAAACGTGGTCGCTCCGGGTTTCCTCCGATTGCTGGTTTGACCCTAATGGTATTTATCACAGGCACTATGTATTGGAAATGTTTTTAGACTGTTTTGGAGTCAACTGCTACGACTCACCAACAACATTTGTTGTTGACGTGTTTTTGGTTCATATGCAGGTAAGTAACTACTGGGTTGATCCGAAGGATAGGCGGGGATGGGCTAGACTTGATGTGTGCAAGACCTAGCAGTTGGGGTAGCCTAAGTTCGCGGTCTACGGTGTTGTACCAGTCTTAGAGAACCTGGGCCCAATGAAACGCAGAGAATACAATAGTGCACCAATGAGATAGAATATAAGTAACCCCCTCATAGGTGGTTGACGCTTGGGTATGTCCCGTCGTTTCATTGTTTGGACTGGTCAGCCCGTTCTAAGATAAGGTATCTGTTTGCTTCCGCGTGTTCTGATACGGGCAGCCGGTCCCACACTCTCCCCGCGGTGGCGGCCGCGGAGTGGGGTGTGACAGGTTGGTATCAGAGCCCAAGGTTTCAGCAGATTAGGTGTTCAGATAGAAACCCCTAAGCTTGAACCTATAACGGCTCTAAGGCTAGTAAGTAGACGTTGCGAGACTTAGGCAGATATCTGTGTGCTAGGCAGCGATCAAAGATTAGTGTAAGGTCGGTGCGGGTTGCAGCCTCGCAAACTGTCATCCGTACCCACAGGTGCATTAGATTTGATGAACCCTACCAGACATATAGATGCTGATAGTCTGTAGAGGTCTTTGTTTGTGATTCATTAGTATATGACACATTGGCACTGATGAGAGTTGTGCGGTATAATTGTGGTTTAGTACCTTTGGTAATGCTCGAGGCATTTTTAGGTCATGTGGGCGGCTACTACGAATTCGCACAAGGTCGGCAGGGGTTAGACTTGATCAACCTAACTACTGAGCCCACAGGTGTGCGAAGGCGTTAGTGAACCCCACTAAATCGATTAATGCTAACAGTATTGTCATTTAGGGTAATGTTTCCCCTAGGACTTAAGGATTCTTTGGTGTACTCGAATGGTCAAGTCGCCCGGACAGTCTTGTAATATGGGATGCATGACCAGCTGCAAAGACTATGACCAGGGTTAGGAAAACACCGGATAGTTAATAGTTATAACCCAAATAAGTAAATTTTGAACTCATATCTCAAGGATTTAATTATTCATGATTAATGATATTTGCTTTACGTGTGCCTATGTGCTATAACTGTATAATATGACTGCTTGCATGATGCTGTGTATAATTTCACATTTGGTGCTGGCGATAGTACATAGGAAGGGCCTTATTACGTTTCTTGTGCACTGTAGTTTGGCCCAGTAGGGCTTGCTTTGATTGACTGCTTTGTTGTGAATTTATTATGTGCCTTGTGGTGATGTAAATCACCTCTAGAAGTATCACTGTTTGTGATTGGCTGAGACGGATGTCGGAAGGACACCCGCAATTGGAATAGGGTGTTATGCCGGATAAAAAAGGATTTTGGCAAAGTGATGGGTCACAAGTATATGCGATGTTAGATTATGTTGGTGCTACGTTCCAGATTCATGCGTTTGAATTTTTCCTCGCATGTTCTAAGTTAAAGAAAGGCTTAACATACCCTCCTTAGATAAATTTTTCCACAGTGGGCGGAATAGCTTAACCGGAAACTCTTAGCGGGTTGGCTATGAGCAGTTAGACGAAATGGATTGCAAATGAAGGTCAAGACCATCAAGATTGATATAATGAAGATTTTGAAGACATAACGGAGCTTAACGGAAGACATCTAATAACGACACGACGACGATACCTGTTTCTACTCAACGTGGCGTAGGAAGGAGTCAACAAATCGTACTAAACGACAACAAGGCACGGAGCAGCAACAGACGACGACATAATCTTCTTCTTTTCTTATTCCTATTCTCTTCGATGCGGTCAATCATATATATATTCTAGTTCATCTCAAATCTTTCTTGTGTAACAATGTCACATTCAGATCATATCCGACTCGTGATCTGGTCACTTTGTTCAATCGGCTCTGTATAGCTGGTTAAATTTTCGTCTGTCACATGACCATTTGTGGTTGGTCTTGCTAATATGATTCAGCAGAGGTGGCACCATCGGTGAGAGTGCTCTGCTTTCTATCCTAATGTACGGTATTCTGGTTCGTACCGTCTCCATACTTGTGTGAGCAATCGTTAAAGTGCAGAGGATTGGAAGCTGAGACAAGTAAGTCATTCGATCATCGTGGAAAATTTTCACACAAGTAATTGTCACGTAATCTCAAGCGTTGAGATGTGACACTAACTTCGTGCTTTCTCTAATATTGTGCTCATATTCTAAATCTGGAGGAGAATCCTGGAGCTATTGGGTATTGATAAACATTTAGCTAGTTTCCTCGACGGAGACGTGGATCATCCATGATTAGAATTATCCCTCTTAAATCTGTTGCTTCGCCCGATGAGGTTTAAGTCACTAGATAGTGATTGTCATGAAAGGTTTAATTTTTCGTGAAACACCATGATGTCGATTCGTTTAGCGATTCAGATGATGAGTCGTGGTGCGGGATAGTATGGTCTAGTAGTATAATTGCTACAGAGCAGGACCTAAGGATGGCAAATGTTTGAGTTTTACCAGGAGGGGTAAGGAAAGGTTTTTGGTGTAACCGTATGCTGGGTTTGGCAACACATAGACTTATGCAAGGCCAGGCAGGAACTATGGACATACATGAATGTACGAATGTAAATATGTGTTTGAAGTTTGTATTGTTTATACACTACTGACCGGTAGTGGATTAAAGGTTGAAACGCGAATATGTGGACATGCACGTGCCATGTAATGGTGCATTTAGCGTTGTGCCCAAGGTGAGGTGGGATAGCTGCGGTAAGCCCTATATATAAGCACTTTTGGCATAATGGTTTATGGAACCTGAACCGGGTAGGTGCGGATAGTAGGCGTGGAGACCACACGTGTGTGGTGATTGATGTGCTGTCAATTGTGCTAAGTTGAAAATGAATTAAGTCGATTAAACTGCCAAGTAAATGCAAGATAGTCGCCTAAGGTATGGCAATAATGCATCATCAAGTAGGATGAATCGAATATAACCGTGATGGTTATGAGTGTGGTCTGAAGACATATTGGTGGATTGTTTTATGTGAAAGAAGACTTGATATAGTTGTGATGATGCGTTAATCCAACTAAGTGCGTAGTGAAACACGTAGGGATTTTAGATATTTTAGAATAGGATCGAACCCTGCATCAAAAATGAAAACTTGTTGGATTAGACTCTATACATATGGAAATGTTGAGGTTTTATGGTGGTTATAAATTTTAGTGTGGAATTTGGTGAGTAACTGTTAAGATTGATTGTGACTTGTGGAAACTGATTGGGAGTAACGCGATACTTCATGAGGACATTTACCCTGGAATTTGACACACGTCAAAAGAAGATTATAGGTGACACTTTGAAAGTGTAAGGTGACGAATTGTTGATTTTGGAAATAGGGTTGCAAGGAGTACCATGGAGTACGCACTCTGATCAATGAAAGTCAACCAATGTATGAGGATTCTAGTTAATCCAAGTTAGGGATGACAAAGACTCTTGAGCAAAGTGCTTCGAGTATCCATCAGGATTTATGGTTTGGTGGATCGAATTGAACTTATGAGTTCATGTGGTTGACAAGCTGTCAACATAGCTTTTGTGATTGGAAGTAGCTATGAGTAGCTTTGAAGAGTTGCGAGATATACTTGTTAATTTGGATTATTTTGGAAATAACATTGAGGCCTATTATGCTGGGTGTTGTGATGCATAAATTGTTATAAAATTGGTGGTCTTCAAGTGACGAAAAAAAAAAATGGGAATCGGCACACGACATAAAATATTGTAGACCTTCGCATTACGCGAAGGGGGGAGAGACGTAAAGTTGCCTTGTTATATGCACTCGTATTGCTCGACCAATCGGACAAGGACTTGCTAATCTTGTGAGTATGTGCTAATCTTGTGAGTAGAAGTTGTATGTTGTATAGCGATGTTGCGATCCGCTAGTAACACGTTGATCTCTCCGGACTCATATGGTCGTGATCGGTTGTTTAGAGCAAGGTGCGTTGATTTTCGTTGTGTAAGGATCTAATATCCTTGGCTAGTGTAGCCGGTTGGCTTGTGACGAAATGTTGAAATTGAGGAAGGCGTCTTTAGGTCGCCATTAATGGCAAAGACCGGTGACGAGTACTTCGAGCATCCTTGGGAATTAATGATAGATCATATTGAATTAATGAGTCCATCATATTGACATGCGGTCAATAGGACTGTTGGTTTTCTGTGGGTCAGGGTGCGGCCACTGATTTAAAAATGACGTCGCCTAGTTTCGGGGGTCCGTTTTGTCTTGTTGGGACAGATCCGAAGTTGTATGCTTCGTGTGCCCGTTTTGTCTTGTTGGGACAAATCCGAAGCTGTATGCTTCGTGTGTCCGTTTTGTCTTGTTGGGACATACCCGAAGCTGTGTGCTTCATGTGTCCGCTTTGTTGGGATAGATCCGAAGCCGTGTGCTTCGTGATTCCGTTTTGTTGGAACGCCTCTGAAGCTGCGTGCTTCTTGGGTTCATGTTGTTGGGACGGCCCGAAACGAACGCACGTCGCCCTGGCAGGATATTGAGTTGTTGCGACCATGATGATGTGAAGTTGACTCGAAGGTTCCTATGACATGGAACCAGCTGCGATGTCTTGACATATTGACATTATGTGTGACTGTTGTGTATTTGTGCTACACAACTTATTTGTTAGACCTAAGCTAGGTCCCTTAAGTGGTAGTTGTGACCTTTGCGTTAGGACGCATATAGGGATTGTGTATGCTAGAACCGTGAGTTGTGACAGATTCGTCACGTTGGATGTAAGTCCCTCGCGGAGGGCATTCGGTTTAGTTGTGTTCGGTTCTAGCAGAAAACCCCCAACCTTCCCTTCGGAGAATCTGATAGTGGGATTGGACTTGTCCAATCTGTGACTTATCGCAGCAATAGGAACATGACTTCCTATTTTTCACAAAGTTGGGTGATGAGAAAAGTTTGCTGATCAAATGAGATAATTCATTTGGTTGGATGCCATGATAGGCATCAGGGTTACGTGGTAGCCCCAAAGAAGATAGATGTCCCTCGGAGAACATCCCGCGTGATGTGATCCGCATTTGTATGGTTACTCACCGTCCTGTTAGTTGTGGCGAATTTCGGGACGAAATTCCTTTAAGGAGGGGAGGATGTAACACCTGGTTAATTCCGGTAAATCGGAGGGAAATTTTTCCGATTAATGAACTGGATTGTTGAGTCCAGTTAGGCCCGTTAGGCCCATTTAGAGATTTGCGGCCCAACAATGGCCCAATTCAAATACCCGATGTCCGGATAAGTTGTCAGAAGTATTTTGGGTGATTGTTATGCAATTAGAAATGTTGTGGAGCAATAAAAGCTGAATTCGATGTAAACAGGCTAAGTTCGTTGTCTAATCGGTAATCGTGCTGGATAACTGAACGTTAATGTAAGTACGCTGGTTCGAGTGATTATGAGAATGGATATATTAACATGGACGTTAATATTTGTTAGAAAGTCTATTCAGATGTTTACATGAAGTATGTGCGAACAGAAACGGCAAACGGCGCTTAACGCGCATAAGTCAACGGCAGTGACAGAATAGTCACTGAGACCGAATTAAAGTGTTTGGAAGTGCCAGATACTTGATCATCGATGTTCTGATCGATAGAAAGGATAACCGTAGGAATCGGTGTAAGAAACGGTGAAATTGGTAAACCGTTTGGTTACGAGAGAATAACCGAAATTGACTGTTTAGTTGTTTAAGCTGGTTTAACGACCCTGCGAGGTTATAGATATTTTTCTGAGTGTTTTCAGTGAATTACAGTCGCGGAGATATGTTCGGTTCGCGAAACGAAGGCAAACAGTATACGCGCTTTATACCGCAAGTTTAACCGAACATTCACCAGATTATACTTAATCTAACGTTTTAAGTATTCTGAGAATGATTATGAGGCTTTTAGTATATTTCAGTCGTGTCGGAATTATCGCGGATGAATTACGAGGCGTTTACAGTTTAACGTTTCGAATATCACGGTATAATACCTGCGTATCTGACTTTTACCCACCTAAAAACCCGAAGTATAAAAAGGTTCTTTTAACCTTTTCCTTTCATTTCTCCTAAAATCCAAAACACACTAAGTGTGTGTTTAGAGAGAGAGAGACCGAGAGAGCCCACAGCTCCTACCCAGTTTCCGGCGGCCGACCACGGTGGTCCGGTGGCGGTCTCCGGCGGCGGCGCGGCGGCGCTAGGGTTTCGTGACCCCAAATCTTCTCCTCGTTTTCCCTCTTCGTTCCTGATGACTCCACCGCGACTCCCGAGCTCATCCCTGGGACCGATCGACGACAGAAACGCCCACAATGGCGGTGGCGGCTAGGGTTCCGCCTTGCAACCGCGGCGGCGCCCCCTTTTCTGCCTCCTTCACGACTCCGGCGACCCCCTTCTGGCTGCGATTTCACTTGCGCAGCAGCGATCGGTAAGTTTTGAGGGTTAAACCCATGTTTTTCTTTCGGTTCTAGCTTGTACCCTTCTTATGAAATCCCGATCTTGACATGCATGTCCGTTTTATACTTAGATCCGCGACCTACATGGTGTTTTGGGAATGTTGTGGGTGCTTGAAGATGAAAATCGGAATGTGGTGGTGGTTTCGCGGCGGTTCACGGCTGTGGTGAGCCGACCGGCGGCGGCCATGGCCTCCGGCCGCCGGAACAGTCTCGAGAATGGTGGTGGTCGACTGATTTTGGCTATAATGTTTGTAGAAAACTGTTTTGGTGGTGTTTGGATACATTTGGGGCTAAACCGAGTCAGCTCAGTGGTGAGTCAACTGAGTCGACTCAGTAAATGGTTCTGGTCAACGGTTTGACTGGTTAAACGTGGTCAAACTCAGAAACCGACTCCGGATTCTTGTTCGTGGCGAAAAACTAATCGAGATGGACTACTCGTGAGTTTGATTTGGATGTGTTACGGGATTTGCGGTTAACCGGGTCCGGGTTTGCATACCGACCGGAAGGTATACCCGTGTTCATTATTAGTTATCACTTTAGTATTGGATAAACGACGTGTGAGAAACGAATTGTAAACACGAAAGTATTATTGTGGTTAAAATTATAATAACAAAGAGAAATATATATATATAAAGTTTTGGTTGTCATTTAAAGTTATGATTAATAAAAATTATCATTCTATAAAAACTATGGTTCTTATGATAAAAGAATCGTTGAGGCTACGTAAATAAAATGTATCTTTTATGTTAATAAAATCTATCATTTCATGTGAAATGTAAACGGGTAAACCTATATATAAAACCTATCATTTTATGTAATAAAATTATAGTTTTGTGATAACAAATATTATAAGATTATGTAGATGAAAAGTATCATTTTATGTTAATAAAATGTATGATTTCATCTAATAAAATGTATCATTTTATGTTAATGAAACCTATCATTTCATGTGAAATATAAACTGAGTAAACCTATATATAAAAGCTATCATTTTATGTAAGACTCTATAAGGTTTTATAGAAGATAAAACCAAATGAAAACGAGAGATTTTATAAATATATGACATCCGGTTTCGGAGAATATATAAGTTATGATTTTCTGTTAAACAAGTCATGATTTTGTATAAACAAAACTATGATTTTATGCAACAAAAGTTATCATTTTATGTAAGCAAAGTTAAGATTTTATGTAAACAAGATTATGATTTCATGTGGACAAAAGCTACGCTTTCACCTTTACAAAAGGCATAACATCATGAGAAATGTAATTGAATAAGTATCTATGTATAGATATTTAAGTTATGACTTCAGGGAATATTCTAAGGATAATAAAATGTAATCGTTCGAGATCCGAGAGTTTCGTTAGAATAAACAATCTGTCATTAAGCCACACGGTCGTATTGCTACTAAGGGCAATACCACTGTGTCCGACAGAAACTGTCTATTTAGAAATAGACAGATAAATGCGATTGCATCCGGGTTAAGCCGTATGACTGTATTGGGACATCCGGTCATATCGGAACTTCAACCTACGGACGCATCGTACATTTTGGGCGCGAAGCACAACCGAGCCTAACCAGTATTATTGCTGTGTTAAATTAAAGGTACCTATGTTTGTTTAGGTCATCAGATTCTCCGAGCTTGATGCATTGTCGAGTTGCCTAACCTTCAATTTGTATGCTGGACCAACTGTGAGTTGTAGTTTCCCCTTTTTAACTTATCATGTTTTTGGGGTGCATATGAACTGTGTCTAAACATTGTTTTTGTGTTCAATACTGTGCTGTGTTATATATCGTGACTTGAGGTGCCGGCGGAATCCCACCGCGTTTATGTTTCGGTACCTGCGGTGTTACCGCGTTTGGGAAGCGTAGGGTCAATTTAGGCCGTTCTTGTTTTGTTCCTGGAATTGAGGAGCAAGGCCACGAGGCATATGCGTATCCTCACAGCTGTGTAGGTAGATCAAGGTGTCGCATACCCGTTGTTTTGGGCCCCTTTTGGTTACTTGTGTTGGTTGAACGGGTGATGTCGTATATGTTTGAAACATGAGGAGGGGCTCGGGAAAGTCGCTCCGGGTTTCCTCCGATTGCTGGTTTGACCCTAATGGTATTTATCACAGGCACTATGTATTGGAAATGTTTTTAGACTGTTTTGGAGTCAACTGCTACGACTCACCAACAACATTTGTTGTTGACGTGTTTTTGGTTCATATGCAGGTAAGTAACTACTGGGTTGATTCGAAGGATAGGCGGGGATGGGCTAGACTTGATGTGTGCAAGACCTAGCAGTTGGGGTAGCCTAAGTTCGCGGTCTACGGTGTTGTACCAGTCTTAGAGAACCTGGGCCCAATGAAACGCAGAGAATACAATAGTGCACCAATGAGATAGAATATAAGTAACCCCCTCATAGGTGGTTGACGCTTGGGTATGTCCCGTCGTTTCATTGTTTGGACTGGTCAGCCCGTTCTAAGATAAGGTATCTGTTTGCTTCCGCGTGTTCTGATACGGGCAGCCGGTCCCACACTCTCCCCGCGGTGGCGGACGCGGAGTGGGGTGTGACATTAACCATATTCGTAGTCTGACAATGTTTACACATTGATGGAGCAACATTTGGTATGTGTGTCATGACAGCGGTTAACTTTCCTGTTTCACACAGTTCTTGAACAGCTTTTTAAATACTATGAGTAGACATGCAGGAACTCAGCTGATTGTAAATTGGACGTGACAATGCACTATTCAGCAAAGTAATTGCCTTTGTTTCTTACTCAAACCTTGCTTTGTCATCCGATGAAATTTTTAAAAATTGTAGCGGAGTACCAAGAGTATCTGTAGGCCAATCAAACTCTTATTCTCAAATCTTGAGAAAATCAACAAAGCGATCAAACACATAAGCTTCGAATTCTTGTTTCCAAGTAATCTTCACAATGTAGCAGATTAGGCACAACCTCAATTTTCGAAACTTTAGGAACTGATTCATCTGATGATATGTGATATGAAAGCATTGCCTGTTTATTACATGTAAACACGACATTACTTTTATAGTTTGCAGAATCATCAGCTTCAGAATCAGATTCTGTCATGTATTCAAATTGTTGTGGTGGAGAAGACCGGTGACCATATTTATTAGAATATTCAGCAAACTTTCCCCGTTCATATCCTTTTTCTTTGTCATTTAGATTAGCAAACAATGCTTTAGGCTTTTCTGATTTTCCGACCTTTTTATCTCCACTTTTCGTGCATTCTCTAGCAAAATGTCCATGAGCTTTACATTTAAAAACATTGCACCCGACTCTTATCTAATCCCAGTTTACTCTGCCCAAATTGAACATTTGTCTGCCACGTCTTCTTAATGTAGTTCTTAACTCGTCGTGTCAACATAGCAAACTGCCAATCTATATCCATATATTCAAGATTATTAGCATCGATTTGATCAAAATCTTCATTTATCAATCCAGCATTGTCACACTACCCGTCAAAACCCCATATACAAACGTAATTAAAGCAGAAACCAATACCACATATTGATCATGTGTAGCAGCAGATAAACCAGATAGACTTGGAGTAACCGGAACGTGCACATGACATCCGCTAGATGATCCATAATTATTTCCAGCTATAAACGTAGTAGGCGGTGTAGTAGAAGGAATCACACTTGGTTTCTTTGCAACGTACCAATTGATCATCTGGCATACCATCATATTCATCAGGCGTACCAACGGCGTACCAAGCTGAATTCGACTGATTTTTGTGATTTTTGACAATTTGAACTGGAATTTGGAACAGTAAGCAACGAAAACTCACTAGGAACATTCAGAAATCAGTTTTAGCACCAGAAACACTCAGAATTGAGAAAAATTGATGAAACACCAAAGAAACCCACTTTCTCTGACTAGAAATACTCATTTTTGATTAATTTAAACCAGAAGAGGAACCTGGATTTGCTCCTATACCACTTGTAAGAACGTGGAAGGATCTTACTGTTGATTGAACCGATCGATCTAGTGTATGAGAATGTAGATAAGCTTTGTTTTATTGATTCACCAAGAAAATAATTACAAGGTTTGGTTTCTCTCTCTAGAATACACACACACACAAAGTGTAGAATCTGACCAAGTGTTCTTTACATGCTTAACAGGTCAACCTATTTATATGTGACTCAAACTGCCCAGCGTACCATCCAACGTATCATTGGTACGTCGGCTCCGTACCAATTGGTATGGACCATGGTACGCTGTCTCTAAGACTCACACTGTAGCATAGGAATATGCTCTAACATCAAGTGATCAGAAGAAGAAAAAATAGTTATATTTTTGTTTCTAGTACAACGGCTATAATAGTATCATCAAATTTAAAAGGAACTTAGCAACATTTAGCAAATTTGTTCGCAAGAACATGACTGAAAGTGTATTTTAGTCAGAAACAAAAATCAATAGGCAGACATGGAAATAGAGGACAACGAAAAACAAATCGTACATATGAATCCCTTTAGAGGAATTACTCGATCTGGTGAATGGTGATGGTTATTGACCTTTTTACCGCTGAGCACAGGAGCTTGATAATGAGTGAAGAAGAGGAGACCTGCTCTTAAAAAAGAGGTCTACACTACCTAAATATCGATATCGCATGTGTCATCACTTGCAACTATTACACGTGTCATACCACTAGCTTTACAACCAATACAAACATACACCAAGCATCCTCGTTGGATTACACGTATATAGTAATAAATTATCTAATTTGGGGCTACATCATATACTTCTTACACCACCACTCTTAACTATTTTAATATCATTCTGTAAACATGAAGGCTACTTTTTCTGTCAAACATAAGAAATTCCATGGGAAAAGAGGCGATGGATTGTGACGCCCACTCCCAAACTTGGCTCTAGAAGGGGTCACACATCGGATTTACTCATGAACACAAGGTATCAACAGAGATAACTAAGCAGTGGAAATTTTAAAACTTTTATTTATATGCCAAGTACTACAAAGTAAGAGATAAAGTACATAAGGAGATACTGTAGAGGCTAGATTATGAGGCTTGTAATATTAAATAAGTTGGGCTGGGCTTAGAAGGTTTCATTAGAATCGTAGGCTAGTTTGTTTTATATGTTTGGACTAGTTTACTATTAGATATGGGCTTGGGCTTGAGTTTAAGATCCATAAGGGCCCAATTGTAAACCCATTAGGGTGCCTATATAAACCCCAATGGTTCTCCTCATTTGGGGTGGCTTTTGGTTGCTGATTACAATTTTGAGGGCAGCCACAAGTGTTTACGATCGCAATCTTAAACTAGAGAGAGAAGCGAGTTTACGATTTCTTATTTGTACCCGAAAAGTTCATCTTGTGTGCAAAGATCAGGTTTTTAACGTTTTAATCATCGTAGTCTTCGATTTCTTCTCTTCTCTTTCTTGAATCACTAATCTAACCGGATTCCGCACGTTTAGATTAGTTAGATATCGTGAACGATTGTTATTTCTGGACCAACAATTGGTATCAGAGCTAAGAATCATCTGATTCAAGGTTCCACGATATTAGATTCGTGTGTTTGGCTGGAAAAAGTGGAAGCTTGCTGGTGTTTTTGGTGTTTACGACATTTTCTGGGCAGTTCTCGGTGTTTACGATCAGTGTTATTCATCAAATCTGGGTTTACGAGCTGCAAGAAAGTGTTTACGACTTCAAGATTGAATTTTTGAGTATTTACGACCTTGTTTACGACTCCTTATTGTGTTTACGACTTCAAGATTCGAACTTTAGGCGTTTACGACTACGATTACGATCCGGAGGAGTTCACGACTGAGTTTACGATCGGAATCGTGTTCACGATTGGGTTTACGACTCGGGGTGTTTACGATCACTGTTTACGATCGGAAACAGGGGTTACGATCGAAAACTAGTTTGCGGCAAAAAGTCACTATTTCACACTTTCACGGAAACGGACATAACTTTTGACTCGTTTGGAGTTAGAAGCTCAAATTTTAACATGACGTTCGTGACAACGAGCCCCAGAATTACCCCAGACTAATGTCCAAGGGAGCTCGTTTGGACCCCCAAATTCCACTCTGAAGGCCTCCGTTTCGCGTTTTAAGTTTTTGACACTATTCCTTGAATAGTATGTTTGCCGATTTTGCCGATTTCACCAGATTTTCTGTCACACCCCCAATTAACCACTAACGGAGTTTATACCGTTAAGGGGTGCGAGCAAACCAGGGCCACAACCATTAGTTACAAATACTAAACGAATCAGAGTAAGTCCAAATATATATCATAAAATAAAGTCTCAAAATACGCAGCGGAAAATATTGTCTTAGCACTAACCACATGCTTTACAAAGTCATTGTTTTAAATTCCCAATATGATTTAAACAAAAGTAAAATGCCTTCATGTGCCATGCCAACCCGCTCCGGATACTCCTCAGCGATCTGCAAAAGTTTAAACCACGCAAGTGTCAACCTAACGGTTGGTGAGTTCACGGTGGGCTTGTCATGCAGTGGCCCGGTCTCACAATCATAATCGTGTCAACATATACTTATGTAACATTTAATTGTGAGAAGCGATGCTTAGTGATATCCATAATAATAGTATTGTGGTTTAGTAAAAGTAATGTCCGTAACATACGTTATCGGGTATGTACTAGTTTTGTATAGTTAAGATGCTCAACCGATATCGCGGGTAGCTAATCCGTTGTTCCATGCACTAAGGAAGTTTGTACCAAAGCTGACTAATATTGTAGTGGCATTGCCATCATCTATTTTGTTTTGCGGACATACGTCATCGCGGCTTTGCCTCCCCCGTGTCCTCTCGGGATCACGGTCAGATAGGCTGATATTGTACCTCCGTGCACTTCCCGTGTCACGAGGTGGAGTTTGTCAAACTCCAGTAGATCTACCCAACATCTCCTCGCTTTACAATAAATTGTACAATTAAGTTGAGGACTTTTTCAGTTATACGGCAATCCTTAGAAATCATGTGATATCATGTGGTTAGACTTTAACCTACACTAGCCATATTAAAACGGTTTACTTTGGGTTCTCATGAATCCCGAAAACATTTTCAGTTTCGTTTTAGAAATAGTTGTTTAAGTATTTCACAAGTGTCTCCCATAAAACACTTCAAGTTCATCAAGTGGGTGCCAAGCACTCCTAAGTTTTCAAGTTCATCAGAGAGGTGCATAGCACTCATAAGGTTGTCAGCATTGTATTTCATTAGGTTATTCAGTGTGACCCAAACGGGTTCACAGTAAACGGGTTACTGACACTCACCTTTGGTTGCACTGCTACACTTGCTAAGTAATCCAAATATTGTTTGCTTAATGAAGACCTAAGAACACGTTTAGGTCTTAAGTATTAGTTTTGTGTCTAATATTTAACTTACGTCACTATGGCCCATAACATAGCACGTTAGAACTATGACACGACATACCGACACACGACACCGATGGTTCATCATAAACGAGGGTTCACATAACTCAGGAATCAAAACATGTTCATTATTGCACAATCATGTAAGTCATGGCATAACATTCAAATAAGTTGCACAAGTTTGGGTTTTGGTCTTGGCACAGTTTCGCTATAGTTTCGCTACCCAGTTTCGCTACACAGTTTCGTTGTGTGCACGGGCAGCACTTTCGCTGGGTAATACCCGAGGACACAGTTTCGCTAGCTAGTTCGCTCGAAACTGATGACACAGTTTCGCTAGCATAGCTTCGCTCGAAACTGGTTTGAACTTTCGTTCAGGGACAAGGTCTATGGTTGTTTCGCTCGGTAGTTTCGTTCAGGCAATACACAGGCGACACTATAGTTTCGCTACATAGTGTCGCTGGATGAATATTCAAAGGGTCTGCGAAACTACAGTTTCGCCTAAAGAATGCCCAGTTTCGCTAGTCGTGAAAAAGACTCGTTTTTAAGACCAAAAATCAATCTAACAGCTTCTATACATCATGTAATTCAATATCTAGCATGCATAAACATTTACCAACATCACAGAGGCAATTTTAACACTTTAAACATGAGTTTTCATCATCAAATCACCAAAAAAGCACCTCAAAGCTCATTTTTTTAGCACAAAATTAACCTAACTAGCATGAATCTTCATTATGGTTTGATTTCACATGTAAAGTTACAGACTTTATGACAGATCTAGCATTCCTAAGCATCATACTACAAGCATACACGATTTCATGAAGATCTAAGCATGCTTTTTAAGAAAACACATAGAATATGCAAGAAAAGATGGTTTTGAGACTCACGGTTCGATCTAGGATCCGAATGGATGATGTCTCGAGGCTGAGATCACGTCGGCTCGTGGTGTTTCTCGGCTGACCAGATTTCACAGGAGAAGAGATGGAGGGTGTGTGTGTGTTTTGTGTGGTTTATGCAAATGGGGAGTAATTAGGGTTTTATGGTCTTTATATCAGGAGCTAGTTTCGCTGGCAGTTTCGCTGGCCAAGCGAAACTGGCTCTGAACACATGCAAATCAAACAGCTTAGCCGGCCACCGAGCGAATCTACAGTTTCGCCCGGTAGTTTCGCTGGCAACCAAAAAGGGCCAATTTACATTCTAAGCAAGATAAGCACAATCCATGAATTTGTCATGCTATTAATAATACTAAATCATGCGTTTAAATCACATTGCACATAATGACAATAAACACATAAACACATAACACAAGTGGTCGGGTTCGGTGATCAACCAAAGGTCGTGGACGTATTCGGCCTAGTTAAGCATTAGTTACTAAGTTAACACTTATAACGTAACTAACGGAGATTGTCTAACGGAAGTTAACCTTGGAATTCTCGGATGTCACATTTTCAGAAGCTATATATATAAAGAAAGAAAATGAGTTCAGTGGTTGAAGAAAAGAATATGGTTGAGAACAAGGATGCTTTCGCAGCTGAAGTTGAAAAAAAGTAAGATATGCCCCAATCCTACTTGTGCTCGATTAATTCCTGGCTTAAGAAAACTCTGGAAAAATGCTGAAATCGAACTTTTTGATATGCAATGTTCTAGGAGTTCATTTAAAGGTAGGTGGGAAAAGAGTGAAGAGAAGGTAAAAGCCCAAAAACTAGACATTGAGAAATATCAAAAGCTAGCAACGGAGAAGACAATTTTATATGATCAGGCTAGGATTGAGATATCTGAGCTGACACAGAAATTAACTGAACTGCAACAAAAGTATGATGAGTTGCAGGTCAAGTATGATTGCAATCAGTAAAGAAATTAGCGAATGCTCGATGCAGGAAAGGCTTTGGCACATGCTGTTGTGACCGGTCAAGTTGGGAAAGACACATCTGGATTTGGGTCAGGGAAAACTGATAGGTCCTTGGCTGCAAACATCATTATTCCTCCATCAGTTTAT
>JBCNJP010000027.1:91446151-91524093 GCA_039602395.1 Deinandra increscens subsp. villosa
GAAATTGGTTATGAAATTTCGAGTCTTAATTGATTTTAGGACTCGAACCAATTGATTGTAAAACAGTTTTAACCGTTTAAAACTTAGTTTGCAGTTTTAGTTGGCGCGTTAAACTATTTAAGACAAGCAACTAAAACGCACATGCAAACAGACACATATTCGGCTTGAGAGGTTTCGATATTGTCAGAGCCTTATGACAATATCGAAGAAGGTCTAGGATGAAAAAATTAAAATCAACCACAAGGATGCAAACAGGCATCCGGCCGACTCTAATGCTCCCACTAGCTTCGACAAGCTCCCACGTAACAATTTGGTGTACGTCCGTCTTTAGATCATGGTTACTTGCCATACTAGGGATCGTTGCATGAACAATCGCCACGATGGGGTAGTCGCATCACAAGCTCTTCACGTTCGTCCAAGGCGAAGGTTAGCTTATACGAGAAAAATAAATAAAACCTAATTTATTTAAGATACAACTTTTGAACCCAGAAATAAGTGGGCCAAACCAAAAACAAGACATGAATGGGCCAAAATGGGCCAAACCAAAATACGACAACCAATTAGAGCCATAATATGGGTTGAGCTGAATATGCGCGTTAAACAATCAATTAACGAATTGAAAACGTTTGGTGGAATTAAATCGACCAATCATTTAGAAAAGCAATTCGTATAACTTTCGCGACTTTCAGGTTTTAACCCCAGTTCGTGAAATCCACCGGTTTAAAACCGACCGGTTAGGGTTTGCGTGTGGTGATCAAGGCTCTGATACCACTGTTGGGTTTCGGACAGTGGTATACGGGTGCCCGATGACATTAAAAAAACTTGACCGTTAATTAAAAACATTACCGACCGGGTTTAGTAAATAGAGAGTTAAAACGGATTAAGCCGGTAATCCGTTTACGCAGCGGAATAAATAAATTTACTAATTTTATACGCGTAAACCGAAGGTGTCGAAATCGTGTCAACGGGATCACGATCACCAAAAATATTGAATCACGTAAACACCATTTCGCGGTAAACCTTTTAGCGCGAAAGCAATAACAATTACGTTAATCAAAATAAAACATCTAAACTGAAATGGAGTTTAGATATACCTTCGCGATGATCTAACAAACGCTAGAGACACCGAGGAACAACGTGACGACGCTAGGTTTTCACGGAATAACCGATCCGACTTTCGGATCAAATCGTTTAGCAAATCGCCAAAAAACGTCTTTAACCGATTCGTTGAAAACTGCAACGATTCCGTTTATGGTGGCGACAATCGAGCACCAATGAATGAAGACTATGGCGACGTCTAGGGTTTAGACTAGACGGATGAACGATTATGGCGACAAAGCTCGCACTCGCGGTATCGTGACGGCGACGATAAAGCCGAGTGGTTATGGTGTCGCGCGAAACGGAGATACACTAGATCGCGACGGCGATCTAGGGTTTGATGGCGTCGGCCCAAGGAGGTGGGGCGACGGCGGCGGCGACGGACAAAGGGTGCGGCGGCGGCGATGGCGGCGGCCTAGAGCATGGCGGCGGCGGTGAAGGCTCTCGAGGAAATGGCGGCGGCTTGCGGCGCTTGGTGGTCTCGATTCGATGTTCGTCGTATGCAAGGTGCGACGAAGGCTCGCCGGCTGCAAGCACTCACGGCGGAAGAGGGGCGGCGTGAGGGAGAGAGAATTCGAGAGAGAGAGAGAGCGACGTGAGGGGAGGGGGCGACGACTCAAAAAGAGGCGCAAGGGTTGGGGGTCCAAACCCTAATCCCTAGTCGTCTATTTATAGGAAACTAATTTCCTTTTAGGTCCCTCGTCTATCTTTTTTATCGAAACGAACCACCATAGCTTACGAATTAATAAAACAAGTTTATTAATATAAAAGTCATAAACCCGAGAACTTATAAATTCAAATATCTATTTATTTGATCTATTATATTCACCGTAAACGTTTATTCGATAAATCGAAAACATTTAATTCTCCGTTGGTTATCGCAAGGATAGTTATAATTATACAATTCCTTGAATTACCGGTTAAACAATTTAAGCGAATTTTTATCTCGTTGCCCTCAGTGTAACTATTTACGGGTCAAACCGGGTCGGGTTCTTGTTGTTGTCGGGTCTGGACAACCATTATCCAACAGAGTATACATAACAGGCTTCAATTCAGGTATGTTGAGTTGAGATAGTTATTTACATCTAATATGTTACTCTAGTTTGTGATAATACAGGTCAAGACCAGCTGGTAACTCCAACAGGTAAGGTTCCAAAGAGACATGGTAAAGACTACACAAGTATGAAAAAACACAATCCACCAAACAATAAAAAAACACAGCAGGTAAGTGTTTTCCTTGTTAATGTTCAAGACTAGCCTATAACACCAATCGGTAAGTGTTCTTCTTGTTAATGTTCAAGAAGTTGAGTACCATCACCATCATCTATCTTCAATTTTTATTTTTCATGTGCAGGTGTGGGTATAGACTGTTGAAAGTTAAACCAAATATAGTTTGGGTCAGTTATGTAAATAAGTCAAAGTCAAGTTTAGAGTCAAATATGTCATTGTATATAGTATAGGGATCTGTATGTTAAGTCTAAAAGTCTATAACCGTAAGTTAGTTATGGTGGTTGATAGGGTTTATATAACCCATCGACATGTTAGTATGTATGTATGTATTCAATCAAGAAATTTGAAAATATTCGTATGTAAAAATCCTGTGTTCTTCATTCAATCGATTGTCCGATTAAAGCAACATTTGGCATCAGAGCAAGGTTAATCGATCGTGGGAAGAACGAAGAAAGCAATATCTGTGTTCGATTGAACAATCAGAATGAAGGAAGGAAGAACGGCGGCGTTGTTTTTTGTTTATGTGCAATCGCAAAATTGAAAGGAAGAAAGGATTGAGATTTTGTCTATGTGCAATCACCGATCGAAAAGAACAATAGAAGGAATCACATATTGATCGAAAGTTGAAAGAAAAAAGCGGCATTCGGTTTTGTAATCATCAATCAGAAAGAATCGTAAATTGTTTTACAAGTTTGCAAGATAGAATCAAAGGAAGAAGGGCACCGAGTTTGGTCTCTGTGCAATCGGTGTTCGAACGAAAAAAGAAGGAAAAGGGACGATCGTTTTTTCAAACCAGATTGGCGTATCAGATTGAAACCGAATCATCGAAGGGATAAAAACTCGGAATCTTTCAAAACACCGTTCGAAATCGTGTTGGAATCAAAATAGCAATTTAATTTGAAAATCTACTTGGAAAACTACAAAGGTCAGAATCTTGTTTTCTTTTTTTTTTTTTATATATTGACTCAAAGTCTAATTGATTTATTCAGGATATGTTGTTATCAAAATTCGATATGAAAATTTCAAAATTTTGATTCGCCAAATTTTCAAGAATTGATTTCTTTGTTTTAAAAGTTTTCTAACAGTAAGTTTGTATAATAATCTTGAATAAAATTGTTTCTAGGAAATTTGTTACAATAAACATAACCAAAATAAAAAAAAAATTGATTCCAACACAAAGAAAGAAAATTCGCCACTTTAGAAAGATAGCAAGTATCGAATTCTTATGGTTCATACAGCAAGTAAGATTGAACCACTCGTGATTCAAATCAAAAGAAAGCAAGTCAGAATCACATCATAGTGGTTCATATAGCAAGCAATAATTCGAACCCGTTGGATTTAGATAGCAAGAAAGATCAAATCATTCGCGGTTCAAATAGCATGAAAGAAACCAAACCATTTTGGTTCAAATAGCAAGTTAGCAAGAAAGAAATCAAATCATTTTGATTCATATAGCAAGAAAGAAACCGAATCCGTATTGGTTCATAGCAAGTAAAATCGAACCATTCGCGATCTAAATAGCAAGTTAGAAAGTGGGTTCAAAATTTGAATCCATTAGCAAGATATCAAGAAAGCGTTGTAAGTCAATTCCTTTTTGATTAGCAAATGAGGGAGAACCCTCTACAAATAGGGAGAGAATACAACAATCATTCCTAAATTAGAGGAGGGAATATCTACTTGACTAAAATAGGGTAATCACAATAAATACAAAATATACTACAGCTAATATACAACTAATACACCCCCGCAGTATGAGCTGTAGAAGGTCAGATGTGCAGACTGGACTTGAATCGAATAAACATAGGCTTTGGTAACCCCTTAGTGAATATGTCTGCGTACTGGTAATCTGCAGGGATATGAAGTACTCGAACTGTCCCAAAACGAACTTTTTCACGTACGAAATGAATGTCGAGTTCCACGTGCTTCGTCCGTTGGTGCTGGACGGGATTTTCGGAGAGGTAGACGGCCGAGATGTTGTCACAATATACTATAGTGGCCGTGGTGATTAGGACGAAAAGTTTGAGTAAGAGGTTGCGAAGCCAACTTGTTTCGGCAACGACATTCGCAACGCCTCGATATTCGGCTTCGGCGCTTGATCGAGATACGGTTGGTTGACGTTTTGCGGACCACGATATTAAATTGTCGCCGAGGAAGACACAGTAGCCCGAGGTGGATCGTCTAGAATCTGGGCATCCCCCCCAATCCGCATCGGAGTACGCGGTGAGTTTGACGGAGCGAGAGGGAGTGATGTGAAGTCCGTCTTTTATGGTGCCCTTGAGGTATTGTAAGACCCGCTTCAAATATTGAAAATGTGGTTCCCGAGGAGCGTGCATGAATAAGCAAATTTGTTACACTGCGTAAGATATATCGGTCCGGGTGAATGTGAGATATTGTAAGGCGCCGGCGAGGCTTTGGTATAATGTACCATCCGTAAGCAATGGGCCGTTTGTAGCACTAAGTTTGGAGCCAGCTTCAACGAGAGTCGAGCACGGTTTGCACGTACTCATATTAGCACGTTCGAGAATGTCGTTGATGTAGGCTTCTTGTGACAAAAAAATACCCTCATTCTTCTTTTCAACCGCAATGCCTAAGAAGTGGTGGAGATCACCAAGGTCAGTCATGGCGAATTCGCGAGATAGGCTTTGAATGATTTTGTGTAGTAGTTTGTCACTTGATGCGGTTAGGATGATGTCGTCTACGTATAATAGAAGATAGGCCATGTCGGAGCCGTGTTTGTAGACAAATAAGAAGGAATCGCAAGTAGTGCTCTTGAACCCGTCTTTTTGGATAAAATTGGCGAACCTTTGGTACCACAACCGGGAAAATACTTTCGTAACCTGCAAACATGGTTAGGAAAAGACGAATCAGAAAAACCGGGTGGTTGAAACATGTACACCGTCTCCTTTAAGTCACCATGTAAAAAAACATTCTTGACATCCAATTGATGGATGGACCAAGAACGTGAGACGGCGAGGCTCAAAACAGTCCGTATCGTAGTGGGCTTCACTACGGGACTAAAGGCTTCATCACAATCTATTCTGACTTGTTGACTTTTGCCGTTTACGACAAGTCGAGCTTTATATCTTTGTAGCGCACCATTTGAGTGAAACTTATGTCGAAAAAGCCACATGCAACGAATAACATGGCTATTGGGCGGTCTTGGAACTAGTTCCCGTGTTTTGTTATCAATTAAAGCTTTATATTCATCGTGCATGGCGGCGTTCCAATTTGGATCGGTAAGGGCGGAGAGGTGGGATTTGGGCAATGGGGAGATAGGGGCAGTGTTTATGTTGAAGGAGAATGGAACTTTTTGTTTAAATATTCCGGCTTTGGAACGGGTGACCATGTGATGGGTTGTTGGAGGGTGAATAGCGTCGGATAGGCTAGGGGAGGGGGGTTGACTGTGTGATGAAGGAGAGGGGCTGTGGAGGGGGGTAGGTGATTGGTTGTGGTGCGTGGATGAGGGCAGAAAGTGTGAGGATGTTGTTGGGGGAGGGGAGGGCGATGGGGGTTGGCTTGGGCTTACGATTGGGCTTGGGGTTGGGCCTGGGTGGGAGTCGGGGGCGGACGGTGTGGATGGAATAGCCGGATGAAATATGAGGGGGGGGGGGGGAGGGATCAGGTTGGAGGAAATAATATATGGAGGGGTCGGTTGGGTGGTTGGATGAGTTGGGAAATGACCGTTCATCAAAAGTGACGTGGCGAGAGAGGACAATCTTGCCTGTCGAAAGGTCGAGGCACCGGTAACCTCTAAAATTGGCCGGGTAACCAAGGAACACACATGGAGATGATCGAGGTGCAAGCTTATGTGGTCGTGTTGAGGACATGTTTGGATAACACGCACACCCAAAAATCCGAAGGTGGTCATATGTGGGTTGTTTAAGGTAGAGGATGGAGGTGGGTGTTTTGTTTTGTAAGACGGTGGTGAGGAGGATATTATGAAGGTAGGTGGCGGTGTGGAGAGCGTCAACCCAAAAGGTGGGTGGGAGGGAAGCATGGATAAGTGTGGAGAACATGATGTCGTTAAGGCGACGTATCATGCGTTCCGCTTTCCCGTTTTGTTGGGATGTTTGGATGCAAGAGAACCGAAATTGAAGGCCCTTGGTGGAAGCAAAATTTTTGAAGTTTGTGTTATCAAATTCACCCCCGAGGTCGCATTGAAACGATTTTATTTTAGTGTGAAATTGATTTTCAACATATTGGTAAAAGTTGGAGAATTTCGTGTATGTCTCGGATTTAAACTTAAGCGGAAACACCCAAACAAAATATGAATAATCATCTATCAACACCATATAATATATAAAACTGGATTTGCTTAATATTGGGGAGGTCCATAGGTCACAATGGACGATATCAAATGGCATGATAGTGGTGGATGTGGATGGGCTAAATGGTAGGCGTTTATGTTTAGCAATTTGACATGAATCACAAAAAAAATACCAAGTTTATTACAAGAAATTGAATGACAAGAATTAAGAAAATGCAAGATAGTTTGTCCCGGGTGCCCGAGACGGCGGTGCCAAACGTCGTGTCCGGTGTTGGCAAGGAGACATGTCAAATCCGAGGTGAGCGGGTAGAGCTTCCCGGTGCTATTGTGTCGACTCAGGAGGAGTCCACTCTTCAGGTCCTTCACCGAAAAACCAAAAGGGTCAAAAGATAATGAAACTTGATTATCAATAGTAAATTGTCTCACGGAAATGAGGTTCTTAACGATGTGAGGGGTGTAAAGCACATTGTTAAGTTGGAGGTTTTTGTTGGGAAAATGTAAGGTGGTGGTACCCGATCCGTAAATTGGAACACGTTCCCCATTTCCAAAAAATATAGATTTATTTGAAGACAAAGATGGGGGACTAGATAACTTACCTTGGTCGCCCGTGAGGTGAGCCGCCGCACCGGTATCCATGTACCAATCCTCATCCGGTTGTTCCAAAGTCATAGCCGAGAGAGCCTCATGGAGATCCGTTGGTTCAAGCGGGTCCAGGGAGGCGATGTTGGCATGAATAGGGGGTGAAGGTGGCTGGCGAGAGGAGGACGAGGGGTAAGGGGTAGTGGCAGGAGGAGTGTTCCAATTGTTTGGGCCGGCCCAACCAACTTGGGTTGGGTAAGGGCATGACGGTGGGTACCAAGGGGGAGTGGGCCAAAAGTAACCGGGTGGTGGGCCTGGCCAAGTTGGCGGGTTTCTGTTGTAGGAGTTGTGGGTCGGAGTTTTGGATGATGAGGCTTTTGAGGGTTGGCGATTATTTTGGGATGGCCGGCGATTACTGCGGTGGGTGGAGTTGGGTGGCTGTCGGCGATGTTCGGAGGGCGGTGGTGGGTGGTTCACGACGGCCATGACCGCCGGGGAGGAGAGGGAATCGCGTGCCGCCTGGTGTTGTTGCTCCATTTGCAGTTTGTTGACGGCGGAATCCCAATCCGGGAGATCATGATTGATGATCGACCCGATCGTGTCGTATTCCGCCGGAAGCCCACGGACAAGTTGGATAACGAGACGTTGATCAGAGACGGTTTTGCCGACAGCGTCAAGTTGGTCTGCGAGTTCCCGGAGACGCTGGAAATACGCTTCAAGAGAGGGCATCGACTTGAGCGTGAGGTTGGCGAACTCGGGTTCAAGGGCTGCGGCTCGAGAACCCTTGTTGTTGAGGAAGAGCTTGGACAGACGGACCCAAGCTTCCCTTGCAGTGGAGTCCGGGCGCATGATGCGGGTAAACAACTCGTCGGAGATGGATCCGTAGATCCACTGGAGCATGAGGGCGTCCAGTTCGGACCACACAGTGTAGTCCGGCGAGGTCGTGGCGGGGGGGGGGGGGGGGGTGCGGAGTTTCATCGATATGAGCCAAGGTTTTGTGAGCCTTGGCTTGAATGAGGAACAATTGCACCCAAGATCCGTAGGAGATCTTGGTTCTGTTGAGAACACGAACACGACCTGTTTTATCCGTCAACGTATATGCAGGATGGATGGCGGGTTTGGTGGTAGCAGCGGGCTGTTGTGGGCTGGTCGACATGCTTGGTCGGCAGGGAAGGGAGGTGGCGGACACTTAGTCGGTCGGAAAAAAAGGAACAGAGAAAGAAAAAAAAGGAACGGAAGTTTGGCTCTATACCATGTAAGTCAATTCCTTTTTTATTAGCAAATGAGGGAGAACCCTCTACAAATAGGGAGAGAATACAACAATCATTCCTAAATTAGAGGAGGGAATATCTACTTGACTAAAATAGGGTAATCACAATAGATACAAAATATACTACAACTAATATACAACTAATAAGCGTGTGCAAGAACGTAAGCACACTCAAAAATCAAGAAAGTTCATGCAAGCAAGTAAGCACGTACAAGAAAGAAAGCAAGTACACCCGCACGAGGAAGCAAGTAACCACGCGCTAGAAAGAAATAAAGCAAGAAAGATCGGCAAGTTTGAAAGCAAAGACGAACACGTAAGAAGAAAATTCAGAACACAAGCAAGCAAGAAAGTGAAAAATAGGAAAGAAGAAATCAAGTCAAAGCAAGAAAGAAGAAAAAAGGCAAGAAAGTATGACGAACAAAGAAGAAGGCACTTCGTCACAAGTCCGTGAACAAGGGAATATCTCACTTCAATGCCTAAATTTGATCGATGCAAACTACACAACATGGGCGGTGTTGATGGAAACTATCTTGAAGGCTTATGGCCTTTGGGAAACAATTGAGTCGAAAGAAGGAAGCCCTGTAATGGATGAAAAGAAGATGCATACAACAAAGGCAATGATATTCTAGACACTACCACCGGATATCTTAATGCAAGTTGCTCAATATCAATCTGCGAAGGAAGTATGGGATTTTGTTAAAGTCAGATACCTTGGTGCAGATCTAGTTCAGAAAGCACGGTTACAAACACTAAGGAGCGAACTAGAGAACTTAAGAATGAGACCAAGTGAAACCGTAAGTGATTTTTCAGGAAAGTTGGGCGGTATAAAGGCTAAGTTCAAAAGTCTTGGTGTCACCCTTGAAGACAACATAATCATAAGGAAATTGCTCGGTTCGGTCCCAAGGAAGTTTCTACCAATTGTAGCAACCATCGAGCAATGTACGAAAGTAGATGAAATGCCATTTGAAGAAGCATTCGGAAGACTGATAGCTTTTGAAGAACGCGTCAAAGATCCAGATGAACCAGAAAAGAATGATCAAGACAAACTCCTGATAGCAAGTTCAAGCAATTTAAATAACTGGCATCATGGAAAAGGACGTGGTGATAAAGGACGTGGTGATAATGATCCTGGAAGATGACGAGGAAAAAGATTCGGAAGAGGACGTGGAAAAGACAGTGATCATGGAAAAGACAAAAGTAAGTTCCAATGCTATGAATGTGGTCTATTTGGTCATTTTGCAAATGAATGTACCAAATGGAAAGATAAGGAGAAAGACAGAGATCAAGAGGCACATCTCGTATGGGAAGATGATGAACCAACGTTGCTGTGAAAAATCAAGAAAGTTGAAGATCTCACTTAAACTATATTTAGTTTAAGGGGGGGGGGGGGGAGTGTTGAAAGTTAAACCACATATAGTTTGGGTCAGTTATGTAAATAAATCAAAGTCAAGTTTAGAGTCAAATATGTCATTGTATATAGTATAGGGATCTGTATGTTAAGTCTAAAAGTCTATAACCGTAAGTTAGTTACGGCGGTTGATAGGGTTTATATAACCCATCGACATGTTAGTATGTATATATGTATTCAATCAAGAAATCTGAAAATATTCGTATGTAAAAATCCTGTGTTCTTCATTCAATTGATTATCCGATTAAAACAACATAGACTTATCTATATATCTTGAATTGCTATTATTTGTAGCTTGGAGTGATGTATGTGTTGTTGTAGTTGCTGTAATATTTGTAGATAACTTTTGATTAGGAATTTTCCTTTAGTATTTAACTTGAAAATTTATGTATGGATCTTGAATTGTTATTGTTTATATCAGTTAGATTTTATGTTTTCTCATGTTTATTATCGTTTTATTTTACAAAAATACTGAAAATAGTTTTTGCTAATTACACAAAATGGTCACATTTGCAGTTATTAATGTATGGACTATATAATAGAAATGGCCACACATATGATAAATTAACGTGACTATATAATAGAAATGGCCACGATTTTTTTTTTATAAATATGTGGCTATTGCTTACCTTTAGCCACGCTTTTCTAATGGAATGCTTGATTTCGGTAACCTTTTGTCACGTTTTTTTAAATAAGCGTGACCATTTCTACTCTTTAGTCACACTTATAGTAAATTCGTGTGACCGTTGCTACCATTACAACAATCAGTTTTCCACGGTTTTTCAACAATACGTGGCCATTTCTTGCCTTTAGTCACACTTTTCGGATGGAATTCATGATTCCAGCAACCCTTTTGCCACATTTAGTAAATTCATGTGACCATTTCTACCATTTAGCCACACTTTTAGCAAATTCATGTGGCCGTTGCTACCCTTTAGCCACGCTTATAGAAAATTCATGTGGCCATTGCTATCTTTTAGCCACACATTTCAGATGAAATACCTGATTTCAACAAAAAATATTGATACCATTAGTCACGTTTTTTAGTTGCTACAGCCACTAATCTTAAAGTGTGGCCGTACCTTTGGTGACGGGACCTTTGGTGTCGATTGAAATGGAAAAAAAACGTGGCTAAATACCTTTGGTCACGGTTTTTTTTCAGTGGCTAAATGTCATTTTTGACGTAGTGTTGTAAAACTTGTATAATACATTTACTAATATCTTCTTTATTACATATTCCACAACAAAATTCTCAAAGACTATCGATCTTTCACAATGATCCCTACATTACAGACGAATAAATTTTTGTTTATAAAATAACTACTTCGTTAGTAACGCAGTTGATCGTAAAAGCATTTTGATTGTATAATCTTTTTGTTGTAAAATAGTAGCTATGTTCGTTTGTATAATATTATAATACTAGATGGTGACCCGCCAGTGTGTTGCGGCGGGCCACCGTTGTTTTGATGCCACAACCATATACCTTTTTTTTTCACACCAAGACCAATTTACGATGAGTACCTAGCAACCATTGAGATACATGTAGATGTTTGCAGCAGGTGGGTATGTATACAAAATGTCTTTAGATATTAGTTATCATTACCACTAGGTTTTGTGATGGGAGGTTTATAGTTCAGCAGTTTCTATTGTTATGCTATACAAAATGTTTTATGCAAGTGTGGCAAGAAGCCATATATGCTCAATTGGTTCTCCTCTTTGGGCCTCTTTAGGTTTGGCTAACTTTCATCTACAATTTAGAAACGAGTATTGGTTAGTGAATTGAATGTTCTAATATGTAAATTTAAGCTGCTATTAAAACCAAACTTAAATATAAATTTTACCATCAGTCATACCATATCATAACGTCGATCGACTGTAGTCGAGAAAAACATAGGAATGTTGTGGTGGATTTCTAGCTTGCAATATTTGGTTTGGTTGACTATGTTCCCAAAAAAAAAAAATATGACTCGTCAACTTCGAGTCCCATTAGTTCTCTCTGCTTCCATGTCTAGTGAAGTCACAGACTCGAAAGCTAGACATACTTTGGTTACTTTTCTAAGTGGAACGTGCCCTCCTTCTGTGACGACAGATTGTGAACTTTCGAAGACAAACAAAAAGCATAGATAAAACTACCCTCAAACGTAAGACAGTAGCGTTAAGGATTTTCCATTCTTATATAAAGTGTCATTCTATGAAATCCTTCCTCTAAAAATAATTAACCATTTTATCCATCATAATGTAATGAAATCATTTATTAAAAAGGAAATGTATTCAAGTGAGTTTTTTTTATAAAAAAAAGGTTTATTCTTGATCTATATTGGCATATAATGATGGAGAAATGCTTGGGTGATGCCTGCACATATCGTAAATCAATTGGACATTTTGACTGGAACTTAAACTAAATCAATTGGAGATTATCAGTTGGACTTAACTCTAAATGTTACAAATCTGAAAGGCTAAGCATTACAATTTAGAACAAAATCCATAATCGTTACAAAAAAAATACCCATGATAGGAGCCATGGATTTAGTGGTTCTGTGTGCAAAATGAGCATTTGAATTGTTATGTATGGTACCTGGAGTGGAGACTGAGTGCTTGTGGGTAGGCTTTCCAACTGGTGTTTGTGGCTGGGGTGAAGGTAGTAATTGCAGTGCCCTGTCAGTTGCAATGGCAGTTGATGTTGGTGAGAAGTACTAAACAATTGCAGATGTGTTAGTTCTCATCTTAAAGGTGTAGTTCTTGTGAACGCCTATTAGTGCAAACATTAGTTCTGGGATGGTGGTGGCATCATTATACCCGAATTTCAGAACCATATCATTACATGTAGTACCAATTGCTGCTGTCATGGTGTTGCTGAAAATTATGACCAGTAAGGTTACAGTCTCGTCCATGACAATGCCACTGACACAGTATCTGGTTGTATGATTTTATAAGTTAGTACAATTGTGGTAATTTTCTTGTATTCTATTTAGGAGATCATAGTTACATACTGGTAGCTTGGGTTTGGACAAGTGTCCTTCTTGGCATATCAGTTTAGGTGCCTTCTCCAGCTCTCCTCCTTCAACAGAAATTTCTTCATTGAGTGTTATGTTGTAGTTCTGGTCAGGGCATTTTTGCAAGTACTATTCACGTTCAGAGTTGAACTCTTTCATTGCTGATGTGCATCTATAAATTTTCTTCTGTCGCAAAGCAAATTGTTTGTATTACTATGTGTATGAGGACATTGTGATTGTATTATGGGTAAAGATTGTGTGTACCTTGTATTCCTCTAGATGTTTCAGTTTTAACTCAACTATTGTGAAACCTGTCTCTGCTATTGGCTCTGTTAGTTGCAGGTTGGAATGTGGATTTGCCAACCCTTCTACATTCTTGATGCTGCATTAGTTACATAAATCTTTGTTAGTGGATATTTAAAAGTTAATAAAGTTAAATGTATAAGTTTAAAATAAGAAGGCATGAAGGCAAATTGAGAATTTAGGTTTCACCTATCTTAGTTCTTTGTCATAGATCAATGCCCATATATTTATTACTATCCATATAATTAGATTACAGATGCTATTGGGTTTATGTCTTTATTTTTCTTAAAAAAGGCTTATTATCATGTTTAAATGAAAAAGGGACTTAACCTATTTGGTTATTAAAGTTTCACCAATCTTAGTTATCTATTAATTTCTCAAATCATTACAGTTGCATATTTAACTTTATGTAAAAGTTAATGAAGTTAAATCTATAACTTCTAAGGTAGTTTGTGTAATTTTGGAACATTAACCTTTACAATTTCATATTTAAACAACTAATTGTCATTTTCATCCCCGAGGTTTATAATGTTTAGCCATTTCAGTACAAAAAATATTTTATTCTCCTCAGCTTCCCCCGCATTTCTAATTTTTGCCATTTTTGTCCTCGTCACTAACTTTCGTTAAATATTTAACTAGAAGCAGGGGTATCATTGTAAAACCATATTATCTATATATATATTTTTAACGCATTATATCCCTAACAAAAAGGGGACATCAATCTCCAGCCAAGAATATCGCATTTCACAAAAACCTAAGAAGGAAAACAACTCAATTACTAGCCCACGAAGCTTCTATTCAATAGCAATTGATTCATATTCGATAACAAGATCCATAAGAAGTAAAAGCTCAATCGATCATGGGGTTTCTAATTTATCACCAATACATATCAGATTTCATCCTTGGAAAGCATGAGATAAGAATTCGAGCATGTGGTTTCTGATTTTGATTGATTGAAATCTTATTGTCTGCGACACAGTCGATGGAGCACAACCACAACCAATCTATCACAACCCAAATGTAAGTACCTGGAAAGGATCTTACTACTGCATGATTCGGTCAATCGATAACAACGAGAGTAAATAAAGCTTTGCTTTATTGATTCAGAAAGAGAGAATACAAGGATTTCAGAGAGAGAGAGAACACACTCAGTTTCACACCAGTTAAAAAGGTATATAATGACAGAACTTACTGAACTCTCTCTAACATGAGCTATATATACTTAACACTTAGCCCAACGTACCAACCAGCGTACCATTGGTACGTGGCTCCGTATCAACTTGTACGGACCTGTTGGGTTACGACAGTGGCATTCAGGCCTCGGTAACAGCAAAATTGTTTTTAAAATAATTATTCACGACAAATAATTATTTAATCGATTACTGAGTAAATTAAATTTAGATAATTAAATTAACAATTAATTTAATACGCAACGGAAAACGAATTAATTTACAAACGCGAAAACCAGTTAATTAACGTAAACCAAAACAACAGGATTCGACGATCACCAAACCGGAAACACCTATAATGCGTTAAACAAAGATGCGATACAATCATAAAATAAATAAACATTTAAAATCTAAACTAATAACGAGTTTAGATTTACCTGAGCGGTGATTCAAACAAATGTTTGAGACACTGAAGGTCAACGGATGACGCTAGGGTTCGCAGGCTGAGATTCGTCGGATGAATCGAAACTTCCTCGAGATTACGGATTCTCCACGCTATGGCTCGAGCACCGGGAAAATCACGTACGTTGGATTGGGCGCGAACTAGGATTTGCAGACGACGAGGAGGCGATGGCCGGCTTGGGCGTCGGCTGTGGTCGCGGCTCGCTACGGTGGCTCGATGAGGGCCTGCGGCGGCGGCGAAGGAGAAAGGGCGCGCGGTGGCGGCGGCGGCTTGGAGGGTGGCGGTCGACGGCGGCGGACGATGGGCAGCGGCGGTGGCGGGCTCGGGGAGGCGACACGACAGCGGCTAGGGTTTCTCGGGGTCGTGGAGTGGTTCTACCAAAAGAATAACACGACGAAAAATGGCGATCAAAGATTTGGTTCTCGAGATTGAAGGATCGAATCGCCGGAGAACAAGAAGGCGGCGGCGGCCGATGGTGGTGGTCGGCGTCGGATTCGAGAGAGGGAGGGAGAGCGGGCCGAAATTCTCACTGGAGGATTTCGCTTGCCGAGATTTAACGAATATTAGTCAAACTAATAATTCGTTGATTTTCGTCCATGACGTATATAATATTTAACGTCCTTAGTCGCTTAATTAATTATAACGATTAATTAACTAATTAATTATTTATCTATTAAACCATTTAATAAACAAGTAATTAAATCTTCTGCGAATTTGCCGGTTATAAAAGTAAGCGGACTTTAAAACCCGTTGCCTCCGGTGTAACTCTTACGTGTCGTGACCGGGTCGGGTACTTGATTTAGTCGGGTCTGGACACCTAAATCCAATAGTCTCCCACTTAGACTGAGCGCGACTATAAATCAAAAAACAGTCAGAGGTGCTCTAGCTACACGTGGCTATCCCAACCAGTCATGACACTTCAAGTCAAATAACCAAGGCATATCAATAAACTCGTGATATAGTTTAGACTTACGGTATTTGTAAAGTCATCAGTTCCTTTCTGTATAAGACATCAATCGAACTAGAGACATGGATTTATTCATTCTCTTCCGTGTTCGATTATTGTATTTCACGTTTCACTGTTCGAAGTGCTCCAATCAAACACACAGTAAGTTTGGGTAAGGCCTTACACTTAACACTTGGAACTAACGAGAGGGCCCATGATGTCAAAATGTTGCATTATTAATGCAAGAGTACAGAATCCCATATCGACTACATACAGCTCCCAGTAAGCTTTAGATCCCTTCCCAAAAGTAACCGTTATGGCTGGCAGTTACGCGACAGCGTTAAGCTACAATCAAAGAATGTTCTTCAGCAGACGGAAGGTCGCTCATGTATCTCAGGTCGAAGGATACCATTGAGTATACCATTAATCAGTATTGTCTTATGATTAAATCCATAAAGACAATCCGATGCGAGTTACGTCCCGACGTCATTCTCCAGTGAGGTCTTGTGAGTCTGGAACGTCAACAGCTTGAGTCCAAAGTCAGAATAGTCTTGCTTCAGATGTTGCTCCCACAATGTCTGGTCGACTACGGACTTTTAGAATATTAACAAAATATTCATGGATAATAAAACGTATAAAATTCGAACGCGTTATGCAGAATTCAGACTTTCGTCTAACAGCTTAGAGGAGGTCGAATGATTTGGTGTAAACGTTAGTGTTCGACATCCAAGACTAAAATGGAATACTGATGTGATGCAGAATTCACGCACTATGTAGTAGTGTTATTTCACTGATCTAGCCTGATCACTGAAATTACGAATTCGCTTTCATGTCCTCGAGTTTCGTTTAGGATTGCCTATGTTAGTTGTTTCTGAAGATCCAGTGTTTATCTTGAACAGTGAGTCTTTTTAAGTGAATCGAACTTGTGATAATGTAGTGCCCTTGGTGATCATGTCTACGACTGTGTTATCACTTGAGCATGTTAATCGACTATCTACGGAGTCGAATTAACCCTTTGAATGTTTTATGGCATTTCTAGTTCAGATTCAATTAAGGTGGCTACTAATGTTCAACGAGTATATCAGTACTCTGTTAATGAACATATATTTCCTTCATCAGTGTCCGGTAGTGACGATGTGATTTTCCATCTAATGTCGTGGCGTAACCCTTTATGGTGACATTCCATGCAATATTTAGTATTGGATTTCTTCTGTATCATATATAGTACGATTCGAATTGTTTTAAGAGATTGATCGTGTTAGTGGTTGCTCAGCCATGATATGATCAATTCTATATTCAATCTTGAAACTTAAATTATTTGAGGCGTCATTTAAAATTTAACCTAGTAATATTTAAATGATCTTTGGATCGGCACTTGATTGTTATTCCGGTAAGGATCACTGATGATGCTTCCACTTGCTTGAGGCAGATTGACATTCCTATTATCATTCTTCTTTCAAACCTTTGGATACTAACTTGCACGAAGAAAACGTGGCAATTAAATTTCGTTTTCAAGAACGAAATTGCTCGATTTCGTAGCATGTGGTACGGAGATCGAATCCTTAATATCCAGATGTTATGATTCATTTATAAGTTCAAAGACGATTGGCAAAGTCATTTTAGAGTTTGAAAGCATGGAGATGCTTTCGTCTGTGATTGTTTGAAAAGTATTTTGTGATAATCGAGGCGATGATATATTCCTTCGGACTCTCGGGTCCGACGTTAGAGGATGTTTCTCTTATTCAGGTAAGAACAACATACACAACTCTAACCGGAATGTCAGTATGTTTCGTTAAGCAACAATCCATTGTTGGTGAAACATTGCCCATTTGGCTCGTCTTGTTTAGATGAGAGAGTTGCTTTACATTGTCTTGTGATTTATAAAAACCACGTTTCTTTAGATATTTAAAGATCTAAATTTTGGACATGTAATTACTAAATTCCATTTTCGCAAGATACCGGTCTTCGGATTGGAAGTTAGTTATGCAAGTGATATGTGAAGGGGTATTACGGTTGCAAAGTGTCAAGGGCTTTTATTGTTGCAAGTCATTAGTCTTGTGTTTGTCGGTTTCATGATGAAACTGTGAATCCTTGTACTAACCACTTTAGTGCATGCCGAATGTAAAACACATGCGAGTACAACGAGTGTAGTCTAAGACTTCCAAGATGTGTGTAGGTATGCACATGTATATATAATGGTAATATGCACCAGGATTGGTGTGACCATTCTACAATGTTATAATCAACAAGTGACTATTCCCGTAGTAATTCAGCTGGTAATTCGAACTTATATGAACAAACATCCGCACGGGGCAGAGGATTGATACGTTCATATGGTTGTAGATCGAAAATCTTCAACCAGTTCGACTTGATTTAATATTCTTAACGTCGGAGGGTTCAAAGTCATAAGACTTTATGAACTACTTACGTCATGCGTTGTTTCGTAATAAGTGCGATAGACGCTTAAGGCATTATAGCTTTGATGGGATATAATAACCAAGAGGTTATCATATCGCATCTAAGCCAGCCTTAATAAATCAAGTGCACCAAGTTGTGAGGTATGTTGTTTTGGGATTTTGAACTTAATCTAACAAAGGGTTGAATCAAAATTCAAAGTAGATTAAAAACCAGTCATGCATGATTCGAAAATCAACCATAGTCAGAAACATTGCGTAGTCAAAATCCAAGGAAAGTAATTTTTCATACTGGAAAACAGCCAGGGAAACCAAAAACATAACAAGTTATTTCAAAACCACCAAGAATTGTTTTAAACTGAAAACTCAAGACACGAACTTTATTTAGGTTCGATAATCGCAGGGTAGCTTAGTGTCGTCTTGGTTTGCTTCCTTCAGCTTCATGCACCTACAAAATGTAAAGTATGTCAAACATATATTTTGCAGGAATCAGTGAAGCATCACACAACATAACTTATGTGTATACCTGAGGAATTACCCGGTTGGGCTTTTCCATTCTTCACCTTGGCAAGATACTCTGGGCAGTTTCTTTTCCAGTGCCCCATCTTGTGGCATTCAAAACACTCGCGCTGCTCAGGCGGCGGTGCCTTGGATGCTTTGTTCTTGCCCTTCTAGGAGCTTCTAGACGCTCCGGTGATAGCTTCCTTGCCTTTCTTTTTGCTTCCGTGCCTTCCTTTCTTAACCTCAGGCTTCTTGACGCCTCCTGATCGGATTGCGAGTACATCGGGTGCCTTGCCATTAACAAAGTTAACTTCAGCAGCTTTGAGCATGCCGTGAAGCTCAGTCATTGTCTTTACCATGCTATGCATGTTAAAGTTTACCCGAAAAGGGGTGAAGGAACTGGACAGTGAGTGAAGAATCAGGTCAGTCGCCATTTTGATGGGGATGACATAATTAAGCTTCGCTAGGCGGTCGATGTAACTCTTCATCTTCCGGACATGAGGGCTGACGGGAGCACCTTCGGCCATATGACAGTTAATAAGTGTCACAACGGTGTCATAGCGCTCCTTACCTATTCTGATCGCTCAAATTCATGTAGTTGCTGGTGGAGGTGTAAATGGAGCCGGAGGACCCACTGGTGATGCTGCTGGAGATGCGGGAAATGCCAATCGTAGATGTTCTTTCAAATCGTTTAGTGGTTGTAGGCCTCCGTCATTTGAAGGACAGAGAGATGAAGGTTCGATTGTTCGTTGGATTCGAGAGATGGAAGCTGTAATAGGTATTAGTGAGTGTCGTTCAGATTAAGCGGTGAAGTATGTAGCCCATTCGTTCAAAGGAGAAGCATTATTCTGGTGGAACTCTATTTTACAATCCCGAGGTGAGCAAGGCGTTGCTTCTATGAGATGGAATGATCTGAAAAAGCTAGTAATGACCAAGGTTTGCCCGAAACACGAGTTGGAGAAAATTGAGATTAACTTTCTGAAGTTAGAAGCGGGGTACTATGACCCATCAAGAGTTCACGAGCAAGTTTGACGAGATGGCAAGGTTAGTTCCAAGGTTGCTGACACTCGAGGAAGAAAAAGTGAAGAGATACATTCAGGCCCTTCCTGCTGCTGTAAGGAAAATAGTTAGGCCTCATGTTCCGAAAACGTACCAAGAAGCAATTGACATCAGTGTAATGGTTTACGAAGAAGAATATGGCGACAATGGAAGACCGGGAGAAGCTAAGAGGAAATTTTCTGAGACTGGAGAAAGTTCAAAGAAAAATGACCGAGATTTTCACAAGAAGCTAAACAAAGATTCAAAAGGCGACACGCCTAAGTGTCGTAATTGTGACAAGTATCATCATGGAGAGTGCTGGGTAAATCCAACAAGTTGCTATAGGTGTGGAAAGGAAGGACACTACTCTAACAATTATTCAGAAGCTAAGAAATGCTATGAATGTGGAAGCCCGGGGCATGTTAAAGCAAATTGCCCTAAGATAGTGAAAAACCCGATGCCATTGAGGGCAGTTTCAGCTTTTGGAACCAAGGGTAAAGTTTATACCCTAACTGCTATCGAAATACTTGGTATGACCTCAGGTACATTTCTCGATAAATAATGTGCATGATTTTGTGTTATGTGCTTTATCGAATAGTTTTGTGAATTGCTTGGTAGACCCTTAATTAGGATTGAGAATCCTTTAGATCGTAAATGCCTTAGAAAAATGAACGTTAAACATTAGAAATCTGTTAGAGCATATTCCTATGCTACCTTGTGTCTCGTGTAATGGTTCTAGGTTAGAGCATCTTTGTGAATCTTAGTGGCAACATATTGGTGGTTGTACTAAATGGTACACTAAACCAATTGGTACGTCCGTACCAGATGGTGCGCAGGTTAATATGTTGCACCTATAAAGTTCATGTTAGAGAGAGTTAGAACAAGTTCAGTCATTCTCTACTCTTAAGTGTGTGTAACTGAGTGTGTTCTCTCTCTCTCTCTCTAGACTTTGTCTATTTTCTAAGTGAAATCAATAAAGCTAAGCTTTATTTACATCGTGTGCATTCTCGTATTATCGAATCATGCAGTAGTAAGATCCCTCCGTGGTTTTACAAGTGGTATCAGAGCATTTGGTTGCTCTACTGCTGCGATTTGGTCAATTTTCGGATTTTAGAGAGAGAAAGTTTGGGTTTTTTTCGTTTTTCATCTATTTTTCTCATTTATGAGTGCTTCTAAGGTCAAAAATGATTTCTGAGTGTTCCTAGTGAGTTTTCGCACCTCACTGAATCAATTTCTAGTCCCAAAAGTCGAAAATTTGAAAAATCCGTCGATCTCAGTTTCGTACGTCGTTGGTACGGTCAAAGAACAGCTGGTATGCCTCTGGTACGCTTCTGGTACGCAAGGTAATCTTCATCAGCTTCTGGTACGCTGAAATCTGGTCCGGAAGACAATCTTCAAGTTTGGTCCGCGGCGGTTACTTTCTGGTACGCTGGCAGTTACGCCTTACCAAGTTGGTACGCTGCTCAAACTGGTACGCTGAGTTTTCTGGTCCGCTGATCTGATTTGGTCCGTAGGGTGGTACGCTGAATATCTGGTACCGTTTTTGGTCCGCTTTATGTATTTGGTACGCTGCTTTTCTTGGTCCGCAGCTTGGTACGTTGGCAAAAAGTGTCCTTCACTAAAGCTGACGTACCTGGAGAACCGTTAAGAGTTACGAGAGCTAATACCAGCCAAAACGTTCGTCTCGACGAGATCTATACTTACTTTTACTCGCCTAACGGCCAGTACCCTCCAGTTTGACCCCCAAAATCCGCTTGGAAGATGTCTGTTTTTGAGGTTGAAGTTTTTGCGTTTGCTATCGTAACTTCAAAATGAGCGATTATCAAGCGTTTTCAGCTATGCAAACCTTGATGCAAGCCATGATGAACTATGATAATGAAATCGGAACAACTCAGAAAGTTCCTAAATACTTCGATTGGAAAATTATCATAATTGGAAGAAAAGATTTGAATCTTACATATACTCACAAGATGTTGATTATTGGATTCCGATTGAAAAACAATATGAGTATCCGTTGATTGCTAATACTCTACCAAAATCGATAAGTGATTTTGAGCCTGAAGAAAAGAAGGTATTTGCAAGAGAAAAGAAAACTTATAGTTTTCTCACGATGGCATTACCCAAAGATTTGATGCATTAGTTTAAGAATTTTCCAACTTTGAAAAAATTATGGGATGCTATTAAGGAAAGATGCGAGGGTAATGATTAGTACAAGAAAAAGATATGTGATAAACAGAAAGTATTAAAATGTGATAAACACATTAAATACTAATGCTTGACCAAGTGGACAACATCTTGATGCGTATCTCATGATATCAAGAAAATGATATGTGAAAAAGAGAAAAATGAGAAGTCATTGTGTATACATGTGTTCATTTTACAAAGTTATAAACTTGTTTGATTTTCTTTATTTTGTCAAACGATCGGACTTTCTCTGCGTGTCCACAAGACCGACCAGATTGCTGTTCGTTTGACGTTCTGCTTTATTTTCTTTGGTGTTTCGTATAACTCATCGGACTTTCTCTGCGTGTACGGGAGTACCGGCCTGATTGTTGTTGGGTTATACAATTTCAACTTGTTTTTATTTTCTTATTTTGTTAAATCCAAGGCCTTATCTGCGTATTGAAAGATCGACCTTAAGGTAGACGATTTTAACGTTCTTATTTCTTTTTGCATGGAACATAGTTGATGATATCATGAATTCAATCATTATGTGATTAAATCACAAATGAAATCACAAAGTGTGATATAAAAGAAAATACATATCTGAGTATGTCTGATAGTGTGTGTTATGGGTCAAATTCCAAGCACCCGGCTGAGAAGCTCAATCACACAGGAATCCGGGAATCCCAAGGATTCTCGACAGGTTATGCTATCCGTTATTTATTCGAATATCTTTACTTACTAATTGCCACGTGATTAATTTCAATTGCAGATAAAACGAGGTCTAACCTTCCTAAGGAATCGGTCAATTAGGGCTGACGTGGCATTAACGAACGTGGACGGAATGGTGAACTTCCTCAAACGGCTAATGGACGTGGTCAAGAGGATCCCTGATTTTTCGGATAATTAGTTTATTTCTATTTGTAACTATAAATGGGACATGATCGAATTAGGAAACAGATGACACACAGCACTCTGAATACTGTAACATTTAGCAATCGATCATCGTCTTCATCATTGTAATCGGATTCTTGATTTATAAAAGCTTTAGGTAGCAGGCGCTTTGAGCCGGCTCCCGAGGTTTTTACTGGGATTCTCAGAGGCAACTCTCAGGATTCCGGGTTTCCCTCGTATATCATCGTGTCACTTGCACTACTTTTACTTTGCTTTTGAACCAGATTTCTTAGCACCTCACCCCACATTCTAAGTTTGGAATACGAGATTGCCTTGTGTAATTTTTGAACAAAACAGTTTGGCGCCCACCGTGGGGCAAAACGGTGCAAAACTTCATTTACTCTATCATATTCTACGTTTCCAATCGCTACAATGTCTTCCCAGATGAAGACTTCATCAGTATCCGCAGGATCTTCGGGCATAAGCAAGATCAACGCGACGTCCTCCTCTGAAAATCAACCGAGGAACACTGGAGTGTTCATACCGACAGTTACCACATCACTTCCTCCCATCCCAAGGAGAGATGCGGAGAAACAGAAAGGACCACAAATTCCGGTTTTCTCGGGATCTCAGGGTGAGCGTATTTATCCTGTTATTACTAACCATGATATTTTTGCTTTGATTCAACAGATGAAATCCCAAGCGGAGTAGCAGGAAAGAACCACTAAACAGGTGATAAAGGAGCTTGAAGAGCTTAAGAAATCTAGAAGCTCAGTCGATGAAGAAAGCCCTTTATATCGCAGGAATCTTGACTTTGGCACGTCGGGATCCCTGGCCAAAGATCGTCTCAAGTCAAGGACACCAGCTGCCGCTAATAAAGGCTCCTCGGCAACTTTCACAACGTGTCCTCCAATCGTCAGTTATCAGAAGCAGACATCCGAGATCCCGGAAGGCTATTATCAGGATTCCTCGAAGTCGCGTGATTATGATTTCTGGGAATCCCAACCAATGGGGTACCAGGAGTATTCTGCTTCTCAGCCCCGCCTTAAGGCTAAGGAACCCAAAGGATACCGCTATACTGATCCGTTCATCATTTCAGACGCCGGTCCTGCAAGACCTTCAGAAGTTCACCAAGGAGATTTCATTCCTATGCAGGATCCTGAAACAACCGAGTTTCCAGTATTCAGAAACTCACGACAAGAGCAAAGTCCCAGAACCAGGGACACATATGCAGGGAGAATTTCTAACCCTAGTTATAATGTGCCTAACACAACTGTTATGCAGGATACAGGAATTCTGCCTCAATTTGTCAGGGAACTTCAGAAACTCAAGGAGATGATAGCTAGCGTCCCGTGAATCATCAAGCTTATTCCCGAAGTCCCTCCAGAGAGTCACAGGATATCGAGATTTACGAGGCCCATATGTGACGTGGAGATTCCGAAGCGTTTCCAGACCCCTAGCATGAAATTATACGATGGGACGACGGATCCCGAAGAGCATGTGGCTCACTACAGGGAGAGGATGGAAATCAACCCAATCCCCGCTGATATCAAGGAAGCCTGTCTTTGCAAAGGCTTTGGTTCAACTTTGACAGGACCAGCCATGAAATGGCTACTGAGTATTCCTCCCAATACCATAACCTCGTTTTCTCATTTAGTTAATTTATTTAATAATCAGTTTTCTTGCAGCAGAACTTTTGAGAAGCTCACAGGTGATCTTTACCGAGTGGTCCAGAAACCATCGGAGCCCCTCCGGGATTATATATCCAGATTTGGCCGGGAATCCCTTGAGATTCCAAATTTGGACATGGCGGCTGCCGTGGAAGCATTCAAAATGGGACTCTCTAAGGATTCCCGATTTTATGACGATTTGGTTATGACCCCATGCAGGAACCTGGATGAAGTAAGAAGTCGGGCTCTGAGGTTCATTCGCCTAGAGGATGACAAGATAATTCATCAAAGGGAAGAAGCTGCAAAGAATGATCGAAATTCCAGGAAGTCTGAATCTTCCGGGAAATATTATAACTCCAAACCATACTCTCGAGGAGATAATCAAAGGATCAATGCTGTAGATGAGGAAGAAGACAATGAAGAATATCCTAAAATTTATGAATATTGTTTCTCTTGTGATATTGCTGGTCTAATGTGTGCTATGCAGGACTTAGGAGAAAAGGCTAGATGGCCCAAGAAAGGTGACAAACAGGGATCCTGGAAGGATAAATCTAAGTGGTGTGCCTTCCATGAGGATTTCGGGCATCTCACTGATGAATGCATTGCACTTAGGAAGGAGATTGGATATTTGTTGAGCAAGGGGCATCTCAAAGAACTTCTCGGCAGAAAGAAAATCCGAACTCAAGAACCCGAGAAGTCCCAACAGCGAGCAGCTTCTCCACCTCCGGATGCTCTAATTATTCATTTCATATCAGGAGGTTCGGACATATGTGGAACCTCTTACTCGTCTGCAAGGAAGCATGTTAAGCAGTCGAAGACTGAAAAGAATGAGGGGCCTACAAAGACTTCACGGCTAACTGGGGAAAGACTTATCTCATTTGATGAATCCGACAGAAGCGACATCCAGGATCCCCATCACGATAGTTTGGTTATTACTCTGCATATTGCTAACTGTGTTGTACGCAGGATTCTGGTAGATAACGGAAGCTCAGTAAATATCATTCATTTGGAAGCATTGAAGAAGATGAACGTACCAGAAGGCGACATAATTCCAAGATCTTCAGTCCTTGTTGGATTCAGTGGAGAAACCAAGAATACGATTGGGGATATTCGGCTTCCTGTTTACATCGAGGGGGTAAACTGTGTTCAAAAATTTTGTGTTATTGATTCACTTTCTTGTTGCAATGTCATTTTAGGTAGGCCTTGGATTCATGAAATGAAAGCCGTACCATCAACCTACCACCAGTGCATCAAATTCCCGACGTCCTGGGGAGTTGTTCGGATAGAGAGCGACCAACAGGAAGCCAAGAACTGTTACCTCACTTCAATGAGAAAAGCAACCAAGCTTAATTCAGCATAGCAATCAAAGAAACTAGCACTTCAACTTCAGGAAGAAAAAGAATTAGACGTGAAGGAAGTTCAGCTGGATCCTGAGAATCCTGAAGTGAAGGTGCTAGTAGGAACTGATATTCCCAGGGATACTGAGCAAGAATTGATCCAGCTTCTCGCGAACAGGAAAACAACCTTTGCATGGAAGCACAAAGATATGACAGGTATCCCTACTAATGTTATAACTCACAAACTTGGTTTAGATCCTACTTTCAGGCCAGTTCAGCAGAAAAGAAGAAAGTTTGCTCCGGAAACTAACATTATCATACAAGAGGAGGTTAACAAGCTTCTCAAGACGAAAATGATTAGGGAAGTCAAGTATCCTAAATGGCTAGCAAACGTGGTCGTAGTACAAAAGAAAAATGGGAAGTGGAGAGTTTGTGTGGATTACACTGATCTAAACAAGGCTTGTCCCAAGGATCCCTTCCCATTACCACACATCGATGCTATGGTGGATGCTACTGCAGGACACGAGATGCTCACCTTTATGGACGCCTCATCGGGATTCAACAAATTCGAATGGAACCCTGTGATCAGGAGCACACCGCCTTCATGACCCCAACATGTATCTATTGTTATACTGCAATGCCTTTTGGACTTCGAAATGCAGGTGCCACCTATCAGAGACTCGTAAACATGATGTTCAAAGACCAACTGGGAGACACTATGGAAGTCTATATCGATGACATGGTAGTAAAATCCAAGAAAACAGAAGATCACCCTAGGGATCTCCAAACGGCATTTTATATCCTGGATAATTACAACATGAAGCTGAATCCTTCTAAGTGTCACTTTGGGGTTAGAGCAGGAAAGTTCTTGGGTTATATGGTAACTGAAAGAGGAATTGAAGCCAGTCCTGAGCAAATTAAAGCCATTCTAAATCTGAAATCTCCTACAACAATTAAGGATGTCCAGAAGTTGACCGGAAGAATAGCAGCTTTGAACAGATTTATATCCAGATCCTCAGAAAAAAGTAAAGATTTTTATGAGATTCTGAGAAAAAATAAAAGGTTCGAGTGGAATGAAAAGCATGAAGAAGCTCTCAAGTCGTTAAAGGAATATCTCTCATCGGCTCCTCTATTGATGAAGCCCATAGATGGGGAGCCTCTAACCCTGTACTTAGCAGTCTCAGGAAGCTCAGTCAGTGCAGTCCTCGTCAAGGATCATGAAGGACAGCAACACCCTGTGTACTATGTAAGTAAAACACTACTTGATGCAGAATCCAGGTATTCCTATCTTGAGAAACTTATTTTAGCTTTAATCATGGCGTCCACTAAATTAAGACATTATTTTGAAACTCATACTATTATTGTGAGGACTAACTATCCTATTAAGGCAGTGCTCAGGAAGCCTGAGATGTCTGGCAGGTTAGCGAAGTGGGCAGTCAAACTCAGTGCTTATGACATACAGTACGAGCCTAGAACGGCTATCAAGTCACAGGCCTTAGCTGATTTTGTAGCAGACTTCAGCAGTGACATCCCCCCGGAAGCCGAGGAGGAAGTCAGGAAGCTTGATGAACTTGAGGAGCCTTGGATCCTATACACTGATGGGGCTTCTAATGTCAGGGGCACAGGCCTCAGAATCCTACTAAAATCACCCCAGGGAGACATCTTACCCTCGTCTATTTCTTGTGAATTCCAGGCTACTAACAACGAAGCCGAGTATGAGGCGCTTATTGCAGGTTTACAGATTGCTAGGGGCATGGGAATCAGGTGTATACAAGTCTATGTTGATTCCTTATTACTCGCTAACCATTTCAATGGATCTTATGCAGCCAAAGGAGAGAAACTTTCGAAGTATCTTGATGTTGTAAAAGATTTGTCTTTAAAATTTGAAACTTTCAATATAGTTCAGGTTCCAAGGGAGGAGAACTCGGAAGCCGATGCCTTGGCTAACTTGGCTTCATCTTTCAAAATTCCAGAGGACGTCAAGATCCCAATCACTCATGTTTTAACTCCCGCTATTTCAGCTCAGGAAGCTAATAAGGTGGACTGCGAGGATGCTACGGAGATCCAGGATCCTGAAAAGGCTTTGGAATCCTGGACCTCCCCTATTATAAAGTATATTCAAAGTGGGGAAATTCCTAAAGACGAGAATCCCAGAGCTTTCCGCACGAAGGTAATTCCTTACATTATTTTAAATAATACCCTATATAGAAAGTCTCTTGCAGGTCCTTACTTAAGGTGTCTTGAGAAACCTGAGGCGCTCCAAGTAGTTCAAGATATCCATGCGGGAGATTGTGGAAATCATACCGGTGGAAGAGCATTGTTTTCCAAGATCCTCAGAACTGGTTACTTCTGGCCAACTATGAAGAAGGATGCTATGGACTTCTCACAAAAATGCGATGCATGCCAAAGACATAGCAATATTCTCCATCAACCAGCTGAGCCATTGCACCCCATTGTCTCACCTTGGCCATTCATGAAGTGGGGCATGGATATAGTTAGGAAGCTGCCCAAGGCACCCGGAGGAAAAGTCTTTATGCTTGCAATGACCGACTACTTTTCCAAATGGATAGAAGCAGAAGCCTACATTCAAGTCAGGGAAAAGGAGGTTATCTCGTTTATCAAAAGGAATATCCTAACAAGGTTTGGAATCCCAGCTGAAATTATATGTGATAATGGTTCCCAGTTTATTGGCAAAAGGACTACAAGCTTCTGTGAAAGTTGGGGGATTAAGATGATCACTTCAACACCAGTACATCCTCAAGCCAATGGTCAAGCAGAATCCAGCAACAAAATCATCATCAATAACTTGAAAAAGAAGTTGGGTTCCAAGAAAGGAAGATGGGCTGAAGAACTTCCGTTTGTTCTTTGGGCAGATAGGACGACTTCTAAGAATGCAACTGGCCAAACGCCTTTTTCCTTGGTATTTGGGGCAGAAGCCGTAATCCCTACTGAAATGGTGATTCCTACAGCAAGAGTTACGCTTCAGGATTCCCAGAATAACTCTGAGAATCTACTTCAGGATCTTGAAACGATAGAAGAATTCAGAGATCTTGCTAAAGTCAGAATGGCCTCATACCAGCAAAGGGAGGCAAGGTCATATAATAAGAATATCAGGCTCAGAAGATTTCAGGTTGGAGACTTGGTATTGAGGAAAGCATTTCAAAATACGACCAATCCGGCTGATGGGAAGTTGGCACCCAAATGGGAAGGACCCTATCTAGTGGAATCCGAAGAAGGAAAAGGGGCATATAGATTAATGAACTTAGAAGGAGACTTATTACCGAGAGCTTGGAATGCCGTCCATCTGAAAGCCTATTTTATGTAGGGATCCTATCAGGATTCTCACCCGGATTCTCATCCAGTCGGCAATCCAGGTAAGTGTACTAATCCGATTTCAATTCGCTTTATCAATTTCTTTTTAACCATTACTAACTTAAGCATCGGAGTGGTGTCAGCAAGGCTGACACCCACCCTTCACCAAGCATTCGAGTGTTTTGCAGAAGGTTGGAAATCCTACAACAGTTTTTTGGGTTTATCCCCATTCAGAGGCTGGCCACCTCTTCTCTGTTTAAGATGTCCAGCACATCTTCTAAGGTTTAAAGGTATTCACCTTTCTCAAGTTTGGGTAAACGCCTGTGTCGCACGACCCTCACCTGGAGCGCAAGTAATCCCTCAGGATGCTCAAGGTAGCCGGACCAGTCCATCCTTAGGGGTGGCTGACAATCTTGTTACTGGAGGCTTCTGGGTGGATTCTTAAGGTTTTTAACACTTACGTGTTAACAATTGGTTTGGCATTTTCATGTCACTAAGTGGGATTATCCCCAGTTTCCTAGCAATTGGTTTGACATTTTCATGTCACTAAGATGGGTTTTTACCCCAGTTTCTTCGGGCTCGTCCCCAGTTTATTTGGGTTTAACCCCAGTCTCTTCGGGCTTGTCCCCAGTTTCATCGGGAATAACCCCAGTTTCTTTGGGCTTGTCCCCAGTGTTTAATTTGAAATCTAAAACCTATTGGGTCCCAGTCGGGAGAAGATTAAAAACGCGAGTAATCTTGACTTATTATTCGAATTCCTTTTTAACAGGCTTGGGAATCCTAAGGAATTGGGAATCCTGACCAGGAAGATAAGAAGGTGGAGAGGCCTTATTTTTCAATATACTTTATGCTTTGGGTCCTACAAAATCTGAACATGTGACATTCTTTTATAAGTAAAAGGTTTGTTTTGGATCCATTAAGGTAGTGGATTCAAGAAAGATTCTTCTTATACCTTTATATTCTATTTGTGGAACCCAAGCATATACTTTATTCAAGTCAACGTAAAAACTATTTTTGTAAATAAAACGACAAGTATTGGTCAAACCTACCATACCATTCATAATATTTAGTAAATTAAAGGGATAAAGCATCCCAGGTTTCGTCCTGAAAACTTCAGGATCCCTCCACCTGGGAGGCTTGATTGTCTGGGTTCTAGGATTCCGGATTTCGTCTTGAAAAGTTCAAGATCCCTCCACCCGGAATCCTATCATTGTTAATTGTTGTTAAGTATGCAGGAAACATAAAGAAACTTAAAGAAACATTGTTTGGGACATCAAAACACCATCAAAAAACAGTGGAAATGAACGGCGGCGCCTCAGGGTTCTTCATCATCATTGGAGGTTTTGGAGAATCCCATCACCTCTTTCCCCTTGTTCTCGCCGATATGGCCGATCACCTCCACAGTCAACATCTTCTCACCACCCTCCTGCTTTAGAAGCTCATCAAGGCTGCTCCCCTTAGCTGCCGTCTTCTCAAGTTGAGTGCTTGGACTCTATCCTTCTTGCTCAGAAGGATGAGTCTTCTCTTGCTTGGCAGCCTCGGCGTCTTCGGCCTCTTTCTTCAGCTTCTCCAACTTTGCCTTCCAAGCTTCAACCTTCCACACCCCAACAGAGAAGTCAGCCCCGGACGCCTGTTCAGCCATCTTGATTTTGCTTTGAAAAACAGCTATGGCAGCCGACCTTCTTCCCTTCTGGACCTCCAGCTCCAAGGCAGCATCAAACCCTTCTTGCACCATCTCCAGCTTCCTCTCGAAATACTTGTTCTTTGATTCAGCGATGTCCCCCTGGATCTTGATGGTTTCATGGGCCCTCTTGACCTCTTCCTTCAGCTCCAACACCTTGGCTTCAGCATTGGCATACATTGCGGCTAGGCGCTCGAAACCCTGCGAGATTGAGGATACTGATCAGAATCCTACTGGAAATATCAGATACTCAATCAGGAAACTTAGAAATTGGGACTTACATGCTTTTGAAGACCAGTGAGCATGTTGATGGTTTCGGTAGCGTTCAGGCCTTCGAAGCAATCAGGGAGGCTAATGGAAGCAGAATCTAAGCCCCTCCTTTTCTTGGTGGTGGTGGCTTTGCCTTTGGGCTGCGGGGGCTTCGAAGAGGTAGCCTTGGAGGTGTGTTCGACCTTGGGATGGGTCAACTTGGGAGCTTCAGCAGTTACATCATCATCAAAGTAGTCCGAAAGGTCCTCGAGATCAAAACTCATCTTGGTCTTGGGAGCTGAGAAGTTGAAAACACAAAACAGATAAGTCTAAAATTTTCAATTTATTATAAATTCATATTACAAAATCTATCAATACTTACTTGACATTTTTTCAGAGTTGCTTGGCTCACTGAAAGAGGTCTCAATCGCGAAGGTTCTCTCAGCCACGGGAATCTGATAAAAAGCCACAAGCTTCTTATCTGAGAGAGGAGTGGGTTTAATAAGCTTCTCAAACACGGGGGCTGCAAAACAAAGGAAATCGAAGGTAAGTTAACAAATCTCAAATATATTGACAGGAACAAAAGAACACAAGCTTCCTACCCTTCTTCACCCATTGCACCGGCAACTCTTTACCCCCAACGATGGAATCCCTACGGACAAAGAAGAATTTCTGTCTCCAATCGTGGTCATTGTGGGTGGCCCTAGGAATCAGATGGGAGTCTGAGGTTCTGGCCTGAAGAACAAAACAGTTGTTTCCATGGGTTCTAAGGTTGTAGGCAGCACAGATTTCCAGAATCCCTATCGACAGGTTTCTTGAACGGTTCAGGCTGTCAATGGAGTAAAGAATCTTCCAAACCATGGGCATGGTTTGGGCATATGACAGCCCGGTGACCTTGAAGAAGTCATTCACCAGTGCAGGGAAGGGAAAGGACATCCCGAGTTGGAAGGGGTAGAGAAGAAAGCAAACCCAGGTTGTAGAAACCCAATCGGCTTTCAGCCTAGGGTCGAATGGGAAGAAGACAACATTGGACGGAAACTGGCCGGACTCCTTGAGGTCTTTCACGTCGATATCAGTGAAACGGCAGGACTCCTCCGATTTCACCGGAATGAAGCCCTGATCGACGAAGTCTCCGACGGTGGCAGGAGCGCCGGGAGCAACAGAAGAGGAACGAGTTCTCTTGACCATGATGAAAACTAAACGGAAAAAAGTGAAATTTCCGGGAAGAAGGATTACTGACCTGAATGCCGGAAGAAAGCTTTTCTCTAGGGTTTTCGGAAAGATGGTGAGTAAACGAGAAAATAAATGAAGTATTTAAGGCCGCAGGGTGTGACGGAAATCTCGTATGGGGGAGAGTGTAAGCCGTCAAATCAAAAAAGGCATCTTAGATCTCGGCCGTCCACGTAGGCATGCAGATTAACTTAAAACGATTTGAATTTCACAGCTGTTATCCTTTATCAAACACCCGCAAAATTCAGGGGCAATTGTTATGGGTCAAATTCCAAGCACCCGGCTGAGAAGCTCAATCACACAGGAATCCGGGAATCCCAAGGATTCTCGACAGGTTATGCTATCCGTTATTTATTCGAATATCTTTACTTACTAATTGCCACGTGATTAATTTCAATTGCAGATAAAACGAGGTCTAACCTTCCTAAGGAATCGGTCAATTAGGGCTGACGTGGCATTAACGAACGTGGACGGAATGGTGAACTTCCTCAAACGGCTAATGGACGTGGTCAAGAGGATCCCTGATTTTTCGGATAATTAGTTTATTTCTATTTGTAACTATAAATGGGACATGATCGAATTAGGAAACAGACGACACACAGCACTCTGAATACTGTAACACTTAGCAATCGATCATCGTCTTCATCATTGTAATCAGATTCTTAATTTATAAAAGCTTTAGGTAGCAGGCGCTTTGAGCCGGCTCCCGAGGTTTTTACTGGGATTCTCAGAGGAAACTCTCAGGATTCCGGGTTTCCCTCGTATATCATCGTGTCACTTGCACTACTTTTACTTTGCTTTTGAACCAGATTTCTTAGCACCTCACCCCACATTCTAAGTTTGGAATACGAGATTGCCTTGTGTAATTTTTGACCAAAACAGTGTGGGGTACACTGGTCAAAGCAATCTAATCAATACAATAACATATCCAGATGTTATGAGTATGATTGTGCGTGATTTTAAGTTGGGCAAATTATACTAGCAGTCGACATGACTTGTGTGCTGAGTTAATTGAAATCGAAGTGTAGTTCAGCATGTCATGACCAATATGACCCCAAGTTGTGATCTTTCTCGCAAAAGACAAAAATAGTGTCTGATTTAGATTTGCATTTATATTTCATATCTGATAAAATCCAAAAAGATTTTAGGTGTATTTTAGCATAAACTTAGAAAAGTCAAAAAGATTTTCGGTGTGTTTTGATGTAAAGTTTCAAAAAGCCAATATTTTTTTGGTTTCTTAGTTGTTTTCGACCGATCGATGTAAGATACAAAATTATGATTTCAAAACTATATCTTGGATTCTCGAAGAGAAGTTTTGCGCCAAGATTAAATTAATATTTCAAAATAAAAAGAAAGCCGCGTTTCTGTGTTCTGAAATTGCAGGTTATCTGTGTGACAAGACTCAAGCATGGTGAAAGGGGGAGTATGTACTATCTTTCGCAAGTGGATCTTGAAGTTCAAAGATTGTTCAAGATTGATCCAGCCATGCAAGCTCTCATTCTGAAAAGATTTCAAGTTGAAGATCAAATGCAATGATGCTAAAGATTGAAGACTAAAGTTTTGTTAGATAGATAGATACATAGATACACTACACGTTAAGGGGGAGTTTGTTAGAGCATATTCCTATGCTACCTTGTGTCTCGTGTATTGTATCTAGGTTAAAGCATCTTTGTGAGTCTTAGTGGAAACATATTGGTGGCCGTACCAAATGGTACGCCGGACCAATTGGTACGTCCGTACCAGATGGTATGCAGGTTAATATGTTGCACCTATAAATAGTTCGTGTTAGAGAGAGTTAGAACAAGTTCTGTCATTCTCTACTCTTAAGTGTGTGTAACTGAGTGTGTTCTCTCTCTCTCTCTAGACTTTGTGTATTCTCTAAGTGAAATCAATAAAGCAAAGCTTTATTTACATCGTTTGCATTCTCGTATTACCGAATCATGCAGTAGTAAGATCCCTCCGTGGTTTTACAAAATCGTCTGAGGATTTGGAGATTGCAACAGTAGTGTCTACACTTAGGAAATGGGAGCATTAAACGAGATTATACACAGGATGTCCAACTAGCTCATTGAAAGTAAGTAATAAATAGTCATAAATTATACTGACTTTGTTGTGGTTAGAATAGTAATGTCATCCTACATTGGGCTAGGACAAGTACACCTCTGGTTGTATCAAGGGTGTGGTAGATAAGCCGCTGGTACATCTTATATATATACACCTGAGATACAAAGAGAAGTGGACTAGAGATAGTCTCGTGTAAGTAGATAGTACGGTCCACAGTGGAAAACATGGTTAATAAAATTTACGGATATAGATCACTTATTAGTAAGCAAGTGAGGGACTGTTGGAATTCTAGAATAAAGTTCAAGTCATGTAAAGTATAAATAGACGTTCAACAAAATGGAGTATCAGAAGTGTTTTTAGGTGTGATTTTTTTCTGCTCGTTCTTCCTGAATTTTTTGCCTTCGTTCCTTCTGATTCCATGGATTCCTCTAGATTGGATCCACACCTTGTGGTTCAATCTGCTGATTTGCTTGATCCGGGAGAGAATTTGAATTCATCGAGGGTATATTCCTCGCAGAATCTCCAAAAACTGGTGGATTCGTCAATTAATGAAGTATTAAGTGCTCGGAGCATTGATCCGGCATTAATGGAGGCGGCGATAAATGAAATTAATGTGCCGGATAAGAATTTGATTGCGATTCCGATCAACAATTCACCTGTAATTAATGAGAAACTCACTGAGCCTGATGCTAATAGGGTAACTGCGTATTCTGTATCTGAATGTGTGAATTTTTGTGAATCTGATTTGGGGAAAGTTTTGGGAGGAGACAGTAAGTCTGAAAGTGGTAGTGACGAGGCTAGGGATTTCAGAATTGATTGTCGGGATCATATGTTTATTACTGCAGCTATGAAGAGTAATTATGAGCTGAAGATTAGAGAGGCAGTGGATCGAAATTTGACTGAGATTAGGGAAGATGAAATTAGTGGGTTGGGAACTATTTCTGCTTCAAGGGGGGGGGGGAGGTGGATTCTGCTATGAAGGACTTCTTTAAATTTGTTAATATTGACCCTGAGTTTATGAATCTAATGGTGGATTTCATTGTTCTGCACCAAGATGAGGTTGAATTTGCTACTAGATACTTTGGATATTTGAACAATGTGGAGTTATTAAACTGTGTTGCTAGGCAAATGGAAGGTAATTATGAGATTTTCATTTTGCCAATGGCTGCTAACTGTGTGGTCCTAACTGGTGAAGAGTTTGAAACTGTGATTCCTGTTGACTCTGGGTGGATAAATAGGTACACCCATTTGAAATTTAGTGCTACTTTTTCAGGACCATTTGAGACTACTTGTGATACTTTTCTTTGAGGATAATGAACCTATGGTTTTAGCTTTGTTTAAGCTATATTCATCTTGTGTATTGAAAAGGATGGTAGTTAATGTCAAAAGGAGAATTACCTATACTGAGAAGCAATTATTTGAATTGCAGAATAGTTTTTTAGATGCTATCCCAGTTGATTTTAAGGTTGGTAGGGACAAGAAGCTTAAAGAGTATGTCCCCAGTGGTGGTTGAAAGAAGTCTGTATATTTTGATACAGGGTTGGGGAGGAGAATGGTTAGTATCAGTCAGGCAAAGGCCAAGTTGGAGAGTCTGCTTACTACCTATGATTTGATTTCCTCCTCTTTAACTTGTGTCACTTTTAATATGGGGAAGTTTGACCTTAATCCTGATTATCAGCCTCCTGCAAAACTTTAATCTGATGTGATTATGGTGCAATCTTGTTTGGAAGATGGTACTAGTGAGAAGGGATTATCTATTCCTCTAATCAAATATGACCATGATAGGAGGTACAAGAAGAGTATGAAGGAGATTATGGTTGAGAAAAATAACAAAATTATGAAAGCAAAGCAGTTTAAAAGGGAGATGGTCCTTAATGTAAAAGCTACTAATATTGAAGGGGCTAAGTGTGAAGCTTTTGACAACCTCCCATCTGATGCTGCAGCTGTGTTTGCTGCAAAAAATGTTCATAATGGGGATGTGGCTGGTTTTATCAAAAGAAAACTTGATAAGGAAGAGAGGTTAAGGAAAGAAGAGGCAAAGAAGAATGAGGAAAAACAATCTTATGCTAAAGCAGTTCAGAATGATGAGGTTGATCATGAATTAAAGGAAGTCAAATTTATACCTCCTACTGTTCTTCCTAGTGGTGAGAAAGTTGTGATTATTAATCCCAAATTTATTGAGCAGTCTAAGAAGGTTTATAAAAATCACTTGTATGGCTACTTTATTGGGACAATGTGTACTATTGGATGGGTAAGATTCCATATCTACAAAATGTGGAAGAATTTTGGGATTAAGGAGGTAACTACAAATGGGAATGGCATTTTCTACTTTGAATTTAAGTCTGATGAAGGCCCTTTAAAAGTGTTGAAATCAGGTCCTTGGGCAATAAGAAGTATCCCCCTGTGTGTGAACAAATGGGAAGCTGGGATGGTGCTAGAAAGAGTGGAGCCTAAAGTTGTCCCCAATTGGGTCACTTTTCATGGTTTGCCTCTTGCGGTATGGAATATGGAAAGTATCTGTAGTTTGGCCAGCTGTATTGGAAAACCTATAACCCTTGATAGTATTACATCTGATAAATGTGTGAAGAGGGAAAATGCTAGTTTTGCTAGAATCCTGATTGAGGTCCCTGTTTTTGAAACTCCCCCTGGGTCTGTCAAAATATTCTATCCTACTGATGAGCATGGGTTTCAAAAAAGTATTGATATAAATGTTGAATTTTCAAAGCTCCCAATTAGCTGTGTCATTGTTTGGTGTATGGTCATTCCTATGAGAACTGTATGAATAGAATGCTCACTGAGGATGAAGTTTTGAGAAGGGAGAAGGCTGCTGTGAAAGGTAATGAGGATAAGGAGACTGTTGGCAATGAAATGGAATCTAATGTTCCTGGGAGCAGTACTGGCATTGTAAATGAGGCTGCTAATCCTGCTGTTAGTGTGGATTCTCAAACTCAGGCCAATGTGGGCATTCAGCCTTTAAAGGACAATGAGGCTGGTAATATAAAAGATTTTGGTGTGAACAGAGACCCAAGTAGTTCCAGTAGTGTTAAGAAGCCTGTAATTGATGCTGATGGTTTTCAACTGGTGGAAAACAGGAAAAGCTCAGGGTTTAGACAGGCTGTTCTGAGGGATTCTGAGGGAAAGAAGGGTAATGGGAATAGGGGAGTTGCTGTGATTGGTGCCTCTAACTCACTTTTGAAAAGTGCTCAGCAGGAAAATCAGAGAGTGAGTAATGAACAGGTTGCTGACAGGAAAGGTAGTGCTGGCCATCATAAGGTGTAGGATAAGGCTGGGGTTGGCATTAAGGGTGGGAATCAAAATGTTGGGAGTAAAGGGGATTGTAATAAGGAGGAGAAACTAGTGGTTAATATGGGTGGTAAAGGGAATCTGGGCAAGGATAAAACTGGCAAGAATGGAAGGGTGTAGAGTGATAACAATTTTCATGGCAGAGTGTATGTGCCTAAGGGGCAACAGTATAACAAGAAGACTATTCCTCCTGATAAACCTGGTACTCTTCGAATGTCTAATTCTTTTGATGTCTTGGAAGATATAACTACTGATATTACAAATGCTACCAACAGTAGTTCTGTCATTCAACCTAATGATGGTTTTATTGCTGTGAATAAATCAAAAATCCTCAGTACTGCCTTGGAAAGTTACTATAAAAGTTTATCTGATGAAGAGAAAGATGATGTTGTTGTTTATGTAGATAATAAGATGGTTTCTCCTTTTGAAAGAAGGAGTTCATGGAGCTTTGCTCAAAGGAAGCTTTTCATGATTCTTTGCAACAAGAATGGGTTTGAAGCAGGTATGGAATGTGTCTTAGAGGATGAGAGAAATGCTGAGGAAGTATGTGAGATGCAAGATGATTTAACTGATAGTATTGAGGATCAGGAGAATGAAATGGATGTATCTGGATCTAGGAATCAATCTTTGAAATGAAGGTGTTGGCTTGGAATGTCAGGGGCTTAAATAACCTTGATAGGATTGTTTTAGTTAAGAGAGTTCTTAGAGAAAATGGAATTTGGGTCTGTGGTTTTTTGGAATCTAGGTTGGGGGCTGATAAAATTGAGAATGTTACCAAGCAGGTTAATAGTAATTGGAGTTGGGTTTCAAATATGGTTTGCTGTAGGGATTGGGCTAGAGTTGTTGTGGGTTGGGATTGCTCCAAAGCTGATGTACAAATCATTGATATGAATGATCAAGCAATACATTGCATTGTCAATTCTCTTGAAGGTAAGGAAAGCTTTTTGTGTTCTTTTGTCTATGGACATATTACTCCTGCCAAAAGGAAATTATTATGGCTTGATCTGGTCTGTCATAACCAGTTGATTAGGGAGCATCCCTGGGTTTGTATGGGTGATTTATTATTTTGGATCCTGCTGAGTATACTTTTGCTAATTCTGTTATGAATTCTTCCATTTCTCAGTTTAGAGACTGCCTCAATTCTTGTGGGTTAAGTGATTGTGGATATCATGGTTTGAAATTTACTTGGACTAGTAAACCTAAAACTGGTGGTGGAGTTCTTAAGAAACTGGACAGAGTTATTTCTAATCAAGTTTTTAGTTCCAGTTATGATAGAGCTATAGTGGAATTCTTACCTTTCTACTCGTCTGATCACTATCCTATGCTTTTGAAGTTTGGGAATAGCTGTAAGTAGAAAGTGAAGGCTTTTAGATTTTTGAACTATTTAACTAGGAAGGATGAATTTCATGAGATTGTTGCTAGGGGCTGGGATAAACACTGCTTGGGTTTTAAGATGTTTGGTGTTGTGTCTAAATTGAAAGGTTTAAAGAGGCCTTTGAGGAATTTGAATTTTATGAATGGTAACTTGTTTGAGAAGGTTGAGAAGCTGAAAACTGAGTTGGAAAGAGTTCAGAGAGAAATGGTGGATGACCCTGAGAATGGGTCCCTTAGACATGAGGAATTTGTGTATCTAAATGCTTATAAAGATGCTCTCATTGATGAATACCATTTTAATAAACAGCAAGCTAAAATTAAATGGTTAAAGGATGGTGATAGTAATACTAGATACTTTCATGCATCTGTCAAGGAAAGGAGAACTAGAAGCAAGGTTGCTATGGTGAGAGATGTTGATGGGGAGGAGTATTATGGGGATCAAATTGGTGATGCCTTTGTGAAACACTTTAGTAATTTTTTAGGCAAGAAAGGTTATGTTGTTGCTATTTCTGATCCAGAGTCCTTGTTTGTTAATGTAATTCCTGCTGATATGGCTGATGCCATGGTAACTCCTGTTACTAAATCTGAGATTAAAGAGGTCTTAATGGATATTGATGATGATAAGGCCCTGGGGCCGGATAGGTTTACTTTAAAGTTTTTTAAATCAGCGTGCGGAGTGGTCAAAGATGATTTTTGTGAGGCCATAATGGAATTCTTTAAGAATGGAAGGCTGTTAAAGGAAGTGAATGCCACTGCTATATCTTCAGTTCCTAAATGTAATAATCCTTCATGTGTTACAGATTTCAGGCCAATTGCTTGTTGTAATGTCATTTACAAATGCATTAGCAAAATCTTGTGTAATAGGATAAAGGGTGTTCTTAAGTTAATTGTGGATGAGAATCAGAGTGCCTTCATTCCTGGAAGGCAGATTAGTGATAATGTGTTATTAGCTCAGGAATTAGTGAGGCACTATAATAGAAAGAGTGGCTGTGGTAAGGTGGCTTATAAGATTGATATCCAAAAAGCCTATGACACAGTGGACCTAGATTTTCTCAAGTTTATTCTTGGTAAATTTGGGTTTCCTTTGACTATGGTTAACTGGATTATGGAATGTATTTAAACAGCCTCATTCTCCATCAATGTTAATGGTCAGCTTCAAGGATTCTTTAAAGGAATGAGGGGATTAAGGCAAGGTGATCCATTGTCTCCTTACCTTTTTATTTTGGTGATGGAGGTGTTAAATCTGATTATTAAGAGGAAAGTGGCAAATGAGGAGTGTTTCAAATATCATTGGAGGTGTAAAGATCTAAAAATAACACATTTGTGTTTTGCTGATGATTTGATGCTTTTTTGTAATGCTGACAGGTACTCAGTTCAAGTTCTTAAGGATGCCCTTTCTGAGTTCAGTAATGTCTCAGGCCTTATTCCCAACTTGTTGAAGAGTACAACTTTCTATGGTAATATCAAAGATGCTACAAAGTAGGTTTTGAATTCAATCATGTCTTTTAAATCTGGGAAGCTGCCTGTTAGATATTTAGGGGTTCCCCTACGTTCTAGTAGGCTTGTGTATACTGACTGTATTGTGCTAATTGAGAAAATCAGGAAAAGATTGGATAGTTGGAAGAATAAATTCTTATCTTTTGCTGGTAGATTGCAGCTTGTTAAGTCTGTGTTGTTTTCATTAGGGATCTATTGGACTTTTATGTTTATTCTTCCGGTTAAGGTTCTTGATGAAATTGAGGGAATGATGAGAAATTTCCTGTGGGCTCAAGAGACTAGTGCTAGGGGGAAGGCTAGAGTGGGGTGGGACAGGCTGTGCAGAAATTGGGAGGCTGGGGGGCTTGGGGTTAGATCTTTGAGGTTAATGAATAAAGCCCTCATTGCTAAGCATATATGGAATTTGGTGTCAGGTAAAAATTCAATTTGGGTCAAATGGGTTAAGGTGCATCTGATTGCTGATAGGAACTTTTGGAGTCTGTAGGTAAAAGATGGGCTAAGTTGGTCATGGAGGAATATTTTACATTATAGAAAGCTTATTAAGCCACATATCTTATTTGAAGTTGGATCTGGAAAGGAGCTGAATGCATGGCATGACAGGTGGTATGAGTTAGGTCCACTTGATATGTATATTACTAATAGGGAAATAAAGATGGCTGGATTTAATGACAATTCTTCAGTTTATGATATTGTTAGTAATGGTAGGTGGAATTTTCCTGAGGAATGGTTCAATATGTATCCTGTGTTGAATTAGATCCAATGTCCTGCTCTTGTCAATGATAAGATGGACAGAGTCAGATGGATTAGGAGTGATGGGGAGTTGGTGGAATTTATCACTGCATGCTGCTATGATGATTTGATGGGTGTTCATCCTGTTTTGGGTTGGACTGGTAGTGTTTGGTTCTCCCATAAGATTCCTAGGCATGCCTTTGTCCTTTGGATGGCAATGCAGTTCAAATTATTAACTCAAGATAGGCTGGATAAGTGGTCTGGGGGAAATGATCTTAAGTGTGTTTTTTGTAATTGAAAACCTGACAGTCATAACCATCTTTTCTTTGAGTGCAGGTTCCCTGCCCAGATTTGGGCCAGAATGAAACAAAAGGGTAGGATGAATGATGCTCCTAACTGTTGGAAATTCATCATTTGCTATATGAGTTATTTGCCTAAAGGTAGGTCTATTTGGGTTGTTATAAAGAAACTAACTATAGCTGCTGTTGTTTACTTCTTGTGCCAGGAAAGAAACATGAGGATGTTTCAGAATAAAAGTAGAACTGTTGATGTGGTGGAATTTTTAATTATTGAAGCTGTTAGGCTCAAGCTGAAAGGGACAATGATGAAATTCTCTAACCAGGTTCTATTGGCTGATGGTATATGGCATTTTCTTCCGTACCACCTTTCTAATGAGGTTTAATTGTGAAAGGTTATGGCATTTCTGGGGTTTTATGATTTTCTTTTGGGTCATTTTGTTAAATAAATGGCTTATGTGGTTTAGGGACTGGGGGGGGGGGGGTTATATGGTATAATTTTGTTGAAGTAGGGACTAAAAAGCTCCTATGGGTAGTCATCTGGCACATTTGTGTGTCTTCATCTGTTTTTATCTCTTCTTTGTTCTTTGTGCCTTTTGCTTTGTGGCAAAGGCAGTTTTGTGTCTTTTATTCTTATGCTCAGTTGGATCTGTTAAGATTACTGTTCATATCTGCTTGGATGATTTGGTGCCTTAGGTTTGGTAAGCGTGGTGTATGCTTTTCCCTTGGTGATGAATGGCTGGAGCAGATCAGGGACTATAAGTTTTTCTATTTTGGTCTTATTTTTCTCTTTTGTAGCTCAAACCCCTGGTCTGCAATCCTTTTTATTTGGAATGACTTTTTTCTTGCCTTTTCTTGGTTTACATTATTGAGTCTGCCCTTTTGGGTTAAGGGTGGTGGGATTTGGTGGGAAGGAAGTTGGTGGAGAGGATGGGCTCTATATATTGAGGGAAGGTTTGGGGTGGGATTATGGGGGGTTCTTGGTACACTTTGCACACTACAAAACACTTTCATGACATCTAGAGGGGAAGGAGGGGAGTGTATGGGTTTTTTTCTTGAGGAAGGAGCTGAGAGGCCCTGTGGGGATAGATATTTTAGGATTTGGGGTGGGGGGCTAAATGGGACGAGGGAGAATGACAGCCATTCCTGTGGTAATGTGACTAATAGAAATGGGTTGTGTGAACCTGCTGTTACATGCTATGAGATAATTGACAGTTATAAGGGCTTCTATGATGGTTTTGGTTTATGGGATACTCTTAATACTGATTGTGATATCAATACCTGTGTCTATGTCTGCTGCTGTGTCACTGATCTTGTTTTCAAGCTAACTGATTATAGGAGCTGGTATCTCAACTGTATCTATGTCTGCTACTATGTCACTGATCTTGTTTTCAAGCTAACTGATCATATGAGCTGGTATAGGATGGAGAATTTGGCCTATAGACTTGAAAATCCATCTGATGGGGAGGCAAGTCTTATGGTGATCATGGTAGTTTTGGTTTGGTTCAGGCACTTTAAGGGTGTTGTTTGTAAGAATGTCAGGTGGAAGATGTTCTGGTATGTTGACTTAAAAGTTTGGAAAAAGTTTAAAAGGTGCAAAGTATGGTGGCAGCAGGTTCATGAAGTGAGGATTGGGCTTGAGTTTATGTGGTGTGGGAAGGTTTGGAGCATAGTTTATGTGGTGTGGTGTGGAAACTGTATTAGCAGGGAGTTAGAAGATCTTGAAAAGAAAATCATTCACTCAAAGTATGTTAAGGTTGGCTGGTGTAGATGGTTTGGGAACTACTGATGTGTTCACTGCAGTGCTGATAGATTATTGATGGCCACTAGAGACATTTTTGGGAATTTTTGCTACAGGTTTGCTAAGTTTCTTGACTTTGGATACTGCAATTTGTTTACTGGATTGTGTATTATGGGGCTGGTTGCTGTAACTTTTGACATGGAAGTTTGGTCATGGTGGATCTTTGATAGTGTTAGTCCTGATGGTACTATGAGGCTGCTGGTTTTATGTGCCTTTACTTGTTATAATAAATCTTCCTTGGGGACTTTTAGAAGGAGGGTCGGTATTGGTTATGGTTTGGATCTGAGGATGATTCTATGGATTACTATGTTAGTGGAATGGTTGTGTTTCTTGGCATTACATATTAAATGGTTCATATGTTGCGGATCTCGGGAGAATACTATCAAAGTCTTGGTTTATTTGGTTGGGAGCTTTAAGATCTTATATAAAAGCAGGAGCTATTATATGAAGATTATTCAGTGGGTTTGGATAATTAGGTGCATTCTTGCTGCGGATATCAACTGTGTTATCATCTATTCCTTTTGTATGTACTGGTTTAGTTGTAGTATGGTTAACTCATATGTTAGTTGTATTTTGGTTGTTAGGTTAGTTATGCGGTGCTTTTATACTCACTTAGCTGTTAAGGTTGGGAATTGTCCAACCTAATAGTTTGGGTGGGTGCTTCTCTTGTACCTTTTGGTTCTTTTTATTTATTTTGCCGGGCTTTTCCTAAAAAAAATGGAGTATCAGAAGTCTCACAGAGACGCGTTCTTCCAAGGAGTTAGCTAATATATCGTCTGAAAGATTGTTGCAGTTTTGAAGCGAACGGGTTAGAAATGATATCTTTCGATCGAATCGTATTAAATGTCGGGTTATAATATATAGAAATGCGTATTGCGGTTCTTAATCGCAACTAGAGGGAAGGCTTAGGAGCAGAATAGTTCCTTTAGCTTAAGTGTTATGAATGCCTAGGTAAGATTCTGAATCAACCTAGGAAAGAAAAGGGGGTGAGATAAGAATATCTCATTTATGAGTTATTCGTAAACGGAGCAGGTTTCAGGACGAAACCTTATTTAAGAGGGGGGGGGGGGTGGGTAGAGTTGTAACAACCCAAAATTTATAAATTTATAAAGAATACGTGGCTAATATGATAAATACGTGTGATATATGTGTTAGATAGCTAAACGTGATAAAACGGATAGAAAATGCATGTTTACCCATTACCGGGTAATAAATTGATAAAAGATGATAATATACATGTGTATTGATAAAATGAGATAAGAAAATGAAATAATATGTGTTTTATATCAAATATATTTGATATATATGATATTAGAATGAAAAACGTAGTTAAACGTTAGTATGATAGAAATAAATGATAACCGGGAGAAAATGCATTTATATGATTATGTTATATTAAATACATCTGTAAAAATGTGTTTGAATATCATGGATGCATGTGAAATATTCATTTGATGAATATACATGTGGAAATACGCGTTTAATTAGTTAAACGTGTAAAAATGCATGTTAATTAGTTAACGGAAAAATATAAGGGCTAAAAGTGTAATTTATGTAAAGTCATAAATACTTTCGGATATTATACATGTTTATGATTGTTATAAGTATTCTGAGGCTTATAAAGTATTATAAAAATATCCTAAAGTGATTCGGAACATAAAATAATAAGTATTGTAAAGTTAGAGGGGCTAAAGTGTAAATTAATGAAAAATATATATATAAATATATATTTATTAATACGTATGTATACGTATATCATCGAGCGTGTCCAGAGCCTTAAAAACTTTTATAAATATGTCCTATAATGATTCGGTGCATAAAATAACAGTTCCGTAGAAGTTCAGGGGTTAAAATGTACAAAATAAAGAAGAAGGACCAAAACTGTCATTCTGCCATTCTGGCTCGCGGGACGCGAAGGAGTGTCGCGATAAGCGACGGTTTGCAGCGACGGGAAACGACCACATCGTTCTTTCTTGCTCTCCAATCCTCACGAATCCGCGTCATGGTGATCAATTAGTCACCTATCCACGTGCGCCACCCTCCTGCGACCTTGATCAGTATAAAAGGGAGCTTCAATCGACCTTAATTCCTTGCCAAATCAAGAGATTTATCTCCCATAAACCCTAACCTTGTCCGCAATATTTCTTTGCAAAATTCGAGCGATTGGCTTGGAGATAGAAGTTGATTTTTCAGCAGTCCTACATTTCGACGTATGCTCTACAAAAACCCCATGTCAATTTTAGTTAATATCGTGCCTAAGATCGATTTCTAAAAATGCATAAAAACTAGGGTTCATAGTCTTGTTTTTCTAAAATGGGAGATCGGAAAGGAGTTAGGATCTGAAATTTGGCATATAATGTTAAAATGATGTTTATTAAGAAAGCACTAAGTCAATTTCATATATGGGAAATGTTTTATATTTAATTAAGGAAAATTGGATTTAAATAATCCCAAGTTTTAAGGGTTGGCCATTAATAATCCCACTTTCAATAATAACCCTCAGTGGTCCCAACTTTCACCTTATTTACTGATAGTGGTCCTGCCGTTAAAAAAAACTTAACACCGTTAAGTTTTGATGACATGGCAGTTGATGTGGATATATTTATTTTATTCTTTTAACCCCATGCCACGTCATCATCTTCATCCTCATATAATTTTCCACCCCACCACCACCACCACCTACAACCCTCCGTCGCCGGTTGGACCAAAGAGGGCCCAAGAGCCTGGTCCTCCGGCGAACACTCCGGTGAACTCCTTCTTCAACTCAAATTTTCTAATTTTCTTCTTCTCGTCTCAGATTGATACATTTCAAATAATTCCAATTTCCAATTTGCAGAGAAATTTAATCGGGCTTCGACGGCACAAGCTACGACCCCCCCGAACCGACGTCGTGCGCCAACGGTTGCGGAGAATTATAAAAGTTCACCCAAACAGTGGTATTTTTGCTTCGCAGACACACAAAAACCCTTGAAATACAAATTGCAGCTACAAGATTCAAGAAGCAAGCGGGAAATTGAGCGAGATAGATAAAGACTTTGCCCTAATTCACGCTCTTCTCTCTCACCATGATGTCCTTGTTGAACAGTTCCTTTTTTGTGGTGAAATTTTATTCTCTTTTTTATTTCCTAGATTTTTGTTTTGGTTTTGATCGACGTATGCGTAAAATCTGTTCTCGAATCGGTTAATTTGAATTTTGCATGGTAGATTTGGAGATTTAGATCAGCATTCATTACGGATTAATGTTTTGTAACCTGATTTTTTTTAGAAGAACTCAATTTCTGGAGTTTTGACGCAATTGTAGTCCTTGAGGTTGTCGGTGAGGCGTCCTATGGTGGTAGCTATGCTGAATTCTAGCAGTCGATCGGAGAGGAACGTCGACGTTTTGGTTGATAGCGCTGTGAAGGAGGTGAATGCTCCGTTGGCGGTTGAAGCCGACAATTCTGATCATAAGGAACCGGCTGCTGTTGTTCGTGGCTTTGAAGAAATGTACATGTGAGACGGGAAGAAGAGAAGGAGAAGATTTGAGATGAAGGCGGAGTTCACCGGAGTTCGACAACGTGCTCGCCAGAGGACCAGGCTCTTTGGCCCTCTTTGGTCCAACCGGTGGTGGAGGGTTGCAGGTGGTGGTGGTGGGGTGGAAAATTATATAAGGATGAAGATCATGATGTGGCATGGGGTTAAAAGAGAAAAATAAATAAATATCCACATCATATGCCACGTCATCAAGACTTAACGGTGTTAAGTTTTTTAATGGCAGGACCACTATCAGTAAATAAGGTGAAAGTTGGGACCACTGAGAATTATTATTGAAAGTGGGATTATTACCGGCCAACCCTCAAAACTTGGGATTATTTAAATCCAATTTTCCTTTAATTAAAAATTATGTTGAAATTAGGGCTTTCAAAATAAGATTTTGCTAAATTAATCAATTAAGACTAGATTAGGGCTTGATATTTTGGGAAATACTATAAAATAATATTATAAACAAAAGCCCTAAGTTTATTTCACTTTATAAAGGGTTTTGATAATTATTAAATAAAAATGGGAAATTAATGTTTTCTAGACGTTGTTCTACCCAAATTTAGTAAACAGTGTCGAACTAAGCTTTGATATTTTAAAGGATATTATAAAATATTATAATGGACAATACCCTAAGGCGGTTTGAAAAGAAAATGAGTTTTGATAATAAAATGGGAATTTTGTGAAATTAGGGTTTCTAGATAAGGTTATTTAATATAAAATAATCCGGAGAGTATGGGGGCTTGATTTTTGGTATGGAACTATGTTTATATATATATAATAAGTATATATGAAATTAAAATGGATAAACTATGAGGTATTGAAAATACCAAGTTAATCGGATACTAGAGGTTCACGCGGACCGGAAGGGTAAGCGCCTGTACACTGGGGTTTCTGGCAAAGCAGGGGTGTCGCATAAATCCCAACTGGGAACTGGCATACCTCACTGGGCGATCCCGGAGTGAGCGTTTACTTATAGGAATGCGCGTCTTCATATTATCGTTAAAAGAAAATGATAACTGCCTAAAGGGCATTTTGGTCATTTTGACATTTAAAAAGGGATAAACTTAATAAGTGAATATTATTAAGATAATAAGATATTAAAATAAACATAGGAAGTGTTTATTGTATAAAACCTTGCGTTAACGCCATATGATACGTAAATTAGGTTAAATCAGGAATCGTTGCGGGAGTTTTGTCTGAGTAAACCACTAAAAGAAATAAGGTGAGTTCTACGAGCCCACTCTTAAATATTTTAAAATTTTTAAATGTTTTCGTGCTGATATACATACAAATGTTATAAAATGCATCTAAATAATTTATAACTGAAATGTTGCCTATTTGAACTATTGAAGTGTTAAACTGTTAAATTACCTTTGAGTAAATATATATCAAAATTGATAAGATGCTAATTGATAAATGGATATACTAAACTATTAAATTAGTGTTGGATTGATATATATATATATATGTGAACTGATATGGAAATGCATATACATGAAATATGTTGAATTGATAAATTGTTAAAAGGCTTTTGGGATAATATATATAGACAAATATATATGATATGTTATGAAAATGATGTTAAATCATTTGTACGTATTATAACGTAATTATAATGACTGTGATATGATATGTGCTATATTTGTTTCGAAATTAAATAGTCAAATGATAAAGGAATTATTAGTAAACATTATAGTGAATATGTATGATTATATGAGAACAAGTGATGCATTCGCTTTATTATTATGTGGTGGATACGCCGCTGGTACTTCCTATATATAAGCATAATAATATTACCCGGTAAATCAGAATTGTGGAGGATACACCCTGTATACATACACCAACGGTAAATTGGGGGATGTCCACTTGTTGCAGTATATGAAGACCTTATCACTGTCCTAATAATCTTAAGTCACATAGGTATTTAACTAAGGGCGGGTAGTAGTACAGGGGGAGTTAGGAGGTAGTGTTGCTCAATAGGGTTAGAGACCACTACAAATAGAAAGGAGGGAAAAAGCTACTGTCCGTTATAGGGAATGCCCTAAAAGGGTAAACTTGGCAGTAAGCAAATAGGGAAAGGCGGTGCAACTGTCCGTTACAGGGAATGGCCTAGAAGGGTAAACTCGGCAGTTAGCAAATAGGGGAAAGCGGGGTGACTGACCGTTATAGGGAATACCCTAGAGGGGTAAACTCGACAGTCGAAAAGGATGGTTTCTCTGCTTATACATTAGCAGGTTTTACACTAGTAATAAATGTTGGGGTTGTAGGAAAGGATAGCGGGATAAATGGTTTTATAGGGGGTGTTTGCTGTTAAGGAATATTATATGTTGTATAATTGTGATATAAATTATACTTGATAAATGTTTGTGTCAAAAGGGATCTTGCAGGTCCAAGGGTTTTAAACCGCACGCCGAGGTAAAGCTTTTAAAATATAGAACTCACCAGTGTAAGATGACCTTTTCCAAAAAATGTATGTATGTCAGGTCAGGGTGAGCTTCGACTAGTTATGAGAAGGCCCTGGTGATAAGGGATTAGACGGGCAAGCTATCGGACGGAAGTAGGTTTTGCCAAGCTGGCATAGTTAGAAATAAAACGTAGCAATAGTTAGTTGGTCCAGAAACAACAATCGTTCACGATATCTAACTAATCTAAACGTGCGGAATCCGGTTAGATTAGTGATTGAAGAAAGAGAAGAGAAGAAATCGAAGACTACGATGATTAAAACTTTAAAAACCTGATCTTTGCACACAAGATGAACTTGTCGGGTACAAATAAGAAATCGTAAACTCGCTTCTCTCTCTAGGTTAAGATTGCGATCGTAAACACTTGTGGCTGCCCTCAAAATCGTAATCAACAACCATAAGCCACCCCAAATGAGGAGAACCATTGGGGTTTATATCGGCACCCCAATGGGTTTACAATTGGGCCCTTATGGATCTTAAACCCAAGCCCAAGCCCATATCTAATAGTAAACTAGTCTAAACATATAAAACAAACTAGCCTACGATTCTAATGAAACCTTCTAAGCCCGGCCCAACTTATTCAATATTACAAGCCTCATAATCTAGCCTCTACAATCTTCCCCTAGGCTTGTGATATTAAATGTCTTCGATCTTGAAATTCTTCTTCATGACTGGTTGGCAAAGATTTTGATGAAGAATCTATCCGCAGACATCTTCAATGGGTTTCATGACGGGCACTTGGGACTTCCTCTTGATTAGCATCAGCTCGAACTTCTTGAAATGAACAAGTTAATGAGATGGAGGATTCTCATTGACTTGCTTCTTTTGAAAGAACTGGTTCTTGCTGAATCTTCGGTAACTGTCTTGAATCTCCAAAAATTAGAGTGTAAAATTTTGAAAACCTCTAACTGTGAAGAACTTGATTGTTGATCTTCAAACTTCATCATCTCTGACTGCTCTCTGTATCATTTTCTTTATCAAAGATTGACTTGAAATCTTCAGCTTCCCAAAAACTTGTGAGCATTTTCTTTGAAAGACTTATGAAGCTTTTGGAAACTTGTAAAGACACCAACAACTTCCCCTGAACAGTTGCTTTTCAGATGGAAGTCTTGTCCGGCTGGTTCTTTAACTTTGAGCAGCAGCAGCATCAGCAGCATCTTTCTATCATCAACCTGTCTGACACACATTTGAAAAAATATACTCCACCAGACATTTAATGACCGGTCTTTGGGTTAGAAGATAATTATCATCTGTTCAGTTGATTCAAATTAACATAATTTTAACCAAAAACCCTAATATAGATTACGGGTTTTCTATAAAACTTTCCCTGAACCCAAGACCTCTAAAGACTTCCCCTTAGCTGATAACTTCCCCTCAGCTAAGGACTTCCCCTGAGATAATACATATTATCTTCGAGTTCCCTTCAGATACTATGTATTATGGAAGTCTTTTCATTAGATAATAAGTATCATCCTCGAGTTTCCTTCGGATAATACTTATTATCCTCTCTCAAAGACTTCCCCTTAGCTGATTACTTCCCCTCAGCTAAGGACTTCTCCTGAGATAATACATATTATCTTCGAGTTCCCTTCAGATACTATGTATTAAGGAAGTCTTTTCATTAGATAATAAGTATCATCCTCGAGTTCCATTCGGATAATACTTATTATCCCCTCTCCTTCCCCAAAAAATTTGGCAAGATCTGCAGGGGGCATACTGTCATGCATCGAAACCCATGAAAACACATTTTGACTTCTCAAATTAACCTGGCCAAGACGTAAACACAACCAAAAAGAACTTAAAGACTGACACACGAAAGATAAAAATAAACAAATACTTACCAATATCAAGCATGAGAAAGTTTACAAGGGATCAAGCCGTATGAATCTTACTGAGGAACCCTTTTCAACTTCAGTTACTTGACTAGTCCAGGTGATTGCCGGTATGTTTTTCCGCTTTAAACTCAAACCCGTTTAATCCCAACCAAATGCATTGTGCTTAATAATGTACAAGATTACCGTCATGTTTAATTGTCCCCACACCCAAGCGTCCATAGCAAAACCTACCCAACCTCAGAGTTTATTGAGGATTCACAAACCCCCAACTTGAGGAACCATGCAACACTATTGTGACTACCACTTATTTCATTAATCATCAGTCGGTGATCAGGTCGGCCGCATAAGCACGCAAAGAAGACCAAACTGAATGATTATTTTATTTTCTTTTCTTTTTTTTTCTTTTTCATTTCTTTTTCTTTTCTTTTTCTTTCCTTTTCATTATGTGCTGTAGTCATAACAGCATAAACATGACGTGTGAGAGAGTGAATACTAGGTATAATTACCACTCTCAACCCGTTTTTGCTGGGACTCAGTTTTTTAAACCATGCAAACTGAGATGGGAAACTAAACATATATATATTTTAAGTTCATTGCATTTACATTGGTGGTCATAAGACTAGGTCGAGCCTACCGAGCATATCACCGTGGAGCTTGCTTTTCACTTCCGCTTTACACGTGTCAGTCATCTCCAATCCAGACATATTTCTCTTCCCATAGCTTTCTTAGAAACAGACACAAACAAACTATTAAAAATTGAAAAGCACACTATTTTTTAGGGGTCAACTTTTTCTTCATCTTTACATTTCTTCCCCTTGCTTTTTGATTTTTAATGTCACAACTTTTGTGAACATCATTTTTTTATAATATATATATATATATATATATATATATATATATATATATAGGTATAGGTATCAAATGAGAACTTTTTGTTTTGAGAACTTTTGAGAACTAAATCTCAACCACTAATTTCAGGTGGGGACCACTATAATTCATGGGGGGGGGGGGGGTTCCATATATATAAACTAGTGGCTTAGAATGGTTCTTTTTAGTTCTCAAACCCAATTGGTTCTCAAATGATCCTCTCCCTATATATATATATATATATATATGTATATATATATATATATTAAAAAAACACGAACACATAAGCAGAGAAAATAACTTCACACACATCTGGCCAAGCTAACCTTCAAAGTATGGATTTGATTTTTTTTTAGAAAAAAGGGTTTTATAGCATGCATACCTCATTGCTTTTTAAAAAAATTGAACATTTGGTTTTATAGCATGCAACTGAAAATTTTAAGGAATTTGGTTTTGACACAAATACCCTTTACCACTTCATCAAACAAACAACCAAGTTAAGTACAGTACATTTCATGCTGAATTTGACCTTTTACCTCTCAAGGAAACATATCCTCCATAAAAAAATTGTTTGTCATGACATGAAGATACGTCTCCTAAACTGTGCCTGGAACAATCACTTATCAACAAACAAATTAATAAAAAAATGTTAGTGATAATCCTCCTTGACTGTTCTTGCACATAGTGAGAGATTAGTTAGCCAATGGTACCCAGGCCATTGTTTTTCTGGGTACACCTGAGGAATCAATAAAAGATACTTCTTGTAAGAACATCCCCTTTGAGAAATCAGGAAGTTGGGATGGAGCTGCCTTGATTTTTGGTTTCCAAGTTCCAGGTGATTTAACATTTATTTTAGTCACTTTTGGAGTTGCGACTTTAGGTATTTCAACCTTCTTCGTTTTAGATTCATTTTTCAAAACAGTTTTTGTTTTAGTCACCTTTGGGGTTGTGACTTTAGGTATTTCAACCTTCTTCATTTTAGAATCATTTTTCAAAACAGTTTTAGTTACCTTGGGAGGGGTAACTTTGGGTTTTTCAGAATTTGGTTGTTTTGAAAACGGTTTCTTCACCTGTTTTTGGAAATTTTTGTAACTTGGAAAGCTGTTGTTTTGATTTATAAATGTTCTTTCAGCTTTGGCAGCGCCCCAAATGTTAATCAGATGGTTTAACCTTAGGAGTAACAGTCTTCCTTGCCTTAGGTGTTTGCACCATCATCGCTTAGACTTTACAGACTCCTGAGATGAAACCCTTTGACTTTTTGGATAATAGGGTTCATAGGGGCTATAAAGACAGTTTCTAGTAATATGACCAGCATTGCCCCAATTAAAGCAAGTCTGCTTCTTTAGATAAAAGTCAGACGTGTACCCATTTGTCTTTGGTGGCTGATATGGAGCTGGTTTGCTTTGTGTCTGCTTCTTTGCTTTGTCTGCAGCTTCAGATTTGACTTTCTGCTGGTTCCTCGAAGCCTGTGTTGAACCTGTCTTTACTGTCTTTGTGCTTCCTTGATACTTTGACGTTGAAGCACCATTCTTGCAATTACAACGGCAACTGCATGATCCAACTGAAGAAATGGGAGACACTGCTACTCCCTTGAGTTTTTCATTCTTCACTCCAGCTGTAGGTTTCATACTCGGATGCTTGATGGTGATCTTTGGCCTCTCAACTTCAGCTTCACTTATTACTCCATCAGTTATTCCCTTGAACTTGGAGGAGAAGGATGGTAAGTGATATCCAACATCTGGTTCTTAGTCAAACATTGATCTAGATGTCATAAAGATCTTCCCCTCAGGCCGTGTCGTCAACATCACCTTTTCCCTTTTGACTTTGTCAATTATATGGGGTTTCAATTTTAGGGTATGGTTTCAACTCTATCCCAGCATCATCAGACTTAGAGTTATGACACCTGTTGTATTTCTGGCACTCAACATCATTGTCTGATATATCCTCTACTCTCCCTTCACCATAAGTCATGTTTGCCTCATTATCAATTTCTTCTTGAGTCAATGGTGTAGTTTCAACCAAGACACTATCAATAGGAGGAACAGCTTCTTTATAATCAGACTTGGTTCGTTCAACTTGATCCTCCTTAAGAAGTGTTCCTATAATGTCTCTGGGAACTGTGTTATGAATCTAGCATCTCCACGTCCTCAGGATTTATCTGATTAAGATCACCAGCCACCATATCAGAAGGTACAAGATTCCCGGCCACAAGGGCATGATAGCTGTTCATGAAACCCATTCCAAGGGCAAAGTTAGGATCATTGACATCACCAGAGTTGACACCTCCGCTTGAACTTCCTTGAGGCTGTGCCACAAATGCATTACCCATTGAAACTGAACTTGATCCACTTCCCGAAGCTTTTCCTTCATGCTTACCTTCAACTTCTTCAGATAACAGAGCCTGATTCAATTTCCCTGCCAAACTTAATGAGCTTATGTGGTTTAGCTCTCTCTGCTTATCATCTATCATCTTTGACTTCAGTTTGTTAATTAGTTCATCCAAAGTCACTTCAGTCAGTCTATTGTTGTCTTTGATGATGGATATGTTGGTGTTCCAAGATTTAGGCAGACTGTTTAGCAACTTCAAATTCTTGTCTTCAGTGTCCGGCTCCACACCATAACTGGACATCTCTGCCATCAAGGACACATACCTCTGAACTTGAGCCTCAAAAGATTCACCCTGGATATGGTTGAACAAGTTAAACTTCTGCTTCAACATCTGCTTCCTACTAGCCTTAATATCCGGATTTCCTTCATAAGCAACAATCAAAGCGTTCCACAGTTGCTTTGCTGTTTTGCAGTGCTTGAACCCTTGAGCGATGTCTGGAGTTAGGGCCATAGTCATTATTGCAAAAGCCCTCTCAGCCTTGTTGCACCTCTCCCAGTCATCATCATCATATTCCTCCTCTTTCTTCTCCTTTCCGGCATTTGCTCCCGTTGTGTGAGTAGGCGTGTACGGTCCATTGAGAACTGCCCTCCATAGTCTCAGATCCACACTCTTCAAATGATTTTCGAATCTGTACTTCCACTCTAAGAAATTATCCGCTGAAGTTAGTCTTGGCGGACGAGTTATAGATCCGATCTCGAAATCCAGTTTCTGGTACATGCTCGGCTCAAAATCCATTTCAATAGCTTGGGTAACTTAACCTAAAGTCCAAATGTCCAACAAACACTGATTACGATCCAACAAACGTGATTACGATCCAATACTCTTGATTACGATCCAATCACCTTGATTACGATCGGGAACACAATTCACGATGACACGTGGCAGACGTAAACACTAACCGCCTCAAAATAATCGTGAACACCGTTTACGAGTCCTGATTACGACCCCGTTGATCGTAAACACAGTTTCCGATTAAAGCAACTCGTAAACACCCCTTTTACGATTAAACAAAATCGTAAACTCAAGTACAGTCGATAGAACACTCGTAAACACCTTTTGCAAGGTCGTAAACTAGCAATCTTCAACCAAACAATGATCGTAAACACCGAAGAAACCCAGATTTCTCGAAAAACAGCAGCAGCAACAGTCGGAAACACCCAAAAACCTCTCGAAACCTCTAAATCTCGAACAAAAAACCCAGAAATACTCTTGAAACAATATCGTGAGAGCCTCGAATCGAAGATTCTTGGCTCTGATACCAATTGTAGGTCCGAAATTTAACCAAACAACACGATATCTAAACTAATACGAGTGCGGAAACCTCGTACAAGCTTGATTCAAGAACAATAGTAGAAGAATAGACTAAATCTCGTGTAAAGATGAAGTCTTGAATGATAAATGCTACTAAAGGAAGCTGATCGTAAATGAGAAAACACCAAGAAATCGTAAACTTGATAAGTGTATTGAAAAGCTTGCATACAATGAAAGACAAGTGGGTTTATATAGCACCCATACAAAATCGCAAACACTAATAAGCCCACATGGCCCAATCATAAACAAAGTAAAAACCCACTAGATAAGCCCAAAAGCCCATTAACAACTAAGCCCATAACTAATGTTCATGCCTCTAAAATATATAGCCCTACAGATTGTCATAATCGTATTACACTTAAATTCCAACAATTTCTCCTTCAATTATTAATATTCACATAATGTATATATAGATGGTAATAAACAAATCAGACCAGTGAACATGGAATAAATACACAAATTTATTTTGTCGATAAAATTAGTTTGTTAACATAACTATAGATATACATTCAACTGACTATAGTGGGCCTAATTTGTATATAAATACAAATAAAAACAAACTGAACACCAATACATCAACTCATGTAGATATATCTCAGATATGTATAATGCTTTAAATAAAAAATCTTCATGATGACTCTAAGTTTATTAGATATGAAAAGTTATTACCTTTACTTGACTTTTTTTATTTAAAGTAGACAGATGTTCTTTTCCCAGTCAACGCCATCTTGGATATATTCCTAGAAAGTCTAACACAAGATTTCAGTAGATGATTAACATTATAATAAATATAACTAGAAATCGACCGCGCGTTGCTGCGGTATCTAAGGTTGTGTAAGATATCATAAAACATTGATGTGGATAAGAGTAAATTTTTTTTTTTATTGTAACACCCCAAAATTTCATGACTCGAATTCTATACGTGTGCTATATGTGTAAGTAGCTAAAACATATATTATGGTTTATGGATTGATAAATGGGTAAAGGGAAATGAATTTCAATGCTATACGTGTTTATGTTACGATATATGTATTAGATTGCCAAACGTGACAAAACGTATGAAAAATACATGTTTACCCATTAAATTGATAAAAGGTAGTGTTATATAAACAATACACGTGTTAGTTGATAAAACGTGATAGATACGTGTTTTTATAACAAGAATAATTGATATATGTGATATCAAAATGAAATGCGTATTTAGAAGTTGATATGATAAGCATAGCTGACAACCGGAAGAAAATACGTGTATACGATTGTAGTATATGTGTAAGTATATACATATACATATCCTAATGGCTTAAATACATGTGAAATATTCATTTGATGAATATATACGTAGGAATACATGTTATAGTAATTAAACATGTGAATAATAAATAAGAACGTATCCTTACGTTGAAATAATGATTAAAAATACATAACGTATACGAGTATTATACGTATTTATACGTATTTATATAAACCCGAGGCTTAGGAGTTATTATAAATGTGTCCTAAGATGATTTGGAGCATGAAATAATAAGTATGTGAAAGTAGAAGGGCTTAAATGTAAATTAATGAAAAATATATATAAATATATATTTAAATATACGAAAGTATATATAAACCTTAGCAAAGGTATCCCGAGCCCTAAAGACATTAGAATTATGTCCCATAATGTTTTGACACATAAAATGATAAAGAAATAAAAGTATGAGGGGCTAAAGTGTAAAATTGTGAAATATATATACATATAAAGAAATATATATATACGTATGTATACGTATATCATCGAGCATGTCCCGAGCCTTAGAAACCTTTATAAATGTACCCTTAAGTGTTTTATAGCTTAACATGACAATCGGTAGAAGTCTGGGGGCTAAAATGCAAATATAAAGTAGAGGGACCATTTCTGCCATTCTGTCAAACCTGCCAGGCGGTACGCGAGCCCCAGCCCCCTTCTTGCGCGATACGCGAGCTGGTCCAGCGACCAGATTCGTGTCTGGTCCATTTTTACTCCACGTATTCGACTTACAGCGCACGATTGCCCTCCCTAACGTGTCGAATTCGAAGATTACTCACTGACTAACGTGCCTAGACATCATTTTGACCAATTCATGTATAAATAGAGGATCGATTGCAGCCTAGAAGTGCACCAATTCACGAAATCTCCATCTAAAAACCCTAAAACGAACCCAGAACTTCGTCGGAGCAATTCGCACAAATGGTGAGGAATCAAGGGCCGAATTTCTGCAGTCACTCTTCATTTGGTATGATCTAAAATAACCTATCTCAGTTTTTGATAATATTACCTCTAAGTATGATTTTAAAAAATGCATAAAATCTAGGGTTCTTGAGCTTGTTTCGTCAAAATCGGGTGATCGGGTGGGAATTAGGGTCTGAATTTTTGTAGGTAATCCTAAATTAATGTGTTTTAAGAAAGCCCTAAGTTTATTTCACAATTGGAAAAGATTTGGTAAAGGTTTTGGTAACGGGTCAAAATTAGGGTTTTCATGTCGTTATTCTGCCCAAATCGAGTAAACGGTTTTGAATTAAGCTTTGCCATTTTAAAGGATATTATAAAATGTTGTAATGGATAATACCCTAAGTTGGTTTGAATTAAAAATGAGTTTTGATAATAAAACGAGAAATTCCTGAAATTAGGGTTTCTGAGATTTGAATATTTAATATAAAATAATCTGGAGGGTTTGGGGACTTGAATTTTGATATGGTAACATGTTTATACATATAATAAGTGTATATGAAGTTAAAATGAATAAATAATGAAGTATTGAAAATACCGAGTTAATCGGATATTAGAAGTTCGTGCGGACCGGAAGTGTAGGCGCCTGTACACTGGGGTTTCTGACATAGCGGGGGTGTCGCCATCCCATTTGGGCAATGGCATCCCAACACTGGGCGACCCCGGAGTGAGTGTCTACTTATAGGAATGCACGTCTTCATAATTATCAATAAAAGCAGATAATATGCCTCCAGGGGCATTTTGGTCATTTTGACCCTTAAAAAGTATATGAACTTAATAATATACATTATTAAGTAGATAAGGTGTTAATATAAACATAAGAAGTGTTTATTATATAAAACCTTGCGTTAACATCATACAATACGCAACTAGGTTTAAATCGGAAAGCGTAAAGGAGGTTCTGACTGATTTAATTGGCTTAAGAGAACAAGGTGAGTTCTATGAGCCCACTCTTTAAATGTTTTAAATGTTTTACTGTTTTCAGGCTGATATACATACAAATGCTGTGAAAATATCTTCAAATGGTTTATAACTGAAATATTACATGTTAGAACTATTAAAAGGTTTTTGATTAATATATACGTGAAAGATTATGAAAATGTTATGATAATGATTTTTGATAAGATGTTTTACAGTATTAAACTGTTAAAGGATTGTTGAATTAAAGTATAAGTGAAAAGGTTATAATAGTATTTACGGGAGAAATGTCGTAAACTCCTAAATTACTTTAGAAATGTTATATATAAGGAATGTTAAGGAAATATGTTTAAATGCCTTTTACATGTTTTGTGCCGATACACATACGTGAAATGTTTTAAGGCCTATAATTGTTTGAATGATGATTACCTGTTATAAACTGTTCACGGGAAAGTTATAATAACCGGGTAATGTAAAGGATGGAACTTTTATATATAAAGTTTTAAGAAACGGAAAAATGTGAATGTTTGGTCTAAGCTTGTGTATGTGAATAAGTGCCGGATAAATATAATATTATTAGCCTTGTTGTGATTGTAAGATGTAATCAATACTAGAATGACTCTATATCATATCCGTTTGTATTTAAGGTGTGGTGGATACGCTGCGGTACTTCCTATATATAAACACCTGTAATACAATAGGAAATGTTATAGATGCAGTCCAGTATAGGTTTCACTGAGATTTAACAAGACCCATAACATTATATTGATGAAACGCTTATTTCCATATACGGGTGATGGACCGGTGTTGAAAAGTTTATGAGTCCAAATACAGAGTTATTAAATGGACTTTTGAAAATGTTGAAAAAGGTTGAAAAGGTTTTAATCTAAGCGGATATTGTCTAGAGAAAAGGAAGACTGTGGTTGTGCAACTAGAAGCGGGGAATGACGGTTCTCCGGGGTAGCGACGGCTGCTTACTTAGAAAAGGTATTCGGGTGGCGACGGTTGCCCAAGGGACTAACGTGGTTCCAATAGACAATGCTTAGTAAGTAAATAATGACTGCTTATAATATTTCGTATAACTCTTTTATGTTTTATACTTAATGATTATTTGCACAAGAGAGGGTCTAGGAGACCCAGAGTACTTTGAGTACTAAACGGTTTAAAGGTTATGTGTGGATATAACACTGTTATGTTTATACCTGTTAAAAGGTTAAACGGTTAAAAGAGTTAACGGTTAAACGGGTAAATGGTTAACTGGAGAAGTGGTTAAATGACTAACTAAATGAATGTTTTGGTATAACTCTGTTTTATGCCTGTTAAATGCTTAAAGGTTATATTTTGGTATAATGCTTATACCTGATAAATGTTTAATGAGTAATGATTTTAAAATTATAGTATACTTGATAAATGTTTGTTAAAAGAGGGCCGTTAGGCCCAAGCGTTGGAATAAACTTTCAAGGTAAAGGTAACGCTTTTTGAAAAATGTAGAACTCACCAGCGTAAGCTGACCTTTCAAAAATTATGTGTATGTCAGGTGATGACAATGATTAAGGTAGCAAGGAAAGGACTCTGGTTAGAACAGATTAGATGGGCAAGCTATCAGGAAAGGACTCGGTAGTAGACTGGCAATAGACATAGATAAGACCTAATTATTAGATTATGTTGTATCTTCCTTACTGTTGTACTTGGCATATATATATAAATGAAAAGTTTTTAATTTCCGCTTCTTAGCTATCTCTGTTGTACCATGTGTTCATGAGTAAATCCGACACGTGACCCCTCCTGGAGCCAAGACTGGGAGTGGGCGTCACATTTATAAACTAAAATTGAACTTTTTTTTATCAGCATACATTACCATAGTTATAGATATTACATCACAAAACATGAAATAAACCCACGCGTTGTTGCGGAAACGCGCCGAGTAATATAAAAAGTATCTTCGAAAGTTAGCGTGAATAATATAAGTAGTACATGCGATTGTTATATATTGTCTACAAAATTCAAATATAAAATTTGTCATTTTATTTATGACGGGTTTGCAAGCGAACGTGCCGGGTTTGAAGTGTGTTGGATGAAGTTTAAGCTAGGATTCCTATTTGATCATGTACCCATATACTCTTGCACACACAGAAGTCTTCGAACACATCATTTAGCCAAAAATAAAGAGTAAAAGTTAGTATGACTAAGTATTCCTATTTGATATCAGTAAGCTATCTATGGCATAGAGTTTAAGTTAATGTCACTAAGTAGTCTAACCACATACCATTATATTCTTTCCATCTACATAGTCTCTCATTAATAAATGATAACTTTCTCCCTATAGCATGATCTCTGAGTAAAAGGAAATTTTTTTTATTGTACAACAAACAACGTAGGCCATAACAAACATTAAACTAAACATTTTTAAAACATATAACACCCTAAACTAAACATTGTTAAAACCACATAGGCTGTGAAAAAAGTACAGACATTAGTAAAATAAACAGGATGAGCACTAAAATCACACATAACCTAGGTTCTGTTAGTAGGAAATTTAGGTATAAACTTTATAAAGGTGGTGTTTCCTTTATTGCAGTTGCTCATAACAGACCAAAGTAATAAATCTGAGCATCTACATAGGCAATAAATCTTCAGGGCAAAACTGCACCTACAAAAAAACTTCAGTCCAATGCAAGAATATATTTATAAGACAGAATTGGCTTTAATGAAACTTTATAATCAGAATTGGCTTTAATTAAATTTTATAAATTTAAAGCTGAACATAAGAATTATGTCTCAGTTAAAAAGAATCATATATATACAAAATATTTTAGATGATAGCATAACTAAAAGACTGTAATAAGATAAACCCAAAAAATTAGAAGATAGGTACCGGAAATTGATTATCTATTTGAGGTTATAAAATTCAAATCAGCAGCAAACAAATGATAAATAAGGCCTATTGCCTATATATTTTATTTAGGTAATATGCCTTAGGTTCTTTAAAGTTAACCGAATGCAGGGTTGGTGAATCTTTGTTTCAGCATCAGTAACACGATCGAGAAGAACAATGTAATATGTATATTTGTTGAAAAATAGAGAATATATTGTAAATTGAGGTAGTAAGAGTAAATACCTGTAAACACATCAGCCTCAGGAGTAGATGATACCAGCTTATTGTATGAAGTGAAGTCGAAATACACCTTTGAAAATAACATAAAAAAACATTACCATTTGGTATGCTCTGCAAAATCTACATGTATTTGTTCCATTTTCTTTGATCATATTTTACCTGCACAAAATCAAATTTGGACCAATTTAAAAAAATCCCCATAACAGTTTGTGAACTACATTGCCTCTCGAAACTATGCAATTAATTTAGATCAAATAAAGAGCAAATTATAAGACAACAGTGGTGCTTAACTTCTATAAAAGTTGCCTAAAATAAAGAACAAAGTTTGCAAACAGTTTGTTTGGTATGTTTTTTCAGATTAATGGGCAAGTAATTAACCTGTCCACATTATGATACAACCATAATATTTCTGATCTATTGTATCAAGTCCTACCAATTATGAATTTCACCCCTTGAAAAGATAAGTTACTGGAACGTAGTATTAACAACTAAATTAGTCACAGGCCTCTAGTGCTATTGATGTGTGTAAAAAAATATTAGTGGTCCAGAATCATATTCAGATATAGAGGAAAATATTGAATACAACAGTGTTTGAAACTGCATATATGCCTAGATGGAGCAATTTTGAACTATTGGTTTGTAAACTTGAAACATATCCAGATGATGATACTGCAGAATCATCATATTTAATTTTTTCTCATGTTATATGCATTTATGGTTTATAAGTGTTGAATTGAGGATGGGGCCCAGTATAGGGTTTCTTGGCTGGAGGAGCAACAGGTTTGGAAGGAGTAGCGGTGGTAGGAGTGGTGGTTACAGCGAAGTTTTTAGCACTCCTCTTTCTTTTGTTTGATTTTGTAGACGAGGACTCAGCTTTAACCTTCTTTTCCCTCCCGTTTTGGTTTTTACTTCCTTCTTGCACCCTTTTCGAGTCAAGTTCCCGGCTTTAACATGGTTATCAGTCAACCTTCCAGCAAGGCGCATGGCTTCGTCGAGAGTTGGGGGTTTACTTGCCCAGAGAGCGTTTTGGATGATCATAGGCAGACCACCAATGTAATTTTCAATCCATCGATATTCAGGAAAAGCCATATCAGGTAACAAAAGTTTTAGTTCTTGAAAACGGTCCATATAAGCTTGACTTTCTCCACTGTCTTGTTCCAAGTCATGAAATTCATCTTCGAGCATTTTCATTTCACTATGTGGGCAAAAATTGTCCTTGATTATATCTTTGAATTGACTCCAAGGTAAAGCCAGAGCGTTATCGGAACCGCAGAGTCGTTTCTCGCCACTCCACCAAGTAAGAGCCTTCTTGGTCAAAGAACTGGTAGCACGACAAACTTTCAAGTTTTCAGGGCACTCACTATTGGTGAAGGTATTCTCCATACCTTCAAACCACTGGAGTAGAGCGGTAGGACATTTAGATCTAGAGAACTTGGGAGGATTGCATGAATTGAAATGTTTAAATGAGCAATTAGTAGTGGCGTCGTGATTGTTGTGATTAGTATTCAGACCTTGTTGAAGCTGAACCATCATATTAGGAATGGCGGTTGCCATTTGGGTTGTAACACTTCGGTTAATCCATTGTAAATACCTGAACCGTTTCCTATCATGGTTGATAATAAATAAAGAATCATTTCGCAATTGACATTGTTATTTCATTTACTCTATGATTAAATCCTTTAATCATAATATTCGTTACATTCGATATTTCAATTTATTACAAATCGGATCTCCAACTCGACCGTATTTGTTATTTATGTAAAACCAGAAAAACTCGAGCATTCCAAATATATATAATACTTGTAGGTAATACTAGTCATGCACGCAAGTAAATATATGTAAGGTTTCGCAAAACTTCGAGGTTTAAAACGAAAATAGCAAAAATACGATTTTTCGTGCGATTTCGGTATTAACCGGGAGTTCGTACATTTTGGGAATTCATATTTTGTTATTCCATAAAACTATATTTAAAGAATTCCATATCGCAAATCAATATGAGGAATTTCGATAAATTTTGATGGATTTTCGTATTTTAAACAAATAAATTACGAATAAATATAACTAAAATACAGGTTTTTATACCTCGCTACGTATGTTTTTCGGGACTTATAAATTGATGAGAAATCATCCTAAAACAATTTTGGGCATAAAATAATGATTACATAAAAGTTTAGGGGTTAATTATGCAATTAATCAAAGTACAAGGGCCACCCCCCACCACCACCCCCCTCGCGTATCGCGAGGGGATACTCATGGTCCTACGCGATACGCGTGGGCTGTTTACAGCAGAAACAAGATCAGCTCGATTTTAAGCTACGTACTTCAACTTTTTTCCCAAGTTTGATCCTTCTACGTGCCATTTTCGACTGATTACTCACCATACTACGTGCCTACACATTAAAACGCATCAAATCACTATAAATACACGATCAAAACACCATTTCTCCTCACCAATTCACTCAATCTTCCCTCAAAAAAACCCTAAAAACACACCAGATCCTTCTTTCGCTTAATACGAGCTCCTCGATTCGACTTTGAAGCTGAAATTCAACAGTCAAGCTCATTTAGGTATTCTTAACAATAACCTCTTTCAGTTTTGCCAAAATTGGGTGATCGGGTTGGAATTGGGTTCTGAATCTTTGTACGTAATCCTAAAATAATGTATTCGGCGTCATGTCTCAAAATTTATCTCCTTATCATGTGAGTATTCATAGCCTCTTTCTCTCTTATTACTTTAGGGTGCAACATGTATCTCTATCTCAAACTCCAACTCTATGTTTATTTCTCTAAACAAAAATGCGAATCCTATGCTCGTTATGTGTGTTCTAGGTGTGTTAAACTTGTTTGAATTATTGCTGTTATTGTGCTCAAACTCAAACTCTAAGCGTACTCATTAACACACCGAGTCGGGGTAACAATAATAGATCTATTGGTATGACAACCCACCCGGTAAATTGAAACGTATTTTCAATGGGTGGTTGGATACCTAATTGTCAAGGGTTTGATACGCTCTTATTTGCTCTATTTCATTACTTGTTTATCATATTCTTTGAATATTCACTTAACACATAGATCGCATGCTTTATACTAATATTTTATATTAAACCTGTGTTTACTCACCAACTACTTTAGTAGTTGACACTTTATCTTATACATGTTGCAGAAAATCATGTTTGAGCCAGTATGTGATCACTATAGGGTGCTGGACCTAGTTAAAAGACGTTTAAATTACAATAATTATGTTGGTTATGTTTTGTATGTTTCCTGTTTGTAAAATATTTCAATAAATGAATAAGAAGGCATGTTTAAGTATATCTCAACCATAATTTAGTTGTCATGAGCATCTAGACAGTCATCATGCCCCGACATATTCCATCGTCGGTTGGGGTGTGACATGGGTGGCGATTAAAGAGGCCATCTTACGGTCCTTGTTGCCCTTGCGGTGACCACGAAAACGAGTCGACATGCTAAAGAGAAATAAAAATGTTCGTGAGACTAGTGATAAGACATGATTGATAAGCAATTTGGAATACGGGTGATTGTTGTGTAAATCATTTAGAGAATCATAAAATATCGAGGATCTTTGTATAGGATCGCGTTATCTTTGATAAAATATAATGGATTCTCGTTTCCCGATTGGAAAATTACAACCGTGACTAATCAGAGTTATTAATAATTCTTGGCAGTATGTGACATGCTTTGGCCTAATAGGTTCCGACACTCTCACCAAGGGCTTCCAAATAGACATCCAGGTTCCATACGGCTGATCCGGATTTATACGCAATGCCTGTCTGGATAGACCTCCAGCTACCGGCATCTTCCCCTTTCCAGTTACTACATGTCTACTGACATGAATCTAACCCAGACGGATTTAAAATCAGAAACCAATTTCCTAAAATGGTACGTAAGGCACCATCACTTAAGGAAAGAGGCTAGGAAGCCTGAAGCTTCCGTGTGTGTTAAGTGTTTTAACAGGAAGACGAGATTTTGAGAAAGGCATAGTTAAGTAGTATATAAGGACATCATATAATATAATAGGCATGCGAACATGAGTTAATCATGTGGGACACCTAAGGCATAGTCTAGGTTATCAAGTTCTAATAACCTAAATCCCTACAGCCAAGGCTCTGATACCAATCTTTCACACCCAAACCGACGACGGAATATGTAGGGGCATGATGACTGTCTAGATGCTCATGACAACTAAATTATGGTTGAGATATACTTAAACATGCCTTCTTATTCATTTATTGAAATATTTTACAAACAGGAAACATACAAAACATAACCAACATAATTACTGTAATTTAAACGTCTTTTAACTAGGTCCAGCACCCTATAGCGATCACATATTGGCTTAAACATGATTTTCTGCAACATGTATAAGATAAAGTGTCAACTATTAAAGTAGTTGGTGAGTAAACACAGGTTTAATATAAAATATTAGTATAAAGCATGCAATCTATGTGTTAAGTGAATATTCAAAGAATATGATAAACAAGTAATGAAATAGAGCAAATAAGAGCGTATCAAACCCTTGACAATTAGGTATCCAACCACCCATTGAAAATACGTTTCAATTTACCGGGTGGGTTGTCATACCAATAGATCTATTATTGTTACCCCGACTCGGTGTGTTAATGAGTACGCTTAGAGTTTGAGTTTGAGCACAATAACAACAATAATTCAAACAAGTTTAACACACCTAGAACACACATAACGAGCATAGGATTCGCATTTTTGTTTAGAGAAATAAACATAGAGTTGGATTTTGAGATAGAGATACATGTTGCACCCCAAAGTAATAAAAGAGAAATAGGCTATGAATACTCACTTGATTAGGAGATACGATATAAGATATACGCCGAATTGGGAAAGATAAGTAACTTGGCGGTTATCCTGATAAATAAGATATATGAATATAGGAAATCTAAATGAACCAAGTTCTAAGTATTTGATAAGTGCTATATTTGATTAGTTAAAAATTACCATTTTACCCTTTTATAGGTAAATTAGGGTTTAGTGATAATATGAAGACGCGCATTCCTATAAGTAAATGCTCACCCCCGCTTTGCTAGAAACCCCAAAGTACAGGCGTCTACCATTCCGGTCCGCACGAACTTCTAAGTATCCGATTAACTCGGTATTTTTAATACTTTATTATTTATCACTTTTGGACTCATAAACACTTATTTTATATATATATATATATATATATATATATATATATATATATATATGATCTATTACCGAAAATCAAGTTCCAATACCTCCGGTTCGTTTATTATTAATTATTCGTATTTCAAAACCCTAATTTCGACATATATATTAAATAAATATCAAAACATTTTAGAATTTGAAATAAACTTAGGGTTCTATTCATTATAATATATTGTAATATTCCTCAAAATATCAAACCTTAATTTAACATCGTTTACCCAATTTTGGCAGAACAACGACCCGAAAACCCTAATTTTGTCCTATTTTTTAATTTAATGCCAAACCTTCCCGAAATTTGAAATAAACTTAGGGCTTTCTTAAAACACATTATTTTAGGATTATCTACAAAAATTTAGACCTTAACTCCCACCCGATCACCCGATTTTAGCAAAACAAGCTCAAGAACCCTAATTTTTATATAATTTTAAAAACCATAATTAGACTCAATATTAACAAAAACTGAGATAGATTATTGTTAATCATACCTAAGGATGGAGAACTGCAGAATTTGAGCCTTTAACTCCTCATCGTTTGGACGAATTTGAAGGAACAAGTTTCTGGTGCGTTTTAGGGCTTTTGAGGGAAGATTGAGTGAATGGTGATGATCAAACGATGGAATGGGCTTGTGTTTATAGGGATCTGATGCGTTTTCATATGTAGGCACGTAGTATGGTGAGTAATCAGTCGAAAATGGCACGTAGAATGATCAAACTTGGGCAACAAGTTGAAGTACGTGGCTCAAAATCGAGCTGATCTGATTCTGCTGTAAATAGCGCTACGCGAATCGCGCATGACCATGAGTATCCCCTCGCGATACGCAAGGGGGGGGGGGGGAGTCAGCAGATTGATTTTTTTTTTTTGTTTATTTTACAATTTTGGCTCTTGTACTTTGATTAATGCATAATTAACCCCTAAGCTTTTATGTAATCATTATTTTATGACCAAAATTGTTTTAGGATGATTTCTCATGAATTTATAAGTCCTGAAACACACGTAACGAGGTATAAAAACATGTATTTTAGTTATATTTATCCGTACCTTATTTGTTTAAAATACGAAAAATCACCGAAATTCATTAAAATTCATCATATTGATTTGTGATATGGAATTCTCTAAATATAATGTTGTGAAATAACAAAATGTGAATTCCTAGAATGTACGAACTCCCGGTTAATACCGAAATCGCATGAAAAATCAAACTTTTGCTATTTTTGTGTTAGACTTTGAACTTTTGCGAAACCTCACATATATTTATTTTTGTGCATGACTAGTATTACCTACAAGTATTATACATGTTTGGAATGCTGGAGTTTTCCGGTTTTAGATAAATAACAAAACTATCGTGTTAGAGATCCGATTTGCGATAAATTGAAATATCGAATGTAACGAATATTATGATTAAAGGATTTAATCGTAGAGTAAATGAAATAACAATATCAATTGCGAAATGATTCTTTATTGATTATCAACCATGATAGGAAACGGGTCGGGTATTTACAAATAGTTTAACCGATGTGTTACAATCATACTATTGGATAAAAAAATGAAGCCTAAGACTTCATTTCTAACAATACCCCCACCCTAAAAACTAAACATGAATTTTTGTGAGTTGTGCATATAGATAGTTTAATACTCGTTAATGTAAATCTTTTATAATTTAAACAAAAGATATTCAAAAAATAGAAGTAATTTATCGAAAAGAATTGCACATTGTGACGGAACTTAAACAAACGTTCAGGGGGATCCGGACTTAGTATATGGGGGTCAGATTCATTATATAAACTTTCTTCGGATGAGCGGGGTAAAAATTAACACTACACAACAACAAAACGGAAGGACCGAGGTCTCAGACCTAAGAAAGCTCTGCCCATGATTGCACAAGTCTTTTCATAAACAACCAAGTCTAAAATTTACGAAAAGTATGCTCATGAAGTCACCATCAATTTTTATATGAGTGTGGGTGGCTTGTGGAACACCTTATACCTCAATTCTTATTTTTGTGTAAACCAACTTGTACAATATGTAATAATAGAGGTAGTGAAAGTTATAAAATATTATATAGATAGTAATAGTAATTGGAGTATATTATATTATATAGAGTAATCTATTTTTTTGGGTTAGCTTTGGTAAAAAAAAATCAAGTTCAATGAGACTTATAAACTTGAACACCTTATGTTAACTACATTTTAATTTTTTAACACACTTTGTTGTAACTATAGACCTCAAAGCTGAATTCCATACAATCAATAGAACCACGGATAACCCAACCATTTTGTGAATAGAAAAGCCTCTAGATGTGAAGCTCGAAGTGCTCACGAAACTAATCCATCTCGTCGGCCTAACTTCATTATATGAAAGTAGTAGGGTTCAAAGATCTTTTTAGACATATTAATCTTTCTTGAAAGATTCTTGTAGTGTGTTCAATTTCTAAGGATGTCACGCATAGCTTTCGGTTATGTGGGTATACCATCGTCGATGGGTGTGGCGGCTTCCCTCGAGGCTACTTCTAGCCGCTACTCATTTTATATTTTGTTGGCTATGGAACTTTTCTATTGACTATTTTAATATTTTTCAACAACATTAATTTTGCTTTTGCAACTTTACTTTTATTTTCTTTTGTTTATTCACTTTAATCCATATACAATATAATAACTAATTTAAATCTATTATATTTTTTTAACGGCAAACTTTTATTATTAGAGGGCTAATAAGTGGTTAAAATCTCAAAATCACAAACTACAACACCCCAAATGAACTACAACACCTAGGGGTGTTCATATTTCGAATCCGATTCGAAGAACTCAGAATTCAGTTCGATTCGATTCGAAAATGTGCAGTTCATTCGGTTCGAAATTTCAAAATCGATTTCGATTCGATTCGACGTCTAATATTGAACTTCGAATCAACTTAGAATTTGAGATTTTCAATTCGATTCGATTCGAAATTCGAATTAGAAATACTTATATACTTATATATATTTATTAACCTATATATACATTTTACAGCTTATATGTACATCTTATATAGCCCAACTTACAACTTCTATTGCATGATGAAATTTGTTGTTCTTTAAATGTAAAAAACGATATGTTAACCACCTCACGCGTTGCTGCGGGGTTGAATTTCTATACTGAACGAAAGTCAAAAAGTTAAGTGGTTTAAAACGTAAAAGTTTAAAAGTCTCGTGGTGAAAGTATAAAACTATAGAAGTATACTAAAAGCGAAAGTAGAAAAGTTAGAAGTTTCGTGGCAAAAGTAGAAGACAAAAAAATTAAAATAAAAATAAAAACTTTAAAAGTTAGAGGTTTAAAAAGTTAAGGAGTATAAACGTAAAAGTCTAAATGTCTCATGATGAAAGTATAAAACTATAACAATATACTAAGTTAAGGGGTATAAAACATAAAAGTCTCGTGGTGAAAGTATAAAACTATAAAAGTATACTAAAAACGAAAGTAGAAAAGTTTACAGTTTCGTGGCCAAAGTAGAAGAAAACAAAACTTAAAACAAAAAAAAAACTTTAAAAGTTACCTTGTGTTCTATATAAACACAAAGTAGTGGGGTTGGCCATTTGGAGCAGAGGAGGGAGACAAAAGGATTTCGAATTCTCTCTAGAGAGGTGTGTACCAGACGATTCGATCATAATCGTGTGCACCATTTCCAGGTTTAAACGTTTTGTTATTCATCGTGTTCATCCTTTTAACATTTTTATTGTTTATCTTGAATCACTCGATTAACCGGATTCTGCACGCTTAATCGAGTAGTGATATCGTGTTTGAACCGTAATTCGGGACTTACATTTAGAATACTTATCATTTCATGTTACGAATCATATTAGGATATATTTTTACTAATTTTTAAGCCTCGGGATACTTATAATAAATATAAATACGTATAATCCGTATACGTTTATATCTTCACATAAATTATACTTTTAGTCCTTTTACCTTTTCGTTGACTATTAACACCTGTATTTACACGTATATATCCATCAAATGATTAATGCATCATCATGTTATTCACATAAACACATATTCATCTCATATTTTACTTTCTTTACTGTTTAACACATCCCTTTATGCATATTTCATCATGTTAGCTATAAACACGTATTTCTAACACATGCAACCTATCTAATGCATAGTTTACCACATTTATCAATTAAGCTCACCTATTTGTATCATAAACATGTATTTATTATATATATCATGTATTTGTGAAATTTAGGGTGTTACACTGTTCCTCTTTGACCTTTGTGGATATGTGTTTATCTTTTTTGCTCTTTTATTCCTTTTTGTGTTGTAAATTTGTTAGTTCCATTATTATTTATGACCTCATGTAAAAAAATTGATGTTTTGTTCTTTGTTGATGTGGTCATAGTGAAAGTGATTATGCAAATTGATTTGTGTTGCATATTACTTAAGGTTTGTATATGATGATGTACATATTCGGCTATTCGATTTCTAGCTGCTGTAGACTGATTACGAATCCTAGGTTACTTATGTAAGGGAATAATTTGTGGCTTGTGTATTAAATCATCACTTGGCGGACTATTTTGAAGGCCTATGTGATAGAATAGGTGAAAATTAGTTGGGTTATGGGTATATTGGGTCATTGGGCCATTTTAGACATGTTTGGGCTCATTTAGAAAGAGTTTAGATGGAGTTTAGTAGGCCCACATGGTCAAATCCGGAAATTAGGAGTTATTTTAGGTAGGGAGGTTAACTTGTTTTCCAAGTTCACCATCTCCTATAAATAGGACTCCTAGTAATCAATTTAGGGTTGTTGATTGTGGAGTAAAGCTCAAAAGGTGTTCACGAAATTCTCTAGAGGAGAATTTCGAATTCGTGTATTGCAACCTGAGACATCAACGTGTTTGTCTTCTAAATCGGTTTGTGGTTGATTGTGTTCTTTACTTTTCTAATCGTTATTTTATACTTTTCGATTATACTTGAATCACTCGATTGTTTGGATTCCGCACTCTCAATCGAGATTGGATATCGCGTTTGGACCGTTTTCGGGACTTACAATTGGTATCAGAGCCAAGAAACGCAAGTTTCGAGGCTCTCGCGATATCCGATTCAAGTTTTTGTCAACTAACCGTTTGAGTTTTGTGGTGATTTTCGCAGTAGCAAGGTTCGGAAAGGATTGTTTTTTTGCAGGTTTCGAAAAAATAATCAGAAGTGGTCGTGACCAATTGCTCGTAGCATTTAGATGACTTTTCGACCCAGCCTAGAGACTTTTCGATCAGCCGGGCTGATCGAAAACCCTTTTCTGTCGCGCCATTTCGATCGGAAAGTCCCCTTGTGACTTTTCGATCAGCCATCTGTCGATCGAAAAGTCCCCCTTGTGACTTTTCGATCAGCCCATTTCGATCGAAAAGTCCCCCTTGTGACTTTTCGATCAGCCCATTTCGATCGGAAAGTCCCTTTGTGACTTTTCGATCAGCCATCTGTCGATCGAAAAGTCCCCCTTGCGACTTTTCGATCAGCCCATTTCGATCGAAAAGTCCCCCTTGTGACTTTTCGATCAGCCCATTTCGATCGGAAAGTCCCTTTGTGACTTTTCGATCAGCCATCTGTCGATCGAGAAGTCCCCCTTGTGACTTTTCGATCAGCCCATTTCGATCGGAAAGTCCCCCTGTGACTTTTCGATCAGAGCATTTCGATCGGAAAGTCCCCCTGTGACTTTTCGATCAGCTTCTCTTTTCGATCGGAAAGTCCCCCACTGAGACTTTTCGATCCGCTAACTCTTTTCGATCGAGAAGTCTGCTTTTCAACCGACCCCTGTCCGATCGAAAAGTACTTTTCGATCCAACCCTTTTCCGACCGAAAACCCTCTTTCCGATTGAAAACCCACTTTTCGATCCATCCCGTTTCAATCCGTTCAAGTCTTTCTGTTCGTATTTGATCCATAAGTTCATCCAAGGAAGAAAATGACAAGTTCTCAAGTTGCTTCTCCTCTTGTGAGTGATCAAACTCAGATATGTTCGAACTCGGCATGCTCCGAATCAATCGAACAATATAAGCAACTGTTTCGAACTGAAGAAAGAGACCGTCTCAATGCAGAGTACAAACTAAAGAATCATCTAAAACAAGTCGAACCCTACAAAAAGAGGATAGAGTCTTTAGGTAACGAACTCAGTCAGGAGAAGTATCTTTTCCGGACATTCCGTGAAAAAGAGGAGGAAAAGCGGAAGATCAATCGTGCTGATGGAACTTGGATCTGTAACTGCGAGGAATGCTCAAACCCCACGTGCTGTGCTTTGATTAAAGAATGGGAGAGCAAGTTTACAAATGAATGTCAAAATCATGCAATCACTGCTAGAGACCTTAGGGAGTCCAAAGGTAAGACCAAAATATTTAGAGAGAAACTTGAGGCCATTCAGGTAGATGTTAAGAAGCTTCAATCTCAGGTGAGTGATAAAAGCACATATCTTAGGCTTGCTAACGCTAAGGTAGAAGAGCTAACCAAGGAGGTTGAGGAACTAAGAACCAAATTTGACTCTTCCCAATCTGCCCTTGAGAAACATCAAGTTATACAAAAGAAAATGATGGACTCTCATCATGTGTTGTTCAAATCTGAAGAGCGACTCGAGCATGTAAAAGAAACATCTGGCCTCGGTGATGGAAATTTTCCTCCCCCATTACAACATGAATACATCAAAGTGCCCCAAACTGCTGATGACTTGTTGAAAGAATCCCTGAATGAAGCAACCATGGTATATGGGCCTCAACCAGTACATAAAGATGAAAAGACAGCCACTGAAGCAACTCAGTCAAATAACACTACTGAGTGTGCAGATTCAAGCTCTAGTGAGGTGAAGAGAGCTGATGAAGAAAAGTTGGTTCCCTATCCAAAGATCGAGACTCCTTACTCCAAAGTTGTGGATGAGGTAAATCGGGAACGAGTGGTGATGACTACAAGGCCCAATGGTAAGATCTTCATGACAACAGGGTCTATGTTCATTCCGATTGAAGGAGAAGAGCGACCCTCATTCACCACTAAGTTCAAAGGCTTGGGTCATGATGGTGGTTTATCACCTGACATTAAGAGCATAAGGCCCAAGATCACCATCAAGCCTCCAACTTCAGTTCCTATTAAGATTGAAAGGCCCAAAACTACAATCAAGTCTCCAAACTCATCAGTGGGATCATGCAGTGGAGACACAACTTCCTCAAAGAAACCAGTGGGCAAAACAGCTGCAATGTCCAGTTCTGCTCAATCTTCTACCAATTGGAGATCTGGATTCTACCCAAAGATGCAGTCAAACCATCATGTTTCTCCATCAAAGCCATACAACTCAAATGGACTCACATCTGATTTCTACCAGAAGAAGCATACTTGTTATAACTGTGGAGTTCCTGGTCACATTGCTAGAAACTGCTTGCATCGTCCCTTTGAACCTTATTACCCGCTGAGTCATAAGGTTTCCTCTCAAGATTCAATAAAGTCTAAGCCGATGAAGGTGCAACCACCAAAGGCAATGAAGACTATTAATCCTAAGGTTAAACCGTCTGATGGAAATTGGGGAGCTGCCAAAGAGCAAAGAAAATTTTCAAATCAAAAATATGTTTTTCCAAATTATGAAAATTTTCATAAAAAGGTGAAGAAACCGATTTCAAAACAACACAATGTTGAAAAACCTAAAGTTGCCCCTCCAAAGGTAACTAAAACTGTTTTGAAAAAGAAACCTGAAATGAAAAAGGTTGAAATACCTAAAGTCACTACTTCAAAGGTGACCAAAACAACTTTCAAATCACCTGGAATCTGGAAACCAAAATCAAAGGCAGCTGCAGCTCAAGTTCCTGATTTCTCAAAGGGAATGTTTTTAAAAGAAGTTTCATTTATTGACGCTTCAGGAATACCCAGAACCGCAATGGCCTGGGTACCAATGGCTAACTGATCTCTCACTATGTGCAGGAACAGTCAAGGAGGACTTTCATTAACCTTTGTTTGTTTGTGATAGTGATTGTTCCAGGCATAGGATAGGAGGCATCTCTCTGCTATATGCAATGAAGATTTCAATGGAGGATATGTTTCCTTGTGAGAGGTAAATCTGAAAAATCAGCAAGGTACTGTCTAAATTGGTTCTTTCTTGGCTAAATTGATGTGAAGTATGGTTGTGCATCAAACAAAACCCATTTCTGAAAATTTTCAAAAGATAAACTTTGAAGGTTAGCTTGGCCAGTTTTTAGTAGATATTTAGTGATGTGTCTGTGTGTGCATAAAAAAATTAATAAAAAAGAAAAAAATGTGTGTTGATTATTAAAAAATCAAAAAGCAAGGGGAAGAATAGAAAAGATGAAATAGTTGACCCCTCAAAATTAAATTGTGCTTTTTAATTTTTAATCTTTTGTTTGTGTGTTTGAGAAGGTAGGGAAGTGAAATAAATTTCCGTTCTTGGAGATGACTGACACGCGTAAGGCAGATGTGAAAGACATGATCCATGGTGATATGCTCGGTAGGCTCGGCTCTCAAATCTGACAAAGGTATGCGTTACAACACTTAAAGATAACGTATGGCAGTTTGTCGGGTAACACGCACTTAGGTTAAGTGCATGTTCTATTTGACTGCGATGCTTCAAGTTCCCGATACACACGCTGGTCTCCAAGAGTGTTGAAATCGAAGATCTCAAAAAGTCGGTGTCCCCTCTGCTTTGCGTGAGCAATGACCTGGGGATGTTAAAGTCGTCAGTCAAGTCTTGCCTCTGCTTTGCGTGAGCAATGACCTGGTGTAGAATGGTTAACGTGTTAATCAGACTTTCCTCTGTTTTGCGTGAGCAAAGACCTGGTTAGTCTGGATTAACGTACTTGCAGATCGCTGTATATAATTTACACCCCAAAAGATGCCAAAGAGCACAACAAAAGAGACCCTCTAGCGTCCAAAACCCTTTAGCCCTGACTTTGTGACTAGGCTTATGTGTATTGATGAAAGGTTACCACCTGACTCAATAAACGCCTCTGAGTTGAAATCATACAAGTCGTTGTATATTATCCCAAATCATCTTATGTGATCTGTTCTTTCTCTTCTCAACCAAGTCTCGAGAAAAGATTCAAAACTTCTGGATATGGGAATGTGAAAATATGTGGTAGGGAATTGATCAAGCTTGATAGTACTGCACATATTACATGTACCTAGGATTTGTGTGTGACCTGCTTGGCTGTTCATAATTAATGCACCTAAAAGATAAATAAAGTGACAAACAGCCTGAATAAGATGAGGAATATGGGTTTAAGAGTGGACCAATATACTGGCAATCACCTGGACGTGTTCGAGTAACAGATGCTGAAAAGGGTTCCTCAGTTCAGACACAGACGGTTTGATCCCAAAATAAAACCTTCTCGTTTAGAAATTTGGTATGTTTGTTTTTATTTTATTTTTCTTTTGTGTTATCTTAAGTTTTTATTGTTTATTTTTCAACCTTGGCCAGGTTAATTTGAGAGGTTTTAATAAGTTTTTATGGATTTTATGCAAGAAAGTATCACCCCTCCAGAATCTCAGGGGGAGATAATGTGAAGAGTCCTCGGGTTCAGGGGAAGTATTTGGTAAAATAATTCTAACCCGATAACCAGTCATCATGTCTGGTTAGTGTCTGTTTCATGTTGTGCTTGACAGGATAAGTCAGAAAAAGAAAACTCATGGACAAGATGGTCAAGGACTCAGTTGACCGATGCACTGATGCTGTTACTGTTCGTGTTGAAGAACCAGCCGGAAAAGGACTTACCTTATGCTTAGGGGAAGTTTGTTGGTTGTTCAAGAAAAGCTTCCAAAGACTCAAAAGACACTGTTCACGAGTTGAGGGGAAGCTAAATGCCGTCAGTTCAAAGAAATTCAAGAATGTCAAGACAGGGGTTTTCAACATTTTTACCCTCTAAAGTTACATGCTGGTCAAGACAGTTACTGATGATCCAGCAAGGACTCGACATGTTTCAAGAAGGAGCAAGTACTTGAGAATCCTCCTCTCATTACTTGTTTGTCATTTGAAGTCCAAGCTGATGCTGATTGAGAGAAAACTCCCAGAACTCGACCGTTGCTGCCCATTGAAGATTGTTAAAGAAAAGTATCTTCATCAACCCATGCTCAAGCCAAGGAGAAGACTGCAAGTCTGAAGATTGAAAGAAGAAGACATTTAATATCACAAGCCAAGGGGAAGATTGTAACGACAGCAGCTGATGCTGCGGACGCTACGACACAAGAATAATTTTCGGGACGAAAATTCCAATTTCAGGGGAATGATGTGACACCCGAGAATTTCAAGGTTAACTTCCGTTAGACAAACCCGTTAGTTACGTTATAAGTGTTGACTTAGTAACTAATGCATAACTAGGCCGAATACGTCCACGACCTTTGGTTGATCACCAAACCCGCCCATATATGTTATGTGTTCATCATTGATTGTCTTTATGTGCAATGTGATTTAAATACATGACTTATTATTGTGAATAGCATGACAAATTGTAAATACTGGATTATGTGGAAAAACCTCTCTTTTTGGTCGCCAGCGAAACTACCGGGCGAAACTATAGTGTCGCCCGGTAGCCAGCTGAACCACTCGACCAACATAAGATCAGGGCCAGTTTCGCCAGCCAGCGAAACTGCCAGCGAAACTAGCCTCTGATATAAATAAACTTAATAAACCCTAGTAGCCCCATTTGCTCAAACCACACCACAAACACACACACACATCTCTGGAATCTGGTCAGCCGAGGATACCATCAAGAAACCGAGATCCCAGCCTCTAGACCATCATCTCATCTCACTCATTCGATCCTCGATCAA
>JBCNJP010000027.1:91524593-91549593 GCA_039602395.1 Deinandra increscens subsp. villosa
TAAATAATCTTGGTGCAAAACGTCTCTTCGAGACTCCAAGATTTGATTTTGAAATTTGAAATTGTATTACGTGTTGATCTGATCGAAAATAAAGCAGAAATAAAATATTTTTGGCTTTTAGAAAGTTTATATCAAAACAAACCTAAAATCTTTTTGATTTTTCAAAGTTTATGCTAAAACACACCGAAAATCTTTTTGTTCTTTTCTGAAATGAAATGAAATCACAATACAAAATCAAACACTATTTTTGGTATGAGAAAGATCACTATATGGGATCATATTGGTCATAACGCACTGAACTACATTTCAATTTCAACTAATTGAAGCTCACAAGTCATGCTGATTGCTGGTATAATTTGTCCATCTTAAACTCAGACAGAATCGTATTCATAACATCTGGATGCGTTAAGATATTGATTAAATTTGCTTTGACTAGTGTACCCCACACTATCAGACATAATCAGACATATTTTGTTTTTCTTTCTTTACCTTTTTATGTGATAGTACTTGTGATTTTTCACAATGCATAATATTTTCATGATATTGTCAACTGTGTTCCATGCAAAAAGAACTAAGAACGTTAAATCGTCTACCTTAAGGTCGATTTTTCGATACGCAGATAAGGCCTCGGATTTAACAAAATAAGAAAAATAAAAGAAGTTGAAATTGTATAACCCAACAACAATCAGGTCGGTACTCCCGTACACGCAGAGAAAGTCCGATGAGTTATACGAAACACCAAAGAAAATAAAGCAGAACGTTAAACAAACAACGATCAGGTCGGTCTTGTGGACACGCAGAGAAAGTCCGATCGTTTGACAAAATAAAGAAAATCAAATAAGTTTAAATCTTTGCAAAATGAACGCATGTGTACACAGTGACTTCTCATTACTATTTTCACACTTATTTTTCTTTTTGTGTCATGAAATAAGCATCAAGATGTTGTCCACATGGTCAAGCATTAGTATTTAGTATATACCACATCTGAATACTTTCTGATTTGTCGAGCCTACCAAACATATCAAACAATGATGATATGGTCTACTCTATTCATGAGTCAGATACGTAAGCCAATGTACGTAGCATCATTTCCCAATGATCAATTTTTTAGATTTTTTATATTTTGCATGTATTCACCTTCCTTCCTTATATATTTTGCATGTATTCAACTTCTCCCCATAACATGCTTTTTCTCAATACCCCCCCCCCCTACCTTACAATTCTCCCCCTTAAAATGAAAACTCTATTTTTGGATTTTCATTTTACTAAAAAACAAGACTCTATTTTTGGCTTTTTAAGAAAAAAAACTTGGAAGTAAAGAAAATTGATCAATCAACACGAATATGGTGCAGTTTAAGAATTTCAGAAAATTTGCAGATTTAGAAAATTTGATCATGAAAATTTAAGTTATGCAGAATACTCCTCCATCAACAACTTTACAATCGTCGATAGGTCTTCTAGAAGTACCTGCACACTGGTCAAACTGATTAGTTTATAAATGACCTGAAGCGGATCGCTTCTGGTCGACCAATGTCCTGGTTTTGCTTAGAAATCACCTTAGGTTTCCATTTTTGTGATTTTGGTAAATCTGCTTTTGATGAACTTATCACAGGGGACTGCGATGATGAACCTATATGTTAAGTCTTTTGAAAAATTGGAACAAAACGTTTTTGTTTTAGAAAGAATGTAGGCTCAACGTCATCAAAAACTCTACCTTGTTCATTAAAGAACATAGGTTTGGCAGTTTTACCAAAAACTGGTTTCTTGTGAAACCTTTGGGGTGAATCAGCATATGCCCTGTTCGGCGACAAATATAACATATTCGTTTTGTTTTGTCCCACTTTTGATGTACATGCGAAGAGTTACACACATGAATATCTCGAACATGATCAAAATTAGAATCATATACCTGATGCCTGTGATCATGAACCCATTTGGATATTGGGCTTCGAGAATAAGAATTGTCAGAAGAAACATTAGCTTTTTGATTCTTCATGTTTGAAAGAGCAGCATTTTGACAAAAACCTCAAAAATCTTTCTGGCATCAACACAGTGAAGAGGAAACTCTTTATCAGAAAACAATTGATCTGAACCCTTAAGTTTATAGAACCTCTCGGGTTGAACTTTTTCAGCTTTAAAAACGTCCTTCTTCACTTGCTTCAGCTTCAATTTCTTTAAATCTTGAGATGATGATACTGAAACCTCCTCAGCTTTCACATTCTTGACCTTAAAACCCAGACCCATATGCTTTCCAACAACTTTCTCCTCAGAATTAGAATTCTGATGTCTATCCTTCGCCAATCTAGAAAATCCAGCTTTGACTTCATTTATATTCTTTTGCTCATAAAAGACTGTCTCATTAAAATCCGGTTGAGAACGAATCTTATCTGAAAAACCGAGGTGGTGGGCAAATACCTTGGTTGCGGAAGCGGATCGAGACTTTGTGTACTCGTTTTTGTAAAAACAAATGAACACCCGGATATGAACACGATGGTGTTTGAGATGTGATGATGATGATGAGCAAAGCTAGTATAAACATGATAGATGAAGAACAAGATAGATAGATAAACGAGGTGGAATGATAGATAAATAAAGATAACCGAAAGATTACATTTTACCTACCCCACGCATTCCCGGGTATCATGAACTTACTAGGTGAGTTCATGAACCCTTACAAGCTTCAAAGAACCATGACTAACTCTCTCTCACTAGACATACATCATCAAGTCTTTCACAATGAAAGACTTACTATATATACTACAAGACTCACTAAGGGCATAATAGTAAAATACTAACTATTGACAATATTTAAACAATTAATAATATTCACTAGAGCCTCTTCTTTGTTGAGTCGTGTTGTCTTGAGTTGTCATGTTCTTCACCGTGTTGTAGGACGGTATATAATAAGTGGTCGTTGAATATTAATCACATCTATCCAAATCTTGTTGGCTCGGTATCTCGATTCCCAACAATCTCCCCCTATTTGGTAGATGGAATACTCAACACTTGTGACATTGATTCTTGTATTCTTGTAACTTGACTTCAAGGTGACCCTCATTTCTCCTTTGTGAAGCTCCCCCTACAATAAACATCTTCTAGCCCGAAACCAAAGACTATAAATGTATAGGGTGTTTACAAAACTCAACACAATGGCTTGCTACTTGAGGATTCAATCATAACTCAAGTGAGCCAATATTGTTGAAATACCAAATCAATGTTTTCCACATAGACAAACCACTTCTTTTGTGCTATTAACCTTGCCTCGATTTTTACCATAATGGCAATGTCGCAACTGTTACGGCTTGAGGACGCTTCGAAGATTAAAAATCACGTTGATTTCTTTTGCTAAAAATATTGCAGAAATTCTCATCATATTCATCACATCTTCTCCCCCTAGACTTTTGCAACCCGTAGCAAAATAAATAAACATGTTCTGTTGTAATCAAAACCCATAAAACAACCTTTTCAACAACATACCCTTGGAATTTAATAAGCCAAAATCCAACAGTAGCTAACTCATCTTCATTTTTCATGTAGAAAACCCAAACTTGTGCACATTCTTAGTCTTCAATATTGCTTCTAAACACGTCTGCTTATAACGAAGCAAGAATCAAAAATAAGAATAGCTTGGTAACTATGATGTACCTGTTTGTACGATTTATCAAGGTTGCAATGAATTATTGTGGCTTAATTGAGGTTTGTTGTGGTTTGTGGGTTGACAGCAGAGATAAATAACCGGACCCGAACCCGTAATCGAAAATCCAAACATGAGCAACTTCAGTAGAATCACTAAACATAAACCTCGATGAAATTTATAATAGCAATTTCGAGCAGTAGCTTGCCTCATAATAAATTTCAATCCGAAGCTTAACCGAAGCAAATAGTTGAAACCCGACAATCAAAGACGACAGTCTCTCAAGCAGAATCTTAACCGAGATAGAAACTCATCTCGTTGACCAAAACCATATGCATAATTAACAACAAGGTGACCTGACCTGAAGCATGCATGTTGATCGAAAATACGAATTCCAGTGACCTGAACGTGGTTTGAAGCTTTGATCCGTGGTTAGAGAGTTTTTCGCTTGAGGAGAGGTTTCCAGTTGAAAGTTTTTCTTCCCGAACGAGTTTTCCAGTTGAACTGAATACTTCCGTTTGGAGAGTGGACTTCCGGTTGAATCATCAGAGTTCCGCTTGAAGTGAGTTGAGCCGGAACCTTTAAATTTTCCGGTTGAAGTTTCCGCTCGAAGTTGGGACGGAACAAGTGAGGGTTTTACGGTTGAACTTCGAAATTTCCGGTTGAACGTGAGATTTCCGGTTGAAACCATTTTTCCGCTTGAACTAGGGTTGGACCGGAACCATTGTTACCACCACCATCTTTACTACTGATAGACCCGTATAACCCATATCATGGAATCAACATCACCTCTATTCGTACCAGAAGCAAACCAGCTGCCATCTTCGACCTCGCACCTAGTACACTGGATCGGTTACCCAGTTTCACTATCGACCATCATCGACTTTCATCACCCTTATCACCATTTTCGACAGGAACGAACAAAGACTTGACATGCGACGAGCTGCAGTCTCGTGTTATACGCATCTTTTCTGAGTTGATCGTTCTTTTAACCAACATCTTCAAATTTACAGAACCTAGAACACTCTTTTCTTTTTGAGTTCGTCTCACGTTTTTGAAGAGAGAGAAAATCACGGTTCATAGGATGTATAGATGAGAGAGAGTACGTCTGATTCAATTGTGAAAATAGAGGGTGTGTAGAATAGGACAAAATGTGTAATGGTCAGAGGAGAGATACAAGCTTTTGTATGTGATGGTGACAATACCATGTATCCTTTTTACAGGTATTGGGAAAAATTTATGGGAAAACAAAAGTCAATGGATAAGAAAGGAATAAAGCCGACACATCCTACTCTGTTGTACATGAAATTCGAGATTTACCATTTAGAATAGTACTCTACCATGACTCACAAATATTATATTTAAAAAGTGATTTTGAATATATCAAGAACATCACGTGAAACAAGATTTTCTCAGTAGGTTTAGAAAATATTTTCTCATAATGTATTTAAAATTATAAGAAATATCCCTAAGATCAAACTATGGTGGGGTATGATTTAATTTAGAAGAATCATAAACCTACTTTTCGTGAATATCTTTTTGTGTAAAAAGATTCAAACACAAAGGAAATTTCTTGAAGAACTCAAGCAAAAAATAAGAACAAATAGGTTTTAACTACTCTATGGAGGAGAAATTCAAAAACCTTTTTCTTTAGAACAAAAACATCTCCATTTATTTACAAAAAACGAGCATATGAACACAAAGTTGAGATGTCAACCGTGAGGTTGCATTATCTCAACCGTGGCTCTGATACCAATTGAAAAACTGAGGTGGTGGGCAAATACCTTGGTTGCGGAAGCGGATCGAGACTTTGTGTACTCGTTTTTGTAAAAACAAATGAACACCCGGATATGAACACGATGATGTTTGAGATGTGATGATGATGATGAGCAAAGCTAGTATAAACATGATAGATGAAGAACAAGATAGATAGATAAACGAGGTGGAATGATAGATAAATAAAGATAACCGAAAGATTACATTTTACCTACCCCACGCATTCCCCGGGTATCATGAACTTACTAGGTGAGTTCATGAACCCTTACCAGCTTCAAAGAACCATGACTAACTCTCTCTCACTAGACATACATCATCAAGTCTTTCACAATGAAAGACTTACTATATATACTACAAGACTTACTATATATACTACAAGACTCACTAAGGGCATAATAGTAAAATACTAACTAGTGACAATATTTAAACAATTAATGATATTCACTAGAGCCTCTTCTTTGTTGAGTCGTGTTGTCTTGAGTTGTCATGTTCTTCACCGTGTTGTAGGACCGTATATAATAAGTGGTCATTGAATATTAATCACATCTATCCAAATCTTGTTGGCTCGGTATCTCGATTCCCAACAGTATCGCTTGAAGTAGTAGACTTCTCATTGTCAGCAGACGACGAACCGGAAACAAAAATTGGAGCAGGAGGAATCTCAGATTTCTTGCCTTTCTTCTTCTTACTCTTCTTGTTTTTTCTGCTTCACAACCTTTTCTTTCTCAGAATTAGATGATGAGAACTTAGAGTAATCACAATCATCAACCTTCTCTTTCACTTCTCTAAAGGCTTCCTTGATTTGAGCAGGGGGTGATGCGGTTTTATCAAACATCTTATGAAAATTAGCATCATTAGCTAAAAGCTTGTAAACACTTGAGAATTTGAAACATTGTTTAGCAATCGATTAGCATCAATGACTTGAATATTGAGATCAGAAATTTGCTTTTGAGCTTCAGCTAACTCTTTCTCATTAGCTATCAATCGTTTTGCAACTTTGTGTGTTTCAAATTTTTGCATGCGAAGATTTTCCATCCCTTCAAAATATTCTTTCTTCAATTTCTCCTCATTTCGCTTCTGAATTTCCAGATTTGCTTTCTGAACTTTATTAACATGTACACTCACTAATTCCCGCTTCTCATCTAACAACTTTTCCATGTCAAGTTGATATGCTTCAATCTTAGCAGCAGATTCTTCAACATTCTTTGTAAGCAGATCAAGTTTGATTTTGGACTTGTCAAAAAGATTCTGAAAATCATTTGCAGCATCTTCTGCATCAAATTTCCATTTCTTAACTTCTTGAACTAACTTTTCCTTTTCTTCAGAAATCTTTGCTATTGCAACTTCAACATTCATTTTATCTTGTTTAGAAATCCCTAATGCGTCATTCAACAACTTGACCTCGGTAATTAGACATTCGTTCTTCAAAACCAATTCTTTTTCATTTTCATTAGAAATCTTCAAATCTGAATTAATCAAATTGAATTCCGCAGAAAGCTTTTGAAGTTTATCCAGCAAAGATGCATTTTCTTTCATCAGACTTTCTAAATATTCAGCAGATTCATAAGAACTTGGTGTTGAACTAGTATCGGAACTAGTATCTGAATAAGAATCATCTGACTGATCATGAGTGACAATCAAGGCTGATGAATCATATCCAAACCGTTGACCCCAATCATAAACAACATCATGTTGAACTGTTAAAGTTGTTCCCTTATGCGTGTTACTAGAAGATGGTTGAGAAAAACCAGGCTTGCTTGATAAAGGAAAACCAGACTTGCTAATATTTGCCTGTTGACATTCTTTGGCAAAATGTCCAAGCTTTAAAAACTTGTAACACTTCAATTTTGACTTATCAAAACCTAATTTCTCACTAAAATCAGAAGTAGTTTTTCCATGCTTCTTGAAAAATCTCTTTGATCGGTGACTCAGCATAGCATATTGCTAAGATAGATCCAATTCAGTCACTTGATCATCATCAAGAGCATCAAGATCATCTCTTGTTAATTGTGCATCATCAACATATTTGATAACCAGACCAAACAATGATGAAATTAAAGCAGCAATCATTTTGGCACAATCATCCATTGATTCAGCAGAAAAGGCATTTTGACTTGAAGAATTTGGAATAGTGAAACTACAACCCTGTGATGAATTATTATCAGAGTTTCCTAATTTCTCACACAAGGGTCACTAGGGTCGATCAGGGAGAAGACGAGGATGATGAAGAGTATCCTACTTTCAATGAATTTTGTTTTGCTACTGATATTGCAGGTGTGATTAATGTTATGCAGGACCTGGGGGACAAAGCAAGGTGGCCCAGAAAGACAGACAAACAAGCGTCCTGGAAAGATAAGTCCAAGTGGTGTGCATACCATGAAGACTTTGGCCATGTAACTGAGGATTGCATAACTATGCGGAAGGAAATCAGTTATCTGCTGAGCAAAGGCTTCCTGAAGGAACTCTTACGAAGGAAGAAGGACAAATCCAAGGGCGCTGACCAGTCTACGAAATCTAGGGGCACTGACCAAACCCAGGATGCAGACAGATCACGCAGGCATCCTGAACGGGCAGCATCTCCATCCCCGGATGCAAAGGTTATTTATTTTATTTCTGGTGGATCTGATATATGTGGTACTTCTTATTCTGCAGCTAAAAGGCACGCAAGGGAAACCAAATCGGACGTACCCAGGAAATCTGTTAAAGCCTTAGTGCAAGCAGACCTAAAGGATGTTACCTTCGGTGAAGATGACAGGTGCAACGTCATGGACACCATGATGGGCTCGTAATTACACTCTACATAGCCAACCATTTTGTGAAGAGAATCCTAATTGACGGGGGCGGTTCTGTCAATATTATTCAACTTGAAACATTGACCAAGATGGGGATACCCTAGGATGAAGTCATCGCCAAATCCACAGTCCTCGTAGGTTTCAGTGGAGAAACAAAGAATACCCTAGGAGAAGTGAAGCTTCCAGTATATGTTGAAGGGGTGAATTCGATGCAACGCTTTTGTGTTATAGATGCTCCGTCTGGATACAACATTATCCTGGGCAGACCCTGGATTCATGACATGAAAGTTGTCCCCTCTACATACCATCAGTGAGTCAAACTACCCACACCCTGGGGAGTGGTCACTATCCACATCGATCAACAGGAAGCAAAAGACTGCTACACCTCAGCTATGAAGATTTCAACCAAGGCTCGTTAAGGATAGAAATTAAAGAAAAAGGTCAGGTACATCCTAGAGGCAAGGGAGCAGGATGTAAAACAAGTAATCCTAGACCCCTTGCATCCTGGGAAAAAGGTGTCAATTGGCACTAACATCCCTGGCTCTATTGAAAAGGAGTTGGTTGAGTTCCTTAGATCCAAAATGTCAACATTTGCATGGAATACTGAAGACATGACAGATATATCCAAAGATATTATAACACATAAACTTGGTATTGATCCCTCTTACAGGTCCGTGCATCAAAAGAGGAGGAAATATGCTCCTGAGAAGTATGTGATAATTCAAAAGGAGGTAAATCGTCTATTGAAGAATAAGATGATCAGAGAAATTAAGTTCCCGAGATGGTTGGCCAATGTGGTGGTAGTGGAAAAGAAAAATGGCAAATGGAGGGTCTGTGTAGATTATATAGACCTGAACCGGGCGTGCCCTAAAGACCCTTTTCCTTTGCCACACATTTGGATCCATGGTGGATGTAACGGCAGGTCATGAAATGCTAACATTCATGGATGCCACCTCTAGATTTCAACAAATACAGATGGAACCTAGTGATCAGGAGGACACAACCTTCATCACACCCACAGGTATTTATTGTTATATTGTTATGCCTTTTGGATTGAAAAATGCAGGGGCAACCTACCAAAGATTGGTGAATATGATGTTCAAAGAAAAGCTAGGAGAGACTATGGAGGTATATATAGACGACATGGTGGTGAAGTCCATGAATGTCAGCACCCATGTCCAGAATGTTAAGGAATCTTTTGATATCTTGGACAAGTATAATATGAAGCTGAACCCAGAAAAGTGTCATTTTGGAGTGGGTTCTGGCAAATTCCTAGGTTATATGGTGACCAAAAGAGGAATCGAAGCTAGCCCGGAACAAATTCATGCCATAATGAACCTGAAGTCACCAGAGTCAACCAAGGATGTACAAAGGCTAACAGGTCGGGTTGCAGCCCTGAATAGATTCATTTCCAAATCCTCAGAGAGATGCCGAGACTTTTATGATATTCTGAGGAAGAATAAGAAGTTTGAATGGACGTCCCAGCATGAACAGACCTTCTAGGACTTAAAAGCTTATCTATCCTCGGCACCGCTCCTAATGCAGCTGGATCTAGGGGAGCCTTTATCATTATACCTTGCAGTTTCAAGAAACACGGTAAGCGCAGTCCTAACCAAGGATGTAGAAGGTCAACAACACCCGGTATATTACGTAAGTAAAAGTCTTCTTGATGCTGAATCCTGGTATTCACATTTAGAAAAACTTATATTAGCCCTAAGTATGGCCTCTACTAAACTTAGACACTATTTTGAAACTCATACTATACATGTGAAAACTAATTACCCTATAAAGTCTGTCTTAAGGAAACCTGAGATGTCAGGAAGGATGGCGAAGTGGTCTCTGAAGTTGAGTGCTTACAACATGGTGTACGAAGCAAGAACAGCCATAAAATCACAAGCTCTAGCAGACTTTGTGGCTGATTTCAGTAATGATATCCAAGACGAAGCGGATCAGGAATTCCAGAGCCTATAGCAAGAAGAATTTCAGGATGCTGGACCCTTTTCACGGATGGGGCTTCAAATGTCAGGGGAACAGGCCTTGGAATCATACTAAAATCGCTACAGGGGGACATGATAACCCAGGCTGTCAGGTGTGGGTTCCAGGCAACTAACAATGAAGTGGAGTATGAAGCCCTAATCACCGGCCTACAATTAGCTCTACATCTTGGGATCCAGAACATCCAGGTATACGTCGATTCCCTACTTTTACCTAACCACTTTAATGGAACTTATGTAGTGAAAGGAGAGAAATTGGCCAAATACCTAGAAGTCATGAAGGCTATATCCCAGGATTTTCAAATTTTCGACATTCAACAAGTGCATAGGGATGAAAATGCTGAAGCAGATGCACTAGCGAACCTAGGGTCAGCATTCAAAGCACTAGAGGATACACATATCCATATAATCCACATACTAAGTCTAGTAATAAACCAACAAGAGAACTTGGGAGACATTGATCCCGGGGGCAGGGTTTTGGCATCCAATACCTAGGATGCACAGTGTCCCGATACCCAGGATGTACAGTGTCCTGATACCCAGGATGCATAGCGTCCTAAGTCCCAGGATACCTTGTCATCCTGGACCAGACCTATCGTAGAATACCTACCAAACGGCTCCATCCCAAAAGAAGAAAAAGATACCAGAGCATTCAGAACCAAAATGGTCAGGTACATTCTCATTAAAGGTGAATTATATAGAAAATATGTGGCAGGAACATTCCTAAGATGCTTGGAGAAAAAAGAAGCTCAGGAAGTACTCAAAGATATCCATGAAGGCGATTGTGGAAACCACACAGGCGGCAAGTCTCTAATGTCTAAAATCTTGAGGACAAGTTACTTCTGGCCATCCTTGAGAAAAGATGCCCAGGATTTTGCCCTTAAATGTGATGCTTTCCAGAGACACGCCATTATTCCCCATCAACCTGTCGAACCCTTGCATCATATCCCTGCATCCTGGCCCTTTATGTAATGGGGAATGGACATTGTGGGAAAGCTACCCAAGGCGCCAGGAGGCAAAGTCTTCATGTTAGCTATGACTGATTCTTCTCGAAGTGGATAGAGGCCGAAGCATATGTGCAAGTCAGGGAAAATGAAGTTATTTCGTTCATCAAGAGGAATATCATAACTAGATTCGGCATACCCTCTGAAATAGTGTCTGATAATGGGTCTCAATTCATTGGCAAGAGGACTACTGGATTCTGTGAAAGTTGGGGAATAAAGATGATAACTTCTACACCAGTGCATCCTCAGGCTAATGGCCAGGCATAATCTAGTAACAAGATCATCATCAACAATTTGAAGAAAAGACTCAAGGAGAAGAAGGGAAAATGGGCAGAGGAACCACCATTAGCATTGTGGGCTGATAGAACCACATCCAAGAATGCTACAGGCCAAACCCCTTTTTCCTTGGTTTTTGGTGCGAAAGCAGTCATTCCAACGGAAATGGTTGTCCTAGCATTCAGGGTCATCAGGCAAACCTAGGATGCAAATAATGAGTCCCTGGCTGACAATCTTGACACCATGGATGAACTACGAGAACAAGCTGCTTGGAGAATGGTCCCGTATCAACAAAGAATATCCAAAACCTACAACAAACATGTAAGAATCAGAAGATTCAGGGTAGGAGACTTGGTTTTAAGGAAGGCATTCCCGAACAAGACAAATCTAGGGGATGGTAAGTTGGCTCCCAAATGGGAAGGCCCCTATTCAATCGACTCAGAGGCAGGTAAGGGGGCATATTGGCTTGCCAACATGGATGGTGAGTTACTACCAAGAACGTGGAATGCAATCCATTTGAAAGCTTATTTCATGTAAGTGTAGTACCCAGGATGCTGCATGTCAGGTATGTTTCCTAAATAATGAGTTGATCGAGGTATTTCTCTTATATTTTTTTCTTACTTTACCTGTTTTATCATTTCCCATGAAAATTACTAACTCCTTTGGTTGAGATACTTGAATGAAAATAGATATATAACCCTGGATGCATGAAGCCAGGGATGTGTTTCTCCTAAGTTAGAGACTGGCCATCTCTCCTCCGTTCAAGGTATCTAGTATACCTTCTAAGGTTTGAGAGGATATCACCTCTCCTACGTTTGGGTAATCGCCTGTAGCGCACGAACCCCGCCTGTAGCGCACGTTAACCCACATATTGGACCTAGGATTATGGGATCGACCTGTGTTGACAGCATGGGTGACAACCTCATGATTTATGGACATATGAGGGTTCCTTAAGGTTTTTGGTGTTTTCACACCAACATAAGACATACGAGGCAATACCCTAGTCTGCCGGTTCGGCTCGAGGTGGACCCTAGAATTCGCCAGTACGGCACCGGGCATGACCCCAGTTCGCCGGATCGGCACCGGGTTTAACCCCAGGATTTTTGGGCTTGACCCTAGGATTTTTGGGTTTGACCCTAGTATGATTGGATCTAGCCCCAGGAATTTTGGGTATAATCTCATTTGTTAAAATTTATTCCTGATATGTGCAGGAACTATCTAAGTAACCATGGCCTAGGATGACATGGCAATGCCAAATCCTAGGATTTCGATGTCGGTTAAGCAACAACTGAGGTTGTTACGAAGCAATCAGAAGCGGAATTACGCTAAGGACAGAAGAAATTATTTGTTTGCACAAGAAAGAGTTTCGCATTCAGGGTTTATCCCAGGATGTAAAAGGTATGGATTGATTTCTTAACATTTTTGTGTATTTGTTTGTGCAGAAGAGGTAAAGATAGCATGCAAGCATACAGTTCAAAAGCAAATATTTATAAAGGGTAACCACCCCTTGGTCGGAGCAAACTGTCCGACCACCTCAGGGTGGCTTAAAGACAAAACCACGGGTATTAAACCTGTGGGTGGGGTATTATAACACCGGGAATCAAACCTCCGGCAACCATACAAAAGACATTGTTTAAAAAAAGCTTCACAATAAACAAAGAAAGAGATAAAAGACCGTGGATTATTGAACAGTATCCACGGCTGTCGCATCATCGGCGCCTTCACCTCCTTCTTTCATAGCTTCATCACCAACACCCTTCTCGTCCCCAGCATCCTCGGCTATCGGTTGTCCTTCTCCAGTCCCAGATCCGGATACGCCAACAAGCAGGGTCGTCTCCGCACCCTGGGCCTCAGCAGTCTCGTACCCTTAGGGAATTGAACCACCCAGGGCGCGTAACTGCTTGAGCCATAAAGGCACAGTCCAGTTGGCGCAGGTGTGACCCTCATCCTTGACACCTCACTCTCCTACTCCCCTAATCTACACCCATCAAGTCAAAATAGTTGGCAAAGGTACTTGGCTCTTGGACAAATAGATTAACTAGTGGGTTATGACCAAAGTTTAGGCTATAAGAAACCATTACAACCCATCACCCATCACACCACAAACACCCATCTCCTCCCTCCCTTGCTTTTCTCGACTGACCCCTCACTCCCACAGCCACCGTCGCCGACCACCTTCAGCCACCACCCTGCCGCCACTGCTCAGCCCTGATGCCGCCGCTGAGGAGCCGCCGGACCACCGCCACCACACTCTCTTCCTCTCGATTTTCAATCCTCACCCATTGTGAGTTTCTAAACCCCATTCCTTCTATGTTTTCCTTTCATGTTTAACACCCAAAATGAAGCCCCTCAAGTCTTGACACCAATCAATCTTTTTCTTAGACTTTTCTTTCAACAAAAACAACTAATGAAGCTAGATTATTAACCTCTTGGATCTAAACACATTTTGGTGCATTTGATGCTTAAAGATAACCAAAATGTGAGTGAAACACACCTAGAAATCTATTGAAAGTATGGGTGTGCACCAAGATCACCATCTCTTATTCGTATGTTATTTGGGTTATTTTTCTTATTTAAGAACAAATCCCTAATGGATATTTATCCAAGAACTCACATAGATGGGTTCATGTTCTTGATTTTCTTATGAAAAATAACCTACATTTATCTTGACACATAAGTGTTAGTGGTTCAAATCTTATAAAAGAAATGGCTAACAAAATAGTAATCATGGGTGTTAACCAACAATCTTTAATTATTTATGTTTATGCTTAGTCCTAACACACTATGTGTTAGTGGATTTAATTATATTTCTAGTATCATGATTAATTGGTCCTAACACTATAAGTATTAGTAGATATATTATTTGATGAACATTTGGTCCTAACACTTAGTGTTAGTTGATGGAAAATAATCATGTTACTTCCATTTTGGATTATGAGTGTTAATAATGAATTAAAGAAAGAAAGGGATAAAGGATGACACTAATCTTGTTTAAATTGTCATGGATTTTCTATAAAAGTCTAGCTTACAATTTTATCACATAACACTTATTTGTGGGAAAGATGCAACATTTTATAAACTAACACATTAATGTGTTATTAAATCCTTACAAGACAAAAAGAATGTTACATGATTCTTACTAAAAATAGTAAGAATAAAATTGATGTCAAATGATTAATTTGACATAAATATTTGGATTTATTACAAGCTTTTAACCAATTAAAGACATGTTTTAAGAATGGATAATATTTCTATAAAGATACATTTGTAAAATGAATATGTTTTATAAAATATTTTTATAAAAATAATCAAAAGCCAAGCCATTGACTTTTAAATATTTTTATAACTTTTTATTGTTACTTTGGGGGATCAAAGTAATCAAAATGGAAATACGTTGCGTAGTAATAAAACCGGGACCCATACTGCAATATACGCGAAAACGTAAACGGTCGAAACTCTAAATCAAATTACTTGTCTTGTTCCCTTAAAACAACCTAAAAGTTTACAATAAATAAACTTTTATAGGTCCAAGTATCATCATGTATCATTTTAAAATGATGTTTTAAAGTTTTTAAATAAAGATGAATATTTCATGAGTATGAAATATTAAATGATTTCTAAATTGATAAATGTTTTAAAATGAAGTAAACTGTAAATAATTATTTCGTGATTAATAATTATTTACAAAAGGCTTAAACTATGTTTTATTTACAATTCACCAAGAATTGTTAATCATAATTATTTAATATATTAAAATAATTATAACTTACATGATTAACCAATCGAGCTTATGAAAATAATAATAGACATTATTATTTAGCACAATGTTCAAGACTTGATTGATTTATTAAATGATTATCCTTTTTAGATATATTTGTTGGACATAAATATAAATCATCACGTACGTATTTATTGGAACTAATAAATACTAACTAACGGGTTTTCTAACGAATACAAACTGGATTAAACGTCAAGACTTGACCGGTATCACTTGGGTGACAAATGTTACCCAAATGATTAGACCCTTATGAAAATGCCTTATTATTTATTTAGGACGTTACTTGCTGTTACTACTTTCCAGTCTATTTCATTTACATGCTGATCAAGTGAGTTTCACGGCCCCTTTTCTTTTAACTGTTTTATACTCTCGGGGAAGAAATCATGAACTGATAAATGCTTTTTATTTAATATTATGGTTTATCTGTTAGTCGTATGACTACTTGTTCTCTTATTGATGCCCAACTATGATACATTATCGTTATAAACGTTTGTACAACTGTATCCCATCATTAATTGATTTCAATTAGTTCAGTACGAAACGATAACTAGTGAATAAATCTATTTGGGTTGACAACCCTACCCTAATTGGTAGCTCCAATTCTGACTCCGGATTGTCTTGGGGTACACGTCAATTATTCTGCTCTGTTTAGTATCTCTCGGGCGAGATACTATGGGTGGGTAAATTGTTAGTATTTGAAATCAAGGTTCAGGTGAGTTCATACAACCACAACGGTAAACCAATGTAATATTTAAGTATACTGAAACTGTTTTACAAACTTTAATCGTAGAGTCATAAACCTGTGAACCTCACAAACTTTATGTTGACTTTTTAAAACTCATGATTTCTTAGGTAATTGAGCAAATTATGGAGGACATGCAAATGGGGCTTTGCAGTGCTATCGGACCTGCTTCTGGAGTCATAGTCCTGAACTATCCTAAATAAACCGTATTACGTTTTTAATAGCTGGATCCAGTAGGGAACCAAGTGTAGTGGCAACCCTTTTCACATCAGCCATGTCTATACTCCTATGGCTGAACTCCTTGCCAAAGTGTGGTTGGGGTGAGTTTTCCTTGAATTTCTTCAACACATCTCCTACAAATAAGGTTTCTGGATATGGTGTATCATAAGAGGTACAGAAAATGTCATCACCTTCACTTTGAGGTGTAAATTGGCTTGGTCATGTTGGAGTTTTACTAGTGAATGAGGGATGTACATTCAGACTTATAGGGTCATCTCCTTTAGGAGAGTCACCTTTTGTTTTGCTATCCCTTTTGGCCCTTTTCTGCCTAGGATCTTTGTCCTTGGCAGGGCTTGAAGCTTGGGTGGCTATGGGTTGCACAGGTGGAGTAGACCTTGCAGCCTCTTTCTTAAGATTTTCTTGATCATTGGTGGGGGATGAAATGGCTGAAATATTGACATATTTTGACTGTCTCTTCCTCTTTTTGAGTGGTAACCTTTTGGAAGAGGAAGGATTTGCAGTTGGGGGTTCAACCTCTAGGTATCACAAGATTATCAACTGGAGCATTAGGCTCAAGGTTTACCTGTGGTTGCACCGTTGGTGCACCCACTGGAGGTCTAGACACAGGTATGGGATGGTTAGTGTCCCTGCCTACAAAGCCTTTGTTCTTTTCATTTCTTGAAAGATATGAAAACAACTTTTCATTTGATACACTTAGTTGGTAAAGCTTATCTGAGGTTTTCAGGTTTGTATTAAACATTTTAGAATGTGTTGCAAAAACTTGGGATACATGTGGAAGAAATGAACATTGTTTGTGTTAGGGGTATATATTCAGGACGCTCACAGGAAGCTCGAATGATTCAGGAATCCTAACATTATCTGGGAATCCCCCTGATCCATGTATCCTGATTCATTTTTATTCGATGAACCACTATTATTTCCATGTGTTTATTTGATTACACGTACCATTGAGTAATCAACAACCTCCGAAAGACCTGCTCCAGCTATTGAAGAACGTGGAGTGAATGGGCGAATAGAGGTCTAACGGTGAAGTTAGTTGGAGAATAGGATCCCGAGAATCCCGGAATGTTTGTTATTCATGTAACTGTTATATAATTAAGGATTTTGTCGGTTTAGGAACACACAACTCGTACACACTCTAGCTCTGATAGTGCTTAATCATTGTAACACATAGTTCGATCGATCAAACCTCTAAAACTCTTGTACTTTTCAATTTCTTATCAATAAAACTGCTAGGTAGCAGGCTCTCGAGGTTTTTTTCCAGGATTCCTAGAGGCGCCCACCGTGGGGTAAGTGGTGCTTCATTCTAAAATTTCTATATCTCTTTCATTCAATTTGATCTCCACTCCAAAAATGTCAACTCAACAAAAGTCTGCTTCGGCCTATGTCTCATCCTCCATTCCTCCTCTTCCTCCTGCTCCAGGAAGCCAGAAGAAGACTAATGATCGACAGAAAAAAGTGGATGAGCAGCCGAGGCAAACGGATTATCCCGTGTTCATGGGATCCTAGGTTCAATGTGTTGATCCCGTTATCACTAACAATGATTTGTTTACTTTGATTACGCAGGTGAAAGGTCAGATGGATCAACAAGAGAAGGTTAACCACACGGTGATGATGGAAATTAAGGAGCTCAAGAATTCTAATAGACCTATGGAGGAACAAAGTCCCATGTTCCCCAGGCATCTCGACTTTCATGCCTTAGGATCCTCAGATCCGGTCCAATACAATTACAAATCGGTAGCAGGCTTTACTAAAGCCCCTATGATGACTTCCCAGGCTTCCAGATATGCGAGGTTTACTACTGGATTCTCATGAGCCACTCCACCGGAATCCTCACAGTCGCGACCCAAAGATTCTTAGACGTCATCATCGCTGGGAATCTCGGCGACGCAATCTCCAGGATATCCATTTCCTGCACGAAATCCAGGCCAGAACTGTCAGGGATATCAGCACCCTAACCTTTATGTTTCTGTATGAAAGTTTAGGACTACTTCTCCAGAAGTTCACGATGGAAATTTCTTCCCTATGTAGACGGCGGCAACTACGGAGCCGAGCATCCCAATGAGCTACAGATATGGTCCTAGGATCCCAGTCCAGGGTGCTTCTTATGACGCTAGTATTTACCCAAGTGTCGCTAGGGAGCTCCTAGATCAACTCCTTCTTCTTCAACAATTGCCCTCATTTCAGGGGTGATGAAGTCTCTTTCTATGATTTCTTGAACTTCTCTGATAGAGGCAAGAAGAGCTCCTGCATCTATCATAGTAAAGAGAAAGAGTTCCTTCAGGTTATCTTGTTGTGGGGCTACTGCAAGAATGTCAGCCATTGAGACCTTTTTTCATAATTCTTCTATTGTGAAAGGCTCTCTTCCCACAAAGTTGAATAACTTCAATCTTACCTCCTTGGGCACTCTTGTGTACCAGTCATACTCAGTAAACTCTTCTTCTTTGTAGGCCCTCTACCCCTCCAGTTTGGCAGCATCATCTTTATATGTGCCAAGTTCTTGTGGTGGAGTTGTGACTTTAGACTTTGAATCTTCACTTCTGGTAACACCTTCTTTTGCAGAAGTTATGTAAACTTGTATTCTCCCGATCTAGTGATTTGTACACCGAAAAATGGATCGAAAGAACACCGAAATGAAGAACACAAATCAAGTAAATAAACTCTGTTTATAGCTCAAATCGATTGATGATTACATGAAATAGACTCCTTTTTAGCATCTAATCAACAATCTAAATTCACTTCTCTCAAAGATTCAAGATGAAAAACTCCTCCCTATACAAATTCGAATCTGAGAAAACGGTTTCTTCAAGTCTCCTTTACCCGAACTCAAAACACATATATATATATATATATATACATATATATATATATATATATATAGTGAAAAGTTCATTGTAGACACCCTCATAAGTGTAGACATGTAGACACCCTTTTTTACCATTAGATCTCTTGATCTAGTGGTTGTGATAATTTCATTTTTTTCCCTTTTTTCCTTTTTCTAATTGTTCAGAGCATTTCACATGTGAAAGTGTCTACAATGAACCTCACCCTATATATATATATATACATGGAAGTCCAGTTCGGGACCACTTCGCTCCACTTCGTTTGTTCTAATCTTGAGTTTGTTTGCCATTCTTCCATCTTAAGTTCACTAGATTTTCTTCATAATATAATTTGTCATATGTGAGATATCATATATCACATATAAAACCCCCAAGTATAGGACAATTACAAAATCAACCCTATAACATTGATTTAACTATTTTAACTATATTAACTAACGACACTAACTAGAATACACACACGTCGCACATATTTTGCACTAACAAGTTACCTACTGATGCTTTACTTTCTTCAGTTCTTCACCCTGCAATTTCACAGTATGTGAAAGCAAAGTGAACTGTGTTTGTTAGTTTTGGTACAGAACCATTAATTCATCTATTGAGAGCTTGCTCTCCACTGGTTTGAAACCAGTATCCTTGAGCATAGAAGAACCATCAAGCCTAGCTTGATCATGTCCCTCACCCTGGTTTTCTTAGCTCCTAGGATTCCCAAACACATCTTCATTTACCTCAGGAACCACTAAAGCTACCTTTGGGTCAGAGGATGGCATGGTTTCCATGACTTGGGTCTTATTAATGTTACCACTATCCACTGGATCCAGTAGGGAACCAAGTGTAGTGGCAACCCTTTTCACATCAGCCATGTCTATACTCCTATGGCTGAACTCCTTGCCAAAGTGTGGTTGGGGTGAGTTTTCCTTGAATTTCTTCAACACATCTCCTACAAATAAGGTTTCTGGATATGGTGTATCATAAGAGGTACAGAAAATGTCATCACCTTCACTTTGAGGTGTAAATTGGCTTGGTCATGTTGGAGTTTTACTAGTGAATGAGGGATGTACATTCAGACTTATAGGGTCATCTCCTTTAGGAGAGTCACATTTTGTTTTGCTATCCCTTTTGGCCCTTTTCTGCCTGGGATCTTTGTCCTTGGCAGGGCTTGAAGCTTGGGTGGCTATGGGTTGCACAGGTGGAGTAGACCTTGCAGCCTCTTTCTTAAGATTTTCTTGATCATTGGTGGGGGATGAAATGGCTGAAATATTGACATATTTTGACTGTCTCTTCCTCTTTTTGAGTGGTAACCTTTTGGAAGAGGAAGGATTTGCAGTTGGGGGTTCAACCTCTACTGGTATCACAGGATTATCAACTGGAGCATTAGGCTCAAGGTTTGCCTGTGGTTGCACCGTTGGTGCACCCACTGGAGGTCTAGACACAGGTATGGGATGGTTAGTGTCCCTGCCTACATAGCCTTTGTTCTTTTCATTGCTTGAAAGATATGAAAACAACTTTTCATTTGATACACTTAGTTGGTAAAGCTTATCTGAGGTTTTCAGGTTTGTATTAAACATTTTAGAATGTGTTGCAAAAACTTGGGATACATGTGGAAGAAATGAACATTGTTTGTGTTAGGGGTATATATTCAGGACGCTCACAGGAAGCTCGAATGATTCAGGAATCCTAACATTATCTGGGAATCCCCCTGATCCATGTATCCTGATTCATTTTTATTCGATGAACCACTATTATTTCCATGTGTTTATTTGATTACACGTACCATTGAGTAATCAACAACCTCCGAAAGACCTGCTCCAGCTATTGAAGAACGTGGAGTGAATGGGCGAATAGAGGTCTAACGGTGAAGTTAGTTGGAGAATAGGATCCCGAGAATCCCGGAATGTTTGTTATTCATGTAACTGTTATATAATTAAGGATTTGGTCGGTTTAGGAACACACAACTCGTACACACTCTAGCTCTGATAGTGCTGAATCATTGTAACACATAGTCCGATCGATCAAACCTCTTAAACTCTTGTACTTTTCAATTCCTTATCAATAAAACTGCTAGGTAGCAGGCTCCCGAGGTTTTTTTCCAGGATTCCTAGAGGCGCCCACCGTGGGGTAAGTGGTGCTTCATTCTAAAATTTCTATATCTCTTTCATTCAATTTGATCTCCACTCCAAAAATGTCAACTCAACAAAAGTCTGCTTCGGCCTATGTCTCATCCTCCATTCCTCCTCTTCCTCCTGCTCTAGGAAGCCAGAAGAAGACTAATGATCGACAGAAAAAAGTGAATGAGCAGCCGAGGCAAACGGATTATCCCGTGTTCATGGGATCCTAGGTTCAATGTGTTGATCCCGTTATCACTAACAATGATTTGTTTACTTTGATTACGCAGGTGAAAGGTCAGATGGATCAACAAGAGAAGGTTAACCACACGGTGATGATGGAAATTAAGGAGCTCAAGAATTCTAATAGACCTGTGGAGGAACAAAGTCCCCTGTTCCCCAGGCATCTCGACTTTCATGCCTTAGGATCCTCAGATCCGGTCCAATACAATTACAAATCGGTAGCAGGCTTTACTAAAGCCCCTATGATGACTTCCCAGGCTTCCAGATATGCGAGGTTTACTACTGGATTCTCAGGAGCCACTCCACCGGAATCCTCACAGTCGCAACCCAAAGATTCTTAGACGTCATCATCGCTGGGAATCTCGGCGACACAATCTCAAGGATATCCATTTCCTGCACGAAATCCAGGCCAGAACTGTCAGGGATATCAGCACCCTAACCTTTATGTTTCTGTATGAATGTTTAGGACTACTTCTCCAGAAGTTCACAATGGAGATTTCTTCCCTATGTAGACGGCGGCAACTACGGAGCCGAGCATCCCAATGAGCTACAGATATGGTCCTAGGATCCCAGTCCAGGATGCTTCTTATGACGCTAGTATTTACCCAAGTGTCGTTAGGGAGCTCCAGAAGTTGAAGCATATGATATCAAGTGTTCCAGGGATCCTGAAACCTATTCCTAAGGTCCCCCCTGGAAAGTCACAAGATCTCTAGGTTCACTTGGTCGATTTCTCAAGTCGAGATTCTGAAATGCTTCCAGACTCCAAGCATGAAACTCTATGATGGAACCACAGATCCTGAAGAACACATGGCACATTATAGAGAGCGCATGGAGATCAACCCTATCCCAACAGAAATCAAGGAAGCATGTCTGTGCAAAGGCTTTGGTTCAACTCTAACAGGACCATCCATGAAATGGCTACCGAGCATCCCTCCTAACCCTATTACATCATTTTCTCATCTAGTTGACCTATTAACAATCAGTTTTCTTGCAGCAGAACCTTTGAGAAGCTCACATGTGACTTATATCGAGTAATCCAGAAGCCGGATGAGCCGCTCAGAGAATACATCGCCAGATTTGGACGAGAATCCCTCGAGATTCCTCACCTGGATATGGCGGCAGCTGTTGAAGCCTTCAAAATGGGGTTCCGAAAGGATTCCTGTTTTTATGATGGCCTTGTCATGACTCCTTGTAGGAATCTCGATGAAGCATGCATCAGGGCTCTGAAATTCATCCGTCTGGAAGATGACAAAAAGATCCACCAAAGGATAGATATTACCAAATATGATCCTAATGGTAAGAAGTCAGAATCCCCCGGGAAGCAGTATAGATCCCGACCATTTTCCTAACCAGACAACCAAAGATTCAATGTTGGGGACCAAGACGACGATGGGGAAAACTACCCTAAGGTATCTGAGTATTGTTTTTCTGTTGATATTGGTGGTTTGATGTGTGCAATGCAGGATTTTGGTGAAAAGGTAAGATGGCCTAGAAAGAATGATAAACAAGGATCATGGAAAGACAAAACTAAGTGGTGTGCTTACCACGAGGATTTTGGCCACCTAACTAATGAATGCATAGCACTTCGAAAGGAAATCAACTACTTGCTCAGCAAGGGGCATCTCAAGGAACTGCTAGGCAGGAAGAAGATCAAGACTCAGGAAGCCGACAAGATTCCTCAAGAGCAGCTTCTCCGCCTCAGGATGCTCAGATAATCAACTTCATATCAGGAGGCTCAGACATATGTGACACCTCCTATTCCTCAGCCAAAAAACATGCTAAAGAATCCAAATCGGAACTGGGCAACAGACCTGTACGGACATCCACCTTAACTCAAGACAAAGTCATATCCTTTGATGAAAGCGACTGTTCCAATGTTCAGGATCCCCATCATGATAGTCTTGTGGTTACTTTATATGTTGCTAACCATTTTATTTGTACGATCCTGATAGATAAAGGAAGCTCAGTGAACATAATCCGTCTCGATGTGCTCAAAAAGATGGGCATCCCAGAAACTGAAATAGTTGCAAAATCTTTAGTCCTAGTTGGCTTTAGTGGTGAAACTAAAAGCACCGTTGGGGATATCAGTTTACCAGTGTACATAGAGGGGTAAACTCTATGCAAAAATTTTGTGTTATAGATTCTCTCTCTTGTTGCAATATAATTCTTGGCAGGCCATGGATACACTAAATGAAAGTTGTCCCCTCAACTTATCATCAATGCATCAAGCTTCCCATACCTTGGGGAGTTGTAAGGATTGAAAGCGATCAGCAAGAAGCTAAGAATTGCTACTCGACTTCGATGAAGAACACCACCAAACTAACATAGGGATATCAATTACAAAAACAGCACATGAAGGACATGAAGGACAAGATGACAGGAGGACATGAAGGACAGGAGGACATGAAGGACAGGAGGACAGGGAGCCCTGAGAATCCTGAAATCAAGGTGCTCATCGGAACAGCATCCCAACGGATACTGAACAAGAACTGATTCAACTTCTGAAAGCCAGAACCTCAACTTTTGCTTGGAAGCATGAGGATATGATAGGTATCCCTAAACATGTTATTACTCATAAACTTGGTTTGGATCATTCTTTCAGGCCCATACAACAAAAGAGGAGAAAGTTTGCTCCCGAAAAGAATGCTATCATCCAGGAGGAAGTTGACAAGCTTCTCAAAACCAAGATGATCAGGGAAGTCAAATATCCTAAGTGGCTAGCAAATGTGGTGGTGGTCCAGAAGAAGAATGGGAAGTGGGGAGTTTGTGTTGACTACACATATCTGAATAAAGACTGTCCTAAGGATCCTTTTCCACTTCCACATATTGATGCAATGGTGGATGCCACAGTTGGTCACGAGATGCTCACGTTCATGGATGCCTCATCAGGATTCCAACAGATCCAGATGGAACCCTCTGACCAGGAGCATACAGCATTTATAACCCCAACAGGTATCTACTGTTATACAGCCATGCCTTTTGGTTTAAGATATACTGGTGCCACCTATCACAGGCTCGTCAATATAATGTTTAAAGAGCAACTAGGGGACATAATGTAGGTCTACATAGATGACATGGTGGTGAAATCCAAGAAGGCTAAAGATCATGTAAGGGATCTCCAAACTGCCTTTGACATCCTTGACCAATATAATATGAAGCTCAATCCCTCCAAGTGCCACTTTGGGGTGTGAGCTGGAAAGTTTTTAGGCTATATGCTTACTGAAAGAGGAATCGAAGCAAGCCCCAAGCAGATCAAAGCAATCTTAAATTTGAAGTCCATATCAAATGTAAAGGAGGTACGAAGGTGGACAGGAAGGATCGTAGCACTTAACAGATCTCAAGATCCTCAGAAAAAAAAGCAAGGATTTCTACGATATCCTGAGGAAAAACAAGAGGTTTGAGTGAACTGAAAGGCATGAAGAAGCTCTGAGATGCTTAACAGAATATCTGTCAGAAGCTCCACTATTAATGAAACCAGAAGATGGGGAGCCACTATATTTGTATCTTGCAGTATCCGAAAGCTCAGTCGGTGCAGTCTTAGTAAAAGACCACCAAGGTCAGTAGCATCCGGTA
>JBCNJP010000027.1:91550093-91587918 GCA_039602395.1 Deinandra increscens subsp. villosa
GAAGGCAGTGTGGTGGTTGGGAGGCCGCAACATGCGACTTTTCACACCCATCTAGTTACCATTTATTACGCTTCTCAACATACCCTTTTATTCAAAAAAAAAAAAGATAGATGGTAGTTAGCACGGCTCATGATTAATACTGAACATTGAATAAAATAATTAAAAACATGATTTTTTTTCATTGTTAAATTTAGTCTTTTCTGTATGTAGTTAAAACGTTTATAATAAACTTTATTTAAGTAATTTAAAGATAAATTTAGTCTTTTCTATATGTAGTTAAAATGTTTAAAATAAACTTCATTTAAGTAATTTGAAGATAGAGGTTATATTCAATAAAACCAACTGGCCGGTCTGTAGAGAAATAAAAAAATTTGTAAGAATCGAACAGTGGTGTGAAGAAATCTATATATCTATATCTATATTCTATATACTATATAAAAGAAAAGATTGATGCTGAGGTGGCATCACCACATCCACCCTCAACATCAATTTCCCGCCTAAATGACCCCTTAATAAATCACGGATCTTATCAATTACCCGACTCATCCATAGCATATCCGTCTCATCTAAAAACCCTAATCACCTCATTTCCCTCATTCACCAACAATCATCGGCCATTCGTTTTCTCCATCCTCTCAACTATCGAAGAACAATCACGCCAAGATCGATTGCAGGTAACTATCAATGCTTTAAGATTTCATATCCTGTACACAAAATCATCAATTCCTTATATAACAAAATCGTTTTTTTCTATATTGGATCTGAAAATCATCGTTGCCTCCTTCTTCTGTGCTCTCCAACAGATCAATGCGGAATCTTGCAATTAATCGATCCAGGTAAACTAAGTCCTTCGTCGATTACATATACGATTCAGATTAACCTTTTCTCTTTAGTCAATTGTGCAAATCAGCAGGTTCTTTTTTAGGGTTTACTATCTTCCGAATTCATTCAATATTCTGTAAGTATACTAATTCTTCGTTTGTAATTCAAGACTTATGTTTACTAAATTTGTTCTTTATTGAATTTGTGGTTTATGATGATTTTTTGCTTTAGACATTCACGATTTTGATTTCATTGTTCCATGAAATTTTAGTTGTTCTGCGAAATTTATCCCTTAAAATTTGATTGTTCAACAATTTTTATGGAATTTGTTCAATAATTGTGATTGCTTATTAGGTGAACATGGAATAGCATAGAGACTTTGCTTTAACATGGTTAATCTATGTTTTAACATGGTTAATCTATGTTGCTAGAGGTAGAGAACACAAAAAACACAGTTATAGACAATTATTACCATCAACATCTTGATTATCCCCAAATTCACTTAAATGTTAGAAGGTAAGCCTTTTGTATACATATTCCCGGCTATCTGTGTAAATTTTATAGGGTTCTTCCATGGGAATCACAAGCAGATGTTTTGTTCATTATTGACTGGTTCTGTAAGATCCATTTCGTGTTTGCATCTTAATTCAGTTGGGTTTTATACTTATTCACCTATTGGTTTGCTTCTGCCAGTTGTTGCTCATGATGGTTAGCTTCATGGAGCTTAATGGAGGCTACTAAAGTCCCATCCATATTTTACACAGCTAAAATCAACTGTGTAAATCAATTTCTCCCTACAATAGGTGAATAAGTATGTCTCTACAAAGGCATTTGTTACGTTTTTACATTTTTAAATGTTGATGATTTTTCTACAAATGTTTTGGTAATTTTAGATGACTAATATGCAAACCAAGATGAAATTGTTACGTTTGCTGGTTCACTTTCAGATTTAAATGAGGATCTCCAAGTTGTATTAATACAGATCGGAAAATAAGCAAATCATTGTAATCGTTACGTTTGCTATATATAAGGTATGAATTATATGACAGCTTCTTTACATTATAATTGTTGTTTGCACATGCAATAGTTTTCCAAAATATAATGCTGGTTATCTTAAATATGCTATAGTGTACATGCCTGAATTAGAGGTGTTTGCATCTTAATTCAGTTGGGTTTTATATTTATTCACCTATTGGGTTGCTTCTGCCAGTTGTTGCTCATGATGGTTAGCTTCATGGAGCTCAATGGAGGCTACTAAAGTCCCATCCATATTTTACACAGCTAAAATCAACTGTGTAAATCAATTTCTCCCTACAATTGGTGAATAAGTATGTCTCTACAAAGGCATTTGTTACGTTTTTACATTTTTAAATGTTGATGATTTTTCTACACATGTTTTGGTAATTTTAGATGACTAATAAGCAAACCAAGATGAAATTGTTACGTTTGTTGGTTCACTTTCAGATTTAAATGAGGATCTCCAAGCTGTATTAATACAGATCGGAAAATAAGCAAATCATTGTAATCGTTACGTTTGCTAAATCTAAGATATGAATTATATGACAGCGTCTTTACATTATAATTGCTGTTTGCACATGCAATAGTTTTCCAAAATATAATGCTGGTTATCTTAAATATGTTATAGTGTACATGCCTAAATTAGAGGTGTTAAATTTAAGTAAAAATTCTCTTGAGGATTAAGATACAAGGTCTGTATAGTTTATGTTTTCAATAAATTACGACTCATGTATACAATCTAAAGTCTGACATGCCATCTTATAGTTTTAGGATTTTCGTTTCATAATTTGCTAGATTTATAGATATATTAAATTGTCAATCGTACTCACTTCCATAAGTTTCTTTTGTGATTTCTGTTATGTTTTTAATTGTCCTCGATCAACATGTTTTAGGTAATCTTTCTTACTTACATATTGTTGTTAGTCCAACCTTTTATGATTTATGATTTATGATTTCGTTTTCTTTGTTAGTCCAAACTTTAAACTTTTTAGTAATCATGATTGTTCATACTTGCTGTTATATATTCACAGTTTTACTATATTGATGTTCACTGAACATTGAACTAATGATTTGTTCTTCATTTATTTTTTCCGGTCTCTCATTCAATTTTGTTGGTTTCTTATGGTTTGTTAATCGATTGGTATTTGATTTTGTGTTTATATGAAACCTAAATGTCGATTATTTGTTTCCTGTGTTATGAATGCGATCCAATTTTTGATGGTTTTTGCTTTTTATTATCCCTTTTCAATCATGGAGTTGAAATGCTTAGTTGAGTATACTATGAATATATCATATGCACAACTGATCATTCCTGTTGATTGGTTCCTTTTGTTTTTATTGTGTTGATTTGTATGTATATAATTCAACAATGAAAAAAACTATTTGAGGTTTAAGTGTTTGTAATTGGAAGTGGTATGATTCATCTATAATAATTACTTCATATATTTCCCGTTTGATCATTGTTTGAGATGATTCATCTGCAATTATATTAGGCTACTAAATTGAAGTGCTTGAAATGGTTATTCAATCAATGTTTGATCATTGTTTGAGATGATTCATCTGTAATTATATTAGGCTACTAAATTGAAGTGCTTGAAATGGTTATTCAATCAAATAATAAATATTGATGTATGAAGTGCTTGAAATGGTTATTCAATCAATGTTTGGTCATTGTTTGAAATGATTCATCTATAATTATATTAGGCTACTAAATTGAAGTGCTTGAAATGGTTATTCATTCAATATTAAATATTGATGTATATTCTAAATCTTATACTTTCATATCACCATTTAAAATTTCCTATATTCATAATGATATATTCTTTACACGGGTCATTAATGGCAGCAAAAGTGGCAATACATCAGATCCAACCATCCACACTACCAGCGGACGTGAAAGCCAGGGTGATTCGCAAATGGTTAATCTACAAGCGTCGCAAATGAGGCAGTTACCTACTAATTGACAAGCAAGTAAGCATCAACAACTCAATAAATAAATACCTTCAAATGCTATCATAATTATACTATTCATTTCCATTTAAATTCAATAGAAGACAATTTTCGATTGCGGTCGCAAGTGAGGCAGTTACCTACTAATTGACAAGCAAGTAAGCATCAACAACTCAATAAATAAATACCTTAAATTGCTATCATAATTATACTATTCATTTCCATTTAATTTCAATAGGAGACAATTTTCGATTGCGGTATGTTTGGGAATGGCAGTTAACAAAAGCCAAGGTCAGTCACTTTCAAGAGTTGGACTCTATTTAAAGAATCCATGCTTTAGTCATGGTCAGCTTTACGTTGCATTATCAAGGGTTAAAACATGGATGGACTAAAGCTTCTCATATTGGATGAAGACGGAAAAGTGACAAACAAAACATCAAATGTTGTTTACAAGTCTGTATTTTCAAATTTGTAATTTTTTCCTTTAATTTCAATTATCGAATTACATTTATTATAATGTGTTATTATAAGTATTAATTTTTTAAAAATCCGCTCGTGCATGGCACGGGTATCAAAAGCTAGTAAGATATATATATAAACCACTAGGGCAATCGAAAAATTGTTACAAGATTTGGTTAGGTATGTATAAATCATATGTTATTCAACGATTGCAAGCTGCCACACATGTTCTGGTTGTTGACCGTGTCAATAATATATAGCAATAATATATAGGTAATTGATCCTAAAAAAATCAAATGTTGAAATGGCTTTTTATTACAAAACATACATTCAAGAAAAGGTTATATTATCTAAGGGTAAAGTTCTAGTACAAACCAATATTATTGTAAGAACTTAAGAACTAATGTAAGAACCATTAAATTTCAATTGGATTAAGGTTATTTACATAATATTTATGCTTCTTCTTCTTTTTCCCTTCATGTCTATACACATTATGACAACTTAACGACCTAAAAAACAAAAAACTAAACAAAAATCTTTTTTTTTGTTTTTTTTTTGTAAATCCGACTATGTTGCATATATGTAACAAATGAAAATATATAATGTTGCATATATGCAACATATGAAACACATATAATGTTGCACATATGCAACATATGAAACATATAATGTTGCATATAAAACATATGAAACATATTTATGTTGCATATATGCAACATGGTATGTTGCATATAAAAACATATGAAACATATCATGTTGCATATATGCAACATTGTATGTTTTATATGTTGCATATATGCAACATTGTATGTTTTATATGTTGCATATATGCAACATAGTCGGACAGACAAAAAAAAAACTTTTTTTAAGTCATCGGGTGGATATGGGTGAATATACGTGAAATTAAATTTAAAAGAATATCAAATTACGCAAAAAAACTTTATTTGAAATAATTTTCCTTGGTTCTTACAAGTTTGTACAATAGAAAACAAGATATCTTTACCATAAATGTAGTGGATGAATTAAAAAGAAAGGGCAAAATTACTTAATTATCCCTCATTTAAGTTGGTTCTTAAGTTCTTACAATAGATAATGGTTCTTACATGAACTTTACCCTATTATCTAATGCACGTGGTTGAATTAATGCAGCTAGTTGTGGTCACTTTGAAGAGGCGTAGTCATCCCTTTGTGAATCGAGTTGATCACAAATCAAAAAATAAAATAAATAAACATATTAATTCATGCATTTGATAAATGATAGTGTTCCTAGAATCAAAAAGTTGTCTCCGTCGTGTATTACTTTTATTAGTTGATGATGATGGTCTACCAAGTTTCTTAGAAGAAAAATCCGGTATATGAGCAACAGGAATTAAACTCCTGTTCTCATTCTCTTTGCAAAACACAAATCGATAACTTTGTTAAGAGATATCCAAACAAATTCTTTAATACGCAACATATATTTTGAAGAAAACGATAATAGCGAATTTCTTTCACGATGGTATTAATAACAACTACTAGGACTTGTTTCAGTGGTTATTGACGATAAGGGGAGACTTAGAACTGAGAGGTTAACTAAGAGTTACAAATTCGATCCTGAGCTCCCAGGTTTTACCATCCGGCCGCTTACGGAGTGTTGGAATTTTAGAGAAAAGCTAGTGAAAAATGGTTTTTTTTTTTCATTAAGTGTGAAAATGAGTTTTTCATCAACTTTGGACTAAAATAAAATACAGATAACATAGGTTGTTGCCTCTGTGTTTTATGGGTTTGTGTAGTACGTTGTGAGGGCTTTCCAACGCATTAAACCACGTCCAAATCCGAGTTCGTATGAATGACATATCGATGCTCAAAGTTGAGGGTTTAACGCTGTTAAAGCTGCGAAAATAAGAGGGAAAATACTAAGTATAGCATAAGAACTCATCCGACATTGGTTGGGGGATGAAACCAAAAGTGGTTTATAAGGTGGGAACCTTACCAACTATTTTTTCCTCTAGTAGGACACATCCCTTGTATCATGAGGGGCGCACTCGCACACGCACGCGTACGCACATGTCGTTGGTATATGAGGCGCAATGTGGCGCTTTGATGGCGTACTTTGCACTTCGCCCGCTTGAGAGCCGCCTTATTGTTTTTGAGTTCAACCGGAAGTTGGTCCGGTTGGAGACCAGACGGAGAAGTTCAAGCGGAATGTGAGTTGAACCGGAAAACAGGTTCAAGCAGACCTGTGTGGTCCGGGCGGAACTGAGTTCAACCGCAAAATGTTCCGGTTGAAGTTCAAGCGGAATAGTTGAACCGGGAACAGTTCAGGCGGAACCTGTGTGGTTCAAGCGGACCTGTGTGGCTCCGCTGTTCAAGCGGAAACGCGTGTTCCTCCGGATTGACAGCTGGAAACGCGTTTTTTTAGCTAATTTAGGTAATTCCGTGTTAATTAGAAATCAATTTGCATTAAAAACATTTAATGCAAAGTTTGACTACAAATTATTTTAGAGTGCTCTTCAAGACTTCCACCACTATATATACAGCCTCATTAGGTGAGGCTAAACCACCAGAATTCACAGAATTCTTCATCTCTCTAATATTCTCTCTTCTTCTTCTTCTTCCAATCTTCATCCTGTTCGTCAGGTTCTTCGAGACCTCAAAGGTATTTTCAAGCTTAGAGTTATCCCGGCCGTACAATACGGTTTAGGCGATTGTACCCTGGGAAACGAAAGGGATCTTCGGTACACCCGGAATTTGTTTTAAGGGACCCGGGTTTTGACCCGAAGCCTTCGCCAAAAGTTTTTCCGTCTTTCATCCTTTAACAAAACTTCTTTCAAAACCTCTTTCAAAGTTATTTAACAATTGTTTTCAAAACCATCATTAAAACCTTCTGTTTGTTTTTTCTTAATTAAATTTGTTTGCATGTTTCTTTCTTTTGTCGTTTCTCTTGTAAGCATTATTTCATTTCCTTTGTAATTGTACTGTAAGATATTTCTTTTATTCGGACTACTTGTGTCGTACCTATGTGTTGAACAGCCTCGTGGACTCATTGTATAATGTCTACTCGGTGTTTAAGACTTCCAAAGAATTGTGGGAGTCTTTAGACAAGAAGTATAGAACGGAGAATGCTGGCACGAAGAAATTCGTGGTAACCCGTTTCTTGGACTATAAGATGGTTGATAATAAAACCGTGATGAGTCAAGTCCAAGAACTTGAAATTATACTACATGAGGTCCACGCAGAGGGTATGTCCCATTGTGAGACATTTCAAGTGGCGGCAATTATTGAAACGCTTCCGCCTTCGTGGCTTGAGTTTAAGAACTATCTTAAGCTCAAAACAAAGGCAATGACCGTTGAGGATCTCATTGTCCGTCTTCATATTGAGGAGGACAATAAGACTGCTAAAAAAGTCACCATCATGCAACCTTCGGCTAAGGTGAATATGGTGGAGGTTGGTCAGTCTTCCAAAGGCAAGTGAAAGAGTGGGGCCAATGCCAAAGGCAAAGGCAAAGCAGCGGAGCACTTGGAACCGAAGAAAGGGGTTGTGAATAAGAAGCCTCTGAATTTTTCAGGAAAGTGCTACAACTGTAGGGGGCATGGTCATCGGGCGGATCAGTGCCCGAAGCCACAACGTGGGTGCGCTCACATGTTGGAGGATGACATGCCACTGGTGGCCATAATCACGGAGGTGCATGCCTTCATATCTGAAGTCAACATTGTGGGGAAGAACCCTGGCTGGTATGTTGACATCGGTGCCACCCGCCACGTGTGTGGATACAAGTCCCTCTTTAGTACGTTTAAAGAGGCGAAGGGAACCGAGAAGCTTTATATGGGGAATAAAGCTACTGTCGACATCATGGGTGAAGGCAATGTGGTCTTGAAGTTCACTTCTAAGAAGGAACTTACGTTGAGAAACTCTCTGTACGTGCCAGAAATTAGGAAGAATCTCGTTTCTGGATGGTTGCTCAACAAGTTTGGATTTCGCATCGTGATCGAGTCTCATAAGGTCGTGTTGACCAAAAACGGCATGTTTGTAGGCAGGGGCTATGCCCAAACTCTATGTTTAAGTTGTCTACCATGGTTATTAATAAAATGGCAAAAGCCTCCTCTTCTACTTATATGATTGAGTTTTATGATTCAAATATGTGGCATGGTAGATTAGGACACGTCGATTTTAATTCAATACGCCGTTTAATGAATTTAAAATGTTTTCCAAATTTTAAAATAGACTCGAATTCAAAATGCGAAACTTGTGTCGAATCCAAACTTACAAGATCATCGTTTAAATCAGTTGAACGAATAACCGAACCCCTAGACTTAATTCACACTGATATGTGTGACTTGAAAGTCGTCCCCACGCGTGGTGGCAACAAGTACTTCATCATATTTATTGATGATAGTACAAGATATTGCTATGTATACTTACTTAAGACTAATGATGAAGCATTAATAAACAAGTTTGTCTTGTTTAAGAACTTGGTTGAGAATAAATTCACCAAGAAAAGCAAGGTTTTGCGGAGTGATAGAGGAAGTGAATATGTTTCACCGTTTGCGGACTTATGTGCACAAAGTGGAATTGTCAATGAGACCACCGCACATTATTCTCCACAATCCAATGGCATTGCAGAATGAAAGAACCGTACATTGAAAGAGATGATGAATGCCATGTTGAATAGTTCTGGGATGAGCCTAGACATCTGAGGGAAACCATTTTGACGGCTAACATTCTTTTAAATAGGATACCCCGCAAAGATAAGGATAATACTCCTTATGAATTATGGACGGGTATAACGCTATCCTACAAATACCTGAAAGTGTGGGGGTGCCTAGCTAAAGTACTAGTTCCTTTGCCTAAGGTGCAAAGGTTAGGACCCAAAACTGTGGATTGTGTGTTCATTGGATATGCAGAAAACATTAGTGCATACCGGTTTCTTGTCCATGACTCGAAAAATCCCGATATACACGAAGGCACTATCACGGAATCAAGGAATGCTTCATTCTTTGAAAATGTATTCCCGTGTTTGTCACGAGAACACGCGAGTTCATTGACACCATTGGTTGGTGACGAGACTCGTGAAAATCCATTTGTTGGTGACGAGGTTCATGAACAACCACGTGTTGGTAACGAGGGTCATAAACGACCTACATCTAATGAGGGTGAGCTTAGACGAAGTAAGCGAAAAAGGGTTGGAAAATCCTTTGGACCTGACTTCACGGCTTGCATGGTTGAGGGTGATCCCAATACCTACCGCGAGGCGGTAACCTCTTCAGATGGGCCTTAATGGAAAGAAGCCATCAAGTGTGAGATAGAGTCTATCTTGCAGAACCACACTTGGGAGCGTGTCGATCTTCCTAATGGTTGCAAACCACTTGGATATCGGTGGATATTCAAGAAGAAGTTGAAAGCCGATGGCTCCATTGACAAGTATAAGGCGAGGCTAGTGATTAAAGGATACAGACAAAAGGAGGGTCTGCATTACTTTGATACTTACTCATGTAAAGACCGCGTTTCTAAACGGTGATTTAGATGAATAGATCTACATGGAACAACCCGAGGGTTTTACCGCTCTTGGCCAAGAATGCAAGGTGTGTAGACTCGTCAAGTCTTTGTATGGCTTGAAGCAAGCTCCTAAGCAATGGCACCAAAAGTTTGACCGTGTCATGCTTGACAACGGATTCAAAATAAATGAGTGCGACAAGTGTGTCTATGTGAAGGACACACCTAGAGGATATGTGATCCTATGTCTCTATGTAGATGACATGCTTATCGTTGGGAATGATGATAAGATGGTCAAAGCTACTAAAGACATGTTGAAAGCGAGATTTGACATGAAAAGACGTAGGGCTCGCAGATGTGATACTCGGTGTAAAAATATCAGAACCCCAAATGGTATTGTCTTGAGTCAATCTCACTATGTGGACAAAATTCTTGAGAAGTTCAATGCAGGAGATAAGAGTGTGTCTCAAACTCCAGTTGATACTACCCTTCATCATGCTAAGAATAGAGGAAATGGGTTGCTTAGTTGGAGTACTCAAGGGTGATTGGCAGTCTAATGTATCTTATGACATGTACCAGACCAGAGTTGGCTTATGATGTGAGCAGACTAAGCCGGTACATGAGTAATCCATGCGCGGTACATTGGAGAGCAATGACTCATTTACTAAGGTACTTAAGATACACGAGAGACTATGGAATGCAAACTACCCGAGACCATCAGTTATCGAAGGATACTGCGATGCGAATTGGATTTCGGATATGAAAAATTCTAAATCAACAAGCGGGTATGTGTTCACGCTTGGTGGCGCGGCTATTGCTTGGAAATCGGCTAAGCAAACTGTTATAGCTGTTGGGTTTTACAGTGGGTATCCGGGTTGCCCGTTTTAGTTTTTACCGAATAAATTAACAGCCTAATTAATCAGATTAATTGCGTAGCGGAAAATAAGTTTTACAACGCGAATAGAGTAAAAACCGTAGACATGATCTGATCACCGTGTACGCGTAAATACTGAAAAATAAATTTAAACAATCTAAACAATTTAGATATACCTTGGCGAAGTCCGAACAACCGTTCGAGACACCGGGGTTCGACGAACTGGCGCTAGGGCAAACGGTAACGCCCGACTCGAATCTGCTAGTCAAATCTTCAACCGACTTTGAAGACGGCATCTCGGGCACCACAGGCGCGTTCATCTCATGAACGGGCGGTGGTGGCGGTAACGAAACCATGCTATGTATCATATCATTCCAGTCGAACGGTTCCGTCGTGCATGGCGACGAAACCGATGCAATATCGATTTCGTCCAACACGCGTGGAAGCGACGAACGTAGTGGCGTGACGGCGGCGGCATACAATGGAGCCGGCCACTTAGGGTTTTCACCCGGTTCGACGGTCGCGGCACGAGACGGTTCAAACAACGGTCTTGATGGCGCGGGTAAAGCTAGAACCACCTCGCGGTGGTCCTCGCCAAAATCTCGGCGGCGACTAAGGCACGGGCCGCGGCGGCGACGACGATGGCGGCTACCCTCTCATTGGCGGCGGCGGCTCGAGCGGCGGCAACGGTTGTTTCCAACTTCATTGCGGCGGCAATCAACCTTGGATCTCTTTTCACCATTATAGCGGCGGCGAGCGACAGATGGTGGTGGTTTGGGGTTGCGCCGAAAAGAGAAGGAGAGAAGGGGAGGAGGGCTTGTGACGGCTAAGGGAGGGAGGAGAGAGGGAGGAGATCGCGATTAGGGTTCTCCTAATCTCCTCCCTTCCTTTTAAGCATTTTCGATGGCTTGATGGGCAAGCAAAGCCCATCGCGATCTTAAAGCCTTTTAGCCCAATGATTAACTAGTCCGTTAACCGGTAACGACTAGATAATCATTCGCCGATAATTCTCGTAAACGTTTTACGAATTATTGTTTCGTTACGTTAAATAAATAACAATTATTTATTTAAACCGTTTGATTTAATTAATTAACATTTAATTAATTATTAGTTCGTTGACACCGGTGTAACTCTTCCGGGTCGAAACCGGGTCGGTTACGCTAAGGGTCGGGTTAGGAAATCTAATATCCAACAATCTCCCACTTGGACTGATCGCGACACATTAGCGTTGTAGTCAGAGGCACTCTAGCTATGCATGGCTACACTAACCAGTTTCGACACTTTAAGTCGACAGCCAAAGTATATCTGATTGTAAAGCAAGCAGATCGAGGACTTATGGTAATCTTTGTCATATGTTCCTTTCTGTTCTAGACATGGATGAATAATGAGACATGGACTCTCATGTATTAGATTCATTGATTACATTCTCGTTATCCGATTCGAAGTGTACCAATCAAACACACAGTAAGTTTGGGTGAGGCCTCACACTTCACACTTGGAATCAACGAGGGCGCCTTTATGTCTATCTATTGCCGAAGCAATAGTACGAAATCCCTTCTTGAGGCATACAACTCCCACTGAACTTTAGATCTATTCCCCAAAGTAGCCCTATTGATGGCAGTTACGCGACATCGAGAAACTACAATCGAAGAACAGTCTGCAGTAAACGAGAGTTCCAGTATACGTCTGAGGTCTAAGGAAACATTTAGAGCATACCAATAATCAAGCAATCAAAACTTCCATGATTGAATTGCTTGACGCGAGTTACGTCCAACGTCATTCTCTAATGAGGTCTGTGACTTTAAACGTTAAACCCCTTTAAGGTTCAAAATCAGAGTAGTCTTGATTTAGAGCCGTTCCCATGTCTCTAATCGACTACGGACATTTAGAACAATATCAACAATTGTTCAGGGATGATTAAACGTATTAACATCGAACACAGTTATGAAATTCCATATTGCATTTACCGATGGAATATGAATAGTATAGATAACTGTTATATGTTCGTACACCCAAATACTAAATCAAAACATGTCTTTAGCTAATCTAAGCCCTATCGCTTCTCTGTGACGATCATGAGTCTCGTGAGTCATGGGCTTTGTAAAGGGATCAACTAAGTTTTGATATGTGTCTACTTTGCATATCTTTATTTCATTTCTTTCAACTACTTCTCTTATGTAGTGAAATTTCCTCAGGACGTGCTTGGCCTTCTTATGAGACCTTGGCTCTTTGGCTTGAGCAATAGCGCCTGTGTTATCGCACATCATCTCGATGGGTTGCTTAACGCTTGGAACCACATCGAGATATGTGATGAACTTCTTCATCCATACTGCTTCCTTGGTAGCTTCTAAGGCGACTATGTATTCAGATTCAGTAGCGGAATCAGCCACTACTGACTGTTTGGTGCTACACCACGAAACAACCCCTCCATTGGTGAATACGTATCCGAACTGCGAGCGAGAGTCATCTCGGTCAGTCTAAAAACTAGCGTCGGTGTAACACTTTACAGCGAGCTCATCAGTTCCTCTATATACCAAAAACATCTCACTCGTGTTTCTTAGGTATTTCAGGATGTTCTTTACAGCAGTCCAGTGAGCTAGACCGGAACTCTGTTGGTATCGACTTGTCAGACTCAATGCAAACGAGACATCCGGTCGAGTGCAGAGCATGGCATACATAATTGAGCCTATAGCAGAAGCAAATGGGATCTAAGCCATTTGGTTGATCTTCTTCTCCGTTTGAGGAGATTGAGATTTGTTCAAGATAGCACCCTTTGTCATAGGGACGACTCCTTTCTTAGAGTTGCTCATGTTGAACCGTGCTATAATCTTGTCAATGTATGTACTTTGACTGAGACCCAAAAGCCGCTTCGATCGATCTCTGTGAATCTTAATTCCCAGAATATAAGCGGCTTCCCCAAGATCCTTCATAGCGAAACAAGATGATAGCCATACCTTAACCTCGTTAAGCCTGGGGATGTTGTTTCCTATGATCAGTATATCATCCACATACAATATGAGGAATGATATAGCGTTCCCACTTGCCTTTCTATAAACACACGGTTCATCTTCGTTTTGAGCAAAGCCAAACTCCTTGACTTTTTGGTCAAAGCGAATATCCCACCTTCGAGATGCTTGTTTAAGTCCATAAATAGACTTATTCAGTTTGCAAACCCTATTTGGATATTTAGGATCGACAAAACCATCAGGCTGAACCATGTAGACATCCTCAGTGAGTTGTCCGTTCAGGAAAGCGGTTTTGACATCCATTTGCCATATCTCATAGTCATGGTATGCGGCTATGGCAAGCAATATCCTGATCGACTTGATCATGGCCACGGGCGAGAAGGTTTCATCATAGTCAATCCCTTGGGTTTGAGTGAAACCTTTCGCAACAAGCCGTGCCTTATAGGTTTGCACCTTTCCATGCATGTCAGTTTTTCTTTGAAAGATCCACTTGCTCCCTACTGCCTGAGAACCGGGGGTAGCTCAATCAAGTCCCATACTTGATTGTCACGCATGGATTGCATCTCGGCGTTCATGGCTTCAAGCCATTTGTCAGATTCGGGATCTGACACAACAGCTTTGTAATTAGTAGGTTCGTCATCTGAGTCAGCTACTAATAGGACATCGGGACCTTCTAGATGCCAGAGGTATCTATTAGGTGCCTTGTGTGTCCTTTCGCTCCTACGAACGCTTGTGTTTTCGTCTGATGGGGCGACAACCACTTGTCGGTCAGACCCAGCGACTGTCTCAGGGTTTTGTGTTTCTCGAACTTCTTCGAGATCCACTGGATCACTATTGGTTCCTTTGTTGAGAAACTCTTTCTCAAGGAACTTACCCTTCCTTTTGATAAAAACATTGTTTCCATCAGGATGGTAAAAGTAATAGCTAGTATTACGATAGTATCCGATGAAAATCACCTTTTCACCTCGAGGATCAAGCTTGTTATCAGATTCGCTAGTGACATATGCTTCGCATCCCCATACCGTGAGGTAAGAAAGATTAGGAGAAGAATTGTGCCATATCTCATATGGGGTCTTATCCACTTTCTTAGTCGGTGCCAGATTTATTAGGCGAGCGGCGGTCAAGAGAGCAAAACCCCAAAAGGAGTGGGACAAGTTAGTCCTGCACATCATCGATCGAACCATGTTTAACAAGGTTCGATTTCTCCTTTCACTAACACCATTCAACTGTGGCGTACCGGGAGGAGTGGGTTGTGAAATAATTCCACAAGCCTTGAGATGATCGAGGAAATCATTGCTAAGATACTCACCACCTCTATCTGATCGAAGTATCTTAATAGTTCGATTTAGTTGATTTTCTACTTCGTGTTGAAACTCTTTGAACTTGTCAAAAGTTTCGTGCTTATGTTTCATCAGATAGACATAAGCATATCTGCTATAGTCATCTATGAAAGATACGAAATAGCGTTCCCGATTTCTCGTTTCAGTCCGAAAGGGCCAACACACATCAGTGTGTATAAGTCTTAACAGATTATTAGCCCGTTCACCAACATGTGTGAAGGGTGACTTGGTCAGTTTTCCAGATAAGCATGATTCGCATTCACCGAAGGTATCTGCATCAGTGGATTCGAGAATCCCTGCAGATTGAAGCTTCTTAATGCGAGCTTTGCTTATGTGACCTAGTCGATGATGCCACAACGATGATCGTTATCAACTTTGTTTCGTTTAGAAACATGATAGAGTTGATCTTGCGTTTGAACAATTATCTCATATATACCATGTCGAGGTTTAGCCTCGAAATAAAAGATATCGTTAAAGTAGGTAAAAATGGAATTTCCATTAAACTTGTACTTAAAACCTTGTTCAAATAGGGAAGAGACAGAAATAATGTTTCTGGACAATCCAGGAGCATATAAACAGTTATCTAGAGTAACTACAAGACCGGTAGGACATGTAAGAGAATATATGCCGGTAGCCAAGACCGGGACTCTTTTTCCATCACCAACGATGAGCTCCATACCGCCTTGTTCTATCTTCTTCCACTTCTCAGGTTCCTGCAAAACATTTACAATGTGAAACCACATCCGGTATTAAATACCCATGCATTGGAGGAAACAGTGAAAAGTTCAATAACATTTATTGACATACCTGATGAGCAACCCTTACCGGGGTTTCTAGTCATCTTGATCTTAGCAAGGTAGACGGGGCAGTTACGTTTCCAGTGGCCCATCTGATTACATTCAAAGCATTGACGCTCCTGAGGAGGAGGCGCCAATGATTTCTTGCCCTTGGTCTCTTTGACCTTGTTCTTGGTCTTGGTGATACCTGTATCAGCAACTCTGAGCACAGTCGGTGTGGTCCTGATCTTGACATTTGGAAACAATGTCAGAACCTCATCTAAAGTCTGAGCCGAGCAATTTACCGCATGCAAGCGATAATGCTCGGGTAAAGATCCGAGGACTACATCAAGAGCTATCCCCTCAGGAATGGAGTAGCCGAGGTCGATCAGTCTGTCACGATACCCCCTTCATAATCATGACATGATCATAAGCAGAAGAATTAGGCGACATGTGGCAGTTCAAAAAATGTTGAAGTGCCCTACATCGTTCACCCCTCTGGCTCAACTCAAACATATCTTTGAATTTTCTCATGATCTCATACGCTCCCATGTCAGTAAAGTTATACCGAAAATCCGGTGTCATGCTAGATAACATAAGCTCAGTGACTTCCCTAGAGTCATCACTGTGCTTCTGGATTTCCATCCGCGAGCAGTCGTTTAGCAAGTAAGACGGCGTGCTCGGGATGGGTCGGTCAAGAACATACAGCTTTCCAAAAAGCTTCAAGATGTTCCTCAGGAGGGTTTGCCATGATAAGAAGTTCGTCTCGGTGAATGGGTCCAGAGATACCATTGAACTTAGAGGAACTGTGTTTTCATTAGCCTTCTGAAATAATGCAAAGTAATTTTAAATTAGTATTTTCGGTGTAAACCATTTTCTTATATAAATTGGTAAGATTTATTAAATAAGAAAATTGAGAATTCAATTAGACGATTTTACTTGAGACCGCCAAATGAGCGTCAGGAGCAAACTCATGTAACCAAACTGACAACGGTTATCAATCGCGAAGTCTCAGTCTCGACTCTCATTTATGAGGCCGCATAATATAATAAATTATATTTTGCGACACGTTTAGCCTCATCCATGCCCACTTTGTCTATATACATTCATAGTGCGGTGTTGAAATACTCCAACACTACAAACATACATAAAGAAAGCGATAGTAATCCCAAATGGTCAATGTGGCTGGCACGGTGTTGAAATACTCCAATGCCCCCACCCTGGAAGGTACCCTCGGCACCAAGTGCGGTGTTGAAATACTCCAACACTGATGCTCCGGTCAATACGTTCCAAGTTAGACTTGATTTTGGACGGCATGAACTTTCAATTTTATTATTTTACCAGATAGGAATATTAAAACCAATTTTAATATTTAAGTGATCGTTAGACACAAACGATAGACCCTATCTTCACTCGGGACAATTATTTTAAATCACCTATTTAAAATATCTAAGTGTCGCGAATGGTCAATTGTGTGTTAACGACATAAGGGCATGGTCTTGCTAGAGCCATTTAGGAAGACCAATGGGACATGACAATATAAAGGTGAACAACCACAAGGAAGGCAACTCGGTGCGTTCGTGGATCCGGTTCAACTCCCACTAGCCTTCAGACACCTTTTTGGTGAGCATCCGATCTTCGGTCTTGGTTTTTATAAAATTACAATTTACTAACAACTTAGTAAACTAGCTCTAATTTACAACTTTGAAACCCGAAAAACGGCGGGTCCACCAAAACCAAATAAAGATACAATTGGGTCAACAATTGAGCCAATCAGAGAAATACAACACGCCAAAACATTAATTAAATTAAAAGGGTCGGCCGTAACACACAATTAATTAATTAGAATTAATCAAGTAATTCCGTTCGTAATTTGGAAACGAATCGAAATTGCGAACCACCGGTTAGAAAAGACCGGTTCAGATTTACGCGCGGTGATCGTGGCTCTAATACCACTATTGGGTTTTACAGTGGGTATCCGGGTTGCCCGTTTTAATTTTTACCGAATAAATTAACGGGTCAATTAATCAGATTAATTGCGCAGCGGAAAATAAGTTTTACAACGCGAATACAATAAAAACCGTAGATAGGATCTGATCACCGTGTACGCGTAAATACTGAAAAATAAATTTAAACAATCTAAACAATTTAGATATACCTTGGCGGAGTCCGAACAACCGTTCGAGACACCGGGGTTCGACGAACTGGCGCTAGGGCAAACGGTAACGCCCGACTCGAATCTACGAGTCAAATCTTCAACCGACTTTGAAGACGACATCTCGAGCACCACAGGCGCGTTCATCTCATGAACGGGCGGTGGTGGCGGTAACGAAACCATGCTATGTATCATAGCATTCCAGTCGAACGGTTCCGTCGTGCATGGCGACGAAACCGATGCAATATCGATTTCGTCCGACACGCGTGGAAGCGACGAACGTAGTGGCGTGACGGCGGCGGCATACAATGGCGCCGGCCACTTAGGGTTTTCACCCGGTTCGACGGTCGCGGCACGAGACGGTTCAAACAACGGTCTCGGTGGCGCGGGTAAAGCGAGAACCACCTCGCGGTGGTCCTCGCCAAAATCTCGACGACGACGGCGGCACGGGCCGTGGTGGTGGCGGCTCGAGCGGCGGCGACGGTTGTTTCCAACTTCATTGCGGCGGCAATCAACCTTGGATCTCTTTTCACCATTATAGCGGCGGCGAGCGACGGATGGTGGTGGTTTGGGGTTGCGCCGAAAAGAGAAGGAGAGAAGGGGAGGAGGGCTTGCGACGGCTAAGGGAGGGAGGAGATCGCGATTAGGGTTCTCCTAATCTCCTCCCTTCCTTTTAAGCATTTTCGATGGCTTGATGGGCAAGCAAAGCCCATCGCGATCTTATAAGCCTCTAAGCCCAATGATTAACTAGTCCGTTAACCGGTAACGACTAGATAATCATTCGCCGACAATTCTCGTAAACGTTTTACGAATTATTTTTTCGTTACGTTAAATAAATAACAATTATTTATTTAAACCGTTTGATTTAATAATTAACATTTAATTAATTATTAGTTCGTTGACACCGGTGTAACTCTTCCGGGTCGAAACCGGGTCGGTTATGCTAAGGGGCGGGTCAGGACATCTAATATCCAACAATAGCGCGGTCCACAATGGAATCTGAGTTCACCGCCTTAGATAAATCTGGTGAGGAGGCGGAATGGCTACGTCAATTTATGGAAGAAATTCCAAGGTGGCCTATGCCAATGACGGCTATTTGCATACATTGTGATAGTAAATCGGCAATTGGGCGCGCCCAATCCATGATGTACAATGGAAAATCAAGGCACATTACGTAGACATAATACGGTACGACAACTAATCTCTACTGGAGTTATCTCAATTGACTATGTGAAGTAAAAGGAAAACACTGCGGATCCATTTACAAAAGGCTTAAGCAAAGAGTTAGTTTTGAAGTCATCAAGGGGAATGGGACTAAAGCCCATTGGGTTGAAAGCTGATGCGAAGGAAAACCTAACCTATGAAAATGGAGATAATAGGCTTTAGGTTCAATAGGACAACCTAATAGCATTGGCTAAGGTCACTGTGGGGGAGTACCCTAAAATCTTAAAAGGGAGTTGTGTACTTCCTAGTCCATTCATATCACCAAATAGTGAAGTGTGTGAGGTTAAGCATACGATGGTCAATGAATTTGTGTGAGTCATATATGATTTTGAGTAAATCATAATACCAATGCTTTTAATGATTGTGGTAATCACCTATGCAAGAGAGAAGTGGTCGCTTCGAAAGGATTTGTTGGGCACAAATCCTAGAGCTCTAGCAGAACCAGGCAAGTGTTCTAGGACCATGATTGGAAACGAAAATGAGGGCTAACCAAGTTAGGGAAAGTGTTGTGTAAATATAATAACGGTTACACAAATGGTCGGTTGGTTCAAAGACATCGCGTCTACCAAACACCAATAACCCAAGTATGCTTCACAAAGGAGGGTTCAAAGGGGACACCTACCTATTCTGCAATACTGGACTGCCGAATTTGCCTTTGATTCTTAAAGAATAGATCGATACCCATTCATGTGGGGGATTGTTGGAATTTTGGAGAAAAACTAGTGGAAAATGGGGTTTTTTTTCATTAAGTGTGAAAATGAGTTTTTCACAAACTTTGCACTAAAATAAAATAAAGATAACATATGTTGTTGCCTCTGTGTTTTATGGTTTTGTGTAGTATGTTGTGAGGGCTTTCCAACGCATCAAACCACGTCCAAATCCGAGCTCGTATGAATGATATATCGATGCTTAAAGTTGAGGGTTTAAAGCTGTTAAAACTGCAAATATAAGAGAGAAAATGCTAAGTATAGCATAAGAACTCATCCCACATTGGTTGGGGGATGAAACCAAAAGTGGTTTATAAGGTGGGAACCTTACCAACTATTGTTTCCTCTAGTAGGACACATCCCTTGGACTCTGAGGCGTGCGAAGCACCCCTAACTCGCACTCGCACACGCACGCACGCTCACGTGGCTTGGGCTTATGAGGCCCATTGATGGCGCACTTTGCACTTCGCACACTCGCATCGCCGCGACCTGCTTGAGTGCCGCCTTATTATTTTTGAGTTCAACCGGAAGTTGGCCCGTTGGAGACCAGGCGGAGAAGTTCAAGCGGAATGTGAGTTGAACCGGAAAACAGGTTCAAGCATACTTGTGTGGTCCGGGCGGTACTTAGTTCAACAGCAAAATGTTTCGTTTGAAGTTCAAGCGGGATAGTTGAACTGGAAACGATTTAGGTGGAACCTGTGTGGTTCAGCCAGAAGGTTTAAGCGGACCTGCGTGGCTCCGCTGTTCGAGCGAGAACGCGTGTTCCTCCGGATTGACAACTGGAAACGCATTTTTTTAGCCAATTAAGGTAATTCCACGTTAATTAGAAATCAATTTGCATTAACGACGTTTAATGAAAAGTTTAACTACGTATTATTTTAGAGTGCTCTCCAAGACTCCCACCACTATATATACAGCCTCATTAGTTGAGGCTAAACCAACAGAATTCACAGAATTCTTCATCTCTCTAATATTCCCTCTTCTTCTTCTTCTTCCAATCTTCATCCTGTTCGTCGGGTTCTTCGAGACCTCAAAGGTATTTTCAAGCTTAGAGTTATCCCAGCCATACAATACGGCATAGGCGATTGTACCCTGGGAAACAAAACGGATCTTCGGTAGACCCGGAATTTGTTTTAAGGGACCTGGGTTTTGACCCGAAGGCTTCGCTAAAAGTTTTTCCGTCTTTCATCCTTTTATAAAACTTCTTTCAAAACCTCTTTTAAAGTTATTTAACAATTGTTTTCAAAACCATCATTAAAACCTTCTGTTTGTTTTTTCTTAATTAAATTTGTTTGCATGTTTCTTGCTTTTGTTTTTCTCTTGTAAGCATTATTTCATTTCCCTGTAATTGTAGTTGGAGTTGAATTTCCTTTCAAGTGTATTGTAATAGATTAGTTTTATTTATTTTGTTGTAATCGTACTTAAATAAAATATTTATTTTATTTTAATTTAACGAACGGTTTTTCTACAATGGTGGATTTTTCTTAATTGGTGTAAATACTCCCCGGGTTTTCCGGAGGATTCGTTGACCGTTAAAAAAAAGGTATTAATAACATCAACTTTATTTGATATAGACATTTACTTTATACTATTAATAACATCAACTTTATGGTACTTAATATACATCATCTAGCTCTTTTGATCCTACATTGTAATTGATGCTTGAAGATGCTTAGGTAAGCCACATTTACTTTCTATCTTTTTTTTTTGGAACTGCGATTTCAATAAACGAAACGCCCTATCTAGCAAGACGCTAGGCGAGGGCAAGAAAGCAAGCAAAGCTGATTACATATTGAAATTATCCCACATCTCCCAACTAAGGCTAGCCCATTTCTCTCGATGTTTAACCCACAAGAAACTCGTACACTTAATATCTTTGAACATGGCTTGGACCGAGGCTCTCTTATCTTTGAAAATGGCTTCATTCCTGCTACTTTAAATTATCCAACAAGCGGTGAGGATAATGGCGTAGAAGACCATTTTCCCTTGTCTATCAAATCTAGAGTCTTCGACAATGTTGAGGAGGTCTTCTAGAGTGAAGGCATATAACGAAGGAATACGACACCAAACCGAGACCCGATTCCAAACTTCAGCGGTGAATTTGCATCCAACTAGAGTATGAAAAATGGATTCATCAAGCTCTTTACAAAGAGCACAAGATTTATCCGAGATGTTCAACTTCCTTTTAACCAAAGCATCCTTCGTAGCAACACGTTATTTGGGGGCTCTCCAAAAGAATATATTTACCTTGTTAGGCACCAATTTATTCCATGGCATGATTAAACCAGAGGAGCGGTTGAACCAATGCATTAGACTCCGGACATCGCTGACTGAAAAGAAACCAGTGTCGTCACCCTTCCATCTGATCCCGCTGTCGCTGATTTCAATTAGTTGCAGCAGGTCCACGCCGTCCCTTTTAAGACCCTCCATATTCTTGATAATATTGCACCAGGTGCCACCCAATTCCTTGCGACAGGGAATAAGAACATTGGGCCTGCTTGGCTTATGATGGAGGCTGGAAATTACTATTCTCCACAGCGAGTTGGGCTCAGGAAGCACTAGACCCACTTTCACAACAAGCTTCTGTTACTCACGCAGAAAGGAACTAAGCCCAGCCATCCCTCTTCGACGGTTTTTGCCACCTCGCAACGACCAACTCAATGTATGCAGTATTTTCCTTCATCCACTCCACCCCAAAGGAAACGATATCGAATACTCTCAAGTTTTTGAATAATCTTGACCGGAGCCTTGAAGAAGGAAAAAAAGTATGATGGGAGACTTTCTAAAACCGCCTTAGCTAACACGAGCCTACCCCCGATAGAAAGATTTTGGCTTTCCATCTAGATAGTCTCCCTTCAATAATTTTAACGACATCGTCCCAACTTCGAATGTGGTTCATGTTGGAACCAACCAAAAGACCCAAGTATTTAAAGGGAAGATCGCCATTCTTGCACCCAAATAAATCGGCTTTGCATTGAATTTCAGCCGTAGCAACGTTAAGCCCATACAAAGCACATTTGTTGAAGTTGATCTCTAGGACTGAGGCTAAGCCAAAAACACGAAGAAGGCGGACAAAGTTGGCCACATTGGAGTGGGACCATTGACCAACCATGATGGCGCCATCGGCGAAAAGGAGGTGGGAGATACTAGGCCCGTCATTTGGGGTTTTGTCACACCCTGTAAGAATTGTGTCGGGATGCGAAACAACGTTATCACAGTCAAGGTTACGAATGAACTCTGGATGGTTCAAAAACGAGAGCCTTTTGAAATTTGTTAAAATTGTTTGGAGTAAATAGGAGTTTTTCCAATATCATTACGCAACAGAATAATTGTAATGAGAAAGTAATTAGTTTTAAGTTTACAAACATAAGTTTTCAAAAGATTTTTAGGACATGACACAGTTAGGTGTTATGCCAGGAAAATCTCCAAAGGCATGACCATACTCCATAAGTAAATGAAAAGTCCTAAATGCAAATGACAGGAAAGCAAGCAGGTCCAAGCATGCAACATCAATTAAGATCAAGTACATGAGAATTCATACGAGAAAACGGTTAACAAATAAATTGTTGGTGAGTTTCACAGGTTTATGGTTGCTAGCAGATAAAGTTTGTTTTACAACAGAAATTGAAAATAGTTCATGTTAATAGTTGACAATATCAGATAAGACATGTAAAAAAGTTACCATGTACCCTGAATTCCGAAACTGACTGATTACCCACTCTTGGTATCTTTTGTCCAGTTGATACCGCATAGATAAAACATATGGATTTGTACCCTTTTGACTATTAAAACGGAGTCATGATTGGAGCTACCACTCCAAGCAGGGGCGTTAACCCAATAAATCTATTCACACGTTACTGTTTCAAATGATGATTAATCGGATTCAGTTAATAGTGGGGTTTAGTTATATCATGAATGAACATGGGATAACAAGGTTGGACAATTGAAAGGCACATGTAACATATAAGATAAAAAAGTCTAATTGTCTAACATGGAAAAGTATGTATAAATTCTCCCCCAAGGATAAAAACAGTTAAAGATAAAAGGGGCCGTGAAAAACTCACATGTTTCAGTGACTGGTATCGGTAACACGATCAATGGAAAGGTGTAGTCCTAAATAATAATAATAAGACATACAATAAGTAATTGGATTGACATAAATGTCACTCCAATTAGGTATGTCAAGTCTTGACTTCATGGTAGCCTTAGGGTTAAACGATTGAAAGGTCAAAGTGAAAATGTCCAATCGTACGTTTATTTGGAAATTAAGAAAAATTTATTTTAACTAATTAAAATATACAAAAATTCCCAAATAATATTTAAATATGATAAATATTCATAGAAATAAATATTGAGTCAAAATGACGATTTTCAGTGTGACAAATTAGTTAATTTGACTTATTAGTTGAAAATCGGGCGATTTCGCGGTAACCTCCGGATACACGATAATCATCCGTTTTGGTTAGAAATTTATTTAGGATAATAAAATATGATCATTTTCTGTCCAAAATGTATAGATAATTATTTCAAGTGTCGGTTTTCAATAGTTTGCCGGTTTTGTCGGTTTTATGTTGTTTTTTCCGTTTTGGTCCTGTTTGCCCGTTTAATGACACTGTTAGGTTCCTAAATTCACCATGTATATTTGTAAACATGTTCTTACCATTAACACCTCTAAGTTCATTTTGACCCGATCTATATTTTATTACAAAAATGACGTTTCCGGGTCCGTCAGGGTCGGTTTTAGTCCTGGTTTGTGCCTAAATTCAAGTAATTTGTTAAGGGGTCTTTTGGCTATATTTTAAAAACATTTTAACCATCAAAACTTACTGTTTTAAGACCTAAACTTTCTGGTCAAAATGGATTTGTATATAGATGCATTTTCCTAGGGTTTTAAAGTGTACTTTTGGTGTCATAAAGTTCCTATGCTGGTTTTAAAGCCATGTAAACTTTCTAGAGTTCAAAGTAACACATTTTGACTATGTTGGGAGGTCCAAAACGTGTCATAGGCATCATGGGGTCCAAAAATCACAATAACAACATAAAACATATACTATGTTCAAAGTAGGTGACTAAACTAGTTTTCTGAGCAAAGGCTTGTATAAAGGCCCAACCAAACTAAGTTTTGAACATAATATTGCAACTAAATACTATCATAAGTTCCTAGTAGAAATATACATGGTGAAATATGGAAATGATTACAAACTAGTAGACTTTTAAGGTGTAAATTTATGTTTAGACAACAATGTAGTCAAGTCTTGCTAATGGAGTGATTTTCTCATGAAAGGGAACTAGAAACATAACTAGAACAAGATTTCACAAAGAAAAGTGAAGATTAAAACTCACTAGGAGAAGATGATGGCCGAAAATGATGATGATGTTGATGGTTCTTGCTTCCTCTTGCTTCCTAACACCATGGAACATCAAGAGAATGAGTGATTATCAAGAGTTTTTTAGAGAGAGTATAGAGAGAAAGAGACTTACGATTTGAAGGAGGGAGAGAGAAATGGAAGTGTTCTTAAAAGAGGGAAAGTGTTATGGGGGCTAGGGTTTATAAAAGTGTTTATATATGAAATGTTAAATGAAAAGGAGATGTTTGGAAGTGTTTGTGGGGGTGGTTCGGTTCCTATAGTGAACCGAGAGAGAGAGAGAGAGAGAGAGGAACGAGAGAAAGAGAGGGTGTTTTGGAGTGTTTAAAATGATAAAAAGTTTGTGTGTAAGTGAGGTTTAATAAAAGACTAAGTGTTACTGTGTGTGTGTTGTGTTCGGTCCGAATGAGAGAAGAAGAGCTCGGGTTCGAGCCTTGTGGTTCAACCGGTTCTCACACATAGTCAAGAGGGGCTAAGGGCTTAAATACTTGTGTTATATATGTGTATATTGGGTAATACATGGCATAATTTTTTGAGAGGGAATAAAGGGTTCAATTAGGAGGGAAATGAAGACCCATTGGTTAATAGATTTGTCTTGTTGTGGTGACAAACTCAACCTACAACATCATAGGTTGCAAGTATGTTGGGGGTTGATGTGAATAGCATCTAGAGAATTCAAACCTTGGTACACAATACCTTTACAAAATAGTTGACAAAGGTGGTGGTGGTTTGGTTCACGTAACCGGCAAGGAGGAGGGAACCGGTTCGAGTTCGAACCCCGGGTCGAGCAAAAGAAGGAAGGGACGAGAGGGAGAGGTAGCTCGCAAAGAGGAAGAAGGCAGAAAGAGTGGAGAGGTCGTGGGTTCGACCCTCGGGGTGAACCGGGTCGATCGAGATCAAAATAAAAGAAAAAGGGAACGGGATCGAGTCGAGAAAAGGAAGGAAAAGGATAGGAAAAAAAATCGGGTTTGGATCGAGTGATTAACGCGACGTGAAATAATAAAACGATTCGGCCTTGATTATTTAAAAAACATATACCACGACGATAACTTACAAATAAAATGACTCGGATTGGATTAAAAGTATTCGTGGAATAATAATTTGAAAATACAACGTTGCATGTGTATATAATTTGCATGCATGTAAAATAGATTCGTTGTGAATGTTAACGGAGCTTTATAAAATGATTGGGACTTAAAATAAATCGATGTTTACGTAGAAAACTGTCACAAGAGTTTATCACGTTGTCAATATCTAAACACGTAAATATATATATATATAGCGTCACGTTTATTATTACTATAAAATGTAAACATTATAGGTACTAATGATTAATTACAATCATATGTATGACATTAGTAAAACAACAAAACGAGACCCCAAGAGGATGGGATCATGAGTCATTATTTTCTTACAAAGGTGGCAGATACAGTCAACATGTCTAGTTGGTCGCCTTATTATTATTAAATTTCCAGCGACCATTCCGTGCAAAGAAGTCATCATGTTCAAAGATCACTTGTAAAAATGAGTTAAGCTACGTCAAGACTACGACTACGTTTCATGTAAAAGCGTAAAAATAGTAATGTTTAGCACGTTGCAAGTAAACAGTTACGTAACATATATAGTTAACACATAGGTATATATTACCAGTTTAGGTCCTTGGAAACTTACGGGTTGTCATAGGTTTTCACCCCATGAAAAAGGTCGAGCATCGCCGCTTTGTTGATGATCCAATGGAAGGCTTCCATTACAATGATGAAGAGGAAGGGAGATAACAGATCTCCTTGACGAACTCCACGCTCACATTGAAACTTCCAATTTGGGGAACCATTAACAAGGACCGAGGTTCTACCCGCCTTAAGACAACCTTGGACCCATAACCGCCATCTCGGGAGGGATGTTCATTTGCCCAAGTATAGTGTCCAAGAAATCACCTTCCACCAAATCAAAGGCTTTCTCAAAATCTATCTTGAACAAAAGGATAGGGTGGTGATGTTTTTTTAGCCCAAGACACTATTTCATTGACGATGAGCACCCCATCCAAAATGCTACGACCTGAAAGGAAGGCCATTTGGGTCTCTGAAATAACTCTAGAAATGGGAGCCTTTATGCGATTAGCAAGGACTTTGGAAATGATTTTTGGGATGAGACCCACCAAACTAATAGGGTGATATTCCGAGAGCGATCTAGGGTCTTGGACTTTGGCAATGAGGTGAATAAAGGCCGCCCCGCAACCTTGACCGGTTGTCCCATCTTCATAAAAGTTGCTGAAAAGGTCGAAGAAATCCTCCTCAAATAAATGCCAATAGGATTTTAAGAAAGCAAAGGAGAACCCATCCGGACCGTAGGCTTTGTCACTACCGCAATCCCAAATGGCACGCTTGATTTCCGCTTTATTAAACTTCTCCGAGAGCATACTTGCATCTTCTTCACTAATTTTGTTAATGCCATCACATAAAATATTTGGCCTACTACCAAGTTGCTTCTAGAATTTGCTTTTAAAGAATCGAAAAACATCCTTTTTCACCATCAACGGATCCGTAACCCAAGTGTTTCCAACAGTGAACCCGTTGATCCTGCTAGCCGACAAATTTGCCTTCATGATTCCGTGAAAGAAGCTCATGTTAGCATCTCCGTCAATCGCCCATTTGATTCTCCCTTTTTGTTTGATATCCTCAATACGGTAATTCTCCATCTGTTTCAGTTTCAATTTAGCCTCCTTCCACCTTTAATCTCCAAGCTTAATATCATCCTTAAGCTTTTTTAATTTCCGTGGGATCTTACGATCAGCCCTCTCACCTTCGATAACGATGAAATCATCGATACTTTGCTTGACAATGGAATTGAATTCCGGGTTTTTTATCCAGGACGAATCGACCCTGAACGGACAAGGGTCGTAGTCATCCGTCGACATATTGAGAAAGATGGGATTGTGATCCGACAGCCATCTGGGGAGGGAGGTAACCGAAGTCGCCGACCATTTGTCTCGAATCTGGGCACAAACAAGAAATTTATCAATTTTACTAAAACTTTTTCCCATACCTTCCATATAAGTATATTTGTTTCCTCCCATTTTGTATTCGAAAAGACCGGCATCGATGATGAGTTTGTTGAAGTCTTCAGCGCCTTTTCGAACGAAAGTAGAAAATCTTTGTTCCTCTCCGGATCTAACTTCGTTGAAGTCGCCGGCCAGAATCCAACTACCACTGAGGGTCGCCATCCACCCAAGTATCTGATTCCACAGATCCCTCTTGTTCACAGCCCCTTGAGGAGAGTATACATTCACAATGTTGACGATATCCTGAGATCCCACCATCGAGCCAACAATGATCAAGAGGTTGTCATCCTTGATCGATTTCAGCATTTGGAAATGGTTGGTATTCCAAGCACTAGATATACCTCCAGAGTTTCCCCTCGCGTTAATCCAATCCCAACCGAAGTTAGCGTTGCCGCACATCTGAAATGGTTGGTATCCCAAGCACCGAATAACAAAGAAATTGCAAATACGAAATTTTCCAATCAATATATAAACAGAAAATCAAAGTCCCCAAATGTTACTCGATCAAGAGTATAGGCCACCGCCACACCGCCTTAGTTGAACCACCGCATCGATCTCCAACAAAATATCAAGTACCATCCCGAAAACCGCCGTTTCCCCTGCAAAACATCACCTTTAACAGGAAAAGAATTTATCGGTATTTGATGAACACATAGAAACACCATGGAAGAGTTGAGAAATTTTGAAAGAGATAGATGAAAGGGAAAAATATTACTAAAGAAAATTGAAAAGAAAAATAAACAGGGTATGTGGATTCTTGAAAATTTTATTTTCATAATAGAGAAAAAATCTGATCCTTCATAGTTTTAGTAGGGGAAGAAAGTTGGGAGATTTATACACATGGTTTTGCATCTATTGTAATCCATCACCGTTTTCTTCCTCCATTGCAATCACGAAGTATTGTTGTTGTGGGCAGTCATGAAAAACTCGGCCCAATTTGAAGATTGTTTCAAACTTTTGGAACCACAAAATTAAGCATTCAAGTATTCAGATGACATAGTAGAAAAAACATATAATTGATCTTCAAGAACAAACATATATCATGAAAACCCTAAATAAATAATAACAGAAAATCAAGCGTCTGTGTAATAAGCACAAAGCATTCCAATCTGTGTAATAAGCACAAATGTCACACCCCCAAATAACCACTAACGGAGTTTATTACCGTTAAGGGGTGCGAGCAAACAGGACCACAACCATTAGTTACAAATACTAAACGAATCAGAGTTAGTCCAAAGATATATCATAAATAAAGTCTCAAAGATACGCAGCGGAAAATATTGTCTTAGCACTAACCACGTGCTTTACAAGTTATTTGTTTTAAAATTCCCAACTTAATTTAAATAAAAGGAAAAATGTCTTCGTGTGCCATGCCAACCTACTCCGGATACTCCTCAGCGATCTGCAAAAGTGAAAACCATACAAGTGTCAACCTAACGGTTGGTGAGTTCACAGTGGGCATGTCATGCAGCGGCCCGGTCTCATAAGCGTATGTATCAACATATAAATAAGTAATAGTTTTGCAAAACAATTTGCCAAGTGTTGAATTATCAAATATGCACTAGTTAAGTAAAGATTAAAGCGGTCAACCGATATCGCGGGTAGCTAATCCGGTTTCCATGCACTAAGGAAGTTCGTACCAAAGCTAGTGTTCGGCATTTGCCGATGGTTTGTGCCTCCAGTTATGTTCCTCATGGGACCCACAGCTAAAATAGGCTGTTATTGAACTCCGTTCGGCCTCCAACCGGTTGGCTACACATTTGTGTACCGCGGAGCAGGGTTGTCAACCCTCAGTAGATCTACCCAACATCCCCTCGCTTCACAAATTAATGGTACTAAATTGTTGAGGACTTTTAAGTTTCAAGGCATCCTTAGAAATCATGTGATATCATTTGGTTTAGACTTTAACCTACACTAGTCATATTAAAATCGTTTATCCTGTATTTCCTTTTGAAATCCAAATTGATTTTAAGTATTAAATAGTTGGTTGCGGATTTCATTTGAAACCCCAAGGACGGACAGTTGCAAGTGTTCCCATAAAACACTCCAACTTCCATAACAGATATCCCATTTGGCAATACCTCAAAATGTCAGCGTTGTTTTCCATTTAGTAAATTCGTTGCGACCCAAACGGGCTCACAATTAAGGGTTAGTGAAACTCACCTTAGGTTGCTCAGCTACACTTGTTAAATAACCCAAGTATTTGTTTGCTTAATGAAGACCTAGAAACACGTTTAGGTCTTAAGTATTAGTTTTGTGTCTAATCTTTAACTCAACGTCACTATGGCCCATAACATAGCACGTTGGAACTATGACACGACATACCAACACACGACACCGATGGTTGATCATACACAAGGGTTCACATAACTCAGAAATCAAATATGTTTCATTATTGCAAAATCATGTAAGTCATGGCATAACATTCAAATAAGTTGCACAAGTTGGGTTTTGGTCAGATCATAGTTTCGCTACTTAGTGTCGCTACATAGTTTCGCTAGGTGCACGGGCAGCACTTTCGCTAGGGATTACCCGATGACACAGTTTCGCTAGCTAGTTTCGCCCGAAACTGCTGACGCAGTTTCGCTAGTCTAGATTCGCTCGAAACTGGTTTGAACTTTCGTTCAGGTTGATTCGCTCGGTAGTTTCGTTCTAGCAGGTTTACTTAGTTTCGCGGGCGACGCTATAGTTTCGCTACATAGTATCGCTGGATGAATATCTATACAGTTTCGCTGTATAGTTTCGCCCAGTGTAAGGATCGAATTAAACCCTCACCCGATATCAAAGTCTATAATCATCGTGCGGAATCCGATGATTATACGTGATTCAAGTCTAATAAAAAAGTAATATGAATATTCAATAAAGAACAAGATAAGAACACAAACCAGAAGAAGAAAACACTTTACTAATCACCTTGATTGTAACACTAGAATCGAAATTCTCTTTGAGAATTTCGTAAACACCAATTAGTCCCCAAAACACCAAAAACAGCAACCTAATAATAAGGGGAGGGCTTCCCTTATATAGGGATTCTCCAACTTGGAGAACAAGACAACCTAAAAACCCTAATTAATAGTCAATTCCCGTATTTGACTTTGATGGCCCACTAAAACCCATCTAAACTCTTTTAAACTGAGCCCAAACATGTCTAAAATGGCCCAATGTCCTAATATACCCATAACCCAACTGATTTTCACCTATACACATGCATAGGCCTTCAAAATAATCCGCCAAGTGACTATTTAATACACAAGCCACAATTCTTGGTCCTTACAATCTTCCCCTTGGCTTGTGCTATTAAATATATTTTTTACTTTAAATCTTTAGACATGCAGTCTTTTCCTTGGCTTGAACATGGGTTGATGAAGATTATTTTCTTCGACAATCTTCATTGGGCAACAACGAGAGACTTTTGGGAGCATTCTCTCAATCAGCATCAGCTTGGACTTCTAAGGATTGAACAAGTAATGAGAGGAGGATTCTCAAGTACTTGCTTCTTGTTGAAAAAATGTGGATTCCTTGTTGAATCATCAGTAACTGTCTTGACTTGCTTGTCTTGGCATCTTTTCGATCTTCATTTAACTTCCCCTAAACTTGAGAATAGTATCTTTTGAGTCTTTGGAAGCTTCATTTGAACAACCAACAAACTTCCCCTGAGCATAGGGTAAGTCCTTTTCCGGCTGGCTCTTCAACTTGATCAGCAACAACAATGCATTGATCATCTGAGTCCTTGAATTTTCTTTTCCATGACATTTCATTTGCATTTAACCTGCCATACATGGAACAAACACAAACACTAACCAGCATATGATGCCTGGTTACTGGGTTAGCAGGAGAACAACATTCTTTAACACAAACCCTAACATTGAATACGGGTTTCCTTTAACTACTTCCCCTGAACCCGAAAACTCCTCACATTATCTCCCCCTGAGATTCTGGAGGGGTGATACCTTCTTGCATAAAACCCATAAAACTTATTAAAACCTTTAAATTAACCTGGCCATGGTTGCCAAAATAAACAATAAAAACTTAAGATAATACAAAAGAAAAATAAAAATAAAAACAAACATACCAAATTACTAAACAAGAAGGTTTCTATGGGATCAAACCGTATGAATCTGACTGAGGAACCCTTTTCAGCTTCGGTTACTCGACCACGTCCAGGTGATTGCCAATATACTGATCCACTTTAAACTCTAACCCTTTTCTTATTCAGGCTGTTTGTCACTTTATTATCTTTTAAAGTGCATTAATTATGAACAGCAAGTGGGTTTCAACAAGTCCTAGGTACATGTTATTACACACTATCAAGCATATAAATTCCCTACCACATATTTTCACAACCTGATCCAGAAGTTTGAAACTGGGCTCGAGACTTGGTTGAGAAGAGAAAGAATAGATCACAAAGATTTTTTTTGGGTATAATATACAAAGTCAACTGAATTTTTTTGAAACATATTTTCATAATGCTCTCATCAGTGACAAAGGCTGAGGGATTTGGACTCTTGAGGGTCTCCTTTGATGTGCTATTTGGCATCTTTTAAGTTTATATTATTTTTAATTTTTTTTTATTTTTTATTTTTTTTATTTTTTATTTATTGATGATCTAGAAGCACGTATGTATGGACAACTCCAGGTCATTGCTCACGCAAAGCAGAGGAGAGCCTTACATACATGCGAAGCATCCCCAGGTCATTGCTCACGCAAAGCAGAGGGGACACCGACTTTTTGAGCTCATTTTCACCCTCTTGGAGACAAGCGTGTGTATCGGGAACTTGAACATGCAGTCAAATAGAAATGCAATTAACCTAAGTGCTGTTACCCATCAAACTGCCATACGTTATCTTTAAGTGTGTAACTCATACCTTTTCAGATTTAAGAGTTGAGCCTACCAGCATATCACCATGGATCATGCCTTTCACATCTGCCTTACGCGTGTCAGCCATCTCCAAGACGGAAGTTTATTTCACTTCCCACCTTCTCAAACACACAAACAAAAGATTAAAAATTAAAAAGCACAATTTTTGAGGGGTCAACAATTTCATCTTTTCTATTCTTCCCCTTGCTTTTTGATTTTTAATAACAACACACATTTTTTTTTGATTTTTTTATATATATATATATATATATTTTTTTTTTTGATTTTTTTTTTTATATTTTTTTTTAACACTCACTGGCACAATACTAAATATGTACTAAAAACTGGCCAAGCTAACCTTCAAAGTTTATCTTTTGAAAAATTTCAGAAATGGGTTTTGTTTCATGCACAACCATACTTCTCATCAGATTTGCCAAGAAACAAACAATTAAGACAGTACCTTGCTGATTTTGCTAGATTTACCTCTTACCAGAAGAACATCCCTACAAATGAGAATCCGCATGTCATGTAGTTGAGAGATGCCTTCTATCCTGTGCCTGGAACAATCACTTTCAAAAACAGATAAGTTAATGGAAGTCCTCCTTGACTGTTCCTACACAAGGTGAGAGATTAGTTAACCATAAGTACCCAGGCCATTGTTGTTCTGGGTATACCTGCAGAGTCATTGAAAGTTATTTCTTTTAAGCACATTCTATTTGAAAGATTGATACTTGGGGTTGTGGGTGCCTTTGATTTAGGTTTCTTGGTGTTGTTTTTGGTGGAGTTTGGTGTGGGCTTTGTGGGTTCATTAGAATTCACACGACCATCATTGGAAATGACATTCGTGGGCTGATTGTTTTCTTTCCCTTTACCCTGTAGCCTTTTAGGTGGAATTTGATAAATGTTTAATTTATCATTTTTAACTTCATCAAATTGTTTGGAGTGCTTCTTATACACCCCTTTAGGTAGGTAACACTGATTTACCACCTTTTTCACATTCCACCTCTCTTGATTATTCTCAGAAAGACCACCATGTTTGGGAACCCAAATAGGTTTTAAAGCAACAACTGATTTGTTAACAGAATCATTCAATTTATGACTTTTGAAATCAGTTTTGGTTGGATGTTGAGGTGACTTAGACTTTTGGTTAACTTTCTGTACCTTTGGTTGCAGGGGTACAGACTTCTGCACCTTGGGGATTGAAGGTGCAGGCTTTTTGGTCACCTTATGCACCTTTGGTTGTGAAGGTACATGTCTCTGCACCTTAGGGTGTGAAGGTGCAGACTCTTTGGTCACTTTAGATATCTTTGAGCCTGTAGGTACCTTTGGCTGAGAATTTACCTTTTTGTGGCCATGTTTGTGGTTTGTGCCACCATATGATTGCCCTTGGTAGTTTTGCAAATGAGTTTTAGGGTAGTAGGGTTCATATGGCCTATATAAACAATTTCTTGCCACATGTCCAGGATTCCCACACATATGGCAGGACTGCTTCTTTGGGTACGCGGGAGCTTGGGAATATTTCTTCCCTGTGGATACCCAAGATGGTTTGGAATTTTTGTGGATCCACACAACTTTGCCATTGGGCCTAGTTGTTAGCACATACTCCCGCTGTACTGGCACAAATTGGTCATACACAGAATTTACCTCAGGATATGGGATAAAGTCATATGGTCTGGCCTCCTGCACATTCTGCACGTTCTGCACATTCTGCATATTACTAGCATTATCACAAACATTAGCACACACATTCACACAATCATCCAAACCAACCAAATTGGGATCGGTAGGCTTAGGACCAGCAACCTGTGGTCCCTTATCCTTTCTCAAAATCCTGACTTTCCTCAAAGGTTTGGAAAGTTTAGGATCACAACCACCGAAATTAAAAGTACCACAAACAGAAGTTTTGTCAAAAACATCAGACTTAGCAAAGCTCAAATCAGACTCAGACTTATTTGACGCAAAAATTTCAGTTTTAAAGTCAGGAAACTTTTGACTCTCAATGGCAACACTTTCTCCCTCAGAACCTGCTTCTTTATTTTTTGTATCTGCACAAGAAGTAGTAGAGTTAGAAATAGGAGCAGTAATTTTAATAGGACATTCAGAAAGTCTTTTGTCAATGTCAGCTAAAGAATCTATTGTCCCCTTTGACGGTATATGTTCAGAAATCATTTCATGCATGTGGGGCATGGGGACAGTGTGAGTTGATGTTTCTTCTTTGATATCATCCCCAAAACCTAAACCTGAATTTTGTTGAACATACTTCATCCTAACATCAGAGTTATAGAAAAGAGATCTTGCTTCCAGCATTTTTGATTGAATCTTATTATTAGCATCTATTTTACTTTGAGATTTAGCAAGTTGGTCTCTTAATTCTTCTACCTCTTTTGTTAGATTTTCAACTTTTGTGTTAGCAACTCTCAACAGAACTCTAGTGTCACTTAATCGATTGTCAAGGTTAGTCACATCAAGCTTAGTTGCTTCATACTTTTCCCTATTTACTTTAGCCATATCTTTGAAATTATTTGATTCTCTAGTGGCACGTTCACAGTTTAGGGATTCATAATAAAATTTAGATTCATATTCTTTGTAAGCATTAAAAACCTCCACACAATGAGAACAAGAACAATTACATACCTCAAGGTTGCTGGTAGATACAGAATTACCTGGTAGAAGGGGTGCCATGATTTTCTTTGATTTGGACCAGAAAGACTCGATCGGATAGAAAAGGATTCTCGATCGGAAAGGTAGGTCGAAAAGGGGTTTTCGATCAAGCAAGGTTGGATCGAAAAGGGTTTTCGATCACACAGAGTTGGATCGAAGAGGGGCTTTGATCGAAAAGTCTCAAATGGGACTTTCCGATTGCGAATTGCTGACGATCGAAAAGTCACTGGGTACTTTTCGATAGAGACTTTTGATCGAGAAGTCACAAGATGGGACTTCTCGATTATGATCAGCCGATCGAAAAGTCTCAATTTGGCACTTTTCGACTGAGGGACTACTGATCGAAAAGACACTAAGGGTCTTTCTCGATCAAAGGTGAGCAGCAGATGAGGGTTTTCGATCAGAGTGTCTGATCGAAAAGTCTTGAATGGATCGAAAAGTCTTCTATGCAGGTACACAGGGTCTCGAAAGCTTCTGTTTTTGATTCTAGACCTGCGAAAAAAACTTCTGACTTCTGCTAACTTGAAAATCACAAAAACACTCAAACTGTTAGTTGCCAAAAACTCGAATCCGATATCGCGAGAGCCTCGAAACTTGCGTTTCTTGGCTCTGATACCAATTGTAAGGATCGAATTAAACCCTCACGCGATATCAAAGTCTATAATCACCGTGCGGAATCCGATGATTATACGTGATTCAAGTCTAATAAAAAAGTAATATGAATATTCAATAAAGAACAAGATAAGAACACAAACCAGAAGAAGAAAACACTTTACTAATCACCTTGATTGTAACACTAGAATCGAAATTCTCTTTGAGAATTTCGTAAACACCAATTAGTCCCAAAAACACCAAAAACAGCAACCTAATAATAAGGGGAGGGCTTCCCTTATATAGGGATTCTCCAACTTGGAGAACAAGACAACCTAAAAACCCTAATTAATAGTCAATTCCCGTATTTGACTTTGATGGCCCACTAAAACCCATCTAAACTCTTTTAAACTGAGCCCAAACATGTCTAAAATGGCCCAATGTCCTAATATACCCATAACCCAACTGATTTTCACCTATACACATGCATAGGCCTTCAAAATAATCCGCCAAGTGACTATTTAATACACAAGCCACAATTCTTGGTCCTTACACCCAGAGAACAGCTTAGTTTCGCTGGTCGCGGAAAACACATAAATCAGCCTAAAAATCAATCTAACAGCTTCCATACTTCATGTGATTCAATATTTAGCATGCATAAACATTTACCAACATCAAACAACAAGATTTAACACCTTAAACATGGGTTTTCACATTCAAATCACCAAAAACACATTTTAAACCTAAAATGACCTAACTAGCATGAATCTTCATTATGGTTTGATTTCAAACGTAAAGTTACAGACTTTATGATAGATCTAGCCTTCCTAAGCATCATATCAGAAGATCAAGTGATTACATGAAGAGCTAAGCATGCTTTTTAAGAAAACACATAGAAAAGGCATAAAGAATGGTTTTGGGACTCACGATTCGATCTAGGGTCCGAATGGATGATGTCTCGAGGCTGAGATCACGTTGGCTCGTGGTGCTTCTCGACTAACCAGAAATTCCAGGAGAGTGTGTGTGTGTTTAGTGTGGAGTATGCAAAATGATGAAGGTTAGGGTTTTATGGTCTTTATATCAGGAGCTAGTTTCGCTGGCAGTTTCGCTAACCAAGCGAAACTGGCTCTGAATTCATGTGAGTCAAACAGTTTAGCCGGCTACTGGGCGAATCTGCAGTTTCTCCCGGTAGTTTCGCTGGAAACCAAAAGAGGTCAATTGACATTCTATTATCAATACTAAATCATGCGTTTAAATCACATTGCACATAATGACAGTAAATAAATAAACACATAGCACATATGGACGGGTTCGGTGATCAACCAAAGGTCGTGGACGTATTCGGCCTAGTTAAGCATTAGTTACTAAGTTAACACTTATAACGTAACTAACGGAGATTGTCTAACGGAAGTTAACCTTGGAATTCTCGGATGTCACATCATCCCCTTGTAAATGGAATTTTCGTCCCGAAAATTATTCTTGCGTTGTAGCGTTCGCTGCCTCAGCTGTCGTGGTTGCTGTAGTTGCT
>JBCNJP010000027.1:91588418-91711040 GCA_039602395.1 Deinandra increscens subsp. villosa
CTGTTGGAGTCATAAAAGCCGTATGCTCCTGATCGCATGGTTCCATCTGAATTTGTTGGAATCCTGCCGAGGCATCCATGAAGGTGAGCATCTCGTGACCAGCCGTAGCATCTACGATAGCATCAATATGGGGAAGTGGAAACGGATCCTTAGGACAGGCTTTGTTCAAGTCTGTGTAATCAACGCAAACTCTCCACTTTCCATTCTTCTTCTGGACCACCACCACATTTGCTAGCCACCTAGGATATTTGACTTCTCTAATCATCTTTGTTTTTAGAAGCTTGTCAACTTCCTCCTGGATGATTATATTCTTTTCTGGAGCGAACTTCCTCCTTTTTTGCTGTATGGGCCTGAAAGAAGGATCTAAACCAAGTTTATGAGTAATTACATGTTTAGGGATACCTGTCATATCTTCATGCTTCCAGGCGAAAGTTGAAGTTCTGGCTTTGAGAAGGTGGAATAATTCCTGCTCAACATTTTTCGGGATGCTTGTTCCCACGAGCACCTTGATTTCAGGATTCCCAGGGTCTAGAGGCACTTCTTTGACATCCAGCTCCCTGTCCTCCTGTATTTCAGGTGCCTTTTTCGGTAATTGCTATCCCTTCGTTACCTTAGTGGTGGTCTTCTTTGAAGTTGAATAACAGTTCTTAGCTTCCTGCTGGTCGCTTTCAATTCTTACAACTCCCCAGGGTGTAGGAAGCTTGATACACTGGTGATAGGTTGAAGGGACTGCCTTCATCTCGTGAATCCATGGCCTGCCAAGAATAATATTGCAACAAGAGAGAGAATCTATAACACAAAATTTTTGCATAGAGTTTACCCCCTCTATATATACCGGCAGCCTGATATCCCCAACGGTGCTTTTAGTTTCACCGCTGAAGCCAACTAGGACTGAGGATCTTGCAACTATTTCAGTTTCCGGGATCCCCATCTTTTTTAGTACATCAAGACGGATTATGTTTACTGAGCTTCCATTATCAATCAGGATCCTGCGAACAAAATGGTTAGCAATATATAAAGTAACCACAAGACTATCATGATGAGGATCCTGAACATGAGAACGGTCACTCTCATCAAAAGATATAAGTTTATCCTGAGTTAGGGTGGACGTCCGGACAGGTCTGTCACCCTGTTCAGATTTGGACTCCTTAGCATGCTTCTTGGCTGAGGAGTACGAAGTGCCGCAGATGTCTGAGCCTCCTGAGATGAAGTTGATTATCTGGGCATCCTGGGGTGGAGAAGCTGCTCTCTGAGGCACCTTGTCGGCTTCCTGAGTCTTGACCTTCTTTCTGCCTATCAATTCTTTAAGATGCCCCTTGCTGAGTAGATAGCTGATTTCCTTTCGGAGTGCTATACATTCGTCTGTTAGGTGACCAAAATCTTCATGGAAGGCACACCACTTGGTCTTGTCTTTCCAGGATCCTTGCTTGGTATCCTTCCTGGGCCATCTTGCTTTTTCACCTAGATCCTGCATAGCACACATCAAACCACCAATATCAACAGAAAAACAGTATTCAGATACCTTAGGATACTCCTCATCATCATCGTCTTGGTCGACAGCATTGACTTTGTGATTTTCCGATTTGGAGTATGGACGAGATCTATACGGCTTCCCGGGGGATTCCGCCTTCTTGCTGTTGGGATCATATTTAGGAACCTCCAATCTTTGGTGGATCCTCTTGTCATCTTCCAAACGGATAAATCTCAAGGCTCTACTGCGTACTTCGTCAAGGTTCCTACAAGGAGCCATGACAAGGTCATCATAAAAACGTGAATCTTTGGAGAGCCCCATTTTAAAGGCTTCCACTGCTGCTGCCATATCCAGATTAGGAATCTCAAGAGATTCTCGTCCGAATCTGGCAATGTATTCCCTGAGAGGCTCATCTGGCTTCTGAATTATTCGGTATAGGTCGCCTGTGAGCTTCTCGAAGGTTCTGCTGCAAGAAAATTGATTGTTAAACAAGTTAACTAAATGAGAGAATGATGTAATTGTGTTAGGAGGAATGCTCAGTAGCCATTTCATGGCTGGTCCTGTTAAGGTTGATCCAAAGCCTTTGCATAGACAGGCTTCTTTGATTTCTGTCAGAATGGGATTGATCTCCATAAGCTCCCGGTAATGTGCCACGTGTTCCTCAGGATCTGTGGTTCCATCATAAAGCTTCATGCTTGGAGTCTGGAAACGCTTCGGGATCTCCACTTGGGATATTGGCCAAGTAAATCTAGAGATCTTGTGGCTTTCCAGAGGAACTTCAGGAATAGGTTTTAGGATCCCTGGAACATTCGATATCATCTCTTTCAACTTCTGGAGCTCCCTAGCAATACTTGGATGAATACCTGCATCATAAGGAGCACCCTGGTTAGAAACGATAGGAATTGATTTGGACATATTACCTGGGCCAGGATTCTGGACTGGAATCCTGGGATCGTATCCATAGCCCGCTGGGGTGCTCGGCTCTGTAGTGGCTGCTGTTTGCATGGGGATGACGTCACCATCATGTACTTCTGAGGAGCTAGTCTTGAAGATTCCTACAGAAACAGAAGGGTTAGAGTATTGATATCCTTGGGGATTCTGGCTTGGGTTCGCAGCAGAAAAAGGATATCCTTGAGACGGTGAAGCCGAGGTTCCCAAGAGTGGTGGAATCCAAGGACTCTTGTAGCGTGACTGTGAGGATTCTGGTGGGATAGCTCCTGAGAATCCAGCAGTACTCTCTACATATCCAGCGGCCTGAGAAGTCATTGTAGGGGCTGTAGTAAAGCCTGATGCTGATTTGTAATTGTAGCGAGGCGGATCTGAGGATCCTGAAGCATTGAAATCAAGATGCCTGGGAAACAGAGGACTTTGCTCCTCCATGGGCTTCCTAGATTTCTTTAGTTCTTCGATCTCCTTCATCACCGTTTGATTGGTTTTTTCTTGCTGATCCATTTGATTTTTCACCTGCTTAATCAAGGAAAACAAATCATTGTTAGTAATAACAGGATCAACAGATTGAACCTGGGATCCTGTGAAGATAGGATAATCAGTTTTTCTCGGCTGCTCGTCCACTTTCTTCTGACAGTCATTATTCTTCTTCTGGCTTCCTGGGAAGGAAGGAAGAGGAGGAATGGAGGACGATGTAGAGGCCGAAACAGTCTTCTGTTGGTTTGACATTTTTGAGATTGGAGATCAAATGAAGTGAAAAAGGTATGGGATTTTGGTAAGATTAAGCACCACTTGCCCCACGGTGGGCGCCAAACTGTTTTGGTCAAAAATTCACTTAGGAATCCTGTATTCCAAACTTAGATTGTGAGGTAGTGTGCTTAATGATCAAATGAGCAAATAATCCAAGTTAGGATGGTAACACAAGGATTTAGCGAGGAAAACTCCAGAATCCTTCGAGTTGCCTCTAGGAATCCTGGATAAAAACCTCGGGAGCCGGCCGAATAGCCGCCTCCTAGTCAATATTATTGATGTTCTAATAAATCGGTACAAGGGGTTGGAGGTTTGATCGATCAGAGCTAAGTGTTACAATGCTTGCAGTAGTAATTGAACTATGTCGAGTGTGGTGTGTGTTCCTATTGATCGAATCCTCGTTTATATAACAAACTAACTACTAACTAACTATCCGGGATTCTCGGGATCTCTTCTCTCCACTTCTCTTGACCGTTGAAGGAGGTTCGACCCACTCTACCACGTGCAAGTTAGTTAAGACCGAGTCTTCAGGAGGTAGTTAAACTCTTTAACATTCCTGAAAACAAATAAAACACATGGCAAAAATAAAGGTTAGTCGATAATAAATATTCAGGATACCTGACTGGACGGGATTCCCAAACTGTAGCGAGATTCCTGATCTTATGTAGCTTTTCTGTGAGCATCCTGAAATCGACCCCTAACATTGCTCACATTTAGCCACGCATAATATATACTTAATAGTTTTTTTTTAATTTACTAAGTAATAAAATCTACTCTTCCATCACACAACATTATTTAAGCGTGGCCATACATTCCTTTTCGGTCACACGAATAAAAAATCATAAAAATTCCATGGCCATTTGGTGCATTTCGCCACTCTTTTTTAAGTGTGACAAATAAGTGCAACATGTTTTTGTAAAACAGTGGCTAAAGCCACTACACCCGATTGTTGTTGTCACATAAACAAAAAAAAATACATGGCTAAAGGGTCCAAATGCTATATATTTGTCCACAGGTACAAAATATGTGTGGCTAAAACTAGTGCTTCTTACCTTTAGCCACGTTTTTTCTTAAACCGTGGCTAGGCATTATCGAAAAAAACCGTGGCTAAAGCCACTTTTTGACATAGTGGTACCTCAAAGAATTGTTGGGCAGAAACTCAGAAAGAAGATCAAGACTCTGGAAGCTAATAAGATTCCTCAGAGAGTAGCTTCTCCGCCTCAGGATGCTCATATAATCAACTTCATATCAGGAGGCTCAGACATCTATGGCACCTCCTATTCCTCAGCCAAGAAACATGCTAAGGAGTCCAAATCTGAACAGGGCATCAGACTTGTCTGAACATCTACCTAACTCAAGACAAAGTTATATCCTTTGATGAAAGCGACCATTTCAATGTTTAGGATCCTCATCACGACATCTTGTGGTTAGTTTATATATTGCTAACCATTTTGTTCGCAGGATCCTGATTAATAATGGAAACTCAGTAAACCTCATTCATCTAAATGTGCTCAAAAACATGGGGATCCCAGAAACTGAAATAGTTGCAAGGTCCTTAGTCCTGGTTGTCTTTAGTGGTGAAACTAAAAGCATTGTTGGGGATATCAGGTTACCAGTATACATAGAGGGGGTAAACTCTATGTAGAAATTTTGTGTTATATATTCTCTCTCTCTTGCTGCAATATAATTCTTGGTAGGCCATGATACATGAGATGAAAGCGGTCCCTTCAACCTATCATCAATGCATCAAGCTTCCCACACCCTGGGGAGTTGTAAGGATTCAAAGCGATCAACAGGAAGCCAGGAACTGCTACTCGACTTTGATGAAGAACATAACCAAATTGACAAAGGGATAGCAATTACAGAAAAGAACACTTGAAGAACAGGAGGACAGGGAACTTGATGTTAAAGAAGTTCTTTTAAACCCTGAGAATCCTGAAATCAAGGTGCTCATCAGAACCGGCATCCCAGCGGATACCAAACGGCATCCCAGCGGATACCAGAACCTTAACTTTTGCTTGGAAGCATGAGGATATGACAGGTATCCCTAAACATGTTATTACTCACAAACTTGATTAAGATCATTCTTTCAGGCCCATACAACAAAAGAAGAGAAAGTTCACTCCCGAGAAGAACGTTATCATCCAGGAGGAAGTTGACAAGCTTATCAAAACAAAGATGATCAGAGAAGTCAAATATTTCAAGTGGCTAGCAAATGTGGTGGTGGTCCAGAAGAGGAATGGGAAATGGAAAGTTTGTGTTGATTACACAGATTTGAATAAGGCATGTCCTAAGGATCGTTTTCCACTTCCCCATATCGATGCAATGGTGGATGCCACAGTCGGGCACGAGATGCTCATCTTCATGGATGCCTCAGCAGGATTTCAACAAATCCAAATGGAACCATGTGATCAGGAGCATACAACGTTTATGACCCCGACAGGTATCTATTGTTATACTGCCATGCCTTTTGGTTTAAGAAATGCAGGTGCCACCTATCAGAGGCTCGTCAATATGATGTTTAAAGAGAAACTGGGGGACACAATTGAGGTCTACATAGATGACATGGTGGTGAAATCCAAGAAGATTAAAGATCATGTCAGGGATCTCCAAACTGCCTTTGACATCCTTGACCAATATTACATGAAACTTAATCCCTCCAAGTGCCATTTTGGGTTGCGAGCTAGAAAAATTTGGGCTACATGGTTAGTGAAAGAGGAATCAAGGCAAGCCCTGAGCAGATCAAAGCAATCTTAAATTTGAAATCCCCATGAAATGTAAAAGAGGTGCCAAGATTGACAGGAAGGATCACAGCACTTAACAGGTTCATCTCGAGATCCTCAGAAAAAAGCAAGGATTTCTACGATATCCTGAGGAAAAATAAGAGGTTTGAGTGGACCGAGAGGCACGAAGAAGCCTTGAGATGCCTAAAAGACTACCTGTCAGCAGCCCCGTATATTACGTAAGTAAAACTCTGCTAGACGCAGAATCCAGGTATTCCTATCTTGAAAAATTAATTCTAGCTCTTATAATGGCTTCCACTAAACTTAGACATTATTTTGAAACTCCCTATAATTGCAAAATCTAACTACCCTATTAAGGCAGTTCTCAGGAAGCCGGAAATGTCAGATAGGATGGCCAAATGGGCAGTCAAGTTGAGCGCCTATGACATCAAATATGAGCCAAGAACAACAATCAAATCTCAAGCCTTGGCTGACTTTGTGGCTGATTTCAGTAGTGACATAGAACCAGAAGTTGACACGAAAGTCCAACAGCTTAAGAAGCTCGATGAAAACTGGATCCTTCACACTAACGGCTCCTTAAATGTTAGAGGAACAGGGCTGGGCATCCTGCTAAAATCACCACAGGGGGACATAATACCAATATCTATATCTTGTGACTTCCAGGCTACCAACAACGAAGATGAGTATGAAGCTTTGATTGCTGGATTGCAATTAGCTAGAGATATGGGTATCCAGTCTATTTAAGTATTTGTCGATTCTCTTCTATTGACTAACCAATTTAATGGCTCTTATGCAGTGAGAGGGGAAAATCTAATCAAATATTTAGATATTGTTAAAAAGTTATCTTTGTTTTTCGAAAGTTTTAACATTACGCAGGTTCCAAGAGAAGATAATTCGGAAGCCGGTGTCTTGGAAAATTTGGCTTCATCACTCAAGATCCATGATGATATCAGGATTCCCATAACACAAATCCTGACACCAGCAATAGCTCGACAGGAAGCTTATGCGATCGATGACAATGGATATATGGACGTTGGGATCCCAAGGATATCCAAGAATCCTGGACTTATCCAATCATAAAATATCTTAAAGACGGGGAGATTCCTAAGGGTGAAAATCCCAGGGTTTTTCGCGCCAAGGTAATACCTTATTTTACCTTAGATAACATATTATATAGAAAATCTCTTGCATGTGTCTACTTGAGGTGCTTAGAAAAATCAGAAGCTCTTAAGGTGCTTGAATACGTTCACAGTGGAGACTATGGAAACCACACTGGGGGCAGAGCATTCTTCTCCAAGGTTCTCGGATTTGGTTACTATTGACCTACAATGAAGAAGGATGCCATGAGCTTCTCACAAAAGTGCGATGCTTGCCAAAGGCACGATAATATTCTGCATCAACCAGCTGAGCATCTGCATCCTATAGTATCCCCGTGGCCATTCATGAAGTGGGGCATGGATATTGTGGGTAAACTGCCCAAGGCTCCTGGAGGAAAAGTATTTATGCTTGCAATGAAAGAATATTTCTCCAAGTGGATTGAAGCAGAAGCCTATATGCAAGTAAGAGAGAAAGAGGTGATATCCGTCATCAAGAGAAACATCCTCACCAGATTTGGGATTCCAGCAGAAATCACATGTGACAATGGCTCTCAGTTTATCGGTAAGAGAACAACAAATATTTGTGCAAGCTGGGGCATCAAGATGATTACTTCGACACCTGTCCACCCTCAAGCTAATGGGCAGGCAGAATCCAGCAATAAGATCATCATTAACAACCTTAAGGAGAAGTTGGGCTCCAAGAAAGGCATGTGGGTTGAAGAGCTACCATTTGTTCTTTGGGTGTATAGGACTGTCAGGACCGATTTCTAAGCCAAAGATCATCATTTGATTCATCACACGAGTGCGGAAATCACGTGTTGATGATCACTCTTGGTTGGATCAGCAACATTGCCTCACCATTCGCCTCTGAAACTCAAGAAAAACACCAAGAACACACACACAAACACACAGTGCTCCTCAGGAGGTTCTCTCAAGGCTTGTTTAGGGTTTCCTAAGAATTCCTATTTATACCCAATGAGGAGCACAAGTGTCAATGCACAGAATACAAGGAGAATCACACATCACATCAAGGAATCATTAAATTCTTCTAACACTTTTGTCAGAGCGTTAAGTTGTACAGGTCAGGTCGTTAGCCATTTGGTCAGATCGTTAACCTTATAGTCAGATCGTTAACCAATATTCAGATCGTTAACCAACAGTCAGATCGTTAAGACCAAAGTATCTTGTCGTTAATGCTCTTTTAGACTATCAGATCGTTAAGCATATCAAAGGCAAGTCGTTAAGGCATAAGAGGCAAATCGTTAAGTAGATAAGAGGAGGCAGGTTGTTAAAGAGAACACAATCAGATCATTAAGTATATTTATCATGCAAGTCGTTAAGGCCAATACACTCAAGTCGTTGAGACCTTTGTTAGGCAGATCGTTAAGCACAACTAAGTAAGAGTATTTCGGCCTGGTCGTTAAGAACAACTTAAGCATGAAAAATATTCTAAGTGTTGAGCAACCAAACAAACATACAAACACAAGATTAACACATATGTAAATCAAGCTGAACCATCATAATATAATAAGCAAACATACACAGTAAGTATTCAAAGTTCAACATTAACTAAGTTATTACAAACCGAAATGTTCAAATACATAAGTAACAAAATACATGTCAGTTCTGCAGCTTCACCTGTGATCTTGTTCTTGGGTTCGTGTGTTCGTGTTATCACCAACCTCCAGGTTCCAACAATTCCCCCATTGGTGGTAATGCGAACATCCTCCATCATCATCATCTTAACTGTCCAAGAAGCTTCAATAGGAAACGCCAGTATCTCCTAGCCAACCTGTTATACTTGCGGTCATAGCAGTAGATTTGGGTTTCCCATAGCACCCAAAGATCTTTTCTTGCAAATTTCTTCAGATCTGAGTAGTGCCACATTTCAAGCTTCCTGTCTGAGCCTCTACACAAATGACTTATTCCACGACTGTCTATTTCCCATCTTTCCAAGTTCGCCAGACTTTCAGTTTTCATCCTTCCGGCATTAATGCATTCCCAGCTCCACCATTTAAGGAACAGTAGGAAGTAATTTGCATCAACTACCTCATAGGGCTTCAGTCTGGGTGGAACTGTTTCAAGACGACCATAGAAGATCCAACGTAAGTAGCAGATGGGTAACAGCCTAAGCTCTATGGCAGCAAAGAGTTTGATTGGTTCTACATGTTCTCGTTCAATCACTAAATCATGAGTTTGAGCACTATAGTACCAATCCTTGATGGGATTTTTTTTAGATTACCCTCAATCTTCTTAGTCTTTATGTTCTTACCAATATTGTAGTAGATCTGCTTGTAAGGGACTTTAGCTCGTTTCTTCTCAAACCGTTCATATTCCTTCTTCTCTTGCTCTCTGGTCTGCTTGTGATATCTGTTGAGGTATGTGTTATGCACTAAACTCTGAGCTATCACAGCAATCTCAGCGTTTGAGTGATTGACAATGTCAAACCGTCTCAATTCTTTAAGTTCCCAGGAGAAGAGCTTCATGAGGTCTCTGATAGTTGCGAAGAATTGAACGAACCCATTTCTTCTTTTAATGATGAAGGCCCCGAACTCGTGATCATACTTCCATCCCAGTATATTCATTGCATCAGGATGCTCAGAAGTAGAAGGCATCTCCTTCAGCTTATGCGTAGTGAACTGCATCATAGCTTTAGTGTGCGGGAGCATCTCCTTCCATTTGTCTACCAAAGTGGGAGCATCTCTGACTCGATGACTTTCTACCCTCTCCTGTTCCATCATGTTGATTTTTCTGTTCCTAGACTCAGCGTCATCATCCATGAATTGCTTGGCCATCTTTCTTAGTCCGGGCATTTGCTTGAAAATGTAGTCTTTTCTTGCAACATTCCTGACTGATAAGAAGTCTCGAAGCTCTCGTTTGGTCATGGAGTTGGCCTTGTCCTGGATAGATTTGGGACTAGGAGGGCTGGGCAGTTGACAATCTGGGTCGGCAGGGGGTGCCCGATATCTACTATGCATTTGATGAAGTTTTTCCGACAAGTCGTCATTAAACTGGACGTAGTCTACATCTTGATCTGTGTCAGCATACGGATTCACAAATGCCTTCTTCGGGTCTCTCAGACTATAGTCAGGGTTCTCCTTTAGCAGCTTTTCCATATCCATTTCATCAGTATACATTTCAACAATCTGGTAGGTGTTGAAAGTCATGAGATATTGGAAGGATAAACCACGCTCTACAAGTGCTCTAACGTATCTTGCAGCCTCAGAGTGGTCATCAGGGTGTACACCATCACCAGTTTCATTGGGAATCACCTGGATCAATGGGTCAGAGAGATTTGAGTTTGGTTCCATTGGCATTGAATCATTTCCCAAAATGGTAGTATTCAGGAGTTGGGTTTGATGAAGTATTTCTGCTTCTCTATCATCCATCACCTTCAAAATTTCCTCTGCCCTTGCCTGTTGAGCTAATCTAAACTCTTCTTCTTTAGCTTTCCTCTTATTCTCTGCATCCTCAAACTCCTCTTGCGGTGTCATCTTCTGTTTCCCTTTGTCTCTTCGACTCAGTGTTCGAGTGGTACCAGATGGACCTGTTTCTGCAGAAGTTCTCACAGCAGTAGGTTGTTCCAGAAGCTCTGGATCCACCACATTTACAGGTACGGTATCACCAACTAATGGTGATTCTGGTCGAGGAGGGAGACCCATAGGACGATATCTTAATCGTTCCGGAGCAATTTGCCTTATCCCTGTTTTGAATTCATGTTCTTCAAGGGTTAATGGATAAAAGCCTCTGTTTCGATCAATCCTGCTTGCCATGTTCAACCAGTTTCTTCCAGGGTTTGCTGTACGATCATCAGGCTCTGGTCCAAAGATATCCTCGGGATATGGTCTTCTCTGGACAGCTTGAGTAGCCATCACTGATGAACCAATGGAAGCTTCAGCAGAGTCGAAAGGTAAAGTAGAGGTTTGCTCTTCAGTGACATGGTCTAATGGCTCATTCTGATCTCTTTCAGTGGAGGGTAATGCCAGAGCTAATCGATGTTCCTCCATTTCTACCTGTTCTCCCACAAATGGCACTGCATTGATTGGAGAAATGGGATGAGGATGTGTCATATCAGCCTCTGTTTCTTCTTCAAATTCTTCTTCCTTGACATTGTCTAGGATGTCATCATCATACTCATCACCAGCAAACTCCAAATCTATGAAGTTTAGAGGGTTTGACCGGTTTACCAGTAGGTCAAGACGGTCACCCAATTCTTCAGCGTCATTTAAATCATCTGGATTTACTGAGATGTCTTCCACAGCTTGCTCTTCTGGATTTTCATCATTAACAGTCACAATGCTTTTGGAACTGGGATGAGTAGCAAGCACAGTAGAATAGAAGTCCTTGAAGGTTTCTCTACCAGCATCGAGAAAGGCTGGGTCAACAGACATATGTTGAACATCTTCCATTGCTGGAATCAGTGCACTTGAAAGGTTTGTCTGTCACGGTTGGACTGGAGGAGCAAGTTGGAGCTGTAATGATACACTCCTTGGAATGTCTGGAGCAACTCCAATTTCACCAGCAGTGATAGCCAGTGGGGCTCCTGAGGAAGAAACAGCAGCAGCTTCTAGTGCAGCCATAGTAAATCTTGCGAGTTTTGGGTTTTCAGGCGGTGGCACCAGATACTGTAAGTTGTTGTAGATCTGCATTTGCGTTTCCACATCTTCACATGGTTCACTATTCAAGAATGTGTCACCATATGAGGCATCCACTTCGGAATCAGAATCATCATCATCAGAGTCGTCAGAATCACTGTCTTTTGGGCCTTTTTCTTCAGAACTTGGGAAAATTGATTCTTTGCCTGGAGCATGTGAACTCGGTTGAACAGATGGTTCATTTGTTGAGGGTTGTTCACCAGCCTGAGTGTTTGTACCTGTATCCCCATCTCCGTCTCTACCATCTTTTGGAACATTCTGTTGCCTATCATTATGCACTTTATCAAGCAACTCCTTGAGCTTTCTAATCTTAACAGCTTGATCCAGAATTGTCTGATTTGTAGCTCTTAATTCGGCCTCAAGGTGAGAGTTTTGAATAGTCAGGATCTCAATTTCTGAGTTCATTTCCTCGTAGTCATAGACATCATAAGGGTTTGTTCCTGATGGTCCAGCTTCAGAAGTTCCTGCTAAGGCAACAAGGCTAGTTCTAACCTCAGGTTGGGTAGCAATGACAGCGGTTGGAGTTACGGTCACTTGCACCATTTGACCCTGTTTAGGTGAACCAGCAGGTTCAGTTGGGAGGGTGACAGGTTCTGTAACAGCTTCTGTTTCAGCTTCAACAGTCACAGGTTCAGTCTCTGCAGACTTGTTAACATCATCCTCAACTGTTTCCACCATCTTTTCATTTTCAGGTTCTGTTTGAGCAGCAATGTCTGGCATCGGCTCATCTTGAACATTCTGACATTCTTGATCAACAGGTTCTTCAATGTCAGCTCTAGTGGAATGAGTAGTAGCGTCTTACTTAGCTTGCTCAGCCAGACGTTTCTTGTGTTCCAAATAGAACTTCTTCTTCCTAGCCGGTCTGGGATAAGAAGTGGCTATCTAATGCTTTTCTTCGTAGACAACCTTATCTGACTCAACACTTGATGAGTAAGGTTCTACTTGAGAATGGACATCTCCCTGTGTTCTGGTACGAGAAGATCCGGCGGTGTCAACTCCGGTCTTCTGTTTCTTTTTCGGTGGAACTCGAGCATCAGAAGTTTCAGAATCAGATTGAGAAGGTTCAAACCTAGAACCGCTTTCTTCAGCTTCATGCTGGGATTCTTCAGGTAATGATTGTGCTGAAATATTTCCGGCGTCACCATTTGAATCGTCCTCTGAATCATTATCAGAATCTACTTTAGATTCACTAGCATCACTCTCATTTTCATCTTTTTCTGAATCAGTGTGCTCAGAGCCTTGATGACCAGGTGACAGGTTTTGGCCAATAGCCGCAAGTTCCAAGTGTGCAAAGGGATCTGCCTCTGCTGCGGGCTCATTTAAGTTTGGCTGATCTTGAGCGGCAGCAGCTGCAGTTGCACTCACTGAATTTTGGTAGTACTGGGCGTGGCCTAGATCACCAATAGTATCCACCAAATTTTGAAAGTAAGGTGCATCTGGTCCTTCATTACCAGGTAATAGATATTTTCTGTAGGAATCATGATCTGTCTTTCGGGGAGCAAACTTTTCTCCTGCTTTCACCAAATTTGGGTAGAAGTGGTTTAAGATAGCTTGCAGAAACTTGGGATACATTATGAACTTCTCAGCACGACCTGCAGGAGTCACGTTCCTAATCATACTTCTGAGGAGAAATCTTAACATGTTGTAGCCAGTTCCGGCAACAAAACCATGAAGGGCATGAGCCAGCTCATCCTTGAAGTCATCAGTTCCTGTCTTCCTCGGGGAGAAGGTCAGAATGAAGAAGCATAGCATTTTTCTCCAGTTTAGAGGAAACAAAGGTTTCTTGATCATGGGACTTGTATTAATTGGAAGCGGACCAGTATAACCCATGTTCCTCATGCTATCATGCCACTCTTGCTTAGTGTAAGAATCAGGGCAGTCAGCATCATCTAGATGAAGGGCCGTTCTGATCATATATTCAGATATCACCACGTCAGTTTCCTGAATTCTGGAGCTCAAGTATTCTGAACCATCTTCATTTACCACCTTTTGAGCATTCATCCAAAAACTCTCCACTATTGATTTGTATATTGGAAGATCCAAAAGCATACAGTAACCCCAGTTGGAGTATTCCAGAATCTGAAAAGTTTGTTTGAAAGCTTCAGCATATTTCCATTCTCTGTTGAAAATGCTTATTTGATTGTGGGCTACACCATAGCCTAATGGCTCATTCCCCGCTCGTCTAGGAGGCATCTGCACAAGTGAAACAAGTCAGTTACAACCAATTGATTTTACCTTGAAATGTCATGTCAACACTAAACCGAGATAATGACAGAGCTGTTTAGAGTAAAATCAAGGTATATTTAGGTTCAACTAAGCAGGTTCCTAGAATGACATAGCACATATCCAACTAACATTTGCAACAGATATCTGCGAAAACCTATAATTGAACCAGATGTACATACCTTCACTTAATCATTAATCATGAATAAACTGAGAAAAGTAACATAAACTTTACCTAGACAGATGCTAAATTGCAACAGATCAATAAAATGCAACTTGAGGAGTAATTAACAAGATGTCACATTGAGCATAGTAATTAATATTCGAGATAAATTGAAAAAATTAAACTTTACTTTTGAATCATAAGAATAAAGTAAATAAATGATCATGCTCAAGTTATTCAAGTGGACCACATAATGTGTTTGTTCCCCCTAAACATGTGGCTATCTGGTATATAAATCACCCAAATCACAACACACATTGTCAAAGCAAGAAGCACTTGTCAGACTGGATAGTCATAATGAAATCACATGTTCTATACTCAACACACTAAAGACTCGACTAGCATGGACCTAAATAAATAGCTAAATAGGCCAGATCATGTCCTAAGTATGGAATTTTGAAACCTATGACATCAATTTGAGTGCAATCCAATATAGATAAAGCTTTTGACCTTGCATCATAACAATCAATCAATCAAGAACATGAGACAATTCATGAGTCAAAGTTAGGAATAATAGATATATGAATTCTACTAACTAGTGGAAACCAAAAGAGGTCAATTGACATTCTATTATCAATACTAAATCATGCGTTTAAATCACATTGCACATAATGACAGTAAATAAATAAACACATAGCACATATGGACGGGTTCGGTGATCAACCAAAGGTCGTGGACGTATTCGGCCTAGTTAAGCATTAGTTACTAAGTTAACACTTATAACGTTACTAACGGAGATTGTCTAACGGAAGTTAACCTTGGAATTCTCGGATGTCACAACAAAGCATATTGGAATTTCTAAAATTTTCACTAATTGGATAGTAAAAAATTATGGAACTATACCATATAGATTTAGGGAAGTAAGACTTCATGGTGTTGCAAACAAAAAACTTAAAATCAATATATTTTTTGATACATACACCAACATTCATGTTTAGAAAAGGATCTAGAAGCCAAAAAATAATTTTGTTGTATACATTTGCGAAATTATCGAAGTAATCGAATGAATGATCACAGATTTATAAGTTGTATCTGTGTATGAATCTAAAATACAAAGCATGAAATCATCAAAGGAAGAAATTTATCAAAGCGATAATCCGATTATGAAAACACTCAGACTCATGTGAATTCACTCCTAGTATGAATGGATTTTGAAAGAAACTGAGATTACCCTCTTATTGATTATCCGGAAACAATTACATGAGCTCAATATATAAACCCTAACTTCTAACGGCTATAAACAACCTACAGCTACCGGAAATTAACTAACTAAACAATTTACAAAAACAGTCCCTGTAAAATTAGCTAGTTGCTAATAATGGAATTAAGCTTTCTTTATTCTCCCCCTTAATTCCATTGAATCTCAGCTTCATCAATAGATCAATGTATAATGTTTATCAACTTAATCGAACCCCATCATCACACAATAGCGGTCCAATGGACTTATTTGTGTTAATGTGAAGACCTCCCAAAGTTATCAAAACCAAACTTAACACTTGATCTCTTGAACCATTTCTATCAACTCCTTCAACTGGTTCAACCATACCCTTGGTAAGGCCTTAGTTAAGATATCTGCTTTTTGCAGATTTCCTCATAGTCTATCCCAAATTTCTGAACATACCCCTTAGCCACTAACCTTGCCTTATGCTTAACTACCTGTCCTGCAGCATCCTTCTTAATCTTATACAACCATTTTAGTCCTATAGGATTACAGCCACTAGGAGGATCTACCAGGTTCCATGTTTTATTCCTTTCAATAGCCTTAAGTTCTTCCCTCATAGCATTCCTCCACTGCTTTCCTTTATTTTCTTTTACAAAAGTTACTAGCTCTTCTTGTTGGGTCAACATTAATTCAATAAAGTCTAGATTTTCTTCCCTATGCTGACTTTGTCTAAGCCTATTATCAAGAACACAGTCTTGAAGCCTTCTAGGTAGGGCACTCTTCCTATATGACCTTCTAGGTGCTAAATGACTAGATTCTTCATGATGTTCTTGATCACTAGAGCCACTAGGTTGACCCTCATCAACAGGATCCTGATCACTATCACTTTGATCATCATTCCCATTGTAGGGTTCTTCAACTTCAGTAGTCACCGGATCAACCAAGTTCCAACCTTGACTACCCTCACCGAAGTTGTTTGCCAACCCTATAACAGGACCTTTTCCCTTCTAATCCCATCCCCTGCTCTCATCAAAAACAACATCCCTGCTTATAACAACTTTGTTATTACCTACATCTAGCATTCTATTAGCTTTGGTGCCCTCTTGAACTCCTAAGTAGAGCATAGGCTTACTTCTATCCTCAAGCTTAAGTTGACCAGGCTTAGTGTTTTTCACAAAACCAACGCAGCCAAAAACCTTAATGTGACTTAAATTTGGCTTCCTTCCCCTCATTAACTCATAAGGAGTTTTGTAATCTAGGGACTTTGTGGGCAATCTATTCAATAAGTATACAGAGTGCCTGACCCCTTCAGCCCAAAAATTATCTCTAATAGACATAGCCTTCATAATAGACCTGGTCATATTCATGATGGTTCTGTTCCTTCTCTCCACTGCACCATTTTGCTGTGGAGAGTAGGGTGCAGTTAACCACCTCACAGTACCAGATGCTCCACAAAACTCATTAAATTCTGTGGAGGTAAATTCTCCACCCCTATCACTTCTTAGGGTCTTAATTCTTTTCCTTGTCTTACTTTCAACCTCTAGTTTGAATTTCTTAAAGGTTTCAAATGACTGATCTTTACTATGCAAAAAGTACACCCACATGAATCTAGTATGATCATCAAATATTAACATGAAATACCTGTTTCCTATCCATGTCTCAGGGCTTATAGGACCACACAAGTCCATAGATACCATTTCCAATATATCCTTAGACTGAAACTTGTCTCTTTTGGGAAAGGAGTCCTAGTTTGCTTCCCAGCTAAACAAGCATCACATACAGTTTTAATTTTCTCTAATGCAGGAATACCTAGAACACTGCCTTGCATAACCATTTTATCCATGGTTTGAAAGCTTATGTGGCCTAGTCTCCCATGCCATAGCCAAGTTTCATTCTCAATCTTAGTCAAATAACACTCAGGAGTTCCTATATCAAGACAAACTTTGTACAACCTATTTGAGGATTTCTTAACCTGTAACAATTCCGCCCCAGTTTTATCATATAACCATAGGTACTCCCCCTTCATCCTAACCTCACATCCAACTTCTGTTGTCTGCCCTAGGCTCAAGATACTATTCCTAAGATGAGGTATGTAATAGACATTTGTTAGAATTTTCTGCAAGTCAGGCTTATTTCCCAACACAATGGACCCTCTACCCTTAATAGCAGTAGATGACCCATCCCCAAACTTTACATTTCCTGTTATGTTTTTATCCAAAAAAGAAAAGTGAGAGGACTTACCTGTCATGTGGCTTGAAGCCCCATTGTCAAGATACCACATGTTACCCGTATCATCAGTCTGCATCTTAGAAGGATCAACCTTTAGTTCACTCAGGAAGACTTCTTCCTTCTTGTCCTCTTCACCTGTGATCATCAACAAGGTTGGGCCTTCTTCATCAGACAATTGGGTCAAATGGGCTTCTTCTTCCTTTACCTTCTTTTGAGGACATTCACTTGCATAGTGACCAAGTGTCTCACACTTGAAACACTTGATTGATGACTTGTCTTTCTTGAATTTTCCAGTTCCTTTTCCTGAGCTCCCTTTCCCTTTGGAAATTCCTTTTGAAAATTCTCCTGAAGTCTTTGCTCCCTTTCCATTCTTGTCCCATTTCTTTCCGACTTTTCTTTCACCTTGGCCTGCCAATCTGAGTAAGAGAGTAATAGTTGTTCTTCCTTGATTGGTTGAGATTTAGACTTTAAGGAGACCCTCTCCTCAAAGGCCTTCAACCTGCCAACTATTTCTTGATACACCACAGTGTCAAGATCCACAAATTGTTTAATTGAAGCAACAATATGAACATATATTTCTGTGACACTATCTAACAACTTCTTCACCAAGGTTGGGTCATCAATTGGTGCACCTAGATTCGAAGATTGTGTAGCCAATGTACTCAACTTACCCGCAAACTCATCAATCCCTTCATTCTCCTTCATCCTCAGGGCATTATACTCTGATTTCAGGGTTTAGAGCCTTGCTTTCTTCACTCTTTCCACTCCTACATATCTTGTCTTGACAGCATCCCAAATTTTCTTTGAACTATCAAGATCAGACACTTGTATTATCAGATCTTCTGGTAGACTCTGAATAAGATATGCAATTGCAGCCATATCCTTTTTAGCATCAATTACTGCACCTTCACTTGGGCTAACAACATCCCATAACCCATGGACATTCAAGATTGCTTTCATCTTAACTGCCCATATAGGGTAATTTGTTGGTGTCAACAGAGGGCACTGGAGTGGTATGGTTGTATAATTTTCCCTAACTTGAATTCGATTTCCTCCCGTATCACCCATTGCAGGTCTGATTTCTGGAGACGAAGTGCGGCGAGGAGATCTTCTCGGAGACGAAGAGAGAAGACGATGAATCTTGAATTTTCAAGACGAAAGGGTCGACGATCCATCCTGAATCAATTCAACAGAGCAATTCGCAGTGGCGATTGCAAGGTGTCGATCGGATTATGTTCTCAGTGCTCTGATACCAAATCAAAGCAATAATCTGATTATGAAAACACTTAGACTCATGTGAATTCACTCCTAGTATGAATGGATTTTGAAAGAAACTGAGATTACCCTCTTATTGATTAACCGGAAACAATTACATGAGCTCAATATATAAACCCTAACTTCTAACGGCTATAAACAACCTACAGCTACCGGAAATTAACTAACTAAACAATTTACAAAAACAGTCCCTGTAAAATTAGCTAGTTGCTAATAATGGAATTAAACTTTCTTTAATTTAAGAATCTTTATATACAAAGATTGTGATTTAAACAAAAGAAATTTAAGATCTTCATAAACAAAGCTTCATGTACATAGATTTTTCATATGTTAAATTCAAACTATCATGTTTGAGCTAAACATTTATTTTGTGGACTTTTGAGGTCAAACCAACATGATTCGTTTCTAAGCCAACAATGAAGGCCTAAATGTACTGTTTCTTTTAGCAAATGTTGAGATTTTCCAAGTGAAGCCAAATTGACTTTTATTTTTAATGTGAGGATATCAGAAACGGTTTTCCTAATTTAAGCACTACCTTGGGCCATTTGATCAACACTAAAGTTATTCACAATTTACATTTCGTTCAAGAATCAAAGAAACACTTTAATGGGTTGAAAAAACACATCCTAATGGGTCATTAGGTAAAACACACTTTAATGGCTAATTAGACAAAAATCACACCTTATTCACACTTTAGTTTGGTTTAAAACCAAAACAACATTTTAGATGGGTAAAGACCAACTTACAATGTAAATACACCATCATTTGGTCGAACGATCAATGCGAGATTATAACCAAAAAGCCATAGTTTACATGTATGATTATTATTTACTCGGTTAAACACGTTATGCATATCTAGAATGAACATACCAGGGAAGACGCAAGCAAATCCATCAGCTTTTTCAAGCAACTCACTAATGGGTAAGGCAACAATGAATTAGTATCTATTATATCCTCGTAAGGATGAAGGGTACATGTTGGCCTCGATTCCTTGTCGGCCTCCTGGTTCTTTTCCTTTTGCTAGCTGATAACCTATTCGAGATAAAAAAAGGTCATGCATATGATCAGTTCACAAACCTAACAGACCACATGAAGAAAAACCCATTCAAGATAAAAGGTGGTCCAATAGCCATGCATACTCTATTATTATGCTAATAGAGAACACTCAAGATAGTCAAAGTTTGTCTTCTCTATTTATTGGGCCATTACAAAAACGATAGCCTAAACAACAATAAGAGTATAATCAATAAAAATTTGAAACAATAACAGTTTGAACTCACCAGAGTCAACCACTTTTCTGTTAGCTGATATTAAGCCACAAGACAACATAAAAATTTTGTTTTTGCAATTGGAGGAAATAAGTAGCAAGAAACTTGTCAACATTTTCCACAAACAAATATATCATCCAAATTTTAGTCTGAGCATAGTCGTGTTTGTTTTTACACTCAAGTCAATATTAGTTTTGACCAACTCTACTTGTTGGTTCAGGCCCCTTGTCACTCACACTCTTTAGTAAATATAAACTCACAAAATTAGAACAGAATGATACGGGCCAGCCAAGCCCACAGCCAAGCCCACCTACAAACCAGCTAAAGGATGAAGTACCGGCCCAACCTCGAAGAAGTATCCGCACAAGGATTGTTCCTGCCAAACTTCGAGACTAAAGGCACTGCATTGTGAGGGTGTTAATTTATAAATTATCCATGGCAGAAGGTACCCGTTTAAAGGTCATTGATGAAGCCATCAAAGGCCTTCAAGATGGACAGAAGGAATCCACGGCAGCTCAGAAGCAACTACAAACTGAGTTCTCGGAACTATCGTCTACCATGGAGGATTTGAAGACCTTGATGAACAAGGTTTTGATCTCTGTTAATCAACCCAAACCAACCGGCCGTACTTCCGGCGACGACGGTCCGTCGATTCTGGGTCGCCATAAACCGGCCCCGATCAACTTACCTCGTTTCGATGGCTCACACCCGGAGAGATGGGTTGCTCAGGCTAATCGATATTTCGAGTTCTACAAGATCTCTGATGTCGATCGGCGCACAATTGCTTCGTTCTATCTCGATTCGGCGGCAGCAGATTGGTACGATTGGATTTCTAAACACCAGACATTTTCCGATTGGGCGTCATTCACGGCGGCGCTGATTCTCCGTTTCCGTCTCCGTGAGTTCGACGAGCCTGAGGGGGTTGTGGCTAAACTAACCCAGACGTCCACGGTGGAGGATTACTGACACCGTTTCGAGGAAATTTCGACGCGTACTATGGTGTTACCACCAGCCTTTCTGGTTCAGTGTTTCGTCTTCGGCTTGCGCTCCGATATCCGCCAGTCCGTTCAAATCCACCGGCCGGCCACTGTTGATGAAGCGATGACCTACGCTAGCTCCACGAAAATCGAATCCAGTTAGAACGTGGGGTGGGCCGGGTTTTTGTGGGTGGATCCAAGCCCATTTTACCCTTACCAAAAACAGGCCCAACTATACCGACCCATAAATCGGTTCAACAGTTAGGGTTCAGACGACTATCACCGGAGGAACTGGCTCAGAAGAAAGCTCAGGGCCTATGCTATCGCTGTGACGAAAAGTTTTCCAAGGACCATCAATGGAAGGGAGCTCCACAACTATTGTTCTTTGATGACGTTTCTGGTGGCGACGATGTCAAGGAGGAACCACCGCCAGAACCGTCGGCTGTTCAGTTGGTCGAGCCATCTTTGATCGACGATCTTGCTTCCCATTCCGCTATCTCTTATAACGCGTTGTCCGGTGGTTATAATGCCTCTACTCTGCGCTTCGCCGGTTCTGTCAAGGGTAAACCGGTCCAGGTTCTGATCGATGGAGGTAGTACTCACTGCTTTGTTCAAAGTAGGGTTGCAAAACATTTGAATCTATCGATTGAGGTTATTTCCCCTTTTTCTGTTGTGGTGGGTAGTGGGGAACGTTTACCTTGTTCTGGCCTAGCTAAACAGGTCCCTCTTCTCATTCAAGGTCGTTCCCTGCTTATTGATTTTTACGTGTTACCACTCCAGGGTTGGGACATGGTTTTGGGAGTCTCGTGGCTGTCGACTCTCGGGCCTGTGTTAACTAATTATGCCACTTCTACTTTTCAATTTTCCTTGGGCAATACTAAAATTGTTTGGCAGGGGGAGTCTTCACCACTCATTCAACAGACACAGTTTAATAGCTTATGTAAACTCGCGCACTCTGATGCTCTAGCTGCCTGCTTCCAACTCACATTGGTCGACCCTGATCCAGCCCCTACCACGACCTGTCCCGCTGCTTTCCAACCGTTACTTCAGGAGTTTTCGGCTATTTTTCAGCCACCAACTGGGTTACCGCCACTTCGCTCCCAAGATCACGCCATTGACTTATTGCCCACTGCTTCCGCTGTCTCGGTTCGTCCATATCGATATCCCCATTTTCATAAACAGGAAATCGAGCGGTTGGTGCAGGAAATGTTGCAGCAGGGCATCATCCAGCCCAGCACGAGCCCCTTTTCCTCACCGGTATTGTTGGTTCGCAAAAAGGATGGGTCATGGCGTTTTTGTGTGGATTATAGAGCCCTCAATGCTATTACCATTAAGGATCGCTTCCCGATTCCTTCCATTGACGAGTTATTTGATGAGTTACACGGGGCCACCTATTTCTCCAAGTTTGATTTGCTAGCAGGATATCATCAAATCCGTATTAAAGCCGGCGATGAGGCCAAAACAGCCTTCCGTACTCACGATGGTCACTATGAATTCCGCGTAATGCCATTCGGGTTATCTAACGCTTCATCGACGTTTCAACGACTAATGAACGATGTTTTCAGACCCTACCTTCGGAAGTTCGTCCTGGTTTTCTTCGACGACATATTAGTCTATAGCAAGACTCGGTCTACTCATTTGCTCCATGTCAAGCAGGTCCTGTAGTTGCTTAAGGATAATTCCTTAGTGGCCAAGCTCTCCAAATGTTCTTTTGGTCAGACCATGGTTTCATATCTTGGGCATTATATTTCCGGAGCTGGGGTATCCGTAGATCCCGCTAAAATCACTTCCATTCAACAATGGCCTACACCAAAATCAGTCAAAGACGTTCGCAGCTTCCTAGGCCTCGCCGGGTATTATCGACGATTTATCAAAGGCTATGCAACAATCGCCGGTCCCTTAACCGATTTACTCAAAAGGGACTCGTTTTCTTGGTCACCTGCCACCAACAATGCCTTCACTAATCTTAAACAGCTGCTCAGTTCTACCCCTGTACTTCGGCTGCCCGATTTTACTAAACCATTTACTATCGAGACCGATGCCTCTGGCGTGGGTATTGGGGCTGTTTTAACCCAAGATAAACCCCCAATCGCTTTTTATAGTCAGAAACTCTGCCCTCGAATGCAGCAGGCCTCCACTTATCATCGTGAAATGTTTGCCATTACCCAAGCCATCGCTAAGTGGCGTCAATACTTATTGGGGCAGCGTTTCCAAGTTATCACCGATCAGCAGGCCCTTCGCAACTTACGCGATCAAGTGATTCAAACTCCAGAGCAACATAAATGGCTTCATAAACTCATGGGCTATGATTTCGAGGTCCTTTATCGGACGGGTTCCCAAAATCAGGCCGCTGATGCCCTCTCTCGCATTCCATCAGCCGAGTTCATGGCCCTCTCCTCCCAGGATCTCAACTTTTTGGCTGATTTGAAACAGGCCATCGCCCTCTACCCCGAGCTTCAAGCCTTATGTGACAAACTCTCTAGCAACCCGTCTTCCATTCCTTCTTACTCTTACAAGGATGGCCTTCTTTATTATCACAAGAGATTGGTTTTACCCTCAGATTCTCCCCTTTGTCAGTTGCTTTTACAAGAATTCTATTCTTCACCTGTTGGGGGCCACGCAGGGGTCAACCGCACCTTCCATCGCTTATCTTCTAATTTCTATTGGCGCCAAATGCGTCGCACTATTCAAGACTTTGTCGCCAATTGTCATACGTGTCAACAAATGAAAACTTCTTGTTTACCACCCGGCGGTCTCCTTCAACCCCTTCCCATTCCTGAATTGGTTTTTGAAAACATCGCTATGGATTTCATTACCGGCCTGCCTCCATCCCAAGGACGAACGGTTATTTTGGTGGTCGTCGATCGTCTTTCTAAGTATGGTCATTTCATCGGGTTGCCCTCTCACTTTACCAGTTCGAGTGTGGCTGCAGTGTTCGTGGATGAAATCGTTCGGCTTCACGGGGTTCCAGCGGATATCGTTACCGATCGAGACCCATGTTTCATGTCTGACTTTTGGAAGGAAATTCAACGCCTTCAAGGCACTCATTTGTCCTTTACTTCAGCCTACCATCCACAGTCCGATGGTCAATCGGAGGCCTTGAATAAGTGCCTTGAAATGTACTTGCGCTGTTACGTAACTGACTTTCCCAAAGAGTGGATGCGTCTCCTTCCTTGGGCCGAGTACTGGTATAACACCTCTTACCAGAACGCCTCTCAGATGACCCCATTCGAGGTTTTCTACGGGCGCAAACCACCATCCATTCTTCGGTATGTTAAGGACAACACCACTAATTCCCTGGTTCAAGCTCAGCTCCTCGAACGTGACACTGTCCTCCAACTGCTTAAAACCAATCTTGCTAAGGCTCAGGTTCGTATGAAGATCACCGCCGATAAACATCGTCGCCCTCTGTCTTTTTCAGGTCGGCGATCTGGTTTATGTTAAGCTGCAACCCTACCGCCAGGGATCGGTTCGCCTCCAGCGCCATTACAAACTGGGACGCCGTTATTTTGGTCCATACAAGGTCATCGCTAAGATCGGTGATACGGCTTACAAGCTTGAGCTCCCGGACACGGCTAAGATTCACAACGTCTTTCATGTCTCCCTGCTACGGAAATGCATTGGCATCCCTGAACAACAGATCACACCGCTGGAACTCGTTGACGACTCAGCCACTCTCATCTTACAGCCCCATTGTGTCCTCAATCATCGACCTATTCACTGTGGTGATCTGCTGGTCCCACAAAGTTTGGTTCATTGGAAGGGTTTTCCTGTTCATGAAGCCTCTTGGGAAGACACCGCTCAGGTACAGCGTTCCTTTCCGAATCTACACCTTGAGGGCAAGGTGTGTGCTAAAGAGGGGGGTAATGTTACGGGCCAGCCAAGCCCACAGCCAAGCCCACCTACAAACCAGCTAAAGGATGAAGTACCGGCCCAACCTCGAAGAAGTATCCGCACAAGGACTGTTCCTGCCAAACTTCGAGACTAAAGGCACTGCATTTTGAGGGTGTATAATTTATAAATTATTCTGACATGGTTGTTATATAGGAAGGGAGTGCATGAGGTAGAGCATGATCATTCTGTTAGAACATTCTCTTTTTCCCTTCTTGTATTTTGGATCTGCTGAATTATCAATAAAAGTTCAGGAGATATTCCCTTCCCATCCCCTTTCAATTCTCTGTAATTTGCACTCTTTACACAGAAGCTCTAGATGGAGTTTAGTATGAAGAATGAAAGTAATATATGAAAAAGTAAAAGTTGCAGAGAAGAGGAAATGGAGAACTTGCTTTAATTCATTAACCAAGAAGGCCTATATATACAGCCTTACACATTAGACGTGGGAACATGGAATAAACAATAAAATACATATAAATCCTAAAGACTAGGTAAAAGACTTTGACACAATCTTCTTTCCAACTCACCAATCCAAACGGTTAGTTCCCAAAGATCCGGTCATCACTTTACCCACTCTTTTATTAAACACATGCATAAATACTAAAATCCAAATAATACTAATCGACTAATCATACCCATGACCCGTTGACCCGTAGATAAACCCGATTTAATCCAACATTCACCCCCTAAATCGGTGTTTATTTACACCTTTCTTTACTGCAACGAAATCACATCCAAATTCTGTCTCAACTCGACCTCTCCCGGACACCTCGACATTCACTTCAGTCACGTCCAAAGTCTTCACTAAATCATTCACAACACTTGTAACATCTCACATGGCATCCCGTTGGAACCGTCCACTAAATCTTGACTCTTCACGGATCAACGACCTCACTCCGGTCACATCCAAAGCCACCCGATTTGAACTCCAACGCCATAGTGTATACCGTGTTTTTTTTTCTTGCTTCACAACCTTCATCGATCATCATTGTTCAAGAGGCCTCTCCACTGACCACGAAAACAAAGACACCCGCTTCTAACGTTTTCTCACCTTGCCAAACGAAGCAAATCCAAAGCCACCTGCTTTGACGGATTTTCTGCCCGCTTTTCACGCACTAACGTCGGTCTCCTCTTATCATGAACAAGTTGACCAAAGCCAGTAAACACCCGACAACAGCACCCCCTGCTGAAAAACTTCACAAAACAGCCACGAGACACACCGCAGTTCTTCCGTCACCCCCGTCATCCAAACCGGTATTCTCACCTGCGACAACTGTTGACCCGAACTACCTCCCGGTCTCCGTCTACAGCTGTAACAGTCCCGAAACAGCCTCGAAATTTGATGTTTTACTTACCGTTCACTCCGTTGTCTCAACCGGTACACATCCGCTACAACAGTTGAACCGAAACATCATACCATCTCGTCCTCTGCTGTCTCCAAACTGTGATCAAGACATCACAGCCCCGGCGAACCAAAACCCGGTTCTCTTCGCTGCTGCGTTTGCCCCGCAGCCAAGGGCTACGCCCCTTTCTCGAAGCCGACTCTTAAACCGTCTTCTCCGTCTTCACGAGCCGTAGGCTCTGATATCAAATGTTGGTTCAGGCCCCTTATCACTCACACTCTTTAGTAAATTATACTTACAAAATTCGAACAGAAGCTCTAGATGGAGTTTAGTATGAAGAATGAAAGTAATATATGAAAAAGTAAAAGTTGCAGAGAAGAGGAAATGGAGAACTTGCTTTAATTCATTAACCAAGAAGGCCTATACATATAGCCTTACACATTAGACGTGGGAACATGGAATAAACAATAAAATACATATAAATTCTAAAGACTAGGTAAAAGACTTTGACACAATCTTCTTTCCAGCTCACCAATCCAAACGGTTTGTTCCCAAAAATTCGGTCATCACTTTACCCACTCTTTTATTAAACACATGCATAAATACTAAAATCCAAATAATACTAATCGACTAATCATACCCATGACCCGTTGACCCGTAGATACACCCGATTTAATCCAACACTATTAACATTCGAGATCATAGCATTTTTTTTCTAATTTTTAATGCAATTCAATATTCAGCAAGTTCATCCCGTATCCATTTAAGATGTTTCTCATTGGAACATAATTGAAGTTTATGACTTACTAAAACTAAATTTTATCAATTAAACAATACAATACACTAAGGGTCCAAAACAGATTTCAAAGAGTATTAAATATACGAAATTAAATAGAATTTGGCCTGGTAGATCTCATCAAAATGATACCTCCACAATAGCAATCAGTGGACGCGTTAGGCATGTTCCAGTTCTATTAAACCCAAGTGTGAGTCACCTATCTTACACAATATTACATGTGCTCCAGTGGCAACTACATTAAGAAAGGGTTCCTATAAAAGTCCACTAAGAATTTACTGACCATGTCGTCTCATAGATTAGAAAAAAAGTATAACAAAAATATTATATTCATATCGTGGTTGGGTGGAAATTAGTGGATACACGTACGTGGCAGTCATCAAATAGCCATAATTTAAATGTAGATACATGTGGTCATAAAAGAAATGTAGAGTGTGATGATGTGGGCGTGTTATATGTCGGGAAATAACTCATATATAGGTGACAAAACAACATATGACCACAAAATTGAGGGGACTGAATTAGAATATGATTGTTGACACTTGCTGACCTTTTTCTTCCTCCTATCTATGATACATTTTTCCATCCTTAGCCTCTTTTTATCCACTTTTAGCTCCACCATATGAACTCCGTGCATACATAACCTGTTTTTCGAAAAACTAATATACTACAAAATATGGTCAAAGATTACCAGACAAACAAACCCAATTACCATTCCAAACATGAATGGTGTTAAATGAAAGACTGAAATTGTAACTATAATATAATTTTTTTCAGGAGGGGTGTATTGTTACACTCTAAAAGAAATGTAGTATGTGGGCGTCTCTAGTTTGTCAATTGGGAATAAATGAAGGACTGAAATTGTAAAATATAACTAACCACTTGAAGTTAGTTGTATACTTAAACAGATTCAAAGGTGAATAAGAGATAGGCATGAGTTGAAATCTGTTATGTGTTACTCCTCTCTCTAAAACACTTTCTCACTAACAGTTTTGAATGTAGGTTGCATAATCCACTCTTGACTTCACTTAACCAAAAAGGTATATAACAAATCTCAAATTCTAAGCGCTCGAGTAGTATTGATTAGCTCCTAGAAATGTTAAATTGAATACTTTGATTGTCATATTTTCTCAAATCAAGTTTCTTATGTATACTAATATGCATCGGAGTGGAAAAAAATATGTAACGACTTGATCAAATTCGATATGCAATCGTTATTAATACTTGGACATAAGTTGTTTGAAATACGCATCATATTGCCCGTCAATATGTTGCTGGAGTTGGAGAAATTTTTTTGGCTATACAGCCTCTTATCCGTCATTTTGTGTGGCCGGTTATTGGTAATGGGAGGTCTACGTCCATCTGGTTTGATAAATCTACGAATTCTGGTCCATTGTGCCACCACATCTCCTCCCGAAATGTGTTTTCTGCGGGCTTTACATCTAATACTAAGGTGGCGGATCGATCAAAATGGTGGAAATTGGCCCTCCGCATGGCTTGACTTGTTTCTGGTTTTAAATGACTCCATGCATATTCATTTAAAGCCGGATATAAATAATCGATTACAATGGAGGTTGGATGATAAGTTGCATGATTTTTTGTCACACCCCGGTCAACGGGTTGGGTGTGAGCGAGATGGAATCATAGTCGTGGATACATAGAACAACTAAATATATTCAAACGTTATGATAAAACATCACATCATTTAGATTGCAGCGGAAAAGTGGTGAAAATGATAATGTCTTACATTTGAATATAAAAAATCTTAATTTATTGATAAAAGCATAAGATAGTTTATTTAGGATAGGTCGGGAGTATGACTCTGGCGAAGCAGGTCCGATAGTTTGAGTTAAGCCTCATTTGCATGTCTTCAGTGATTGCCTAGTTACCTGAGAAATCATGAGTTTAAAACGGGTCAACATAAAGTTGGTGAGGTTCACAGGTTTAAGACTCTACGTTTAAGATTTGTAAAACAATTTTGGCATACTTAAATATTACGTTGGTTTACCGTTGTGGTTGTATGATCTCACTTGAACCTTGATTTCAAATACTAACGGTTTACCCACCCATAGTATCTCGCCCGAGAGATACCAAACAGAGCTGAATAACTAACGTGTACCCCTTGACAATGTACGGAGTCAGGGTTGGAGCTACCAAACTAGGTAGGGTTGTCAACCCAAATAGATGTATTCACTAGCTATCGTTTCGTACATAACTAATTGAAATCAATTAATGGTGGGATACAGTTGTACAAACGTTCATAACGATAATGTATCATAGTTGGGCATCAGTAAGAGAACAAGTAGTCTTACGGCTAACAAATAAACCATAATATTAAGTAAAAAGCATTTATCAGTTCATGATTTCTCCCCCGAGAGGTATAAAAACAGTTAAAAGAAAAGGGGCCGTGAAACTCACATTGATCAGTGGATGATGAACTAAACCGAGTGATAAAGATAGCAAGTAACGTCCTAATTAAATAATAAGTCAATTGCATAAGGTTTATAATCAATTGAGTAACAATTGTCACCCAAGTGATACCGGTCAGGTCTTGACGTATAATTCCATTTGTATTTGTTTGGAAAGCATGTTGTTAATATTTATTGTACAAATAAATACACGTTTTTAAAGTTTATATTTATGTCCGATAAATATAAAACAATCATTTAATAAATCAATCAAGTCTTGAATATTGTGTTAAATAATGATGTTTATTATTATAAGCTCGATTGGTTATTTTTATAAGTTATAATTATTATTATTATTTAAATAATTATGATTAACAAGTCTTGGTGAATTGTAAACATAGATTAAAACTTTTATAAATAATTATTAATCAAGGAATAATTATTTAATGTTTATTTCGTCGTAAAACGTTTATCATTTGAATCTTTTAAGGATTGAGTAAAAAACGTTTTATAGTTAAGAAATAGAAGTCGTTTAATATTTTATAACTAAGATGTTTATTTCCATATGTAACAACTGCAACTTCCCAAGTTAACTCCGTTAACTTTTTCCGTTAGTTTCGTTAACGAACCCGCGACCCGTTATTTGAATAATTGCATATGTGTGAATGTTTATTTGCTAATTAATTCTAATAACTTGTTTTCGTGAACTTATATTCGTAACCTTATGTGTTATTTGTAAAAAAATTGCATTTTTATGCGAAACTGAGCTTCGTGCGTGAATTGAAATTTTTATGCGTAAATGATATTTATATTTGCCCCGACTAAACATTGCATATTAAATAATTTAAAAACAATTAGAAACGTTTTTAGAATTGTTACTTCACAAGTTTTTAGTTAAAACCCATTGAATTGAGTTTTGTGCTTTATGTTGCTAAATTAAAACTTTGAGGGGCCAATAATGAAAATTTTCCTTAAGACAAATCTGCCAAAACCCCTCCCCCTTTCCCATTCATGCATCTCCCTCTTTCTCACTTCTTCTTCACGGTTCAAGAAACACACACACACACACTTGCTAAAATTCGTGAATCAAGCTTCAAAAAGCAAGAAATTGGATTCTTCAAGCTACCACAAGCCTCAAGAACACTCAAGGAATCTTTCTCTCCATCTCATCTTCTCCAATCCACGATTTCTCTTCCCAACTTGTAAGCTCTAGATTCTCAAAACTTGAAATTGTAGGTTACATGTGCTAATTTAAGTGTTTATGTGTTAAATGGGGTGCTTTGATGCTCATGAAACATGTTTTATGTTAAAATATGTTAGATGATGAATTGGTGTTGTTTTGAGATAAGTTTGGGGGCTGGAAATTGAGGCTAAAAATCTGTCATGAATGTTCTTATGGTTAAATGGGTGTTTGGATATGGAAACTAGGTATACGTGCTTGTATGCTAGTTCCTATGTTGGGCTTTTATTATTATCTTGGTATGTTTATGTTTAGAACTGAAAATGCATGTTAAATGGTTGTTTATGATGTTACAAATCTTTACAAGGAGAGTGATGACCAAATTTTTAAGTTTAGAACTGAAAATGCACCCTCCCGACTGGCGGTCGGACTGAGATCAATGTTAGCCTAACCACCGTGATCCGGATAGACACGGGAAGGCAAGATTCATAGGTACCCCCTATCAAAACGTTGTCAGCCTCGGTTACGAACAATTCAGGTGGACATAACTATAGGCTAGCTACCTACGATATGGAATTTTACTGGTCCTATGATTAATGATTGTGTTTTACCTTTCTTTATTCATACATTGGGTCTACATGTGACGTGTAGACCGCTTTAGTGAACTCACCAGCCTTGGCTGACACTTGATTGTTGAATGCTTTTCAGGTTTCTTGGAGGATCATGGATGGCACGAGCGTTGGCAATACTTACCTTTTGTAAAACCCTTTTGAAAGTTGTATTTCAGATACTTTAGTAATCACTTTATTAAACAACAACCTCGTAAACTTTTAATGCTTCCGCTAATTTTGTTAAATGTAAACTCTGATTTATTAAATGTAATTCTTGGCTGGTTTACCCTTTAACTATGGCTTGGTTGCAACTAAAGACTTGGATCCTGGTCTGGATCACACCCCACATGGTTGTACTCCGTTAGTGGAAATTGGGGGTGTGACAGATTGGTATCAGAGCCCTTGGTTACAGCGAACCAGAACATTTCAAAAAGTGTTTTCTGAACTGTAACTGTCTTTGAAAGCTTTGGTTAAAACTCTTTCCCAAAAGTATTGCTACGCGTGCCGAAGACGATCCTCACTTAATTCATTCGGTTTATGTCTGTATAGGACTTGCATTCTTGATGTAAACAGTAGGTTAACTGTAATGTGAAATGTTTGAAATCTATGGTTAGCTTTGTTATATGTTTTCATACTTGGTTATTGGAATTCATTCTTGGAGATCTCGTTTTGTTCTTGGAGATCTCGTTTTGTTCTTGGAGATCTCGTTTTGTTCTTGGAGATCTCGCGGTGTTCTTGGAGATCTGGAAAATTGTTCTTGGCGATCTCGCCAGTGTGCTTGGCGATCTGGGGTTCTACTTGGCGATCTCGCCAAAATCCCCTGGCGACCTCGCCCTTGCTCCATCCTTTGGCGATCTCGCCAATCCCTAGTGCCTCAAGTAGGTTTAGCGACTTCGCCAACCCCCCCCCCCCACCTCTCTCTTGGCGATCTCGCTAACCCCAGCCACTCCGAAAACTTATTCTTTGCGATCTCAATTACATTTAGCGATTTGGTGGGTCAGATACTTATGTCATTAACTAAATTAATATTCTCTTGAATATTTTGTTCAAGCAAACGAATGTTTCGTGTAAATTGAGTCTTCATGACAATTTTGCCGAGGTGAGGCATCTCATAGGAATATCTTGGGTGTTCGAACACTTAGCATACTCGTAATGTGTCCTAGTGCGTTAGTAAAGAATGTTGTTTAGCCTTGTATTGGGCAGCACTGTATAGAATCAGATGATTTCTCATGGGATGCTTGAGACTACGTCTGTTACCCTAAAATGTTGACACTCTTTTCCTTGGTCAATTTAGACCTTGCATTTTAAATCGCATAGTTGTTGTGTGATAATTCAGTGTGAATGTGTCTTTAGTAACATAAAAGAAATCAGGCATGTGATGATTAAGAATAATAGGATATTCTCTCTGTATATATATATAAACATATGTGTGTATAACGGATTCGTGATCGAGTCGGACAATAACTACTCTATGTCTTTAAGTCAAGTTGGGAGCATTGTAGCATGCCCTGCCCATACTCCTACTGAACCACTTACTTACCAAAGCGAACCTACGGTGAACTTTAAATTAGATGAGCTGTTATTCTCAGAACTTGTCTCCTTGGCAAATCCCAGTCAGTTACCTTTTATTTAATGACCACTTTCTTGATACTTACCCCTTGGAAACCACATACTACCCCATCGAACCTGGTAGCTAAAGTAAGAGGAACCAGCGTGACCATACAAGGTAAATTACCGTTACGGGTGCACACGTAAATGTAATTTACAGTGTATGGAAGCCCTGGGAAATCCTACTTGGCAAACCATCAGTTATGAGGAATACGACCTTTCATTTCAAAACTCTCGTGACCTCGATTTTCAAGCTTATGGTCCTCAACCATATTCATTCCGCTATCACACCTATTCTCATTTCTCTTATATATGGTTTTCATCCTATCAAAATCCTTTAAAATTTCTTGTGCAAATGATAACCCCAGTAAGACATACTATCACTCACACCATCCGACGATAAGATCTCTCATCGCTGCGAGCGAGCCGTGGTTAAACTCTTCACTGATTCTAATTTATCCGCGATGCTAACTCTACCCCTACGACGCTAGCTACTATAACCCTCCTTCAAGCTCTCTCAATTGTACAACAACTCCATAAACTCTAATCTGATGGAAACCCAGACCTCATCGATAGACAATTACACCTCAACCATTGGAACCAACCTTTCGACTAGAAAATCTTGTGAAATTCTACCCTCTTGACTAGTAATCTCGTCACGATTTTAAGCACTTTATACCTCACTACAAATACAGTTTCACCCAACAGAGCGATGATTGGTTACTTCTCGAACCTGTACGATCTGCTTTATCTTCAAACACACGATTCGTCTGTGAACTTGACTCCCAAGGAACCTTCTACTCTTATATTCTTGTGTGACTTGGAAGGTCTTCAAGCCTTGAGCCATCATGGCTAGTTAACCTCATCAATGACATTTCCATGCACTTCCTTGTCAGAAGCTCCCGTACGACAAACAGTGATAACCAGCAATAGGCAGCGGTACGCTAGGAAAGTTCCACAACATCATACGTTGCTACCCATTGCCCTCATTCCTTCTCTTCTAGAAAAACTTTTATTGGTAACCCTCTGCTTCATAACTAGTCGAATGATTGACCCGAACTTTTGAGACACGCGTAAGGAAGTAAAATTGACTCCAGATTAACGAAGACACGTTCGAATTTATCGTATATGCGGCTTTTTCGATACGCAGTAGACCCCGCAAAACCTTAGCTACAACTCGTATTTACATTCATTGAAAGTCAGCTAGTATTTTGAAGTCGTCAGCACTTGGTATTTCGGAAACCTACTCTTACTACACGTTTGCACTTCTACTTAATCTTGAGGGCCGATATAAGCTAATGTACGATTCTTCTGTATGGTGCCACCGTCGACACAATCGCATTGATATCAGTCAACCCAAATCGTTTTTCTCCAGACTCGTCACAATGGTACTAGATCGACCAGTTGCAACTACCCTACACTAAATGCCTCGCTCTTCATCCTAAATCTGTATTCCCCTACTTGATATCATTCATGCTTCTACAAAGAAACTTTCGGTCATTAGAATGTTACCCTTATTTTGGATCCTTACCGGAGGGTAATATTCATAACGATATATCCCATGTTGGAGAACCTCATTTTAAACCTAAACGTGAAAGACTACCTTCTCTTTTGAATCCTCTTCAGAAACTAAAAATTGTATTCGCGTTGCGCCCGCTAAACTCTTGATAATCCGCACCATAGACGAAGACCCCACCTACCGAAAACCTTTTTGTTGCAAAAATTCAAAATTTTCACATGATTGCATGGTTTCAAATCTTTCTCTCCCAATTCAAAGCCAAAAGCACCAGGGAACGACATAAGAAACCTTATTTTCAAGATATGTCAAATAGCCAGAAATGGCAAGGAAACTGGTACACCCGCAACGTGCTGGTATTGTGGTGGGTTAGCTGCGGTATATATTGAAGGGACATGCACAGTTTAATCAAATAAAACTTATTGTTTTCCAACCCTCTAGATTGAGGGGAACAATCCTGATATAAATTTCCTACTAAGGGTCAAATATAGATTACGACCCAGATGAACAACAACGTTTTAACAACTCAAGTTTTGTATTATAAAAGACAAATCACATGTTCCTTGGAGCAATCCCGTGACTTTCCCAGGACCCTTATCAACGTTTACTCGACCCAGATCCATACCCGTCCTGGTTCACCATGGAAATTAATGAAATATTTCATTTGGTCCTCTAGTTGTTACATTTCTGACATCCCACGACTTGTTAACCTCGCGTACACCTAAAATTGTCACCGTTTTGGTAAAGCAGAGCACTTCCTTAGGAGATAACCGCGCTTACTCGCTATGCTATTGGTACTACAATACCTTGTAGCGTCATCTGCCTATACCTTTTCTGCGAACTGTAAGAACCACCCGATCTTAGCCAAATTCAAGGATGCATAACCACCCTCCAGATACGTTAACATTTGAACCTTTTTGCAGCAATTCTTGCCTCTACCGTGTCATTTGACACAATACTTTCTATTATCTTATTGGATGCTATAGCTGAAGACTACTCGGACATATGATCACTTCGTCATATTAAATATTTCAATCTCGGATGTGGCGTCGCCATCACATTTGTTAAACCTAACCATGCGATGCGATTCAACTCACTCATGGAAACGTTTGTTATAGAAAATCACACTCTCTACGCTCATGCGAAATATTCATTCGATGTCTTTTAATCATATACCGTAAATTGGATTCTCTCATAACGAGTCGTGAAACAATTAGCACTATGACAAATTTTCTTGTTTCCATTCTCCTTCATCCCATTCAATTAGCCCGAACACTTTGGACATCATGCTAATTTTCGGGACGAAAATTCTTTAACATGGGGAGGCTGTAACAACTGCAACTTCCCAAGTTAACTCCGTTAACTTTTTCCGTTAGTTCCGTTAGTTTCGTTAGCGAACCCGCAGCCCGTTATTTGAATAATTGCATATGTGTTAATGTTTATTTGCTAATTAATTCTAATAACTGGTTTTCGTGAACTTGTATTCGTGACCTTATGTGTTATTTGTAAAAAAATTGCATTTTTATGCGAAACTGAGCTTCGTGCGTGAATTGAAATTTTTATGCGTAAATGATATTTATATTTGCCCCGACTAAACATTGCATATTAAATAATTTAAAAACAATTAGAAACGTTTTTAGAATTGTTACTTCACAAGTTTTTAGTTAAAACCTATTGAATTGAGTTTTGTGCTTTATGTGGCTAAATTAGAACTTTGAGGGGCCAATAATGAAATTTTTCCTTAAGACAAATCTGCCAAAACCCCTCCCCGTTTCTCATTCACGCATCTCCCTCTTTCTCACTTCTTCTTCACGGTTCAAGAAACACACACACACACACTTGCTAAAATTCGTGAATCAAGCTTTAAAAAGCAAGAAATTGGATTCTTCAAGCTACCACAAGCCTCAAGAACACTCAAGGAATCTTTCTCTCCATCTCATCTTCTCCAATCCACGATTTCTCTTCCCAACTTGTAAGCTCTAGATTCTCAAAACTTGAAATTGTTGGTTGCATGTGCTAATTTTAGTGTTTATGTGTTAAATGGGGTGCTTTGATGCTCATGAAACATGTTTTATGTTAAAATAAGTTAGATGATGAATTGGTGTTGTTTTGAGATAAGTTTGGGGGCTGGAAATTGAGGCTAAAAATCTGTCATGAATGTTCTTATGGTTAAATGGGTGTTTGGATATGGAAACTAGGTATATGTGCTTGTATGCTAGTTCCTATGTTGGGCTTTTATTATGATCTTGGTATGTTTATGTTTAGATTTGAAAATGCATGTTAAATGGTTGTTTATGATGTTACAAATCTGTACAAGGAGAGTGATGACCAAATTTTTACTCAAAACTTTTAGACCAACATTTTTGTAAAATCCCGTTTTTTGACAGATTCTGTCTAGTTTTTGGGTCAACTTACAGAGGTCATAACTTGCTCAATTTTTATCGAAATCAGTTGATTCTTTTTCCGTAGTAAACTTCTATGTCTTAGATTTAACTGGGCTACTCGCACACTTTCTGAAACCTCCGTTTGGTCATCCAAATAGCTGCTGCAAGTTAGGTGTGCAGAGCTGTCTTTTTCAGTGAAAAGTAGACTTTACATTTTGGTCGGGGATGATAACCTTGATATAATGAGGGGTTTGTTAAATGAAAATTAGGTTTATATATTAAAAGTAAGATCTGGAAGGGTTGGTGCCTAAACTCTAAGTTTTGAATGAGTTATGCAAATTTTAAACCTACTTTGACTATTTTGCAAAAAGCTGAAAATTGTCAACTTCCGATGCGCATAACTTCCTCGTTACTTAACTTTTTAAGTTGATTCTTTTTGTAACATCCCCTAAATGTTTAGTAGTTAGTGCCTGCCAAGTTTTAGGATTTAACTCCAAGAAATGAGCAATTTAGCTATGTCACCAAATGGTGTGTTAATGTTTGACAAAGGTGATTTTTAGCCAACTTCGTACGCGCATAACTTCCCCAATTCTTAACCTTTTTATCCGATTCTTTTTGCAACATATTCTAAATATTGGGAAGTATATGTCGGTAAAATTTCAGAAACTAACTCCAAATATGGAGCAAATTAGGCGTATTCCCAAACGGTGTGTTAGTGACAATAATGTTGATTTTTGCAAACTTCCAACACGCATAACTTTCTCATTTTTTAACCTTTTTACTTGATTCTTTTTGCAACAAGTCTTAATTGATATGTAGTATATTCCTGTAAAATTTAAGGAGTTAACTCCAAGTAATGTGGATTTTAGCTATGTCACTAGATAGGTGCTTGAAGTTTGACTTACTGGGTCAACTTTGACTTGAATTTCAATATCTTGATTTTCTCCTAATTGGGACTCGTATGTGCATTGTGTGACTTGTATGATTGTATGAAACATGTTTAGGTGTTTATGTGCTATTTTCGTCCTAGCGACACCTACTAATATGACTAGGCCATATTTTACCCGAATAGGTTGACTTTGACCAACCGGTTGAACCAAGTGCTGAGCACCAGTGCACCTTAAGGTGAGTTCACTTACTATTATTGTTATATCCGGTTTTAGGATGATAACGCATAGATAGTTGCATCCGGTAAAGGATGGTAACCCAACGGTAAAGGTATTTCTTTACTTGAGTAACTTTCCGACAAAATATCATATGTTGCACTGAATTGCTTTTATTAATAAGTCCTTACATTCGAGCCGTTAATATACAGTAGCGAGGTAATGTTGAGTAGTACTACTGGGGATTGACACCCCCGCTCAGCGGTGCTCGGGATGCACCCTCCCAACTGGCGGTCGGACTGAGATCAATGTTAGCCTAACCACCGTGATCCGGATAGACACGGGAAGGCAAGATTCATAGGTACCCCCTATCAAAACGTTTTCAGCTTTGGTTACGAACAATTCAGGTGGACATAACTATAGGCTAGCTACCTACGATATGGAATTTTACTGGTCCTATGATTAATGATTGTGTTTTACCTTTCTTTATTCATACACTGGGTCTAAATGTGACGTGTAGACCGCTTTAGTGAACTCACCATCCTTAGCTGACACTTGATTGTTGAATCCTTTCAAGGTTGCTTGGAGGATCATGGATGGCACGGGCGTTGGCAATACTTACCTTTTGTAAAACCCTTTTGAAAGTTGTATTTCAGATACTTTAGTAATCACTTTTACTAAACAACAACCTCGTAAACTTTTAATGCTTCCGCTAATTTTGTTAAATGTAAACTCTGATTTATTAAATGTAATTCTTGACTGGTTTACCCTTTAACTATGGCTTGGTTGTAACTAAAGACTTGGATCCTGGTCTGGATCACACCCCACACGGTTGTACTCCGTTAGTGGAAATTGGGGGTGTGACACCATATGGGTCCCGGTTTTATTACTACGCAACGTATTTTAGTTTTGATTACTTTTATTCATCAAAGTAATAATAAAAGGTTATAAAAATATTTAAAAGTCCATGTATGTCTGTTTTGATTATTTCTATAAAAACCATTTTATAAAACATATCCATTTAACTAATGCATTTTTATAGAAACTTCATTCCTTTTTAAAACATGTCTTTATATAGTTAAAACTTGTAATAAATCCAAATATTTATTTATGTCAAATAAATTATTTGACATAAATATCATTTTTACAAAAATAAGTAACTCTCATGTATCTTATTTAACTAATCTTGTCCATTCCCATATTCTTTTAATCCATCCATTTTTACTAGTTATGACTAAATGTAACAACATATTCATATGATCGTTTTCCATCTACTAACACTAAGTGTTCGGACCAAATAACATTATTAACATGAGATATAAATAAATCAACTAACACTTAGTGTGTTATGACAAACTAAGCATATGATCATAAATTTAACACCCATTTTATATTTCCATTTCATTTGTTAGCCATTTTGTATATTAGGTTAAATCTACTAACACTCTTAAGTGTTAGGACCAAATAAATCAAATAACATAGATAAAATGAAATTGCAAGAATACAAGAATCATTGGTGCACACTAATACTTTCCTTGGATTTCTTATTGTGTTTCACCATATTTCTTGGCTACTTTAAGCCTTAAGGCACCAAAGAAATGTTTGGATCTTGAAGAATGAGATAGAGAAGAGAGTTTTGTTAGATGATTTGTTTTAAGAAAAGAAAATATTTGATGATTGTTGTCAAGACTTGGGTTTCATTTGGGTGTTTAGAATGTAAGAAAAATAGGATAAATAAGTTTAGAAAAACTCACAAGGAGTTGGGAAGGAAAACCGAGAAGGAGGGTGGTCGGTGGCGGTTTCCGGCGGTGATCCGGCGGCTCAGCGGCGGTGATGGGTGGCTGGCCGATGGTGGATGGGAAGAGGGGCCGGTTGGTTGAGAGAAATGGAGAGGGGAAGGGTGAGTTGAGGTGTGGTGAATGGTGAAGTGAGACCTCCTTCTTATAGTTAAGATTTTGGTCATCAACCTCTAGTTATTTCTTTCGTCTAATGGGTTTTTAATACAAGACAACTAATGCTTGTAGTATTAGGCTTGTGTGTATTAGGATTAGTAGGAGGGAGATGTGTCATTTTAAGAGCCATGTAAATTCACTAACTAGAAGTAGGTGATTATATTTTATAAAAGTGTGACCATGTTTTATAAAATGACAAGGCTTTTATAAAATATGAGGAGGTTAGTGATGTTTAAAAATCATAATTTTTATAAATATAACCCAATTATAGTAAAACTACAAAGGTGGTGATCTTATAAAGTTGATGGGCTAGACTTTTTATAAAAATGTAGTGGGCTTAGGTTATAAAAATCACGAGCCAAAACAATTAAATTTAAATGTTTGGTGGGTTGGGCCGAAGCCCAAAAGAATTTAAAAGAGGTGCGGGCCGGGTTTCCGGTTTGGGCCGGACAGGTGGGCTGGTCCTCGGTCGGGCCGAAGAGGAAAAGAGAACCGGGTTTGGTCTGGGCCGGTTGGGCCGCGGTACGGTCCTCTGGGTCGGGCCGATGTTTCGATTGAACGAGTTTAGTCATCGGGTCGAGTTATGGACTTGTTTTTGGTATTTTGATACGTTGGGCTTTGTTGGGCCGGAACGGGCTTGAACGGGTCTCCGGTGTAGGTTTTGGCTAAGTCTTGACAAAGAAAAGTTTTGATATATTCTTGGTTCATAAAAATGAGTTTTGATAAGTTGACATGTTTTGTTTTTGTCAAAAGTGGATACGGCTTCGGTTTTTGTACGCTTGAAAGTTAACGAAGACTGTTTCGTTTGTTTGCATCGGTTTTAAGCTCGATCACCATGAGTATTTAAAACCAAGTTGTTTTAATTACGTAATCGCTTAAAATGTCGTTGTGTCGTTGATGTAAATTCATGACACTGGTTTCCAAAGAAAATATAAAATGTATATTTTTATATTTATTTTCTTATTATTGGAATTCCATTAATTACTTAATGGATTTTCTTATTTATTAGGGTACAGTTTCCAATACAAACGTGGGAATTAACTTACATCCAATATTATCAGTTGAGCTTAGTTATTGACAGTTAAGCAGTTAAGATTAAGGCACATAATAGTTACTCTAAAAGTCAAATTAAGGAGGTTTGACCTGACTTTTGGACGAGGTGTCACATTTTTCCTCATCTATAGTGTGGGACTCGATTCGTTGCAGAGATGTAGAGGTTTCGTGGGTTAGATTTGTTTGGTTTGCCCAATGTGTTCCTCGTCATGCCTTTGTTGTTTGGCTGATTATGCATGATCGCTTGCTTACCCAAGACAAGATTGTGGGTTGGGATATTTCGAGACGTAAGAATATGAACATGATATGTTGTCTCTTATGTTATAACATTTATGACTCTCGAGATCATCTATTTTTTGAGTGCTCCTTTACTTCTCATGTTTAGAGGTTGGTCCGGGTTTACACGAGTATGATGAACGTCACCAATTGTTGGGCTGATATCTCTGGTACTTTTTGGGTAAATCATTGAGATCTCTTCAAACTGTCATTGACAATTTGGTGGTTCATGTTGCAGCCTATTTTGTCTGGAAAGAGAGAAATATCCGGATCTTTAATAACCATACTCGCCCTCCTGACGCCTTGGTGGGAATGATCATTGATGTGGTTCATTGCAGGTTGATTGGTGGGAAATATAAGAAGACCCCCAGGATGGAGCAGATCCGTAGATCGTGGAAGATTGGAGACTTGGGTGGGAATACCAGCGCAACGTAGCGTTTGTGTTTGCTGTTTTTCCTAGTTGTTTAGTGCTAGGTGGTTTGTTTTGTTCTGGTTCTGTTTGGTGGTTGTTTTATTTTGTTTCCACATACTCAAGGGCATGTCCCTAGTATGAACTAGTAAGGGCTCTCCTTACTACTTGTTTGATTTTGGGGTATATATATACAAAATCACCGGGGTAACCCTTTACCCAAAAAAAAGGAACTTAAATTCATATTTATAGTGAGGAATCAAATCATGTGTTATGATTGAGAGATGTGTTACCTTTTGTAAAGACATCAACTTCACCTGTACTTGATGCTCATGAACCTATTCTATATATATACAAGCAACAACTTCTCATTTGCCATAAAAGAAATTTATATTATTAAGGGAGGGGGGGTTGAACTTAGGGGTGAGCAAAATCAAATACCCGGCCCGACCCGAGTAATACCCGACCCGACCCGAAACCCGATAATAGGTTGATTACAAGCCCGAAGACCGGACCGAGGCTAGAAAACCGGGTATCGGGTTTTAGGGGTTCCGGTCCTTCGGTCCTAGGATAAAGCCCGAGACCCGACAATAGGGTTCCTTCTTCCTCATTTTTTTCGAATCAAAACTCCAGTGGTCTCCTCAACGACACAATTCCAGAAACAAAATCCCACAAAATGTGTTCAGCTCGTCATTCTTTTCTCCCACAACCTGAACCCTAATCGACTAACCCACAACACCTCTCACAGAGCACCACCCTCCACTCAACCTTCTCAGTCGGAAAATTATGTAACTTTTTTAGAGGTAGCAAATTTGGTTCTTGACTTTAATGCTTAAAAGTCAATTATGTATCTTTTCTAGAGGTAGCATATTTCACAACGGAGCAATTGGATGTTACTGCACTAAAAAAGTCATGGTAGTGCCGTAGTGGTAGTGAAAACAGGTAAAATAAGCCGACCCAGCTCAAAAAAGTTTATTTTCAATGCATATGGAAACTAGCAACTTCTGTGAGGATGAGAATCGTGTAACATATGTGGGACATATAAGAACAATTGTGACATTTGTTACTTGTTTGTTACAGGTCTATAACAACAGCGTAGAAACGAAAGGAACAAACTTGTTCTTGATTCTTGATCACGTATTACAGCAGGTTAGAAACGGACGAAACAATTATGTTCTTGTGTTGATCACGTATAAGTGTATAACAGCAGCAACGTAGAAATTTTTTTTGGTTGTGGATTCTTGATCACGTTTCAAGTATATTGGATATTCATGTTTATTTATGTTTAAAATTAAAAAAGGATATGTAATCCCTACTATATTGGAAAAGATATGCATAACATTTAAAGAAGATCAAGCATTAAAAGTCAGCATTTATAAAATCGGGTCGGGTATCGGGTATTAGCTTACTTTCGGGCTAAACCCGGGCCCGAACCCGAAGTTTGATAAATTCAGGGCCCGAAGCCCATATATTACAAAACAAAACGGTCCCGGGTATCGGGTATCGGGTCTTGGACGGGCTACCCGTTTTTTGCTCACCCCTGGTTGAACTCAAAGCCTACAAAAATAATCTATCAAAATTAGTTAGGGTATGATTAAAAAAATGTCCAAAGGAAAGAAAAAAGAGACTGTGTGTAAGATTCGAACCCGTGCAACTCGTTAAATAGAAATGAAGTGTAACAAACTGAGCTGCTTTGCAAATTGTGTAGCTTATTGTTAACAATATATATATATATATATATATATATATATATATATATAAGTATTATTTTGAGAAAAAATTAAGATGAAGTTGTTGATTGTATATATACAAAGAAACGAAAGCGAAGACGTGGAAGAAAGCGTTTGAGAAAAATGAAAGAGAAAGAGGCTGGAAGATATTAGAGGAAACAAAAATGAACACGTGTTGTTCCCGTAAAATTTCTAGTGCTGGCTACGCCAAAAAATGTACCACGTATATAACAAAGTTAATGAAAGAAAACTTGGATAAAATCGAGAATCGAACCCCGGGCTTTCAAAAACCTTGCTTTTGAAATAAAAATGTACACCACTGCGACAGTTATAAGGTAGGTGTCGAATTGCAACAAACTTTATATTTATATAAAAGTTGGATTTCTGTATAAAATCAAAGAATAAGCTGTTAATTATATATATATATATATATATATATATATAATTACAAACATTGGCTGAATTTGTGACAATTACCAATTGTCAGGTTAACACCGTTAACTATTTTCATTAGTTTCGTTAGCCGTAGACCGTTATCTAAATGTTTATATAAAGTTATATTTTTAATTGTTAATTAAGTTTAGTAATTTATTTCGTGACTTTATGTGTTACTTGAAATTGTCATTTTCTTAGAAACCATGTTTTGTACGTGAGCTAAATTCTATGTGTGTACTTAATAACTAGACTTTTCCCATCTACGTATTACGTGTTAAATAAGTTGTAGACATATGGAAATATTCTTAGTCTTTTATTTACCAATTTTTGGGTTTAAATCCCACTTAATACTTGTTTTGTCAATTATGCATGAAATAGAACTAGAGGGACCAAATGTGTAATTATTTTTTAACACAAAATGCAGCCAAACATTCTCCTCCTCCCTTATTTCTCACGACATCTTCTTCCTCCCCTCTCCTTCTTACGGCTCAACACACACACACACACACACACACATACACACACACTTGAAATTTCTTGAAATCATTCATCAAGCAAGCAAGATCTTAGTTTCTAAGCATATTCAAGCTTCAAGAAGACTAGGAGAAGCTCCATTTCCATCTCATCTTCATCATACGTCCCTTTTCTCACTCTCTTGTATGCCCTAAAATTTCTTAACTTGAAATTTGTTGAATGAATGTGTTAATCTTGTGTTTATGTGCAAATTGGTGTGTGTGTGTATATGCTAATGAAACATGTTTTATGTTAAGATAAGTTAAATGATGATTTGGGGCTGAACATAAGTTGATATATGGGCTGTAATTTTGATGAAAAATATGCTATGTAGTGTTCTTGTTAAAAGCTTGTGTTGTTGAACATGAATTTTAGGTGTATGTGCTTATATGCAAGCTTCATGTTTTGATTTTCTATGATCATCATATGTGTGTTATGATGGCTGTAAACTTGAGGTGAAATGTTGTTTGTGGTATTACTAATCTATATAAAAAGTTTGAAGATCAATCAGTTGACCAAAACCCTTGAAACATAATTTTTGCAAAAACCCGTTATTAGACAGATTCTGTAAGAAAATTTAGGTCGTCTTGTACAGGTCATAACTTGCTCAATTTACATCCAAATCAAGTGCTTATTTTTCCATAATAATGTTCTATGTCTTAGCTTTAATTTGGCTACCCATACGCATTCTAAGTCCCCCGTTTGTCACTGGAAAAGCTGCTGCAAGTTGGGTGTGTAAGGTTGTCAAAAATTCAGCAATAGCAAACTTGTGCTATTTTGTTGGGCATGATTCTCGGGTATTAATGAAGGTGTTTTTGGATGAAAATGATGTTTATATATTAAACCTATGATCTGGAAGTTTTGATAAGCAAATTACAAGTTTTGACCAAGTTATGAAATTTTTTCAAGTCTATTTTCACTATTTTGTCTAACAGCAACAAAGCTGATTTTTAGCCAACTTCAAACCCGCATAACTTACTCAATACTTAACCTTTTGGGTTGAATCTTTTTGCAACATGTTTAGAATGTTGGGAAGTATATTCCCGCAAAATTTTAGAACCTAACTCCAAGTATGAAGCAAATTATGCATATCTACAAATGGTGTGTTAAGTGGTTAACGTGCGAACTTTTCATTTGTGCATATTGTCTTGGAAACGTGCATCTATGTTCTCCTACAATTTTAGGACTTGTTTTAAGTTTTAGGACCAAGGTGAATGCATGATAACATAATTGTTTACTGATAAGCAATTCGTCCTAGCGACAACCTCTAATTTGGTATGACTGTATTCATTAAAATAGGTCACCCATAACCCAACCATTAAAGTCAAGTGCTGAGTACCAACGCACCCTAAGGTGAGTTTCACTTACTTCATTTAGTTATATCTGGTTAAGGATGATAACACAATACTGAACAACTAGTTGCATCCGGTGAAGGGTGACAACACAACGATAAAGTTATGTTGTATGTTAAAGTAATTATCCATTGTATATCACATGTTTTACTGAAATGCATTTTAATTGTAAAAAGTCCTTACATTCTCGGGCCGTTAATAATGAATAGCGAGGTAATATTGAGTAGTACTACTGGGGATTGACACCCCCGCTCAGCGGTGCACAGGATGCACCCTCCCGAATGGCGGTCGGATTGAGAACAATATTAGCCTAAAACTACCATGATCAGGAAAGACACGGGGAAGGCAAATCGTACAGGCTAATACTTGTGTCGCATAGTCAGCTTCGGTTACCAACTTTCAGGTGAACTTAAGCATAGGCTAGCTACCTAAAGATATGGATATTACTTGTAATTTACACTTTTAACTTACGAATTGGTCTTTCATTATTCATATGCAATCTTGGTCTACACGGTGAAGTGTAGACTGCTTTAGTGAACTCACCAGCTTTAGCTGACACTTAATTGTTACATGCTTTTTCATGTCACTAGGAGGATCAATGAAGGCACGGGGCGGTGGCAATACTTCTTTTTGCAAAATCTTTTGGGAAATGTATTTCAAATAGTTTCATTTCTTACTTGTGCCAAAAAACAACTTTGTAGTCTTTTAAATGCTTTTGTTGAACTACTATTTAAAATCTATTTTGTAAAACACATGTTATGACTATTTTATCTCTCATTTATGGCTTGGTTGTAACTAAAGACTTGGATCCTGGTCTGGAATCACATCCCACACGGTTAGACTCTGTTAGTGGAAATTGGGGGTGTGACAGAATTTTTTAGATTATTTTATTTGCTATCCAATAAATCTGCATTTTTTATTGTCTATCTTATTATTTTATTAGCTTGTTGATACGTGTAATAAACAAAAGATCTGTTTGACATCTGTTCCACCCATTTTACACGTGTCTCATCTTTCTACACAAGCAAGTTGCTCTCCCCTCTACAAAACAAAAGGATACTCTCACTTGAAAGTACACCAAGCTCCACACTTTCTCTCTCTCTCTAAAAGAGATCGGTTTTCTCTTTCTCTCTCTACTAAACCTGCAAATCCCTCGCCAATGGCTGTTCTCACAATGTAAACTTTATAGTTTGTATTAGATATTTAATGCAAGATCGATGGATCTTACTTTAGATTTATAGTTAAGAAATTATAACTTCATCTAATTCTATTATTTATTTTTTGCACTATGTCAAAATTCACCTTTGGCCACGGAAAAAAACCGTGACCAAAGGTGTTTGGTCACGTATTTTTTTTCCATTCCAATCGACACCAAAGGTCCCGTCACCATATGTACCCTACGGCCACGTTACAATATCAGTGGCTGAAGCCACCTAGAAGCGTGGCTAAAGGGTACCAATATTTGTTGTTGTAATCAAACAATTCTTCCGGAAAGCGTGGCCAAAGGGTCCCAATGGCCACATTTGTTAGTTTAACGTGGCCTTTGGTATTATATGGTCACATATATTTGTGTTTTAGCCACATACATTATAAAAATACGTGGCCAAAGGGTTGTTGAAATCATACATTTTGTCCAAATAAGCGTGGCCAAAGGGTGGCAACGGCCACGTTAAAATATCAAAAGTGTGGCCTTTGGTATTATAGTCACGTATATTTGTGTTTTAGCCACATATGTTATAAAATAATATGGCCAAATGAGTTTCTGAAATCATACATTTTGTCCGAATACGCGTGGCCGAACGGTGGAAACGGCCACGTTAAAATATAAATAGTGTGGCCTTTGGTATTATATGGTCACGTATATTTGTGTTTTAGCCACATATGTTGTAAAAAAACGTGGCCAAATGGGTTGCTGAAATCATACATTTTGTCCCAATACGGGTGGCCAAAGGGTGGCAACGGCCACATTAAAATATAAAAAACGTGGCCTTTGGTATGATATGGTCACGTATATTTGTGTTTTAGCCACGTATATTTGGGAAGAAAAAGTGGCCAAAGGGTAGTTGAAATGAGATAATTTGTCCCAATACGCGTGGCCAAATGGTGGCAACGGCCACGTTAAAATATAAAAAGTGTGGCCTTTGGTATTATATATATGGTCACATATATTTTCTTAATTACAATTAATTATACTGCATATTAATTAATATAGAGAAACCTTAAAAATCATATATTATAATTAAAAATTAATGTACATATATACACTAATCATGATGCTCTTCAAAAAGATAACATACGACACTAATCAAAGTTTAATTTCTATAATATTTAGTTATAATTTTTTGTCCGTGCTGATCAGCTGCTTCTGCTGGATCCGTATACTGAGTTTTTTGTTTTTCAGATTTTGATTCATCAGCTGGTTTGGTGTTACGTACACTTTCGGCATCTTTTTCCGATCATTATTTACCTGGAAACATGACAAATAAAACCGATCAGATATATATAATATATATATATATATATAAAGTTAATTAATTAGCGGATACGATTAATTAATGTAGTAATTACCTGTGGTTGTTCCACTACTTTTTGAACCGTAGAATGATCAACAGGCTGTGATCTATCTGACTTGTTATTAGAATGAAGGGTCATTCGGTTCATCGGCCATGCAATAATATATTTATCTTCAACCTCCGAAAGCGTTGTTTTATCATCTATTGGGAATGGTAAAAATTTTGCACCCTTATTGACCTGATAAGCTGTAATTCTACGGCAACCAGGAGGTAATGGCTTTCCATGAATCTTCTCATCTTTTTGTTTTGGATATAATCTAGCCATTCCCACGACGTTCATTGGATCCCACTCCATGTGCAACGTCGCAATTTGCTGGCTCCCCTGATCAGAAGTGACAATTAATTAATTAAAGTAAAAAATAGAATAAAAAAATTGTGGTATATACTAATCTATATACCTCTTGGATTATTGGTTGATCGATAGGAGCTGCAATGGCATCATTATTATTTGGTTTTTCCAACCGATCACTCTTAGGTACTTTACGAGCTGCAGGTTTTACTGGTTTTGCATGTCTCTTATTCTTTTCCTAAATTGACACCATGTAATTAACTGATTAGTAACATATATATTAATTAACAATAACGTCAAAGCGATTTTTCAAATTTCTAGCTTAATTATATATATACCACTTCCTGCTTTGATGCCCCAGCAGTACTGGCTGCAGCAGCTGCTGCTTCTGTCATTTTTCTCTTTCTCCCCTAAAGACAGCATCAGCATTTAATTAAATGATCATATAGCAATTAGTTATAAGGGAAGTACACAACTGTGTAAATTAAAATAGTTACCCTTTCCTTTTGCGACACTGTTGTAGATGGAGGAGTGTGTTGTGATAGAGTCGCAGAAGAGACCTACAATTCAATTAATTAATAAAATCATATCGCTCATAACCGGCTTATAAACATTAGTTAACTATCCAGAGAACCATTCGGATGAAGTACAAACTTATCATAGCCGGAACAGTTAATTATTAATTATATTCCGGAACAACTCTAACTATCCTGATGAACTTTAACTATCCTGATGAACTTTACCTATACTGGTGAACTTTAACTATCCGGATGAACTAGCTATAACCAACACGGTGAACTATAACTAGAGACGCATGTTCATCCAGATGAACTAGAATGTTCCGGATCAACTCTAACTATCCCGATGAACTCTAACTATCCTGATGAACTTTTTACTATCCTGAGGAACTTTAACTATCCGGATGAACTCTAACTATCCGGATGAACTCTAACTATCCGGATGAACTATAACTAGAGACGCATGTTCATCCAGATGAACTTGAATCTTCCAGATCAACTCAAATTCAGAACTGTTTCAAATTCGTACCTTATCGGCCGACCTCTAAGATGAGTTTGATGGAGTAGATTGTTTCCACGATGTATTGTGCGCGGAATTGAGCATGTCCTACGTACAATTAATTCAATTTGTTAATTAATTAATAAATATGCGCTCATGTGAGATTGATCATATCAGCAATAATATTTAATTACCGTTGTATTTACATTGGAATGCTGATCACAACTGTTTTTAGATCTTATGCTGATCACAGCTGTTTTTAGATCTTACAGCTGGGTGTAATTAATTAACACACTTAGCTTATTACCAGTTTTTTTCTCAGATAGGGGTATCCTCTCCGTCCCATTGTATGATCATAAACATATTGTGCTCGAACCTCTTTTGCACTCTTTGACACAGCCTTTCCAACAGAACAGTAGGATATATAATTATAATCTCATTAATTAACACTTAGCCTAATTAATGAAATCTGCAGTTTGAATTGAATAAAAACCTTGAATTCGTTAGATTTTGTATGTGCTACAAATCTGTCCCAGTGTTCTTTTTTTACAATAGTGTGATACATCTTTGGAACTTTCTCAAGCACGGTGGGTCTTGCTAGGTTGGGACGAACGTGTCTCTTGAACATTTTTGTTCTAAAGCTCCTTAGCAACCCACCAAGCCGTACCATTATAGGACCCCTTCGACAGTCATCAATTTCGAATAATTGCTGAAAAAATAACATATGACAGGATGTTTTAGTCACATGTATGGAATTCAATAACTTAACAAACTTAATATGAGAAAATGTTTAATCTGTTTCATAACCTGAATCAGTGCCCACATCTTGTTCTTGTCATCTTTTGGCACCTCCTTCCATTTTAGATACCTCAATCCAACCTCTGACCTTGCAATGTCTCCCAAAAAACTCGAAAATTTTGGTCTATGCACCCCGTCAACCCTTCCCAGCGCATCAAATGTTATTGGCCATTTTTTCCCACCAATTTTCTCAAATTTGGCACGCCACTTTGTCAACCGCGTCAATCCCCTCTTGTTTACTTGGGCATCATTGTCGACTTGGTCATCATTGTCGAGTTGGGCATTAAGTATTGTTGAGTTGGGCATCATTGTTATCCATTTCATCTTCTTCACTCGCTTGTGAAGAATCATCATTGTTATCCATTTCATCTTCTTCACTCGCTTGTGAAGAATCATCATTGTATTCGCCTTCACTATTATTATAATAAATATCATCAACTACTTCATGATCCATTGTTAAATGAGCTAGATGATTCCTGAAATGAAATAAATAGAGAATAATATAAATGCGATGGAATAATAATTTATTAGATGAAATAATTAATATGAAACAAATGATCGATCTCCTGAAGATGATAGTGTGATGAATCCTGTAGAGGAATTTTTAGTGGTAGGGAAGAAGAGAGTGATGAATCGTTTTGGTGATAAAATTTTGGTGAGAGGGAATAGGAACTGATCAATGAATTTTGGGGAAATTTGAAAAATGGTGGGAAGTAATTTGGGGATTAATCCGGGTGAAAATATCTCAGCCAATAAGACGTTAGCATTTCTTGGATTTAAAAACTCAAAATTCTAAACATAGATAATAGTATTTTAAAGATACCTTTAAAATGATCTTTAAATGGTTAAGCAATAAATTTAATGATAATTGTATCCTAATGAATTTGTATACCTAACGTGAAAATAAAAGATGTCAAGTACTAAAGACACACCACAAACAAACACACACACACACACGCACACACACATATATATATATATATCTTTCATTGTGTTGTAATATATACATTATCGGTTATATATATACATGTATATATATATATATATATAGGGTGAGATTCATTGTAGACACTTTCGCATGTGAAATAGCTATTTTTCATATGTGTTCATATGTGAAATTTTCTGAATAATGAGAAAAAACAAAATTAATCACACCTTATTAATTGGGACTCATTGGTCCTAGACTCCTAGACACAACTTATTGTACACACCTTATCATTGGTCCCAACTACGTTTCCCCTAAACACACCTTATTGGGCCATCATTGGTCCTAAACACAACTTATTGATTACATACACACCTTATTGGGCCATCATTGGTCCTAAACATGCTTATTGGTTACATGCATACACACCTTATTGATCGACTCATTGGTCCCAACTGACCCTCGTTTCCCCTAAACACACCTTATTCGGCCATCATTGGTCCTAAACACAACTTATTGGTCACATACACACCTTATTGGGCCATCATTGGTCCTAAACATGCTTGATGGTTACATGCATACACACCTTATTTATCGACTCATTGGTCCCAACTGACCCCGTTCTAAACACACCTTATTGGGCCATCATTGGTCCTAAACACAACTTATTGGTCACATACACACCTTATTGGGCCATCATTGGTCCTAAACATGCTTATTGGTTACATGCATACACACCTTATTAATCGACTCATTGGTCCCAACTGACCCTCGTTTCCCCTAAACACACCTTATTGGGCCATCATTGGTCCTAAACACAACTTATTGGTCACATACACACCTTATTGGGCCATCATTGGTCCTAAACATGCTTATTGGTTACATACACACCTTATTGGGACTCATTGGTCCCAACTGACCCTCGTTTCCTCTAAACACACCTTATTGGGTCATCATTGGTCCTAAACAAAACTTATTGGTTACGTACACACCTTATTGGGCCATCATTGGTCCTAAACATGCTTATTGGTTACATACACACCTTATTGGGACTCATTGGTCCCAACTGACCCTCGTTTCCCCTAAACACACCTTATTGGGACTCATTGGTCCCAACTGACCCTCGCTTCCCCTAAACACACCTTATTGGGCATCATTGGTCCCAACTGACACTCGTTTCCCCTAAACACACCTTATTGGGACTCATTGGTCCCAACTGACCCTCGTTTCCCCTAAACACACCTAATTGGGACTCATTGGTCCCAAATGACCCTCGTTTCCCCTAAACACACCTTATTGGCACTCATTGGTTCCAACTGACCCTCGTTTCCCCTAAACACACCTAATTGGGACTCATTGGTCCTAATTAACTGACCCTCGTTTCCCCTATTTAAACACACCTTATTGGGCCATCATTGGTCCTAAACACAACTTATTGGTTACATACACACCTTATTGGGCCATCATTGGTTCTACACACAACTTATTGGTTACATACACACCAATTGGGCCATCATTGGTCCCAACTGACCCTCGTTTCCCCTAAACACACCTTATTGGGCCATCATTGGTCCTAAACACAACTTATTGTTTACATATTGGGCCATCATTGGTCCTAAACATGCTTACTGGTTACATACACACCTTATTGGGACTCATTGGTCCCAACTGACCCTCGTTTCCCCTAAACACACCTTATTGGGACATCACATGGTCCTAAACACAACTTATTGGTTACATACACACCTTATTAGGCCATCATTGGTTCTAAACACAACTTATTGGTTACATACACACCAATTGGGCCATCATTGGTTCTAAACACAACTTATTGTTTACTTACACACCTTATTGGGACTCATTGGTCCTAAACACATCAAATTGACCCATTTGACCCCAAATTGACCCATTATTTAATTTTTATCTTATTCTCTTTATATAATTTATTTAGAATTAGAATTCCCCAAAATTTAAGGTTTTTGTAGATCCGTTCTGTTTTTTGTGTTTAGGGTTTTTGATCGTCTCTGCATTAGTTGTTGATCGGATTGCAATTGTCGATCGTCTCTCTTTTCGAGGATTGGGGTTTTTGTTTAACGGAATGGAGATTGTAATTGTGCATGCATTAGATTTTGATCGGATTGCAATTGTTGATCGTCTCTGTTTTCGAGGATTAGGGTTTTTGTTTAACAGATTGATTTCATAAACAAAAATAGACAAACAAGTATATAACAAAAAGTGGATTCATTCTACTGATTCCAATTCCATACACAAAATTGTTTCCTACTTTACATGTTCATTCCTAAAAAAAAGACAGAGCAGTTGCGGGTTGAGGTTCACGGGAACCTAGAATCCATCTTCTCCATCAACTCCCAATGCCTACTCAAAGCTTCTTGCCTCTGTTGAACCAACATTTGAAGCCTGGCATTGGAGACGTGTATCTCTTCTACCAGAAAAGTAGCCATCTGGTATCTTGATGGACTTGGTGGCTCTGTAAGTACCTGGTTGAGCAGGGCCAAGCCGTCTAAGATACTCTGTCTCTCTGCCCCGATAATACCGGTCCAGGGTAGCAACAACCTTCGTCTGCAAATAATGATCAACTAATTCTTTCAAGTTTGCCATTTTGAGAAGGATTTGAGGGTTTTGAGAAAGGGTTTGATAAGGATTTTGAGAAAAGGTTTGATAAGGATTTTGAGAAGGGTTTGATAATGGAGGTGAGAAGTTTCTGATTACTGATCAGGTGGTATGGTTATATGTGCAAATCACTTGAGTGCATAAGCTCAGATGTATAATCACTAGAGTATACAAAAGGTCTTATTCTATTGAACACTGCACATTATAATTACTTTCACATGTTCTCCATATCAAAAGACCACTAAAATTTTAATCACACGATCTGAAATTATCCGAAATTACTTTCACACGATCTTAAAAATCAAATTAACAAGTATCCATTTGAAAGGTGTATGAAGGTAATTAAGGGCCACGTGAGAAACAAAACTTATCCAGAAGGGTGCATTGCTGAGGAGAACATTGTAGAAGAAACGATTGAGTTTCTCAGCGAATACCAAAAAAAACATCACAACTATTGGTGTTCCAACTGAAAAGCATAGCGGTGCTGATGGAAGTCCTAGGTCAGCTGGTAGATCAGTTGAAGTCTCTCCAGAGCTCCTATCGAAAGCGCATTTATATGTGTTGCTAAATACGCCTGAAATTGAGCATTATATCGAGTAAGTAATTTAGATTATTAACCTTTTTTGATCTGTTTAATTATTTATAAACTTTTATAGATAACTTCAATTCATGTAATTGCAAAGAACACATGAAATTTTTGGAAAAGGAACATCCTGGTAGTAGACTAAATGAGCTGACTAAGAAGCAGAGCACAACATTTGGTAAATGATTACGCAACAAGGTCAGCTAAATTTGCTTATTGTTTTAATTCCGGATGAACTGTAACTTTCCTGAACAACTGACCTGAGTTGTCCGGAAGAACTCTATTTTCTATCCGGATGAACTATAACCTTCCTGGTGAACTGAAACTATTTTCTTATAGTTTTAATTCCGGATGAACTGTAACTTTCCGGAACAACTGACCTGAGTTATCCGCAACAACTCTATTTTCTATCAGGATGAACTATAACCTTCCTGGTGAACTGAAACTATTTTTTTTATAGTTTTAATTCCGGATGAACTGTAACTTTCCGGAACAACTGACCTGAGTTGTCCGCAACAACTCTATTTTCTATCCGGATGAACTATAACCTTCCTGGTGAACTGAAACTATTTTCTTATAGTTTTAATTCCGGATGAACTGTAACTTTCCGTAACAACTGACCTGAGTTGTCCGCAACAACTATATTATCTATCCGGATGAACTATAACCTTCCAGGTGAACCGAAACTATTTTCTTATAGTTTAAATTCCGGATGAACTGTAACTTTCCGGAACAACTGACCTGAGTTGTCCGGAACAACTTTATTTTATTTTTGGAAGAACTATAACCTTCCTATTCCTAATGAACTCTCTTGATGAACCTACTATGAATTTCAGGTTGAAAAAGAGATAGCGGAGTCCCCAGAAACTATATCAGAGACCGTTAGGTGGATTTCACATGGTCTGCACAGAAGCGTGAGGAAATATGAAGTATATGACATCAATGGCTATTCATTTCGTACAAAATCTCGAGACGGTAGGGTTTACCAAAACAACGGGGTTGGTGTAGAGGTAAATGACATGCACATCTCTAATGAGGTATTAACTTATGGATAAAAACCTTACTATGGGGTTTTAAAAGAGATATGGGTACTAGAATACCATATTAAAAGCATCCCTCTATTTATGTGCGACTGGGTTGAGAATACACAGGGGGTCAAAAAAGATAGTCTTGGTTACACTTTGGTCAACCTTAAAAGACTAGGTCACAAGGAGGACCCGTTCATTTTCGCGTCACAAGCACGACAGTTGTTTTACGTCAAAGACCAGCTGGATAAAAAACTGCATATTGTCTTTATGACACCTCCCAGGAATTACAAAGATTATTATGAAGACGATTCCAATGAAGAATTTAGTATGGTAGTTTTTCCTCACAACGATAATGTATTGCCACCCGTAAATACATGTGACAATGTTTACCATAGAGCTGACTGTACTGGAATGATATTACGTAAAAACGATTAATTGATCATTGTAATGTTTTTGAATCTTAGCAAATTACAGTATCAACAATATTTTTTTTTCTTTATGTATTCTGGAATATTATGGATCTTAATTTTGAGTCAAGTGTTTCCTTTTTTTTGATTGTGCCTGCAGGTTTCCTCTCTTTGACCCAACCAGAGTCAATAAAAGTAAAAAATAAATAAACAAAATCAACTGCTGCTTTAACAAACACAATTACATACATAATCCAAAGGGTATGATTCCATTAATACATTGATCTATAAAATTACAACTAAAAAACTACTAACTTAATAGGGAGAAGAAGCGGCTGAACAAAAATTCCTCTTTGCTTCTCACATGCACTTGCTTCTGATCAAGTGAAAAGAGAGAACAAGTCCCTCTTTGCTTTCTCACATGCACTTGCTTATGATCAACTGAAAATGGTGAAGAAGTGGCTGAAGAGAAATCGGGTTCATGGGGCCAGAAGGGAGAGAAGCACCTGAAGAATACAAGTGCTGCAAACCTCAACATGTGCCGTTACTGCTGACTGTTATAAAATTACACAATAACTTAAAATCTGCTCACAGTAAAGCATTTGTATGAACCATTAGAGACTCCTCGTCTCCATGGTTTCCACAATAACTTAAAATCTGCTCGCAGGAGATACAGAGTGCAACCTTTCCCTGCACAAGAAAAAATTACCAAATCTGAGACGAAAATTTCAATCGAATTTCAGTGGTGAAGATGATAACTTACCGTTTTCCACATACGGATGACGCCAATTCCACATTTTTTGATGGCGATGATGGACGAAAAACAGAGAGAGAAAGACTGGGAGAAAAGGGTCATGGTGGAGATGATGATGAAAACTGATACAGAGATAATTAAGTATATATCGATACTCGAGGGGCATGGTAGATGGAGATTTGAAAGATAAAGTAAATGAAATAGTAATGATTACAAGCGCCGTCCACTGTTGGTATTCTTTTAGCCACCTAAAATTAATATACCGTGACCATTTGTCATAATTTGTCACGCAACCAATGTTTAATATGAGTGGCCATATCACAAGATAATCAAACATGATAAACATATATTATAACCACCATATATTCAATTATAACTACTAATATCATAACTAAATAAACATATAAAATATTGTTCTTAATTTGTTCATAATTAAACATAAACATCCATTAATTAATAATCCGGATCACTGCAATCTTCGGATATGTATGATCCTAAACTTGCATCGTCATCATCATGATCATCATCATCATCATCATCATCATCTTCTTCATCTTCTTCATCTTCTTCATCTTCTTGATCTTCTTCATCATCTTCTTCATCTTCTTCATCTTCTTCGGATTCACATTCATTGAATTTTGCATCAAGGACACAGAATAATTTCGTTGCCTCAACAAAGTAGGAAAAACAATCAGGAATCTTCTGCGCATGGAGTTGCCTCAGGATGTTCTCATCGTTGTGTTTAATCACAGATTTGTGGGACTTGGAGAATCTTCTTCTCCTGTTACTGTAAACCAAAAAAATACGCCTATTCTTCACATACCAGTCTTTAAGGGAGCGTTGATTATCGGCCATTTGATACCAGAATTAATGGTGTAAACGAATTGGTGTAGAGAATTTGAGATCAAGAAAGGGATGGCGGTAAAGGAAAATAACAATGACGATGATATATAGGGTAGCAGATTTTAACCCGCTCGAATTGGTAAAATTGAAAAAAAGCGCGTTGTTTTAGAGGGAAACAAATCGTCTCTTTTTCGCCACGCGTTTAATATTTTACCGTGACCATAATATTGATTTTTGTCACTCACAACCTACTATTTAGTCACACAACCTAATTACAGTGGCCATATGTACTAACTTTTAGGCACATAACTAAGTAAAAAGCGTGGCCATTGCTCGCATTTAGCCACGCATAATATATACTTAATAGTTTTGTTTTCTTTTAATTTACTAAGTAATAAAATCTACTCTTCCGTCACACAACATTATTTAAGCGTGGCCATACATTCCTTTTTGGTCACACGAATTAAAAATCATAAAAATTCCGTGGCCGTTTGGTGCATTTCGCCACTCTTTTAAAGCGTGACAAATAAGCGCCACATGTTTTTGTAAAACAGTGGCTAAAGTCATTGCACCTGATTGTTGTTGTCACATAAACAAAATAATACGTGGCTAAAAGGGTCCAAAGGCTATATATTTGGCCACGGGTACAAAATATGTGAGGCTAAAACTAGTATTTCTTACCTTTGGCCACGTTTTTTACAAAACAGCGGCTATGCGTAAAAAAAACGTGGCCAAAGCCACTTTTTGACGTAGTGTTGGGTGTTTGGATCTAGGGCTTAACCTTCATGGATGGTTATCACTACTCGCTTCAGACGTTCGACAAACTTCAAGTTTCCAGAGCATAGATTCACGGCAGTTCTAGAGCATAGATTAACGGCAGCTTCTAATCACAATTTTAGGTGAATTCCACCTTAAGTTTCCAATTAATTAGTGTTATAAACGTGTTTAGGGTTGATTGATTGGGTTAGTTACATGATTTTGCGTTCAATTTTAAGTTAATCTTCTGAAAAGTAATTTCAATCTACTACAGGGGTGCGGTAGCAACAATTACAACTCATCTACCGAGTCTTATCACAATTTCAGGTATGATTTCGATGAACCAATGCAATATTGAGTATATAGTAATCTCAGTCAATGTAACTGATTCTTGATCTATTGATGAAGAACCATTCGATTTGCTAACAAAAGTTAAGGTTTTTTAATGACGGAAATGTGAAATTAAGGATTTAATTAGGCATTATGGTTCCTTCAGTTTCAATATCAAACAAAACCTCTTTTTATGTGTCTATTAAGGAAGGTAGAAGATGAAGAACCTGCTGGGGAGGATAGTGGATTAGATGGGGGATCCACTCAAAACAGCTTTCAGGAGGGCATCCTCAGTTGTTGCAGCAGATTTAAACCGCCATATTGATGAATAACCCATGATTTTTCTACCAAAATGGGTTAGCCCGGAACGAGGGGAATGGTTTTTGGGGAGAAGTGAAGCATTGGCGGTGATTCTTTGGGGGGAAGGTATGGGTACAAGTAAGGGTGTTTAGAAGCATTTTCTTTCAACTGAACTTTCAAGTGTCATCGATCAACATGGTTCCTACTATTTTTGTTACTATGGTTCCGATCACATTTGCTTAGCATCTAACAGTTCAACGATTTAGGTGTCAAAGAATTTTAGAGCAAATTTCTAGATCTCTTTTGATGCCTTCTACGTCTAAGTTTTTCTGAAATTGCATGAGCGGTGGATCGTCTACTCGGTCATGTTGAAATCAATGTATAACGATGAACACGAGAGGTAAATACAATGACCTTGTATTAAGACCACAGAGAATACACAAGAAACACACACAGTTAATCTGGACCAGTAGTCGTAAACCTATACAAGACAAAGCTATTTGTAGTTGAACATCTATGTGCGAATACAAGGTCTACCGAACTGCCAGTTCGGACAAGTTCGTGTACATCCGAACCGGCAGTTCGTGCTAGTTCGGATTAGCACAATCTTGTAGCTCTTTGTCTTATTCTTGATACTACACATGACGACCAAGAATCATACATCAACATTTTCAAGTTTAACTTTCTTCTCTGTCGCATATTATATATGTGATTTCTGCTTACAAGTCTGAGCCATCTTTAATATTACTTTATGAAACCTTATCTTATTAAAACTATTCTAACTAAAAAATAAAACGTCTATAGAATATGCAGGTGACATAAATAAATGTGTATGCGATGACTGATGGACCTCAAACTCTTTCTTATATCTAATAATATAAAATCCCTAACACTATAAAAGGAAGTTCCCATAGTGGTACTTTTCCTAAATAGCTAGATTTATTTTAACCACTAGTTAGTGACCCGGGTAAATACCCGAGGCTGTGATATAAAAAGAATTATACGAAATAAAAGATGAACCTAAAAGTGAAAAGAAAAATTAAACTGAATAATACATAAAGCTAAAGAGCCGATTAATATTCAATAATATTAAATATACAAGTTTGTATCACGTGTCGATTAGATCGAAAATAACACTGAAACAAAATCTTTTTGGCTTTTAGAAAGTTTATATCAAAACAAGCCTAAAATCTTTTTGATTTTTCAAACATATACTAAAACACACCAAAAATATTTTTTTGATTTTTCTGAAATGAAAAGAAATTGCAATATAGAATCAAACTCTATTTTTGGTACGAGAAAGATCACTATCTGGGATCATATTGAACATAACGCACTGAAATACACTTCAATTTCAACTAACTGAAGCACATACGTCAGGATGATTGCTGGTATAATTTGTCCATCTTAACTCAGGCAGAATCATACTCATAACATCTGGATATGTTAAGGTATTGATTAGATTTGCTTTGACCAGTGTACCCCACACTATCAGACATATTCAGACATGTTTTTTCTCGTGTGATTACACTTGTGATTATCACATAGTGATTTTAACATTGATATCGTCAAATGTGTTCCATGAAAAAAGAAATAAGAACGTTAAATCGTCTACCTTAAGGTCGATCTTTCGATACGCAGATAAGGCCTCGGATTTAACAAAATAAGAAAGATAAAACAAGTTAAAATTGTATAATTAAAAAATAATCAGGTCGGTCTTGTGGACACACAGAGAAAGTCCGATGAATTATACGAAACACCAAAGAAAATATAGTAGAACCTCAAATGAACAACAATCAGGTCGTCCTTGTGAGCACGTAGAGAAAGTCCGATTGTTTGAGAAAATAAAGAAAATTAAACAAGTTTAAATTTTTGCAAAATGAACACATGTATACACATTGACTTCTCATTTTCCTTTTCACACTTATTTTTATTTTTGTCATGAAATACGCTTCAAGATGTTGTCCACTTGGTCAAGCATGAGTATTTAATGTACATCACATCAGTATACTTTCTGATTTGCCGAGCCTACCAAGCACATCAAACAATGATCTTATGGCTCTTTCATCTTCTCTCTCCATAAGTCAGATACGTAAGCCAATGTACCATCATTTACCAATGATCAATTTCTCAAAATTTTATATATTTTGCATGTATTCACCTTCACCATATTTTGCATTTTCCCATAACATGCCATTCTCTCCCTTACTTGCAATTCTCCCTCTTAAAATGAAAAACTCTATTTTTGAATTTTTCGTTTTATAAAAACATGACACTATTTTTGACTTTTTCAATTTTCTCTCCCCTAAACTAGAGATGTAATGTAAAGAAAGAAAATTGATCAATCGACACAGATACCTATCTGTTTGAAGTTTCAGAAGAAAAAAAACGTTCAGGTTAGAAAGATGAATCATGAAATTTAAGTTAAGCTGAATACTCCACCATCAGCAAATTTTCAATCACCGATAGGTATTCTAGAAGTATCTGCACATTGGTCAAACTCATCAGTTTTTAAATGACCCAAAGCGGATCGCTTCTGGTCGACTAGTGTCCTGATTTTGCTTTGAAACCACCTTAGGTTTCCATTGTTGTTGTTATTTTGATAAGTCAGTTTTTGATGAATCAATCAAAGGTGACTGTGATGAACAAGCTACATTTGTATCTTTTGAAAATTTTGGAATAAATCGTTCTTGCTTTTTAAAGAATGTAGGTTGAAATTCATCAAAAACTTTGCCATGTTCATAAATGAACCTTGGTTTGGCAGGTTTACCAAAAACTTGAACCTTTTGTTTTATGTAATTAGAAGCAGCAGGAACCGAACAGTCTTTTGCTAAACGCCCTTTTTGGCGACAATTGTAATATAAACGATTGTTTATGTTCCTTTATTTTGGAATCTGCAAAGCTTCACGAACATGATAACCTCCAAAAGGATCATAGAAAGAATCATATACCTGATGGCTGTGATCATGAACCCATTTGGATGTTGGGCTTTTGGAGTAAAATTTGAACTTCCAAAAGAAACTTTAGCATTTTGATTCTTCTTGTTCTTAGAAACAGCATCTTTTACAAACACTTCAGCAATTTTCTGAGCATCCATGCGTGGGAATTCTTTGTCAGAAAATATTTGTTTCGAACCTTTGAGCTTGTAAAACCTCTCAGGTTGAACTTTTTCAGTCTTGAACACTTCCATCTTAACTTTCTTTAGTTTCATTTTCTTCAGATTTTGTGTTGTTGGACCTTGAACCCCATAATCTTCAACTATCGTTGACTTGAACCCCAAACCAACACTCTTTCCTGAAATCTTTTCTTCAGAACTTGATGATTTATGCCCATTCTTCGCCAAACGAGAAAATGCATCCTTGACTTCATTGACATTCTTCTGCGCATAGAAAATTGTCGCCAAACGAGAAGAGGAAGTTGATTGCTCATTTTCTGTTGACGTCGAACCAGACACGAACTTTCAAAATGTAGGAATGTCATATTTCTTCTCATTCGTTTTACCAACCTTCTTGTTTTTCTTCGGCTTCGCCACTTTCTCGTCTTCTGAATTTGATGATGAAAACTTTGAATAATCACATTTTTCTACATTTTCTTTCACGTCATTAACGGCTTCTTTAAGACTTCCTGGGGGTGACACAGTCTTGTCAAGCATTCTTTCAAAATTTTCATCGTTTGCTAAAAAGCTTGTGAAAGATTGTGAATTGGTGACATTGTTTAGAAGACGATTTGCATCAATTACTTGGATCTTCAAATCGGAAATCTTCAGTTGAGCTTCAGCCAATTCCTTTTCTGTAGCTATCAATCTTTTAGCAACCTTGTGAGTTTCAAACTTTTGCAATCGTAGATTATCAAGCTCAGCGAACAACTCTTTCTTCCACTTATCTTCATTCCTTTTCTGAATATCAAGATTTGCATTTTAAAATTTATTCACTATTGCTAACTCTCTCTTTTTATCAAGTAGCTTCTCCATATCAATTTGATATGCTTCAATTTTGGCAGCATACTCATCAGAAGTTTTGTTAAGCATACCAAGCTTAATCTTTGACTTTTCAAATAAATCATTGAAAGCTTTTTCAACTTCTTTCGCTTCAGCTTTCCATTTTTCAATTTCTTGAACCAACTCATCATTCTTTTCAGACAATTTGGCAAATTTCTGCTCAGACTCTTTGAATTCTTCCTGAGATGCCTTCAGATCTGATTTCACTAGTTTCAATGCTTCTGTAAGCAAACTTATTTCTTTTATTAAACCAAGCATTCTCCTTCAACAAACTTTCAAATCTTCGATTTAGAATTTTCATTCTCAGCGGATTCATAAGAACTTGAATCATAATAATAATCATCTAGGTCGTGTGTGACAATCAAAGTTGACTTATCAAGAAACACTTTTCCCCAATTATAAGTGCTACCATCCTCATTCTGAGCAGTGAAAGTTGTTTTATTTGAATTACTTGAAGACGGTTAAGAACCATTGGCAGTTTTTGAATCAGACTTGTGAACATGAGATTGCTGACACTCTCTTGCAAAATATCCAAAATTGGAACATTTGTAACACTTTATCGTGGATTTATCGAATCCCAGCCTTCCTACTAAAATAGGATGTTGTCTTCCAGTTTTCTTGTGTTAGAGCGTGTTCCGGGTGTGGTCGTTACTATGCGAATTATGTAATAGTCTAGATTGTGAATTAGGCTAGGTTGCCAATGTACCATGCAGCGTACCAATTGGTATGCTAGCAGCGTACCAAATGGTACGTTGGGTATGCTGGTACGTTAGACAAGGTCACCTATAAATAGGTAGAGTCTGGTTTAGCAATGTAGACTTCTGGTCATTAGGTCTTATGTTGAGAGGAGAGGTCTGTCCAACCTCTCCCAGCGCTTCATTGATGTATACTTCTTCGGTTTGTAACCATTCGACACAATTAATGACTAGATTCTCCGTCTCTATCTTTGTTATGATCTGGAAACGATCCGTTACATCTTTTAACATCTTGTAAAATCATTTTGTCTTCTGAGTTAACATAGCTAATTGCCAAGCTATATCAATATCATTAGTAAGCTGAGCATTACTAACATATTTGATAGTAATTCCAAATGAAGATGAAATGAGAGCAGATATCAGTTTTGAACAATCATCAACTGACTTGACAGAAAATGCATTTTAATTTATCGAATCTGTAATTGTAAAATTGCAACCTCTTTATGAACCTGTATTATCCGAAATTCCAGACACATTTCCAACAAAGGCATTTGATGGTGCAGAACTAAGACTTGGTTTAGCCTTTGCTGTTATGCTAGCAGCATTCTCACCATGATATAATTCTGGATTTTGCAATCTAGCAGTTGATTTGTTGGAATTCATCATTTCTATTTCTTGAGCATGAAGTTTACCGATTTATATATGAAATGATAATGTGGAAAATTCTTTGTCATGTGTAAGCAACAACACATAATTTTGCCATTTTTCTAGTAAAGCCTCCATTATCTTCTCTTTTAACTCTTCATCGGTTTTCTCAATCCCAACAATCTGTAATTCACTAATAAGATGTGAAAATCTTGATATAAGAGTCGTGATGTTTTAATTCTCATAATGCTTAAAGTTATCGACTCTTCTTGTATTGATCATTGCATTCACATCTTGCCGATAGCGCATCCCATAATTGCTTACTTTTCTTACACGTGCTGAATTGATGTAGCAATTCGGTAGGTAAAGCCATAAACAAAGACTTTTTGCTCAAGTTCATAGCTTTTCCTTTTAGCAGCATCAAAACTCTGATACCACTTGAAAGTTCATGAACATCGGATCGTCTACTCGATCTAGCTATTTCGGAAGAAAATGAGTAATTAAAATTGTTTTATTGATCAAGAAGAACAATTACAAGCTGGAAAACACTTAGAATGTTCACAGAGATCACACACTCAAAACACAAACTTAGCTCTGGACTCCTTTCTCTCTGTTCTCTCTTAGTTACTGAATTACAATGATAAAAGTCTATTTATACACGACTAGCCGAACTCTGGCGAACCCGTAGTTTGTCTGATCCGAACCACAAGTTCGGACCCAGTTCGTGTAGCATCATTCTTGACTTTGTCTTTTTCAGATCTTCACACCGTCTTGATCAGATACTTCACACGACGCACAGATTAGGTACCAACAAAAATTAAGATTCCGTGACCCTTTTTACTCTTCACTCTTGATAGAGCAACGTAAGCTGGCCATGGGAGAATATCAGGTTCTTTAAAAACAGTCCAACTCTAGACAGCGATTGACCTTGGCTTTTCTTTATGGTCATTGCAAAACAAACCGAAATTAGAAATTACCTTCTTTGAAATCTGAAAGCAGATGCTTATCTGTTGGAATCAAAGAAAGTCTTGGAATAAACGTTCGATAGCCAATATTATTTCCCGATATGACTACTGCTTCAATAACACGTTTACCTAAATATATAATCTGAAGTCTGGTCCCATTGCATAACCCATTTCTCTAATCAATATTCATGAGCAACATTACAAGAACACCGACTTTCAAAAGTAGTCTATGATTTGAAATTGTAACAATCGTGAAATTTTAATATTAATAAAAGCTTTGAGTTTAAAATTAAATTTTGTTATTCATTTCTTATCTATGTATTATATATTATTCATTTAAATTTAACCTTCAAATTTTAAACTAAAATAGTCATTTAAGTTAAATTCTAATAATTACTTGTTAAAAACAAATTGTCTTTTAAATTTTGACTAAAATTATTCATTCTATATTAATTTCTAATATTTATTTGAAATAATTAACCATTTAACTGTATAATTTACTAATTTTTTTAATAATATAAAAACAAAAAAAATGATGATAAATCCTAAACATCAAAATTTAATAAAACTCGTCATTTTTATAAACATCATATCACATTTATTTGGTTTAAACAAACTCTCGATGATTCCTCCCAAAAGTTATATAAAAATTTGGTTACATATTTGATTTTATTTATAATAACACTTATTTATATTTTATAAAGTAAAATATATTGACTTATAAAAACATTTGATATTTTTAGAAACATATAATAATAAATATAAAAGGTTATTTTTATGTTTAAAAAAAGGAAGAAAAAAAAACAATAAAATACGTTTTTCCGGCAGTCGCCGCCGGCGACCCGCCAGCTCGCCGGAAATCCTCGCAAAAGCCCCAAAACCGACCAGAAATTAATGGTTTTTAATCCTAAACGTTCGAAATCATTTCTCCCATCATTTAACCGAGCAAAAGCGATGATTTAACGATCTTTAATCGCGAATTAATCATCCAAATATTGAAACCGTTCGGAGTGCTAAAAGTTAAAATAAACGCGATTTCGACGTGTTTGAGGCCCTATAAATAGTTCCTCGACACTCCTTAGGCTTTTGCGCAGCTAAACACATCAATAAACGATCAAAATCATCCCTGGTTCGTGATTCCGACCACCGCCGCCGCAAAACTCCGGCCCCCTTTCAATTTCCTCCGTTCTCGTCGCATTTAAGGTACTTTCTTTGCACCATTCTGCTCGGTTTTCATCCCTGCGTAAAAGCCCTGTTTTAATTTTAATTTACAAACACGTTTCGATGTCCGATTTTGCGATCAAAGATTTAGGGTTTTCGTGGATTTTGGGGAAGAAGAAGAACTAAGATCTAATGTTAAAAATATTCTAGTTGGATTTTGAAACAAAAAGCCGAGTAGCTCAGCTGGTCATGTAGCGTGTTCATCAGCCAGGAGGTTTCGTTGTTTTTAATTTTTTTTTATTTACTTATCTTTTATCAATATAACCTACATTTTACTTTTCCATAAAAATTTCAAAATTATTTATAAATCTTTTAAAACCCATTACTTTCTAGAAAATAACCAAATGCAATTTATTTACCATCTTAAACCTTAGAAACATCTAAATATATATAAATCATCACCATTAGCAAATACAAATGTAACTAATTTAATTATCACCCAAATCGATTCATTTATTTTTTTCATTACTAATTATAGATGTTTATGAATCCCCGTTTTGATCAACATGTAAACAACATATGTAATAAAGTGTCGTTTTCCTTTCTATCATTAAAAGCTTGACTAATAAAAAAACTATTTTATTCTGTTACTTTTTATTCGTCTACTTCGTTATTAATTCATTTATGTAGACATTTATCCATTTATTTAGTTATTCATTTAATTAGTTAGTCGTTTAATTACTCATTAACTTACTTATTAATTCAATAATCTAGTCATTCAATTTTTAATTAGTAATTAAATCATTTAGTCAATTATTTATTTAGTTATTGAATTATTTATTTGGTTAATTAGATGTTTAATTACAAGCCACATAATGTTACACCATAATCATCTTCCCGAAATCATCAAGTCCACCGAAACCCTAGACATCATCTAGAAATCCTTTTCTTCGTCCTCGTAACTCCAAGTTAACCAAACTTGTGATTCATTTAGGACATCCTCACACTTGAAACATTTTCGTTACGTCAAGCTAGCAATCAATTACTAAGGTGAGTTCATAGTTCCCATTTTACTTTAAATCTTTTGGGATGGAAAACACGCACAAACTTTTATATCATTAATACTTGCTTTTCAAACAAAAAAGATACTTATTCATGATTATCATTGGGAATCATTGGGAATCATTGTGAAAATTTTGAAATCATTTATTCTTATTAAGCAAAGTTAGGACTGTTAAATAAATTGCATGTATTATCTATATTATATCGTATTCTAGGGACCTGTACATGTAAGTCTCATGAGCATCATAATCGTAGAGGTTCCTTTGAGGGAATTGAACATCATAATCGTAGAGGTTTCTAAGGAAACTGAACATCATAATCGTAGAGATTCCTTTGAGGGAATTGAACATCATTTATGTACTGGTTGACGAATATGTGATTAATTTAGTATAATACTTGCATATTTAGTTTAACATGTACGACTTTGAAAGCTTTTATCAAATGATTATCCATTACTGTTTTACTACAAAACTATGAGTCACCAACTATATATGTAGTTGACTCTTTTTGCGTGTTTTTCAGGAAATGAGAATCAAACATGATTAAGACTAGAAGTTTGGAGATTTAGATAGGAAATCTATTGTCCTTTAAGTTTCTCATGCCTTGTAATAGACGTTTAAGTTTTGAATTAATAATAAAATATGGTTTCCTTTTATCCAAGTGCTTTAATTCAATTTTCTTGACACCTCGATGTTTCCGCCATCGGTCGGGGTGTTACAGAATTGATATCAGAGCCTTGGTTATAGGGAATTAGGTTATTTGAAAACAATAATCTAGACTATAACCTTAGGGGCCAAAATAATAAACCTTATTCCTGACCTAGGTATTTGGATTCTCTTGTCTAAACCTCTTCCTCATCAACTTTTATCGTGGCATGGGCAACTCATACTCGTCGGCATATTCTTGGATATGCATTAGAGTTCCATCTTGGGGATTCATGTTCTCATCTTTGAACACTCTGGTCGGGACAACGAGTTCGCGTAATGGTTTTCGGGGCTGCGTGTAATCTGGAAGAGTGGTTATCTCTTCGGAAGGTTCTGGCTAAGGCAAGACCTGGTATTTAAGTAGTCCCAATGACTCACCTCTCTTACCTGGGAGATCTTTCGGGGAGATGACGCTTATAGGCTAAAACATGCAGTTCAAGAAAACTCGTGAAACGGACTCCGAGTTCTGATTAGTCAACGACGTTATTTTAATATTTAATCATTAATAATGTCATTCTATTATTTATTTATCTTATGATTTCCATATCTAACTTCAATCTTTTGTTTCCTGAAGATGGATCCCAGCGCATTGGCCACTATCATCTCTGAGCAAATGGCTAACATCCTTCCCACCATGGTCAATCAACTTAACGCAACCATTCAAACTCGAGCCGTGGTACAAACTAACACCGAAGGAGATGGTTCCAACCCTGGGGGAGTTGAAAGCTCTTTCAAACTCTTCGTTGCCTCTAAACCCACCGAATTCGATGGAAACGAAGGAGCAACAGGTTTCCTTCAGTGGTTCGAGAAAACAGAAGCCACACTGAACCTATGCAACTACCCAGAAGCTCAGTGGCTCAAGTATGCCTCAAGTACTTTCAAAAAGGGAGCTTTAACTTGGTGTAACACCCAAATAAGAGCCAAGCCTCGTGAGGTTCTTCATGCTTTGAATTGGGATGAGTTCAAGGCTCTGTTGACTGAGGAGTATTGTCCAAGGTCAGAAATGAGGAAACTAGAGGCCGAATTCAGGGCTCTCACTATAAAGGAGCTGATCATCTTGGTTTTACGTCTCGATTCCAAGAGCTCTCTCTATTTGTCCCTCATTTGGTGACCCCTGAACAAAATGTGATCGACTACTACATCGATGCCCTTCCTGAAGCTATGCGTATAGCTATGATTTCGGTGAACCCTACCTCTTTGTCAGCTGCCATCAAGTTGGTAGGAACCTTTATCGACGAAATGGTCAAGAGTGGGGTATTGAAAAAGGAATCTGGTAAAGGTAATGATAATCGTGGGTCAAGCTCAAGCAACAACAAGTCCAATAAGAGGAAAAGGGGTACACAAAGCTATGCACTAGTTACCCCTGTTGTTCCCGTGAATGTTGTGACCCAACCCAACACTAGGCCTGTCTATACGGGTCCTCATCCTCTGTGCACCACTTGCAATTTTCACCATGCCACTGGCACGTAATGCCGGAAGTGCACCAAGTGTGGAAGGTTTGGTCATTGGGCTATTAGGTGTAGGGTTGCTCCAGCAGAAACCAACCAGACCCTGGCTGCTATACCCGTTCAGAACAACTATCCTAATCGTGCCTGCTACCAGTGTGGAAGTCTTGATCACATGAAGAGAAAATGTCCCTAATTAGCTAACAACAATCAAGTCACTCGTGGTAGAGCTTTGTGCTCGGGACATCTAAAACTCGCCAGGATCCAAACGTCATCACGGGTACGTTTCTCCTTAATGATCATTTTGCATCCGTTTTATTTGATACCGGAGCGGAGCAGAGTTTTGTATCTCTAGATTTTGCACCCTTACTTAACCTTAAGCCAACAATCATGGACTCGACCTATGTTATTGAACTGGCCAACGGCGAACCAATCAAAGCTAATTTGATTATTCAAGATTGCGTTCTGACTTTCGATCATCATTCCATCAATATCGATCTAATCCCTATTAAACTGGGAAGCTTTGACCTAGTAGTAGTGATGGATTGGTTGTCCAAACATCAAGCTGAGGTTTGATGCGCTGAAAAGTTGATTCGTACTCCTTTACCTTCGGGCGAAACCTTACTAATCCAAGGAGAGAAACCTGAACGCAGTCTGAAGATCATCTCTTGCATAAAAGCCCGTACGTACCTTCGGAAGCGGTGTTTCGCGTTTCTTGCTCACGTAGTGAAAACAAAATCTGAGTCCAAGAAAATGGAAGACATTCCTGTCATTCGAGACTTTCCTGAAGTTTTTCCTGATAATCTTCCTGGCTTTCCTCCCAATCGTCAAGTCGAGTTTCGTATTGATCTCATTCTTGGTGCAACACCCGTCGCTAAATCTCCTTATCGTTTGGCTCCATCTGAAATGCAAGAGCTTTCGAAGCAACTCCAAGAACTTTCGGACAAAGGATTCATTCGACCCAGCTTCTCACCTTGGGGAGCTCCTGTCTTATTTATCAAGAAGAAAGACGGATCCTTCCGTATGTGCATTGACTATCGAGAGCTCAATAAACTCACCATCAAGAATCGGTACCCATTACCAAGGATTGATGATCTCTTTGACCAACTACAAGGAGCCACCTGCTTTTCAAAGATCAACCTTCGTTCTGGCTATCATTAGTTGCGAGTCCTTGTGGAGGATATTCCAAAAAAAGCCTTTCGTACGAGATACAGTCACTACGAGTTCATGGTCATGCCCTTTGGATTGACCAACGACCCTGTAGTATTTATGGACCTAATGAACCGTGTGTGTAAACCGTATTTGGATAAATTCGTAATATTATTCATCAACGATATTTTGATTTATTCTCGCACCAAAGCAGATCACGAACAACACCTTCGGTTAATCTTGGAGCTCCTAAAGAAGGAATAACTTTACGCCAAGTTCTCAAAGTGTGAGTTTTGGTTAAAAGAAGTCCAGTTTTTAGGCCACATAATTACGAGAAAGGTATACACATTGATCCTACAAAAGTTGAGACTGTCAAAATTTGGGAGACTCCAAAGACCCCTACTGAAATCCGTCCGTTCCTCGGTTTAGCGGGGTATTATTGACGCTTCATCGCAAACTTCTCGAAGATTGCTCTACCCCTTACTATGCTAACTCATAAAGTAACATTTTGTGTGGGGCCCAGAGTAAGAAGAAGCTTTTCAGACCCTAAAGCAAATGCTTTGCAATGCACCTATCTTGACACTTCCTGATGGCAATGATGATTTCGTAGTCTATTGTGACGCCTCCAACCAAGGTCTCGGTTACGTACTGATGCAACGAAGTAAGGTCATAGCCTATGGGTCAAGGCAACTCAAGGTTCACGAGAAGAATTACACTACCCATGACCTTGAACTGGGTGTTGTGATATTTTCCCAGAAACTTTGGAGACATTACCTTTATGGTACTCAATGCATGATCTTCACAGATCACAAAAGCCTTCAGCATATCCTCAATCAAAAGATGCTAAATATAAGACAACGTCGTTGGGTGGAATTACTTAACGATTACGACTGCGAGATTCGCTACCATCCCGGGAAAGCAAATGTTGTAGCCGATGCCCTTAGTCGAAAAGGGTATGCTCACTTGCATAGCATCATAATTTAATCTGACCTTCAAACTCGAATCCTTCAAGCTCAACGTAAATCTGTGGCTCAGAATGAACTGCATTGTGAGTTATCTTGTGGTGTGGAATCCCAGTTGGAAACCAAACCCGATGAACTCCTTTACTTCTTGAATCGAATTTGGATTCCTGATCGTGACGGTCTTCGTGATTTCATCCTGAATGAAGTTCACAAGACTCGTTACTCTATTCATCCTGGTGCTGACAAAATGTACAAGGACCTTAAAATCCTCTATTGGTGGCCTGGAATGAAGAAATACATTGCTCTATACGTTGGAAAGTGCTTAACATGCTCACGGGTTAAGGCTGAACATCAACGACCCTCAGGATTGCTTCAGCAACCCGAGATTCCAGTATGGAAATGGAAAGAAATCACCATGGATTTCATCACTAAACTCCCACGAACACCAAAAGATTTTGACAGCATTTGGGTCATCGTCGATCGTTTAACCAAGTTAGCACATTTCCTTCCGATTCGTGAGGATTATAAATGGACCGTCTATCCAAGCTTTATATTGATAAATTGTGTGTCGACATGGTGTTCCTCTATCCATCATCTCCGATCGTGACAGTCGTTTTACCTCAAAGTTCTGGAAATCATTGCAAAAGTCTTTAGGAACACGTGTGCACCTTAGCACGGCCTATCATCCACAAACTGATGGCCAAAGCGAAAGGACCATACAAACCCCGGAAGACATGCTCAGAGCTTGTGTCCTAGATTTTGGTGGTAGTTGGGACTCGCATCTTCCCCTCATCGAGTTTTCCTTCAATAACAGCTACCATGCCATCATTAAGATGGCACCCTTTGAATCATTGTACGGTCGTAAATGTCGTTCACCTGTTTGTTAGGCCGAAGTTGGTGAAGCCCAAATCACTGGTCCTGATCTGATCCTAGAAACCACCGAGAAAATTTCCTTGATTCGCGAAAGACTAAAGGCCGCAAGAAGTCGGCAAAAGAGTTATGCCGACAAACGCAGAAAGCCTTTGGAATTTCAAGTCGGTGATTCTGTAGTCCTGAAGGTTTCCCCCTGGAAAGGCATAGTCCGCTTCGGAAAAAGGGGAAAACTTGAACATCGTTATGCTGGACCTTTCAAAATTCTCGAAAGAATTGGTCCTGTCGCTTACAAACTCGAGCTACCCCAAGAACTCTGCAACGTGCATGACACCTTCCATGTGTCAAACCTTAAGAAATGTATAGTTAATGAAAGCCTCCGCGTTCAATTAGAGGAAATTCATGTGGATGAACGTTTAAACTTTGTTGAGCAACCTATTAAAATCATGGATCGTGAGATCAAGAAACTCAAGCGTACTCAGATTCCTATTGTTAAAGTTCGTTGGAATTCGAATCGTGGTCCAGAATTTACTTGGGAGCGTGAAGATCAAATGAAAATCAAATATCCGCACCTCTTTCTAGACGTTTCAGTTTCCACTGCGTAAATTCAAGGATGAAATTTCTCTAAGTAGGGGAGACTGTAACAATCGTGAAATTTTAATATTAATAAAAGCTTTGAGTTAAATTTAAATTTTGTTATTCATTTCTTATCTATGTATTATATATTATTCATTTAAATTTAACCTTCAAATTATAAACAAAAATAGTCATTTAAGTTAAATTCTAATAATTACTTGTTAAAAGCAAATTGTCTTTTAAATTTTGACTTAAATTATTCATTCTATATTATTTTCTAATATTTATTTGAAATAATTAACCATTTAATTGTATCATTTACTAAATTTTTTTAATAATATAAAAACAAAAAAAAATGATGATAAATCCTAAACATCTAAATTCAATAAAACTCGTCATTTTTATAAACATCACGACACATTTATTTCGTTTAAACAAACTCTTGATGATTCCTCCTAAAAGTTATATGAAAATTTTGGTTACATATATGATTTTATTTATAAGAAAACTTATTTATATATTATAAAGTAAAATATATAGACTTATAAAAACATTTGATATTTTTAAAAACATATAATAATAAAGATAAAAAGGTTATTTTTATGTTTAAAAAAAGGAAAAAAAACAATAAAACGTGTTTTTCCGGCAGTCGCCGCCGGCGACCCGCCACCTCGCCGGAAATCCTCGCAAAAGCCCCAAAACCGACCGGAAATTAATGGTTTTTAATCCTATACGTTCGAAATCATTTCTCCCATCATTTAACCGAGCAAAACCGATGATTTAACGATCATTAATCGCGAATTAATCATCCAAACATTGAAACCATTCGGAGTGTTAAAACTCAAAATAAACGCGATTTCGACGTGTTTGAGGCTCTATAAATAGTTCCTCGACACTCTTAGGCTTTTGCGCAGCTAAACACATCAATAAACGATCGAAATCGTTTCTGGTTCGTGATTCCGACCACCGCCACCGCAAAACTCCGGCCCCCTTTCGATTTCCTCCGTTCTCGTCGCGTTTAAGGTACTTTCTTTGCACATTCAGCTCGGTTTTCATCCCTGAGTAAAAGTCCTATGTTAATTTTAATTTACAAACACGTTAAGATGTCCGATTTTGCGATCAAAGATTTAGGGTTTTCGGATGTGGATTTTGAAGAAGAAGATGAACTAAGATCTAATGTTAAAAATATTCTGGTTGGATTTTGAAACAAAAAGCCGAGTAGCTCAGCTGGTCATGTAGCGTGTTCATCAGCCAGAAGGTCGCGGGTTCGACCCTCCTGCTCGCCACTTTCGTTGTTTTTATTTTTTTTATTTATGTACTTATATTTTATTAATATAACCTTCATTTTATTTTTCCTCAAAAATTTCAAAATTATTTATAAATCTTTTAAAACCCATTACTTTCTAGAAAATAACCAAATGCAATTTATTTACCATCTTAAACCTTAAAAACATTTAAATATATATAAATCATCACCATTAGCAAATAAAAATGTAACTAATTTAATAACCACCCAAATCGATTCATTTATATTTTTTTATTACTAATTATAGATGTTTATGAATCCCCGTTTTGATCAAAATTTGAACAACATATGTAATAAAGTGTAGTTTTCCTCTCTATCATTAAAAGATTGACTAATAAAAATTTATTTTATTCAGTTACTTTTTATTCGTCTACTTAGTTATTAATTCATTTACCAATAGCATCTAGTGGAGTTGGTTGGGGTTTTGGTTTGAGTTTCTAGGGACTCAAGTTCAAACGTCACCAATGACATTATTTGTTTCTTTGGTACCCTCAAAGCTCTTTGGGCTTGGGAAGCTTTTAGCGACCCAGGTTCGAATCTTTAGGGAGGGGGTTTTACCGGTGGCTGCTCGCAGGCCGGGTTTCCCTCGAACTGGGACAAGGAGGTGGTGTCCTGACTCGCTCGCACCCGCAGACTTGAGACACTCTCAGCGACACTTAGTCATCGTGGTGGGCTGAGCATCAGGTTCGACTAAGAAATCGTTGTTCAAAAAAAGTTATTTATTTATGTAGTCAAGCAAAGTTGGTGTAGTGGTTAAAATTTCTAAGCTTGTGGTTGAAGAGACCCAAGTTCTAGTCCCACTTACACCACTTTGTGAGATATTGGTGGGCAATGAAGGATTGGGCCTTGTGCTTGATCCTGAGTCACAAGGGAGGGTTTACGGGCTTGCCCGGTTCCCGCCCGATGGTGCAAATGGGGGGCGCTTCCGGGTTCCCTCGCTATGAGGTTCGGACTCGGGACAGTGGGTAGGTCCAGGGTAACCAGTCCCGATACACCGCTGAGCCAAAAATTGTCGTTAAAAAAAATTTTAATTCATTTATGTAGACATTTATCCATTTATTTAGTTATTCATTTAATTAATTAGTCATTTAATTACTCATTAACTTACTCATTAACTTACTTATTAATTCAATAATATAGTCATTCAATTATTTAATTATTAATAAAATCATTTAGTTAATTATTTATTTAATTATTTAATCATTTATTTATTTAGTTATTTAATTATTTATTTGGTTAATTAGATGTTTAATTACAAGCCACATAATGTTACACCATAATCATCTTCCCCAAATCATCAAGTCCACCGAAACCCTAGACATCATCTAGAAATCCTTTTCTTCGTCCTCATAACTCCAAGTTAACCAAACTTGTGATTCATTTAGGACATCCTCACACTAGAAACATTTTCGTTACGTCAAGCTAGCAATTAATTACAAAGGTGAGTTCATAGTTCCCATTTTACTTTAAATCTTTTGGGATGGAAAACACGCACAAACTTTTATATCATTATTACTTGGTTTTCAAACAAATAGGATACTTATTCATGATTATCATTGGGAATCATTGTGAAAATTTTGAAATCATTTATTCTTATTAAGCAAAGTCAGGACTGTTAAATAAATTGCATGTGTTATCTATATTATATCGTATTCTAGGGAGCTGTACATGTAAGTCTCATGAGCATCATAATCGTAGAGGTTCCTTTGAGGGAACTGAACATTATAATCGTAGAGGTTTCTGAGGAAACTGAACATCATAATCTTAGAGATTCCTGTTAGGGAATTGAACATCATTTATGTACTAGGTGACGAATATCTGATTAATTTAGTGTAATACTTGCATATTTAGTTTAACATGTACGACTTTGCAAGCTTTTATCAAATGATTATCCATTACTGTTTTACTACAAAACTATGACTCACCAACTATGTAACACCCCAACCCGGTACTAAGGTTGACGTGTCACTATTACAGAGTCAGAAACAAATAGATATTTTATATAATATCCGAAGGAGTTTACAAAATATTGGATTTTATTTAAAAAGATCCATTATCGTACATTATTATTTAAAAACTATATTACAAGCTAAGTTGACTTTTACTCTATCCACACATCCCCCTTTAGCCCTGGAAACCTGTTGCACAAATATAGAAATGCGAAGGAGCAACGTGCCAAAAATGAACAATAATAGGGAATGAATAGTGACCATTAAAGATCCAGATACATAACTGATTTTTGAACGTGATATATCATAAGGAAATACCCATCGAGCCGAATAATAATATACATAATATAACAGGCGGAACCGGGTAGCTAGCCCGAGAGCCGATGTGAATTGGTGTATGGGCATTCATACAATCCAACCACCATAAATAATAATATCCTAGGACCAGTCCATACGCCTCAAAACATATAACAGATACTCCGTAGAGTAAAACAGGCGAGACGCCGTGATCTCAGCTCACCGTCATGGAAAGTGCCACTTCACCGATACCGCAATGACGTGCTTGTGGTCACGCCCACAAGTAGGGGCGTGCTCGGGTATTAGAGTACAAAAATAATAACAAATAATAGTTTTGAATAATATCAGGTGTGATAGGCCTCATATGTTTAAAAATCAGATTTGCAGCGGTATGAAATTACTATATCAGGAACATATGACAAGGAGTACGGTTTTTAATAACTACTATCATATGTGAACACAAAAAAGTTCTGATTCAGAACCAGAGTGGTGTTAAAATTTAGAATATGGGGATAACAATTTATAGAGAAATGATTTCTCACAACTTGGATCATCCTTCGAATGAATCATCATTCGTGTGATAGCACAAATTGAATATTAAGTCATATCCCGAAGTATTAAAAAAGAGCTTATGAATACTCATAACGCGTATTACCATTTAAATGAATCACCAATTGTAATGATAACACGAGTTTAGAAACCCAACTAGAACAATTAGTAGGATAAGAAATCACACAAATTGATATAGAAATCCAACTAAAATAAATAACAGAGAAGGGATCACACCTTAGTTATTCGTGATGTCCAATATAATATCAATTTCGTGAGAGTCCTTGAAAGGATCAAGTCGTAATCGATCTTTAGTAGTGAGGGAAATGTGAATGTGAATTTGTGAGTTTTAAAGTTAGAATATGTTCATTTTTATAGTTGGTCATATGCTAGCTTCATTTAGAGCACCTCCTCAAAAGATAAACTTGATATAAATTAGGGTATACGTGGGATTTTTGGGAGACAGAAATCCATGTATGTGTACACGTTGATTTAATTCGAGAAGCTAAAAAGGATAGGATACTCAAATCCATATACACGTGTAGGTTATTTGCCATTTACTTCCTTCTAGTTACACATTAATTTTGTTACTTTCTTTTTAAAAAGAGTTAAATATGATTTGCGTTCATGTAGTTTATCGATTTTAACGGTTTGAGTTCATTTTTTAAATTATTAACAGATCTAGTCTTATGGTTGCTTTTCTTAACAAATTGAACCCCCATGTTTTTCATTTCGTTGCCAATTGAGTCCATAGACCTAACGAGGTTAGACTTTTTCTGTTAAGTGGAAGGGGCATTTTAGTCATTTACTTATAAGGGACTATTTATATAAGTATTCAAAATAAGAGGACTATTTTTGTAATTTAATTAAAAGATCTTTAAATAAAATAAAATTTTCAAAACCCACCCTCGTTCCCCTTCTTCATATCCAAGACTACCACCACCATCAGATTACGCCATCACAACCACCCGGCCACCACGTCGCCGCCCCCACCTGCGACTCTTCCCTCGGTTAAATCATGGGTTGCGACCACAAGCACATGTCCGTTGACCCTTGTTTTCTCCTAATTCACGAAGACTTTTCTGGTGGATCTACCGCTTATGTAACCGCCGGTGTTGAGCGCTATCTGCGGAGAGCTGTAAAATCTCTTATCCGATTGGCTGTGAATCAGGCGAGGATTGTTGTACGGCCGTTTGACGGTTATAGCAGAATTCACAGAGGTAACGGAATCCACGTGGCGGCTGATGTACGGCGAGACAGAACGACGGATTTGTTTTCGAATTATTACACTGATTCGGTCTATCGGTTCTAAACAGGCGTTCTCGGAGACACGAAACGCAGATGCCGATGATGCTACTGAGATCGGTATTGTGCCTCTTACACCTCATCTATAGATGTATAAATTTGTATTGGTGATTCCGTGTGATATGAAATTGTGTAGTTGTAACTGTGAGATTTCGTAATTTGGAGGAGGCGGAGGCGGTGGTGATGGTGGGGCCGGCGCTGGATTTTGTTGGTAAAAGTTGATTCCTGGGACTGAAACGAGATTCGGGGAAGGGGTTAAGATGATGTTAGCCAAAGCTTAATTCCGGAGACTCTAAAACGGGATTTCATCGGTAAAGTTTCCCTGACGGTCTTCTTTCTTTTCTCCAACCTCTTCATTTTCTCACTGGGTGGGGGTGGGTGGATGTTGGACAGTGACATCAAAGGAGATGAGGGAAAGGGGAAGGTTGAATTTTTTGTTTAATTTTAGTTTTTAATAATATTATTATATACATAAATAGTCCTCATCCAAGTTTATAATTTTCAAATATACCCCCTATGTGTGAAATGACTAAAATACCTTTTTATTTAACGGAAAATTCTAACTAGGTTAGTCCCAGGGACTCGACTGGCAAATATATGAAACCATGAGGTCATATTTGTTAATAATTTAAAAAATGGACTTAAACGGTTAAAATCGATAAACCACAAAGACGCAAATCGTATTTAATTCGTTTAAAAAAATATTCATTTTCGAAATGTAGATAAGAATATGTATCTTCACACATACACACGTGCACTTCAATGTATCTGTCATATCTCAATTACAATTATTTTTAAAACTATTATTATTGTTATTTATTATTATTATTATATGTATGGTGGTATATTTAGGATTTTATGTTCAGGTATCTAAACCTATGAACACTATATCTGAGACTATACGAGTCATATAGGTTTCTTGGCTATTTATATACTTTTATTTATTTTTCTTTAGAACGTAATCGCTATCAAATTTTTTTTTTTTTGGGTATTACACTTCTACCTCCCTTAAAATAAATTTCGTCCTCGAAATTGAAAAAAATTTAACTCAAAAGTGTAACAACGATCAAGCGATAACAGGAATAGATATTTTTAGAATCATATGATACAACTTTTCTTAATACGATATAACATGCTCGCCGGAGTTAGGTTCTAGGACGCCGGAGTTGTCTTTCAGGCCTGATAGCACACCTGTGATTCTCGCTATCGTGTCGCGACGGGCTAGTGATCTCTTCCAGTGGGTTTTGTTAGGGTTCTGCCCATCCTCATTGAAGATTGTATCCTCCGTGGCGAGGTGGTATCCGGGAATACGAGCTTGTTCTATCGGGTCTCTAGACTTCTGGGCGTCGGGTTTTCTCCGGTAGGTTTTTGTTTATTCTGCACGCCGTTCAGCATGGAGAGAGGGGGCCGATGGGTCGGGAACAATGGAGAAGACGATTGGCAACATGTTCGACGTCGGTCCGACAGGGTGGTCAGTTCCGGGAGGCATAGAGGTATGGGTGGTCTCAAGGAACGCACGTCGTTCTTTGTTTCGAACCTACCTTCTGGTATTACGAGAGGAGAGTTGTGGAAGGTGTTTGGCAAGTTTGGGGAGGTGGATGACGTGTTCATTCCGTCTAAGGTTGATAGATCGGGAAGCCCTTTTGGATTCGTCAAGTTCGTTAATGTTGGGGACAAGTACGCGTTGGAAACCAAGCTTAATGGGATTAAGATGGACTTCCTTAAGTTGTCTGTTAATCTGGAGCGGTTTGATCGTCTGGGAAAACCTGTGAACAGAGGTGGTGATAAGGGTAAGGCAGGATCATTTGGAGTTAATACTGCTGGGGTTAACAAAGCTGGGGTGGTGAACGATCAGGGTGTGATGGCTCGCGGGCCTGCTGGTGGTGCTGGGGGGCTCTCGTTTGCCAAGGTGGTGGGCAGCGGGTTTTCAGGAGCACTGCAGGAGAAGGTGTTGGTTGTGAAGGATACTCAGTCGGAGGCCTTGGATATGTGGGCTGGTAGGGCCCTGTTGGGTAAAGTCAAAGATGTCCGTCGTTTATGTAACTTACATGCTTGGATGATGGAGGTTCCAATGGATGGATGGCAAATCAAGTATCTCGGTGGCCTTCATGTTTTGGTTACGTTCAAAGAAGCTGATGATGCTGAAGATATCCTGGCTGTCAACTCTTTCTGGGAGCCTTGGTTTTCTAAACTAGCGATGTGGAGGGGTCAGGCCTTTCTTTTCGAAAGAATCGCGTGGGTTAAGATTCAAGGGGTTCCTCCTGATCTTTGGAACAAGAGGGTCTTCGATGATATTGGAAGGCTGTTTGGGACTATTGGTGTGGCGTTGGATGCAGAGTTGTCGGACGGGGATCTTTCGGAGGTTTGTTTAGGGGTGATTGTCGACTCTCCGGCGATTATCAATGAGGTGGTGGTGGTCTCTTGGAAGGGAAGGAAATTCCGATGTTTGGTTACCGAAATCTTGCGGGATTGGAAGCCGGGTTTTCTGACGGAATCCGGGTTGTCAGGCGGGTCGGGGGAATATCCTTCTCCGGAGGCTAAGTCTGTTCCGGTGCCGGAGAAGTTGGGCGGTCAGCAGGAGGGGGAAGACCAGGAGGTTGACATGCATGGGGAAGAGTTGATGTCCTCGGAACTTGGGTTGGATAATATGAATGGGGTAGGGTCGGCGCGTGGGGATATGGCTGGGGAATGTAATGATGATGCTCGTAAAGAGACTGTGGGACCGGGAAGAGAGACACGTGATATTAGTTCTGGGGGTTTTGTTCCGGTTCGTGGGCCTGATGATGGGCCGGGACCTCTGGACGAAGAATGTTATCAAGGGGCCCAGAGTAAAAAGAAAAGTAAGTCCAAAGCTAATAAATCTTTTTTTGGTGTACGTTTTGGGAGGATGCACAGGCCTTACAATGTGGAAAATGTGCCTCGGAAGAAAAAAGGGGGGAGGGATTCGGCGCCGGATGTCGGGTCACCGGAATTAATCCCGGAATCGGAAGAGGAATCGGAGGGGGAGAGCCGAGTACTTCTCCGGGGTAAAGGGGGAAGACACACCATGGAGGAGGGGACGTCAGAGGCTCTCAACTCGAGGGATGAATTGGATGAATTGGAGGAAACTGTTCGAGTGGGGGCTTGTGTTGGGGTAAGATTAGATGGGTTTCAAGGCATGGTGAGAAAAGACATTGGTGAAGAAGGAGTCGTTGGTAAGTTTTAATGGATTTCCTTTCTTGTAACATCAGGGGGTTGAGAGATTCAAATAAAGTGGAGTGGATTAGGGATCTCAAGAGAGAGCATAAAGTGAACTTTGTTTGCCTGCAAGAGACTAAGATGACGTCTTTGGAGGAGGCTCCTGTCAGGGGTATTTGGGGTAATTCGGCGGTTCAGATGGCTGGGGTTGAGGCTCAGGGGCGTTCTGGAGGCTTGCTTTGCTTCTGGGATCCGTCCAGTTTTGGGCTTCTTGATGTTGTTAGAAGACCCAACTTTTTGAAAGTTTCGGGGCGGCTTTCAGGGGGTCTTGGCATCCTAAATGTTGTTAACGTTTACGCGCCGCAAGAGCTGCCGTGCAAACGCAGACTTTGGGAGGAGATTTTGGCGCTGATGGAAGGTTCGGATGGGATGTGGATTGTTCTTGGGGACTTCAATGAAGTCAGGTGTCCGGAGGATCGTAGGTTCTCTGTGTTTGACCCGAGGGGGACGGATGTTTTCAACGATTTCATTTTCGAGGGGGATCTTCACGAATACAGGATGCAAGGAGCTCGTTATACGTTTTCTTATGGAAATGGCATCAACTTCAGTAAGATTGACAGGGTTTTGGTATGTGGGGGATTCTTCAATCGTTGGCCTAATGCCTCGCTGTGGGCTGCGCCGCGATTATGGTCAGACCATTGCCCGCTTATTCTCAAGGTCGCTGCTAAGGATTTTGGGCCGACACCTTTTCGTTTCTTCTCTTCCTGGTTGAAGAATGAGGAGATGACGACTGTGATCAAGGATCGGCTAAAGGAGGTGGATGATTCGGATCGTCCTCCTGATGTTCGGTTGTTTCATAAGCTCAGGTCTGTTAAACAGTTGGTGAAGGATTGGTTCGCTGGCCATAAAGAGGAAAGGGACAAAGAAATCGCAGAATTGAAAAGTTTTTGTGCCCATATGGACGCACACAGTGAGAGTAACGTTGTGGAAGGGGCTGAGTTGCAGTGTTGGATCAACAAAAAGAGTCGGCTGGCCTCCCTCATGGGCCTCAAGCAACAAGATTTGCGTCAAAAGGCGCGTGTCAAATGGGCTATGGAAGGGGATGACAACACGGCCTTTTTCCATGGATTTATAAACTCCAACATGGCTTTCAATAGAATTGGTGGTCTCATGGTGGGTGACCGCTGGATCGTGGAGCCGGACGAAATCAAGCAGGAGGCTTGGTCTTTCTTTGGTGGTATTTTTGGCCAATCCCATGTTTTGAGGCCGAAGCTCAGTTGTGAGGGCATCAAATCCATTTCGGAGGCTCAAAGGGACTTTCTAGTCAAACCGTTTACGAAGGAGGAGATAAAGGCAGCGGTGTGGGGCTGCGAGGGTGATAAGGCCCCTGGACCAGACGGTTTTAATTTCGACTTTTTAAAATTCTTTTGGGAGGATCTTGAGAATGACTTTGTGCAGGTGTTGGATCATTTTTATAGGACGGTAAGTATCTCCAAGGGGTGTGGGTCTTCATTTATACATCTTATTCCCAAGGTTGAGAATGCTCAAAGGCTTAAGGAGTTTAGACCAATTAGTCTGATTGGGTGCATTTTGAAGGTTATATCCAAGGTTTTGGCAGGGCGTATGAGGGACGTTCTTGATGCTGTTATCTCCGAGACTCAGATGGGTTTTGTGGCGGGCAGAAACATTGTGGAAGGGCCTCTGATTCTCAATGAGGTTTTTTCGTGGCTTAAGTTTTCTAAGAGGCAAGGGATGTTCTTTAAAGTGGATTTTAGAAAGGCCTATGATTCGATTGAGTGGAGTTTTATTGATAGTATTTTGGAGCAGATGCACTTCCCAGATAGATGGAGAATGTGGGTGAGGGGTATTTTATCGTCGGCCTGGTCTTCGGTTCTCATCAATGGATCACCGACGAAAGAGTTCAAGTGCCATAGGGGGGTGCGTCAGGGTGATCCGCTGTCACCATACCTTTTTGTGGTTGTCATGGAGGCGCTTGGTTGGATGATTTGTAAAGCCATGGAGATGGGGATTTTTGTGGGGATCAAAACCCCTAATGATGGACCGATTCTATCTCATTTGTTCTATGCAGATGACGCTTTGATTTTGGGTGAATGGTCGGCTTCTAACGTGGCTAATCTTGTTCGTATATTTCGGTGCTTCTTCTATGTTTCGGGTCTCAAAGTCAACTATAGTAAATGTGCTCTTTATGGGGCTAATGTGGGTCAAGATGAGCTTCAATCCAAGGCTTCTGTGTTAAATTGTGAGGGGGGATCGTTTCCTTTTAAGTACCTTGGATTGTGGGTTGGTGCTAAAATGAATCGAAGATCTAGTTGGCAAAGTATTGTGGAGGTGTTTCAAAAAAGGCTTTCTAGATGGAAATCGAAACATCTTTCCTTTGGAGGTAGACTTGTGCTCGTCAAAAGCGTCTTAGAGAGCCTTCCAACTTATTATTTCTCCCTTTATAAAGCTCCCAAAAAGGTTCTTAATGTGTTGGAGAAAATTAGGTTCAATTTTTTGTGGGGTGGCTCGGAGGATAGGAGGAAAATCCATTGGGTTAAAAGGGATGATATTTGCCTTAATAAGAAAGACGGGGGGCTTGGGCTTGCAAATCTTGGAGATGTCAATATTAGTCTGATCTGCAAGTGGCTGTGGAGGATCAAAAATGAAAGGCACAAGCTTTGGGCTAAGGTGGTTGAGGCTGTTCATAATGTGAGGGGGTCTTCGGCTTTTTTCCCGTGTAAAAGAGAAGTGTCGGGTGTGTGGAAAACCATTGTCAACACCAACAGCCGCCTGTCCCGTGTCAATCTCAACATCGAATCGAGGATGGTGGAAGCAAACGGTAGATGGGAATGGGCTGGGGGCAGTGCCGGATTTTCTGCCAAGGCTGTTCGGGAGATGTTGTCGAGCCTTCGTGCCCCGCACCATACGTTTAAACTTCACTGGAGCAAGCTGGTGCCGGCTAAGGTAAACATTTTCGTATGGCAGGCTCAGAGAAATCGAATTGCCACTGTTGATTCTCTAACTAGGAGGAATGTCGGGGTCGGGTCTGTTCATTGCGGCTTGTGTAATGAAGGGCTGGAGTCTGTATCTCATCTGTTCACTGGATGCAGTTTCACCATGATGGTGTGGCAGTGGGTTTTCCATTGGTGCAGGTTGGATTCGGCCTTTGTGTTCTCGATAGACGACATCCTTAACCTTCATCGTGATCGGTCTATTGGGACTGATAGGAGGGAGTTGATTCATGTTGTTCTCCTAACCACATGTTGGTGCATTTGGCGTGAAAGAAACGAGGTGGTCTTTCGCCACAAAAGGGCTTCGGTTAGTAAGATTATATGTGAAATAAAGTGTTGGTGTTCCTTATGGTTTGAGAATAGGTGTAGAAAGGTCTTAGATTGGGAGAACCTCCGCTTAATGTAATCCTGCTTGTTGTGGTGTTTTTTTTTGGAGCCTTAGCGTCTTGCTAAGGGCTTCCTCTGGTGCTAATAAATTGATGTTCAAAAAAAAAAGTAATTTTAATTTATTTATTTATAGGGGCACCTTCTCTATGTTAGTAAAATATGCACTTCATGAAATGTTTAGAAAACGAGAATCAAAAGTTGATAAGGAGGTTCGGAATATCATGGAATTAAAAACAATGTGAAAGCACACTTATAATGATTAGCAAGTTTTGGAGGAATTATAAGAGGAGTCTTATAATACTCTAAGACATATTAATCTACATAATAGGATTCCAGAAGCACACATATGTACATGTAAATTCATGATTACGTTCTAGAACCGTAATCATCAATTTACCTTACAACCGTGCCCTAACTGTCATCCCTTCATGCATCTTAATGATTAGGTCAACTGACAAGAAAATGAAGGAATAATAACCACATGATGAAGATGAAGAGATAACAAAATTCCAATAGGTAATTTGAGAGCTATCTTATAGAGAACCATCATGTCTTATATAAACACAGACCTTGCAGAATAAGTCCTGTGGAAAGCATGGTAGCAAATTTTTTTCTATCAAACGTAAATAGGTTCATCAGAGATCATGATATCTTAACTCGTGTCACAAGGTCTTCAGAAATCATTTCTTACGCTCTAATAGAAGCAAAAACGTACATTGAAGCAAAAAGGGAACGATGATGTGATGAACTCACTTAATAATTTACCACGAAGCGAAGAAGGTCCTTTGATGTGACAACCCGTCCAAATCAGGTCAAACCTCTTACCATTGACTTTCGCTGACTTTTAAATTACGTAATAATTATGTGATTTACTGCTTTAATACGTGATTAACTGTGATAGTTAAATGATTAGCCGACTTAAATTCCACGTTAAATTAGAATATATATACATATATACGTACGTAGAATAATGCGACTTTCGTATACTAACGGTGGAATTTCAATAATAAGGAAATAAATATAAAATTTGACATTTTATATTTTATCAAACCGATCCGAGCTATTAACTCATTTCATAAACTTAAAACACATTACGAACTTACACGAAGTGTTATGTTGTCAAGACTTAGCCATTTTTCCAAACCATTTATCCTATTGGGCCCGGTAAGCCCAATAAGCCCAAACCAAATCCGTTAAGCCTAAAAATTTCACCAATCACTCGTAACGACGACCCGAGTGTTTTCCCGAACTCGGAAACCCGACCCGCGGCCCAGATCCTATTGGGCCGAAACCGGCCCAATTCTCCTTTCCTTTTCTCTTCACGGCCCAACCCAAACCCGATTGGGCTTCGGCCCAATCCACCACAAAACCCGATTGGGCTTCGGCCAATCCCCCACGTAAACGCCAACTGGGCTTCGGCCCAGTCCACACCGAAAGCGAATGGGCTTCGGCCCATTCTCCCAAACTAAAACCAATTGGGCTTAGGCCCAATTTTAACAAATTTAATTGTTTGTTTAAAGCCCACATGATTAACAAAGTTTTATAAAACTTAACCAAATATTTAACCACTAATATTTTTTATAAAACTTGGACCTACAACGTTTATAAAAATAAAAATCACCATTCAATTGGATAAAATATAATGGGATTATATTTTAAAAAGTTATAATTTTTATAAACTCCTAACACCTCTTTATTTTATAAAAGCTTCAAACATTTTTATAAAACTTATAAAAACTAACCAAAGAGTGGGGATTAATATGGAGATGACAACACATAATTGTCCAATGGTTAACAAGTGATTAGGGGCTATAAAAAGGAGATTAGGGGAGCACTTGGTCTCCTTGCACCCAACCAAGCAACACTCACTCCTCTCTCTCTCTCTCCCTCTTTGTTCGGCCGGACCACCCCCCCCCCCCACCGCCGGGCTGCCGCCACTGCCCCGCCACACCGCCGCCGCACCACCTGCCGGAAGCCGCCGGACCGCCGCCACCCGCCACCACCTTTTCTTCTTGCTTTCTTGAGCTCACTTTGTGAGTCTCCTACACCATTTTCTCCTTGTTTCTATCATGTTATTACCCAAGAACAACCATTCAAGTCTTGACAACTAAAAACCACTAACACTTATGATTTAATCCTTTAATCTTGGAATGCTTGCTTGCAACAACTAACACAACTCCCTTCTTAATCTCCATTTCTTTCAAAGATCTAAGATGGTGAAACACTTAGTGAAACCTTATGGCTAGTAGCTTAAGTGCACCTAGATCTAAAGAAATCCAAGGATTTCTTGGTTAGTTGTTTGCAAATCCAAGCCTCTTCATAATTAATAAAATGTGAATGTATATTGAGTTAATCATCAAAGTCTCTCTTCTTAACCTCCATTCTTCTTATGATCTTTAAACATTCTCATGGTGTTCTAGGAACTTAAAGTAGCCAAGAGAATGGGGTGAAACACTTGGAGAAATCTAAGGAAAGTATTCAAATGCACCCAAGGTCATCATGATTACTCATATACAATTTACATAACCTTAAGTTAAAAAGACTAAATAATGTTACTTGTTATTAATTGCTTTTGGTCCTAACACAAGTATTTGTGTTAGTAGATTTACATTTTATTGTCCTAACATTTTTATGTTAGTAGATTGCAATTAAATATATATTTGGTCCCAACACATATATGTTGGTTGATTATTATTACTTCATAATGCTTAGTAAAAATGTTAACTAACTATATATAAACCATGTTATATTATGTTAACTTATTACATGAAATGATAATAAACAAATATATAAGCTAAGAATCATGGACTTATTTAAATAAAAGTTACATATGTAACCTATGACTAAAACAAAAAGAATATACTTCTTAAAATAAGTCAAGTAACATATTTAATGTGTTACTAATGATTAAATGATTGGACAAAAAGAATAAAAATAAATGCTAGATTTGATAAGAATAATATTTATGTCAAATGATTAATTTGACATAAATACTTGGATTTATTACAAGTTTTAACCTTTCTTGAAACTTGCTAGAAATGGACATTTTTGTAAAAAGTCACACTTGAAAATAAATGTTTTCATGAAAGATTTTTATAAAAATAAACCAAGACAAATCATTGGTTTAAAATATTTACAAGGACTTTTAATGTTACTTTGATATAAACAAAGTAACCAAAAACGGACCAACGTTCGTTGGAGATTTAAAAATAAAAGTCAAGTTTTATAAACCAAATATTATAAATCCAAGCGTCGTCATAAATATTCTTATCAACATTTTCTATCTAATATTTCATGAACTCGAAATATTATCTTACCTTTGAAAATGATTAAACGTTTAAAACTTTAAATGTGACAACCCTAAAACTTTTTGCTTTCTTTCCCCAGCGACGATAGCAACGACGACAGCTGATGCTGCGAACGCTACGACACAAGAATAATTTTCGGGACGAAAATTCCAATTTCAGGGGAATGATGTGACACCCGAGAATTTCAAGGTTAACTTCCGTTAGACAAACCCGTTAGTTACGTTATAAGTAGCTAATACATAACTAGGCCGAATACGTCCACGACCTTTGGTTGATCACCGAACCCGTCCATATGTGTTATGTGTTTATCATTAATTATCTCTATGTGCAATGTGATGTAAATACATGACTTACTATTGTGAATAGCATGATTTATTGTAAATACTTGATTATGTGAAAACTTGCCCTCTTTGGTCTCCAGCGAAACTACTGGGCGAAACTATAATGTCGCCCGGTAGTTAGCCAAGACAATCCGATAACACGAGATCAGAGCCAGTTTCGCCAGTCAGCGAAACTGCCAGCGAAACTAGCCTCTGATATAAATAAACTTAATGAACCCTAGTAGCCTCATTTGCTCAAACACACAACAAACACACACACATACTCTCTGGAACCTGGTCAGCCGAGAATACCATCAAGAGACCAAGATCTCAGCCTCTAGACCATCATCTCTTCTCCTCTATCGATTCTAGGATCAACCGTAAGTCCCAAAGTCTATGTTTTATGCCTTTCTAAATGTTTTCTTCTTAAAGCATGCTCAAATCCTTATGTAACTGCTTGATCTGCTAGTATGTCGTTTAGGAATGCTAGATCTGTACTAAAGTTGTTAACTTTACGAGTGAAATCCATCCATGTTAGAGATTTGTGCATGATAGCTCATTTTAGGGTTTTGAACCTATTTTAGAGATTTGATGATCAAAATGCATGTTAAACGTGTTAAAGTTGCTTGATTTATGTTAGTAAATGCCCATAGATGCTAAATAATGAATTGCATGTATGATCAGAAGCTGTTAGGTTGATTTTTAGGCAAATCCGTATGTTTTTCACGACCAGCGAAACTGTTGTTCTCTGGGCGAAACTAAGTAGCGAAATTATGTATCCTTCCAGCGACACTGACCAGCGAAACTATAGTGTCGCCGGGAACCTGACCAGACCAGCTCGAGCGAAACTATCGAGCGAAATACCTGAACGAAAGTTCAAACCAGTTTCCCTGCGAAACTAGGCTAGCGAAACTGCGTCAGCAGTTTCGGGCGAAACTAGCCTAGCGAAACTGTGTCACCGGGCACTGCCTAGCGAAAGTGCTGCCCGTGCACCCAGCGAAATTGCCTAGCGAAACTATGCTAGCGAAACTAAGACCTGACCTAAAAACCAAACTTGTGAAATTGTTTAAGTGTTATGCCATGACTTGCATGATTTTGCCATGATGAAATATGTTTGATATCTGATTCAAATGAACCCTTGTTTATGATCAACCATTGGTGTCGTGTGTCGGTATGTCGAGTCATAGTTGCAACGTGCTATGTTATGGGCCATAGTGACGTTAAGTAAAGGTTAGACACGAAACTAATACTTAAGACCTAAACGTGTTCTAGGTCTTCGTTAAACAACAATATTGGATTTACTTGAAGTGTAGCTGTGCAACCAAAGGTGAGTGTCACTAACCCGCATACCGTGAGTCCGTTGGGCCACACCGAATAACTTAACGAAAAACAATGCTGACAAACTCGAGAGTGCAAGGCACCTCACTGATAAACTTGAGAACACGGGATGCTTGGCACCCACTTGATGAACTGAAGTGTTTTATGGGAACACTTGTGAATTCTGAATAAACGATTTCTGAAACGAAAACTGTTTTAATATGGCTAGTGTAGGTTAAAGTCTAAACCATATGATATCACATGTTTTCTAAGGATGCCTTATAACTTAAAAGTCCTCAACTTAATTGTGCCATTAATTTGTGAAAGCGAGGGGATGTTGGGTAGATCTACTGGAGTTTGACAAACTCCGCCCCGTGGCACGGGGAGTGCACGGAGGTACAATATCAGCCTATTTGCCCGTGGTCCCGAGAGGACACGGGGGAGGCAGAAAACGCGATGGCTTGGCCCGCACCGTACGGGATGGCTCGGCCCCCACAAAATAAGTCAGCTTTGGTACAAACTTCCTTAGAGCATGGAACAACGGATTAGCTACCCGCGATATCGGTTGAGTCCTTTAACTTTACGGAACTAGTACATACCCGATGACGTGGTCACGGAACAAAACATTTATAAACTGAGAATTAATTACGAGCATTGCTTTTCACAAATGAATATTTTGTAAGTACATTTTGATACGAATTATGATTATGAGACCGGGCCAATGCATGACAAGCCCACTGTGAACTCACCAACCGTTAGGTTGACACTTGCGTGGTTTAAACTTTTGCAGATCGCTAAGGAGTATCCGGAGCGGGTTGGCATGGCACGTGAAGACCTTTGTTTTGATTTAAACTAAATTGGGAATTTAAAACAATGTTTATGTAAAGCACGTGGTTAGTGCTAAGACAATATTTTATTCCGCTGCGTTGTGTTTGAAACTTTGATTTATAATTTGTGTTTGAACTAACCCTGATTCGTTTAGTATTTGTAACTGTGGTTGTGGATCCTGGTCTAGTCGCGCCCCTTAACGGTATAAACTCCGTTAGTGGTATTTTGGGGGTGTGACATTAAATGTTTTGCCTTAAAGATTTATGTTTTATAAATAAAACAAACGTTAATAATTATTTTGACAAATAATTATTTACAAGGAAACTTAAACTTTGTTTTATTCACTAAAGGATTGTTAATCTTAATTATTGAAATAATTATAACTTGCAAGATTAACAAATCGAACAAGTAATTATTTAATTAAAATAATTATTCGAACTTGTGAAAATAATAATAAACATTATTATTTCTTTTTACTCAATGTTCAAGACTTGATTTAATTATTGAAAGATGATTATTTATTTATATTTATTGGACATGAATATGAATAACTATAAATGTATTTAATAAATAAATACAAGCTAACGAGTTTTCAATAATACAAACGGATTAAAACGTTAAGACTTGACCGGTATCACTTGGGTGACTTATGTTACTCAAATGATCATAGACCTTATGCATATGTCATTTAATTATTTAGGACGTTACGTGCTACCGTCCTTCGCTGCTTACTTTCCGATTATCTGTTGAATCTGTGAGTTTCACGGCCCCTTTTCCTTTTAACTGTTTTATACTTGGGGGAGAAATCATGAAAACTGATTAAATGCTTTTTACTTAATATTATGGTTTACTTGTTAGCCGTATGACTACTTGTTCTCTTACTGATTGCCCAACTTGGTACATTATCGTTATAAACGTTTGTACAACCGAAAATCCCATCATTAATTGATTTCAATTAGTTCTGTACGAAACGATAGCTAGTGAATAGATCTATTTGGGTTGACAACCCTACCCTAACTGGTAGCTCCAGTTCTGACTCCGGATTGTCTGGGGGTACACGTCAGTTATTCTGCACTGTTTAACATCTTTGGGCAAGAGATGCCGGGTGGGTAAACCGTTAGTATTTGAAATCAAGGTTCAGGTGAGATCATACAACCACAACAATAAACCCTGATAATATTTAAGTATACCGAAAATGTTTTACAACTGCTTTACAACTGTTTAACTATCGAGTCCTAAACCTGTGAACCTCACCAACTTTATGTTGACCCGTTTTATGTTCATGATTTCTTAGGTAATTGACAAGACTTTCCTGAAGACATGCAAATGGGGCTTACAAACGCTATCGGACCTGTCCTTGGAGTCATAGCCCCGACTATCCAGCTTAACCATTTTATGCTTTTAATAATCGTTTAAGACTTATGTTTTCAAAATATGTAAGACATTAATGTTTCCACTACTCTTTCCGCTGCAATGAAACGAATTAATGTTTTATGAAGTTTTTAAACTATTAGAAGTGTTCTATGTATCCTCGACTATGATTCTATTCTCGCTCACACCCGAAACCGTTGACCGGGGTGTGACAGATTGGTATCAGAGCCGTGGTTATAGCGAACTAGGATAAACAAACAAACAAAACAAAACGGAAACCAAGCCTGGACTATAACCCACTCCGAAGCGACCATTTGCATGTCAAGACCTCATATGTTTACTTATGTTTACTTATGTGTTACCACTCTACCATGATGTTACTGACACAGTTCCTTTTGGAATATTTTCGCAGTGATGGCTTCGAAAGAGGTCATTTGCGTTGCCGATTCCGAGGAGGAGCCCAGTGTTGAGTACACGCCATCACCCGAAGACTACATCCCTTCCAGCCCCGAGACAGAGGGCGCCACTGTGGGAGTCATACGCCCGACCCCTATACCAGCAGGTTTCTTGAGTCCTATCAGGCGTACGACCTCCGACGACACCCCCGACCACCCTGCTCCCACCGCCACTGTTGGCGGTGCAGCCACTGCGGATGCCTCTAGCTCCGCCGACCCCTTCGCAGGCCGAGATCGGTCTGTGAAGACCTTTGTCGCCACGCCTGGTGGCGGCAGACGGGGATTCACCCCGGGACGGGCAGCTGGCCCATCCCGGACTAGGGAGGTCCGACGTACCTCTGGTGAGCCCGCGCCCAAGCGGCGCCAGGTGTTCGATTTACCCCACCTCGCCTGGATACCCGACCAGATCCAGCACTGGCGGATCATCGAGGAGTTCCCGAGCTGTTATGATCGGGGAGAGTCCTCACTTCCTGACCCCTTCCGCCGAGTGCCTCTGGGTATCTCGCCTTTTACTCACGAGCCCATCCCTGACACCGTCCCATTACTGGTGGCTCGTTTGAGACGCCTTGAGGCCGATCTGGGGGAGCTAAATGCTGATATCGGTCAGCTACCTGCAGCCACTGAGGTGTTTCACCTCAGGAACCAGACAGCCGAGCTGACCGGGCGCATGCGCGCCACTGACGGCGCCATGGAGTCCCTCCATGCCCACATGACTGGGGTCAGCATGGCCACGACTGACCTGCTTCTCTCGCACGAGAGGTTGCAGGGGAGAGTCTCTGCTTTGGAGTTCGTCTCCGGACGACTTCTCGCCACTCTCCAGGCCTTGACCCAGAGACCACCGGTCTTCTTCATGCCCCCAGGACCTCCACCACCCCCACCAGCATTCTAGGTAGATGAGACCTAGTATCTTTTGATAGCCGTTTTATAGATGAAACATGTTAGCATTAGTCAGGATTGGGACTGCGAGCCCACGATGCAAACTTGTTATTTTGGATATGTTTTGTTTGTAATATGGTAACAAACTTGATGTATGATTCCGATGATTATGCTATGGGAAAAATCTTTTGGTATGTTATGATTTATGTGTATGATTATGTTATGTTCATGTTATAGTTATGTTGTGATTGTGTCGTTATATTATTATGACATGTTGTATCACTTCACCATTTCCTATCTTACGTTCTTGGTTGTGTTGCGTGAAAATGTTTTGGCAATTGATGTATGTCGTGGCAGTTATTCTCGAGCATGCAATAACCCCATTTACATATTATCTAAATTTTTCTTTATGTTGACAATTGTAACTTAAAGCAAAATCATGCCACCGAGACGCCGAACCACCAGGAACTCTTCGCCTCCTCCACCTCCTCCCCCTATGACTCCCGAGGAAATCGAGGAGATGATTGCTAATCGCGTAGCAGAAACTGTTGCCGCTGCGGAAGCCCAACGTCAAAACGACAATGGGGCGCGCGGTAAGTACGAATTAACCAATGTTAGAAAAACACCCGATTACAATTTTCCTAAATTGTATTCAACGTTTCAATCTAACAATTGCAGGCCCCCGTGAATGTTCATACAAGGACTTTATGAACTGCAAACCCTCGAATTTCAAGGGTTCTGAAGGCGCTGTTGGTTTAGTTCGCTGGTTTGAGAAAATGGAGTCCGTCTTTCGCATAAGCAACTGCCCCGAGCAGTACATGGTCAAGTATTCCACCTGCGCTTTGACTGATAGCGCTCTGACTTGGTGGAACTCCCATGCCGATGCTATGGGAACTGATTTGGCTTACGCCATGACTTGGGACGAGCTCAAACAACTGCTTCGCGATGAGTACTGCCCTAGAGAAGAGCTTCAGAAACTCGAAGCTGAATTCTGGAACCTCACCATGAATGGAGCCGACATTGCCGGCTATACCAAGAGGTTCCGTGAGCTCGCTCATCTCTGTCCAACCATGATCACTCCTCTCTACAAGAAGATTGAGCGGTACAACTGGGGACTTGCACCTCATATCCAGGGGAATGTCCTTTCCTCAAATCCTCAGACTTTTCAGGATGCTGTGCGCCTGGCACACAACTTGGTTTACCAAGCCAACCGTCAAGGTGTGAATCTTGACAAGAAGAAGCCTGATAACAAGCGGAAACGCGGATTCTGGATGAATCGCGATGATAAGGCCCCTGCCAAGGAAGCTGAAACTGTGAAGGTCTTTGCTGCTACCACCCCTACCCACGTTGTCCGAAAGACTGGATACAACGGTGGAGCACCCCTGTGCAACAAGTGCAATCTCCACCACACACTCGATTGTGGCAACGTCTACTGCAACATCTGCAAGACGAAAGGGCACGTAGCACGAGACTGTCCGAAGCGCACCTATTACGGTTGCGGAACCACCGGGCACTACAAGAAGGATTGCCCGAAGGCAGGAAACCAGGACCCGAATCAGGCTAGAGGAAGAGCCTTTGTAATCAATGCCGGAGATGCTCGCCGTGACCCTAACACGGTGACGGGTACGTTCCTACTAAACAATCATTATGCTTCCGTTTTATTCGATACTGGTGCTGATAGGAGCTTTGTGTCTACCGAATTTGGCCAATTACTTGAAATTACCCCTGTTGCCTTAGACACTAAGTTCACAGTAGAATTAGCAAACGGAGAATTAGTAGAAACTAGCATTATTTACCCCGATTGCTCATTAGAACTCTCCGATCATCCCTTCAGCATTGATTTGATGTCTGTAGAACTAGGAAGTTTTGATGTTATCATAGGCATGGACTGGTTATCAAAGAACCGTGCAGAAATCGTGTGCCATGAGAAAATAGTTAGGATGCCACTCGAAGATGGCAACACTCTAAACGTACAAGGCGAGAAGAGTTGAACCCAACTAAACCTCATATCTAGTATGAAGGCACGAAAGTTCCTTCGTAAAGGATGCCAGGCCATCCTAGCACACGTAACTGAGAAGAAACCAAAGGAGAAGAGCATAGCAGACGTTCCCGTTGTCCGCGAATACCCGGAAGTCTTTCCCGAAGACTTGCCAGGTTTACCGCCGACGCGACAAGTAGAGTTTCGCATTGACTTAGCCCCAGGTGCCGCCCCCGTAGCCAGATCCCCGTACCGTCTGGCACCTTCTGAGATGCAGGAGTTATCTAGCCAATTACAAGAATTGCTAGATAAAGGCTTCATCAGACCAAGCCACTCTCCGTGGGGAGCACCCGTGCTATTCGTCAAGAAGAAAGATGGAACTTTTCGGATGTGCATCGACTACCGGGAGCTGAACAAACTGACTGTGAAGAACCGTTACCCGCTTCCTAGGATCGACGACCTGTTTGACCAACTTCAAGGATCGAGCTTCTACTCCAAGATCGATCTAAGATCAGGATACCATCAACTCAGAGTTAGAGATGAAGACGTTTCGAAGACAGCGTTCAGAACACGCTATGGCCATTATGAGTTCCTCGTAATGCCATTTGGTTTGACAAACGCACCTGCAGTGTTCATGGATCTGATGAACCGCGTATGCAAACCCTACCTGGATAAGTTCGTTATCGTGTTCATTGACGACATCCTTATCTACTCCCGTAGTAAGGAAGAACACGAACAACATCTGAGACTTATTCTGGAGTTGTTGAAGAAGGAAGAACTCTACGCGAAATTTTCCAAATGCGACTTTTGGATTCGCGAAGTTCACTTTCTGGGCCATGTGATCAATGATCGAGGAATCCACGTGGATCCCACAAAAATTGAGGCAATCAAGGATTGGAGCACGCCAACGACTCCAACCGAGATTCGACAATTTTTAGGTCTTGCTGGCTATTACCGCCGATTTATCGAGAACTTCTCGAAGATAGCCCAGCCACTCACCGCCCTGACCCAGAAAGATAAGAAATTCATATGGGATGGCAAGACTGAAGCAGCATTTCAGTTACTGAAGCAGAAGCTTTGTGATGCCCCGATTCTATCACTACCCGATGGAATCGAAGACTTCGTTGTTTACTGCGATGCCTCGCATCAAGGTTTAGGTTGTGTATTAATGCAACGAGAGAAGGTCATTGCTTACGCATCACGGCAACTGAAGATTCACGAGAAGAACTATACCACTCATGACCTGGAACTCGGAGCCGTTGTCTTTGCTCTCAAGATCTGGAGGCACTATCTTTATGGTACCCAATGTACCATATTCACCGATCATAAGAGCCTCCAACATATTTTCAATCAGAAGGAATTGAATATGAGACAACGCCGATGGGTGGAACTGCTAAATGACTACGAATGCGAGATTCGTTATCATCCAGGCAAGGCTAACGTTGTAGCCGATGCCTTAAGCAGGAAAGAGCATGCCAAACCTCGCCGCGTCCGAGCATTAGGCATGACCATCCACTCAAACCTTAATTCCCAAGTGCGCGACGCACAAATTGAAGCCCTCAAACCAGAAAACCTAACTGAAGAAGGTTTACGTGGAATGGAGAAACAACTAGAAGAGAAACCTGATGGAACCAAGGTCTTCATGGATAGGTTATGGGTACCTGTCTATGGAGGGTTAAGACAATTGATTTTCGATGAAGCCCATAAATCAAGATATTCCATTCATCCCGGATCAGACAAGATGTACCACGGTCTGAAGAAATAGTTCTGGTGGCCTAACATGAAAGCCGAGATAGCCACCTATGTCGGCAAGTGCTTAACATGCTCGAAGGTCAAAGCCGAATACCAGAAGCCCTCTGGATTATTGACCCAACCAGTAATCCCCGAATGGAAATGGGAAGAAATTTCCATGGACTTCATCACAAAGTTGCCTAAATCTAGATCTGGTTATGATGCTATCTGGGTGATAGTCGATCGATTGACGAAGTCAGCACACTTCTTACCGGTCAATGAGAAGGATAAGATGGATAAGCGAGCCAAGCTTTACATAAAGGAAGTCGTCTCGCGCCACGGTGTGCCCAAATCCATCATATCCGACCGAGACAGTCGATTCACCGCACACTTCTGGAAATCTCTACAGAAAGCTTTGGGTACTCGACTCGATATGAGTACTGCCTACCATCCGCAGACAGATGGCCAAAGTGAGAGGACGATCCAAACACTTGAGGATATGCTGAGAGCCTGTGTGATAGATTTCGGACCCAAGTGGGACGAGCACCTCCCTCTTGCCGAATTCTCATATAACAACAGTTACCACACCAGCATCCAAGCCGCCCCTTTCGAAGCACTTTACGGGAGAAAGTGCAGATCTCCGCTCTGCTGGAATGAGATTGGCGACAGTTAGTTGACTGGACCCGAGCTAATCTTTGAAACGACCGAGTTGATTTTCCGAATCCGAGATCGTCTGAAGGCTGCCAGGGATAGGCAGAAGAGCTACGCCGACAACCGACGCAAACCCTTATCTTTCAAAAAGGGTGAGCGCGTCATGCTAAAGGTGTCACCTTGGAAAGGTGTCATCCGGTTCGGCAAACGAGGAAAGCTCAACCCTCGTTACATTGGTCCCTTTGAAATCACCGAAACCATCGGGCCAGTAGCTTATCGTTTGAACCTGCCTGCCGAGCTAAGCAGCGTTCACAATGTCTTTCACGTCTGTAATCTTAAGAAATGCTTATCCGATGAAACGCTCATCGTTCCTCTTGATGAGATTCAAGTGGACGAAACCTTACACTTCATTGAGGAACCCGTGGAGATACTTGACCGAGAAATCAAAAAGCTGAAGCATAGCCGCATTCCCATAGTCAAGGTACGATGGAACTCTAGACGAGGACCAGAGTATACATGGGAACGCGAGGATCAAATGCGCCGAAAGTATCCACGCCTGTTTGAGAACGTCGCAGTCCACCAGTAACCAAGACTGAATTTCGGGACGAAATTCTTCTAACTGGGGGAGAATGTGACAACCCGTCCAAATCAGGTCAAACATCTTACCATTGACTTTCGCTGACTTTTAAATTACGTAATAATTATGTGATTTACTGCTTTAATACGTGATTAACTGTGATAGTTAAATGATTAGCCGACTTAAATTCCACGTTAAATTAGAATATATATACATATATACGTACGTAGAATAATGCGACTTTCGTATACTAACGGTGGAATTTCAATAATAAGGAAATAAATATAAAATTTGACATTTTATATTTTATCAAACCGATCCGAGCTATTAACTCATTTCATAAACTTAAAACACGTTACGAACTTACACGAAGTGTTATGTTGTCAAGACTTAGCCATTTTTCCAAACCATTTATCCTATTGGGCCCGGTAAGCCCAATAAGCCCAAACCAAATCCGTTAAGCCTAAAAATTTCACCGATCACTCGTAACGACGACCCGAGTGTTTTCCCGAACTCGGAAACCCGACCCGCGGCCCAGATCCTATTGGGCCGAAACCGGCCCAATTCTCCTTTCCTTTTCTCTTCACGGCCCAACCCAAACCCGATTGGGCTTCGGCCCAATCCACCACAAAACCCGATTGGGCTTCGGCCCAATCCCCCACGTAAACGCCAACTGGGCTTCGGCCCAGTCCACACCGAAAGCGAATGGGCTTCGGCCCATTCTCCCAAACTAAAACCAATTGGGCTTAGGCCCAATTTTAACAAATTTAATTGTTTGTTTAAAGCCCACATGATTAACAAAGTTTTATAAAACTTAACCAAATATTTAACCACTAATATTTTTTATAAAACTTGGACCTACAACGTTTATAAAAATAAAAATCACCATTCAATTGGATAAAATATAATGGGATTATATTTTAAAAAGTTATAATTTTTATAAACTCCTAACACCTCTTTATTTTATAAAAGCTTCAAACATTTTTATAAAACTTATAAAAACTAACCAAAGAGTGGGGATTAATATGGAGATGACAACACATAATTGTCCAATGGTTAACAAGTGATTAGGGGCTATAAAAAGGAGATTAGGGGAGCACTTGGTCTCCTTGCACCCAACCAAGCAACACTCATTCCTCTCTCTCTCTCTCCCTCTTTGTTCGGCCGGACCACCCCCCCCCCCCCACCGCCGGGCTGCCGCCACTGCCCCGCCACACCGCCGCCACTGCCCCGCCACACCGCCGCCGCACCACCTGCCGGAAGCCGCCGGACCGCCGCCACCCGCCACCACCTTTTCTTCTTGCTTTCTTGAGCTCACTTTGTGAGTCTCCTACACCATTTTCTCCTTGTTTCTATCATGTTATTACCCAAGAACAACCATTCAAGTCTTGACAACTAAAAACCACTAACACTTATGATTTAATCCTTTAATCTTGGAATGCTTGCTTGCAACAACTAACACAACTCCCTTCTTAATCTCCATTTCTTTCAAAGATCTAAGATGGTGAAACACTTAGTGAAACCTTATGGCTAGTAGCTTAAGTGCACCTAGATCTAAAGAAATCCAAGGATTTCTTGGTTAGTTGTTTGCAAATCCAAGCCTCTTCATAATTAATAAAATGTGAATGTATATTGAGTTAATCATCAAAGTCTCTCTTCTTAACCTCCATTCTTCTTATGATCTTTAAAAATTCTCATGGTGTTCTAGGAACTTAAAGTAGCCAAGAGAATGGGGTGAAACACTTGGAGAAATCTAAGGAAAGTATTCAAATGCACCCAAGGTCATCATGATTACTCATATACAATTTACATAACCTTAAGTTAAAAAGACTAAATAATGTTACTTGTTATTAATTGCTTTTGGTCCTAACACAAGTATTTGTGTTAGTAGATTTACATTTTATTGTCCTAACATTTTTATGTTAGTAGATTGCAATTAAATATATATTTGGTCCCAACACATATATGTTGGTTGATTATTATTACTTCATAATGCTTAGTAAAAATGTTAACTAACTATATATAAACCATGTTATATTATGTTAACTTATTACATGAAATGATAATAAACAAATATATAAGCTAAGAATCATGGACTTATTTAAATAAAAGTTACATATGTAACCTATGACTAAAACAAAAAGAATATACTTCTTAAAATAAGTCAAGTAACATATTTAATGTGTTACTAATGATTAAATGATTGGACAAAAAGAATAAAAATAAATGCTAGATTTGATAAGAATAATATTTATGTCAAATGATTAATTTGACATAAATACTTGGATTTATTACAAGTTTTAACCTTTCTTGAAACTTGCTAGAAATGGACATTTTTGTAAAAAGTCACACTTGAAAATAAATGTTTTCATGAAAGATTTTTATAAAAATAAACCAAGACAAATCATTGGTTTAAAATATTTACAAGGACTTTTAATGTTACTTTGATATAAACAAAGTAACCAAAAACGGACCAACGTTCGTTGGAGATTTAAAAATAAAAGTCAAGTTTTATAAACCAAATATTATAAATCCAAGCGTCGTCATAAATATTCTTATCAACATTTTCTATCTAATATTTCATGAACTCGAAATATTATCTTACCTTTGAAAATGATTAAACGTTTAAAACTTTAAATGTTTTGCCTTAAAGATTTATGTTTTATAAATAAAACAAACGTTAATAATTATTTTGACAAATAATTATTTACAAGGAAACTTAAACTTTGTTTTATTCACTAAAGGATTGTTAATCTTAATTATTGAAATAATTATAACTTGCAAGATTAACAAATCGAACAAGTAATTATTTAATTAAAATAATTATTCGAACTTGTAAAAATAATAATAAACATTATTATTTCTTTTTACTCAATGTTCAAGACTTGATTTAATTATTGAAAGATGATTATTTATTTATATTTATTGGACATGAATATGAATAACTATAAATGTATTTAATAAATAAATACAAGCTAACGAGTTTTCAATAATACAAACGGATTAAAACGTCAAGACTTGACCGGTATCACTTGGGTGACTTATGTTACTCAAATGATCATAGACCTTATGCATATGTCATTTAATTATTTAGGACGTTACGTGCTACCGTCCTTCGCTGCTTACTTTCCGATTATCTGCTGAATCTGTGAGTTTCACGGGCCCTTTTCCTTTTAACTGTTTTATACTTGGGGGAGAAATCATGAAAACTGATTAAATGCTTTTTACTTAATATTATGGTTTACTTGTTAGCCGTATGACTACTTGTTCTCTTACTGATTGCCCAACTTGGTACATTATCGTTATAAACGTTTGTACAACCGAAAATCCCATCATTAATTGATTTCAATTAGTTCTGTACGAAACGATAGCTAGTGAATAGATCTATTTGGGTTGACAACCCTACCCTAACTGGTAGCTCCAGTTCTGACTCCGGATTGTCTGGGGGTACACGTCAGTTATTCTGCACTGTTTAACATCTCTGAGCAAGAGATGCCGGGTGGGTAAACCGTTAGTATTTGAAATCAAGGTTCAGGTGAGATCATACAACCACAACAATAAACCCTGATAATATTTAAGTATACCGAAAATGTTTTACAACTGCTTTACAACTGTTTAACTATCGAGTCCTAAACCTGTGAACCTCACCAACTTTATGTTGACCCGTTTTATGTTCATGATTTCTTAGGTAATTGACAAGACTTTCCTGAAGACATGCAAATGGGGCTTACAAACGCTATCGGACCTGTCCTTGGAGTCATAGCTCCGACTATCCAGCTTAACCATTTTATGCTTTTAATAATCGTTTAAGACTTATGTTTTCAAAATATGTAAGACATTAATGTTTCCACTACTCTTTCCGCTGCAATGAAACGAATTAATGTTTTATGAAGTTTTTAAACTATTAGAAGTGTTCTATGTATCCTCGACTATGATTCCATTCTCGCTCACACCCGAAACCGTTGACCGGGGTGTGACATTTGATGACAAAGAAGATCACAAAATGAACTGAAGATCACAAAATGATGACAAAGAAGATTTACAAGAAGATGAAATCTTAACCCAACATCTACCCATTACCTCACAGGTTTGTTTTTGTTTAAGTTTTCTACAAAAAAGAACCTTTGCTCTGATACCATAACTATAACACCCCAAGCCGGTACTAAGGTTAACGTGTCACTATTACAGACTCAGAAACAAAAAGACATTTTATATAATATCCGAAGGAGTTTACAAAATATCGGATCTTATTTAAAAAGATCCATTATCGTACATTATTATTTAAAAACTATATTACAAGCTAAGTTGACTTTTACTCTATCCACACATCCCCCTTTAGTCCTTGAAACCTGTTGCACAAAAATAGAAATGCGAAGGAGCAACGTACCAAAAATGAACAATAATAGGGAATGAATAATGACCATTAAAGATCCAGATACAGAACTGATTTTTGAACGTGATATATCATAAGCAAATACCCATCGAGCCAAATAATAATATACATAATATAACAGGCGGAACTGGGTAGCTAGCCCGAGAGTCGAGGTGAATTGGTGTATGGGCATTCATACAATCCAACCATCATAACTAATAATATCCTAGGACCAGTCCATACGCCTCGAAACATATAACAGATACTCCGTAGAGTAAAACAGGTGAGGCCGTGATCTCAGCTCACCGTCACGGAAAATGCCACATTACCGATGCCGCAATGACGTGCTTGTGGTCACCCCCACAAGTAGGGGCGTGCTCGGGTATTAGAGTACAAAAATAATAACATATATATTTTTGAATAATATCAGGTGTGCTAGGCCTCATGTTTAAAAATCAGATTTGCAGCGGTATGAAATTACTATATCAGGAACATATGACAAGGAGTACGGTTTTTAATAAATACTATCATATGTGAACGCTTCAAAGTTTTGATTCAGAACCAGAGTGGTGTTAAAATTTAGAATACGGGGATAACAATTTATAGAGAAATGATTTCTCACAACTTGGATCATCCTTCGAATGAATCACCATTCGAGTGATAGCACAAATTGAATATTGAGTCACATCCCAAAGTATTAAAAGAGAGGTCATGAATACTCATAACGCGTATCACCATTTAAATGAATCATCAATTGTAATGATAACACGAGTTTAGAAACCCAACTAGAACAATTAGTAGGATAAGAAATCGCACAAATTGGTATAGAAATCCAACTAAAATAAATAACAAAGAAGGGATAACACCTTAGTTATTCGTGATTTCCAATATAATATCAGCTAGTTTTTGATACCCGTGCGACGCACGGTGGATTTTTAAAAAATTAATCTAAAATTTAAAATATTATAATAAATGAAATTCGATAATTGAAATTAAAGAAAAAAAATGAACATTCAACAATATAAATAAGTTACAAATTTGTAAATACAAACTTATAAACAATATTTGATGTTTTGTTTGTCACTTTTTTGTTTTCGTCCAATATGAAAAATTTTAATCCATCCCACCTCTTAACCCGTGCATCGCACGGGCGGATTTAAAAAAAAATTATAATAGTATACCATAGTAATGCAATTTGATAATTAGAATTAAAGAAAAGCAACAACATTACAATTACAAAATGTAAAAAGTTAGAAATTAGAAAATACAGACTTATACACTACTATTAAGAAAGTCAAGAGAGTAAATATCTTGATCAAGGCTTTCTAATAAACAAATAAGTTTTTTTAAAGAAAAAGAAATACATGTTTAAATAAAAAAGAAATCTAAAGATTACGAATTAGAAAATACAGATTTATATACTACATTTAATTTAATGTCTTGTTTGTTACTTTTACATCTTCATCAAATATCATAAATGTCTTACATGTTCTATCATATCCAGGTCTTGCCTTTTCTACCATATCCGTATAAAAAAACACACATCTTCTTATCATCAACTACACATTATCTCATCGAAGATATATTTTTGTTCATCATTTCCAAAAATTATTAGTTTTTAAAAACTGAAATTAAGATATATATCATTATTGTATTCAAAGTTTCTTGTATTAAATTTAATGTGACATTAATAACGGATATCTAAATTAAATCGAATTTAAATGAAAATGTTGTATTTTATGTGCAATTCTAGTGGTATAGTTAAAAATTCGAAACACAATTATTAAATTTGTAATAAATAATCAAATTTACCTTTTAAATGAAATAATTAATTAAGTAACAAAATATATTATATTAATAAGTATTGGTTGTTAAAACCAAAAAGTTGGTGTAATTAAATTAAAACTACAGTGAAGAAAAAGAGAACGAAACACAATTATTAAATTTGTAATAAATAAAACAAACTAAAGAAATACAATATTAAAGCACATAAACCACAACCGTATTTGAATTGCAGGTACGTCGATTGTCCTTCCAATGCAACCTAATTTGATTTCAATCTCCATGCTGCCTCACCTGCACATAAATTACAGATGAAAATTAATAAACATATAAATTACATATCTTGAAAGATTTCAATGCAACTTGAGAAGTAGCAACCCACTTACATATACACCAAATTAATGACATCCGCAAAGAGCCTTTTTGGAAATAGAGACATACATACCTACAACATAAATATTTGAAATTACTTTAACTTAGTGTTTGAAGTTTTAGCTTCGAACTTAAAACATAAATGAACCCGTCTATTAAAGTAAATCAAACGTACCTTTGCACATACTCACGGAACATACCATACCCTCTAGCCTTTCTCGCAACGATAATATATATAGCTACGTGTTATATGAACCTCTTACTGAACACCTGAAACAAATAGGAATAAAAAAATCAGTTATTTCTTTTGAAATTTGCTAAGTAAATCGTGCTGGAAATCAAAGAAGACAAAGACAGATGATAAGCTCACTAAACAAATAATCAGCAGTGGATGCAACAATAGCACAGCAAATGAAGTTGAAATTCCAACCTGCAATTATGTCGCAAAAGCCATGTAAATCAGCGTATCCATAGTCACAGGAAACGCTGGATACCCTACGAACCCCGTATCCAATTTTCCGTACCGAAACGGGGTACAAAAACGTACCGAACGATGGTGGTACGCGTTCCAGATTCAGTGTTTTTATCGTTCCCGTTCATACTTCCAAATTGTATCGTTCTCGTCCGAATCGCGTACCGCTTCTTCCGATTCGGTGTTTCGATTCGTTAAGAATCGCGTACCCATTGTTCCGATTCAGTGTTTCTCCTATTTAAAATATAAATAAACTGTTTCTCCTATTTAAAATATAAATAAACTGTTTCTCCCACTTGTGTTTCTCCCACTTGTCTGAAATATGAAGAGTCACTCTGTTTTTCCCACCAAATTTAACAGATATTTTGACAACTATTTACCCCATTTTCCTATAACTACAATTCATAATCAGATAGAAATCACAAATTAGTTTAGTGAACTTTCTATATGAAATGTTTTGATATGCTTATAAACTTTCTGTTAGGAATTCTATTAGGAATTCTTATTATGAAATGTTTTGAATCTTAGATAGATTATAATATATTTTGATATTATTATGAAATTTATGATTTTATATTAAAATTATATGAAAAATGTTTTGTATACGATACTATGTATCGGACTATATGGTACATCGTACCACGTATCGAATTAGCGTACCGAATGAACCTACCCCCTTTCGTACCCAATTTTAGGAGGTGAACGAACCACATACCAGTTTCCGTTTCCCGTACCGGATCGTACCCCGTTTCATGTGACTATGAGCGTATCGACTCTATTTGAATATTTATGAAAATATCAATACACACAAAAATTGAAAAAAAACAAATGCCGCCTAAGATCTTGTTCCCATTTCCCACTAATAAACCTGCAAGTTTCCTAGCCAAGTAACACAAACCTAACTGATCAATGAATGCACAGTTACATGTTTCTTGCTTAAGTAATTTTGTTGAGTAAATATACAAAGTCTGAATTGAAATTAACTCAAACTGTATAATCATATAATCAAATTATAAATTAAATTAAAAGTCAGAATCTAGTGGAAACTCTTATAGCATTCTTTAACTTATTTTTATTAAACAAAAAAGAAGCAATATTTTTAGGTGATCATGTCCCTTCTATCTGTATCAATATTCATAAACATCGTTCCTAACCCTTTGATCTCCTCTGCTGCTGCAAGACCAAAAAATAAGGTTATATTCGAATTTCATAAACAGTTAAAAAATAATTTTGCAGCATATGTATCTGTAATTCATCTAAGTTAAGGCACTGAATAGAAAAAAAATGATAGAGAGGTCTGATGTAGGTGTGTTTATGATGTAATATGTCAATAAAGTTCGATTATTTTATGCTTTGAATGGTAAAACCCTCGTAAAAGGCGTACCACAAAGCATACTTGCTAAATCATATAGGTATACAAAAGTAACATGAGACTCCAATTTGAGAAGGTTATATGTAGAAAGGAACATATGAACAATATGATAATGTGAAGAACCTAATTGATATATGTTTTAGAGTTGTGGTAAAATGAAGAAACGGACCTGCCACTTACCAATTGAGTACCTGCAGAAATAAACATTGATGCATCTGACAGAATGCAATCCAATCTGAGAACAAAACAATTATATCATTAAAACATTTTTGTGCCGCATCTGACCCCAGGCACTAAATGAATGCAATGCATTCTTTATAAGTCAAATACCAAGTGCAGTTAGCACAAAGATTTGTAACGGTATTTCAGAACCTTTCGTCATCAGCTTCAAGTAGTCCACATTTTGTCCAATACACAGCTTGAACACCAATTTTTTGTTTTACATCTCAATGTTTTTTCACCTGTGATGTGATCTGTTAGTCACAAACACATGCTTGAAAAATTCAAAAACATTAGAGAATTTGTGGCTTTCTAATTATATTCATTCCATAAATAAGGAATGTGTATAAAATCAATTATGTTCCAAAGAATTTCGCTTGATAATCTTCTATTAAAACTTGCCAAAGGGGATCAATAGGCAATTACAATTATATTGATCCTGAAAATCACCCAAGGATCAATAACTTAAAATTCATGCAAGAAATGCCTATTAGCACTCTACCTAGTATATAATCTATAGCACGAAACTGAACCCTAGATAAGGCAATCATTAACAATACAAAACCTGAGTTTTATCCATCCAAAAACATGAACAGATAACCAATTAAGAAGCATACGTACCTTTTTTCATTGATGTCAGTTCAATGCGAAGGTTCAAGAGTGCTATTAGCCTATTCCTCTACATCAAACTGAATAAATCCAAAACTGACAAAAACATCCCTGGAAATTTTTATGAATTGTTGTCGCACCCCCAAAATACCACTAACGGAGTTTATACCGTTAAGGGGCACGACTAGACCAGGATCCACAACCATAGTTACAAATACTAAACGAATCAGGGTTAGTTCAAACACAAGTTATAAATCAAAGTCTTCAATTACATACGCAGCGGAAAAGTAATATTTGTCTCAGCACTAACCACGTGCTTTACATAAACTTTGTTTTAAATTCCCAAATAGTTCAATTAAAATAAAGGTCTTCACGTGCCATGCCAACCCGCTCCGGATACTCCTTAGCGATCTGCAAAAGTTTAAACCACGCAAGTGTCAACCTAACGGTTGGTGAGTTCACAGTGGGCTTGTCATGCATTGGCCCGGTCTCATAATCATAGTTCGTATCAAAATGTACTTACAAAATATTCATTTGTGAAAAGCAATGCTCGTATTTAATTCTCAGTTTATAAATGGTTTGTCCGTGACCACGTCATCGGGTATGTACTAGTTCCGTAAAGTTAAAGGACTCAACCGATATCGCGGGTAGCTAATCCGTTGTTCCATGCTCTAAGGAAGTTTGTACCAAAGCTGACTTATTTTGTGGGGGCCGAGCCATCCCGTACGGTGCGGACCAAGTCATCGCGGTTTCTGCCTCCCCCGTGTCCTCTCGGGACCACGGTCAGATAGGCTGATATTGTTCCTCCGTGCACTCCCCGTGCCACGGGGCGGAGTTTGTCAGACTCCAGTAGATCTACCCAACATCCCCTCGCTTTACAATTAATGGCACAATTTTAGTTAAGGACTTTTAAGTTATAAGGCATCCTTAGAAAACATGTGATATCATATGGTTTAGACTTTAACCTACACTAGCCATATTAAAATGTTTTCAGTTTTGTTTCAAAAGCAGTTTGATCAGAATTCACAAGTGTTCCCATAAAACACTTCAGTTCATCAAGTGGGTGCCGAGCATCCCGTGTTCTCAAGTTTATCAGTGAGGTGCCTAGCACTCTCGAGTTTGTCAGCATTGTTTTCGTTAAGTTATTCTGTGTGGCCCATCGGACTCACGGTAAGCGGGTTAGCGACACTCACCTTTGATTGCACTGCTACACTTCAGGTAATCCGAATATTGTTGTTTAACGAAGACCTAGAACACGTTTAGGTCTTAAGTATTAGTTTCGTGTCTAATCTCTACTTAACGTCACTATGGCCCATAACATAGCACGTTGCAACTATGACTCGACATACCGACACACGACACCAATGGTTGATCATAAGCAAGGGTTTATATAAATCAGATGTCAAACATGTTTCATCATGGCAAAATCATGTAAGTCATGGCATAACACTTAAGCAAATTTCACAAGTTTGGTTTTAGGTCAGGTCTTAGTTTCGCTAGCATAGTTTCGCTAGGCAGTTTCGCTAGGTGCACGGGCAGCACTTTCGCTAGGCAATGCCCGGTAACACAGTTTCGCTAGGCTAGTTTCGCCCGAAACTGCTGACGCAGTTTCGCTAGCCTAGTTTCGCAGGGAAACTGGTTTGAACTTTCGTTCAGGTATTTCGCTCGATAGTTTCGCTCGAGCTGGTCTTGGTCAGGTTCCCGGCGACACTATAGTTTCGCTAGTCAGTGTCGCTGGAAGGAGATATAATTTCGCTACTTAGTTTCGCCCAGAGAACACACAGTTTCGCTGGTCGCGAAAAACATACGGATTTGCCTAAAAATCAACTTAACAGCTTCTGATCATACATGCAATTCATTATCTAGCATCCCTAGGCATTTACCAACATAAATCAAGCAGCTTTAACAAGTTTAACATGCATTTTGATCATCAAATCTCTAAAACGGGTTCAAAACCCTAAAATGAACTAATTTGCACAAATCTCTAATATGGATGGATTTCACACGTAAAGTTATCAACTTTGTTACAGATCTAGCATCCTAAAGCATATATACAGAAGATCAAGCAATATCATGAAGGTTTGGTCATGCTTTTTAAGAAAAACACATATAGAACACATAATGGAGGTTTTTGGGACTCACGGTTCGATCTCCTAGCTTGGTAGATGATGGTTTGAGGCTGAGATCTCGACAACTTGGTGTGAACCTCGACTGACCAGAATCTCCAGGAGAAAAGAGAGTGTGTGTGTTTGTTGTGATATGAGGCAAATGAGGCTACTAGGGTTTATTAAGTTTATTTATATCAGGGGCTAGTTTCGCTGGCAGTTTCGCTGACTGGCGAAACTGGCTCTGATCTCGGACACATTGATCAGTCTAGCCTGCTACCGGGCGAATCTGTAATTTCGCTCGGTAGTTTCGCTGACTACCAAATTTAGGCAATTTTCACATAATCAAGTATTTACAATTAATCATGCTATTCACAATAATAAGTCATGTATTTAAATCACATTTCACATAAAGACAATCAATAATGAACATACAACACATATGGACGGGTTCGGTGATCAACCAAAGGTCGTGGACGTATTCGGCCTAGTTATGCATTAGTTACTAAGTTAACACTTATAACGTAACTAACGGGTTTGTCTAACGGAAGTTAACCTTGAAATTCTCGGGTGTCACAATTGTCCTTTACATGAGTAATTTTCTCATACATTACATGAGTATAGTTAAATTATATGCAACAGCAATAGGTGGCAAGTAATCTGGAAGGATAGGGTACCTTGGGTTTGAGACCATGCTCATGAAAGCAACAACTATGATATCTACAATCACATACAACATATAGATTTTAGGGTTAGCCTCATTTTAGGGTTATGTAACCCGAATCTTGATACACAAAATTGAAAAACGAATTTGATTTGAGAAATCGCACATCTGATATCGATTTGGTTTGAGTAGAAATCAAAAATCAGAAATTAATTTTGATTTGAGAAATCGCACATCAGAAATCAAACGCAAAATATAAAACAGGAGAAGAAAACAAAATTGGTTATTTGAGATCTTGAACAATATAGAAATTACCTAGAGTCGATGAAGCCAAGGCCGAGATTGTGCGCGGATGATGATTCTTGAAGGAGGCGATTGATCGGAGGAGCCGAATGAAAAGTGGATACTTCGATGAAGACGATTATAATGAGATTTGGAATTAGGGTTTGTTACATATACGCCGCTTTAAACGTGGGTCAGGTTTACGAAAAGGATCCGCGTGTGTATGATAGAAGATCCGCGTTTTATTTAGCTTGGGATGGATGTGGTGATACCACCTCAGCATCCATCTTTTCTTTTATATAGTATACTAGTCTTTAATACCCGTGCATCGCACGGCTGGAGTTTAATAAAAAACAAAGACAAAAATAGACTATGGAAAATTTTATTGAATTATGCAAATTAAAGTACCTACAAATGGATGTTCATGAAGGTTAACTATTAGCTTTTGATCACATATCATCATGATACATTTCTCTCTTAGCACTATGTATGTACAAAGTAGCGAGGGTACTATGTCAACCTACAAAGACAGTTTATTCAAGAAATTGAACGCGTTTTAAATCTTGAAGATAAGAAAACCAAAACAATTAAGTAAAAAAAATGAATATGTCAATATTGATCAAAATAGACAACTTTTGAGAAACTGCAACCATTAGATGGAAGTCTGCAACAGAGAAATAAAATGACCCTAGTTGCGTTCAATGCATTTATAACAATGGATTGATATCCTTGTCGAGTAGCAAAGCTCTACATCCCTGCTTTAGAAAGAGTTAATCTTGTATTTCGTCAATGATATTATGGTTAAGTCATATACTTCTTTTAAATTTGGTTAGTCATCAAAATATTTATGAAATATATAAAGTAATAAATTAGTACCTCAAGGCAATCCATGCTAAATTCTCCCTGCATGACGCTATGAACCATACAATATTCATGGATAAGACACTGAGCAACACCTTGAAGTCCTCTAATCTGCACACCATAAGCAATTTAACTTTAAGATGTAAGAGCATTCATAGTAGGTTCCCATCCCATCCAAAAAAACATTACTGAGTAAACTAATTCCCACTTTCCAAATGCCCATTTCATTTCTGTCCAGGAACTTTTTTTGGTTTCTTCTCTGTATCAAACATAGTACCATAATTTTGTGCCAAACATAGTGGTTTTGTTTGACGTCATTGATAAGTACAAAAATCAAGCATATGTATTATGGATGATACTAAAGAGACCAAAATTTTGTGCCTTCACCCTTCTTCTCGTCGCTTCCTTCTGCTTATATTGTTGCTATTGTTAGTAAAGCATAATTTTAAGACTTAACAATTTGAAGGAAAAAAAATCTCATTTACTATTAAAACTTAATATTCGTGGCAACATGTACAGAAAATTTAAGATTGATGTAAAGCAGTTTCTTCAAATAAATTACACAAATCTGCTTTTCGTACTCTCGATTCATGGAAGTTTATTAAATCTTTTAATCTCAAAGTGCACATTTAGAAATATAAATTTTTCATCCTATAATAAAGTGGGAATATTTTTAACTTAATTGTTATATATTTTTTGTTTCGTTACCTAGTTAGGAGGCATACTAATTAAGCCACAAAACAGATTAAAACTACTACCTAAAAGCAAAAACTAACAGTAGCTATAAAATACACTAACATCGCCTAAAACATAGTTCTTGAAAAAGAAAACCAAAACTTGGGACACAGAGAATTGCAAACTTACAATATGCCAGTTAAGAGTGACAATCTTCACACTCCTGAAAAAACAAATAGACATAAAACATTAGCTATCAAATTCAAATGCAAAGTTAAAGAAAAATTAACAAATTTTAACCAAATAAACTCATGTCATAAATAATTGCATCTAAATTAATTACAGTTGCGTTCAAGACAGAAGTAAGAAATCAATATGTGTACCTGCAAATTAGTGACTTGCATGGATGTAATGGCCATAAATTTACCAACAGTCTTCAACCAATCAAAATCTCAATCCAATTCATTAAAATCCTTTGAATGATGCTTCTGACCGTCAAATCATACATTCCTGGCCTTATTAATATTCAACTTATTATAATAGTCCCATATTTGCTTTATAGCTTCAACTTATTAAACCACCAACATGTTGAAAGTGTGTTGGTTTCTTACTACTGCTATCCCAAAAATTTTAACAGAAGTTCCCAAGAAATTAAAATTTTAGATTTAAAATCAGATGATTACATGACACTATGTTGCTTATTGTGTGGAACATGGTGTATAAACTGGTTAGTTTAGAAACTTAGCTTACATGAAAACCTTTTGAAGGTTTTTGTAAGTGCAAATAGAGTCGGTTACTAAAAACAGAAATCAGACCAAAGTTAATTACTTTTTAGTAATTTTCCTTTCAGATATGCAAGTATAACAATGCATACACACAAATGAACAAATAATAAGGATTCCCTTACCAGTTATACACGTCCTTCTGAAAGTTCATGCCCGTGTTATGCGGGTTGGTATTTTGGTCAAGCGCTCTCATCTCGTGTGATAAACCCAATCTGGTTGGCGGATCATATTAAGAACACCTGGAAAATATAAAGTTACTTATTATACAAAATTACAAAGAATAAATCATTTATGAGCACATACCAGAGTTGTAGTAGTTGAATACTTGTATTAAACATAAGCACAACAGTTATTAATACAATCAAAATTAGATAATGATTTTGGCAAAGTAACTCATACATGTTCTTCTAAAGCATAACTAAAAGAGAAAATACAGCTCACAACAGTACCAAAAAAAATCCTACCATGTATATGTCAATAGAAGAAACATTAATGGTAGCTGTTGTTTACCTTGTTTGTTCTAAACTAAAACCAAAGGGAGATGGTGGGTGGGCTTGAAAGTTATTGACTAAACAAATTAACTAATTCAGGTATCTCAACTAAATGACTAATCAATTTTTCTTACCCCTAGATATTTTGAACAAATGAACAATTACAAATTTAAATACTAATTTCTTGTTACCGGCAACTACTGACGCAACTTCAACCAAAACCCTATGTAAATTTAGATACTAATTTCAAGTTTGTATTCAAATGAACTTCAACCAATTTTTCCAAAATATAACTATAGTTCTTTGACAATTCTACAAAGTCACCAAAACCCTATGTAAAATAGGCAGAAAGCCATGTCGCATCAGTTATCTACCAAAAACAAAAATTATCGTATGATCAAACGATTATGATAACACCGTACTAAACTACCAGAGCAAGATTGACTGAAATTACAAAACAAAAAGGTAATAATAACAGGTTTCATCAAACTCAAAATGAAATCGAAAAAAAAAACTGACCTTTCCTTCGATTGTAAGCCAAAACTGGATGAATGAAAAGGAATTACCTACGATATGATGGAGAACGAAGCTTGGAATCAATCGCCTTTTGGAGAGTAGATGAATGGATCAGTAGATGATGATGGAGAAATCGTTGAAGAAGGGAACTTGTTGGCGGTTGCGAACATTAGGGTTTATGGATCTGATCGACGCATGGATGACAATCTGTTGCGTGTGATTGAATTGAAATCGTACCTTCAAGGAGCGAGTGGGAGAAAATTGTGAAGAGGCTTGGTGATGAATCTGGAACAGAGAAAATTGTGTAGGGTTTCACAATGTTTTAGAAGATGCTGAGTACACCTCACGGATCAACACTCGGGTTATAAGAATCCGATAGGGAGGATCCGCGCGTTTCTAATTCTATAGCGTGAAGGTTTTTATTTTTGCCCTTAATTGGTGAAAAGTGAGGCATTGCGGTAACTCAGGGGAGGGTTGTGGTGATGACACATCACCTGAAAATCTTTTCGTTTATTAGAATAGATGATAATATAATAATAATAATAATAATAATAATAATAATAATAATAATAATAATAATAATAATAATAATAATAATAATAATAATAATAATAATAATAATATAATATAATATAATATAGATTTCGTGAGAGTGCTTGAAAGGATCAAGTCGTAATCGATCTTTAGTAGTGAGGGAAATTTAATGTTAATTTGTGAGTTTTAAAGTTAGAATACGTTCATATTTATAGTTGTTTATATGCCAGCTTCATTTAGAGCACCTCCTCAAAAGATAAACTTGATATAAATAAGGGTATACGTGGGATTTTTGAGAGACAGAAATCCATGTATGTGTACACGTTGATTTAAATCGAGAAGCTAAAAATAAAAAGGATAGGATACTCAAATCCATATACACGTGTAGGTTATTTGCCATTTACTTCCTTCTGGTTACACATTGATTTTGTTACTTTCTTTTTAAAAAAATATTCATTTACGAAATGCATGTTGATAAGAATATGTATCTTCACACATACACACGTGCACTTCAATGTATCTGTCATATCTCAATTACAATTATTTTTAAACTATTATTATTGTTATTTATTATTATTATTATATGTATGGTGGTATATTTAGGATTTCATGTTCGGGTATCTAAACCTATGAACACTATATCTGAGACTATACGAGTCGTATAGGTTCTTGGCTATTTATATACTTTAATTTACTTTTTTTAAGAACGTAATCGCTATCAATTTTTTTTTTAATTTGGGTATTACAAACTATATATGTAGTTGACTATTTTCGCGTGTTTTTCCGGAAATGAGAATCAAACATTATTGAGACTAGAAATTTGGAGATTTAGATAGGAAACGGGCCTGTAAACGAAACGAAATTTCAGCGAAATGTTCGTGAAATGTTTGGACGGGAGTTCGTTTGTGTTCGTTCGTTAAGGTTAATGAACAAAGACAAACAAAATATTTTGTTCGCTTAACTTAACAAACAAAAACGAAAATAGCCTGCGTTCGTTCATTTGTGTTCGCAAACGTTCGGTAAAGGTGTTCGTGAACGTTCGTTAATATTGTTCGGCGTTGATCATTATAGAAAAGCAAGAATGGGCGGACCACAGAATATTTTAGCAATTATTATGTTAATCTGGTTGTACAAACTGCTTTTGAAACATTATAACTTCATTCCTCTTGAAAAGTGATGTGTGTATTTAGTCCGACGAATTTTGTAAAATAATGGGGAGGGCATAAGTGTGTGTCTACTTTTAGGGAGTTTATGAATTATGACCAAGCAGACTGATTTTGGGAACAAAAATATAAAGTTGGGACTTTATCTTTTTCTTAGTTTTACAAAATCAAGCCATGTATGTCAGTAACTCAGTATGTATAGTTTTTTTTTTAATAGATGTTTATTTTAATTCATGTACCAATCTGCAGCCCCTGTACATTTATCCTAGAATATCTAGGAAATAAAGGTTGTTTAGAAAAGAGTAATTCTAAGGACTGTTTGATTAAGTATGTAGTTAAATGAAGGGAATAAATAAATGGGGGTTACAAGTTGGGCCAGGGGGTTTTCTCATCTATGGTGAGTTTTCTCCTGATGGGGATTGGAGATGATCGGGTGGGTGAGTAATGCCCCCGTCAGTGATCCAAATTTGCCGTTCAAAAAAAAAAAGGTAAAGATGTGTGTTCCATGCAATATTGTGTCTATTTGTTTTGGAGGGTGTTTTGTCCACTAGTCCAATTATTGCCCAAATCTTCGACCTTTTATTACACTCTTGTCCATGCATCATATTGTATATATATACAAATGACAAAGTTGCTTATAGAATCGTGTCCAGAAAAAAAGAAACCAATTTATATATATAGAGATTGGTGTTCAAATGAAAACCCAAGAGTGAGTGTAGCGCATGTGGTTTAGTCTTCCGTTCTTTAAATTATGGTCTCGAGTTCGAAACCATACACAGATGATTTTTGCTCCTTTTTTCTCCTTTTTTTCCCTTTTTCCTTCTTCCTTTTTTATTTCTTTTTTCCTTCTATTAATACGGTTTTGATAAATAACACATATCTCTACTGAAATATAAAAATATATTTAGATTTATTATGTTTATGTTGTTTCATGTTGTTGGTCCGGGATCAACAACTGTTCACGATATTTTAATCTCGTACAAGTGCGGAAAAATTGTACAAGACCGATTCAAGAGAAAGTAGACGAAATAGATTTGATGTAGATGATAAACAACAAAAGATCAAATCTTGAATGAAGAACACACTTTCTTTGAATAGTGAATACGATCGTAAATACAAAGAGAATGTGAAAATCGTAAACAACAACTAACTTGAATAATAAACTAAAGGGGTTTATATAGTACCCTTTTACAAAACCCTAGTTTAATAGTAAACCCATAAGAACCGGCCCACTAAAGCTCCAAATCGTGAACTCTCCTAAGCCCAATCGTGAATACCTAAGCCCATTAACAAGTAAGCCCACATCTAATGTTCATGCCCCAAATGTATAGCCCAACAATCTTCCCCTAGGCATGAACCATTAAACTGTCTAAGGAAGACATAAATCAAATCTGAATGTATGAGCTTCTTTCCTTGACCACCAACCTTTCTCCACAATTAGATTTGTCGTGCCATGAAACATACCCACTCGTATAGCATTCGCCATGTCATGTTCATCACCAAGTATTGGACGGGATGCCAGGAGCTTGATATCATTCTCTCCGAATCTCAGCAAATCAATGGGATCATACATGCGGAACTCTCTTAGCTTCTTGCACACAAACCACCTCATACGTTGTAGGATCATAATACCAGCTATCAAAATTCTTTACAAGTGTATGGTCTTCTATTTCATCGAGCATGTTGATAACTCGAGTTCGTTTGGTGGGAGGACACCTCATTTCACCAATTGGCTCATCGGTGACAGGATCTGTTCCGGTTTCAACCCACTTTGCAGCCTTCAGATCAAAGTTTGCAAAGTTTTCCTCCATTTGAGCTATCAAATTGTTGTGAACCAGATTACCATGATTGTTGTTCCACCTGTTAATGAACGGTGCCCTCAAAAAGTTCCTCAACTCTGTTTCAGTCCATGAGTGGAATTGACCTCTTGATCGGTAGTACTCGACTGGACTATATCCATCTCTCACCACAGCAAACAATTCCTTTTCAGCATCATAATACCAACACAGAATTGGTTCCCGGCTCCCCTTCTTGTATAATTCACTCTCTCCCACATCTATGGAGTACAGCGTAGGGGTAGGACCTTTGAAGAACTCTTTGAACCAATTGACCTGACCTTCAGGAGCCTTTGAAATAAATCTTCCACCACGAACATACTCAGACATCTCAATTGTGTCATCTTCTTCATCTTCATGTATTGCACTTTGAGAAGAACTATGTCCTGGGGCACCCTGAGCACTTGGACCACTAGACTTCTGTAAGTCTTCTACCTTCTTTCCCAGCTCTAGTATTCCTGCATATAAATATGCAATGCTTGCTTCACTCTTGCTTTCCTTCTCCTTCAACCTTTTATTTTCTTCTTTCAGTTCTTTTATCTCTCCTTCTCTCTTTCTGTTTTGAGATAAAAGGAAGTTAATCTGAGGATCAACACTTATCCTGAGGTCGACAGGAAGTTCACTAGCTTAAGTAAGGTCTTCAACGAGTGTTTGGTATGGACAGAAGCTTGGAACAACTAGAGGCTGGCTTGATTCAGTTGAAAGATTAATCCTCACAGGACTTCGCTCCACAAACATGATGTCTACATCAAAGAATTGCCTTTCATCATGAACTGGGCTATGTTCATTCCGAATAGGACTTTCAGTCTACATGGGAGTTGATTCTGGTACATCAACCTGACGATCAGCCTGAGGCGTGCTCTCTTCATTTGTAGGTTCAGATGCATCGACATTCTGTACATTGACTTGTGAAGGTTCAACTATCAACAGGCTTGAGCTAGTTTTCTGGAATTTAAACCTGATGGTTCTGGGATCTGACTTCTTCCTTGGTGACGGCTCACGCACAGGAATTGGCTCTTCAAGAACATCTTCTACATTAAATTGAGCATCCAATTCTTGTGGAACTGAGCCACTGCTAGACGAGGAGTTCAAGTCATCTCTTGTTCTCTTGTGGCTAATGGGCCCCAGATTCCCATAGATGTCATCATTTAGATTCTCATGCTCAGGAAAGATGTCATCCATCACATTTTCCTCATCAGACGGGATATTCTCCGCTTCTTCTTGAACATTCACTGGAACAGTTGCTGTCACATCATGGTCTTCAGCAAGTGATGCATTCACCGGATGCACTTCAGGCTCAGAATCAGTTTCTTCTTGGTCTTGTTCCTTTGGAACTTCAGGAAAGGCACCCCTTTTTAGATCATTCTAGCCTCCCTTGATAGCTATTCTTTCCTTTTCTGTCTTGGGTTTGCAATCCAAACACACTGTTATCCATAAATTTGATATCCAGCTTCTCAATTCTCTCCTGAATCGTCGGATATTTCTTCATTACCACCATCTGCACAAATCTTGGTGTCATCAGGAATTGTTCTCTGGCGCTCAAGTCAGCATTGCCAATCCAATCCAACAGTATCATTTTAGAGAAATTGTAGTCCCAACCCAATGCCAGTGCAACGAACGTTGTGCCATGCACTTTGTTCAGTTGATCATAACTTGTTCTCTTCCCCAAGAAGGATTTCTGCATATAGAGAGCCAAACACCTCTAGTAGTGTGGCAATAACTTCTTGAAGATGGGAGGGAACTTTCCTTCATACCCCAAAGATTGAGCACCTTCTAACACAACAGCCTTTGAATACTCTATTGGATCTTCGGCTTTGTCATTAATGTTCAAACCCTGACGAATGTCTTCTTCAAGAATCTCGATCTGGCGGTTCTGAACGGTTGCAGAGATCCTTGTCTTGTCAGCATTTGCTCTCGTTGTACCCCAGAATTCTCTGACAAGCTGCTCATCTTAAACTTTTAAGAACAACATTTGATTTTAAATCACAAATTGACAAACACATTTAATTTTAACTTAAAATGATTGAGTTTGATGATATTTTTAATAAACATTAGGTGTTTACGATTTTTATTCAAAAATTAAATGAGTTTACGAATCACAATTTGGGATTACGATCAGACAAGCGGGTTGGGTTCACGATCGGATAAAAAACGGTTCGGCATAAGCCCAGTCGTAATCTAACAGCCCAACCGTAAACTCGCCAAAACCTTAAGCCCGATCGTAAACAACGATCGGAATCTCGGATCGTAAACGACGATCGTAAACACCGGTCGGAAACGCCAACCGTCGTCTTCAACCTCCCGACAGTCGTAAACGCAGAAACTGCCATTAACGAACCTCAACACACTCGTAAACATGTTAAAACACCTCAAATATGTAAACCGAACACCTAGCACTACCTTTTAACAGTTTCTAAAACAGATCCGACTTCTATTCACGCGTAATCGAAGGTAAAGCTTGAAAAATACGGATGATGAACACCAAGCCCAAAAACTTCGATTACACCCACCGGAAGAAGAAGAAACAGTCGATTGACTGGTTATTCGTGGTCGGAAATAGATTGCGAACACGGTAGTGTGCTCGGGTTTGACGGAGGGTGGACGGAAGTGGGTGAGATTGGTTTTTCCGGCGAGTAGGAGCGGTGGTTAGGGTTTTCTGTGGTGGAATCGTAAACGAGAGAGATGAGAGAGTGAGGGAATCAGAAACAGTAACTCGGAAATGAAGGGTGAGGTGGTTTTGTTTAAAAAAAATTTCACATTGGCCCCTTAACCTTCAAAAATGTTGTAAAAACTTCCCAAACCTCTTTTAAATGTTAATTCTCATGGAAAATGTTAACTTGAAGAATTTGAGAATTACGAAGCTTCCCCTCAGACTCATACCCCGAGTATCCGATCTTGATCAATTAAAAAAATTTAAATTATAACTATTCAAAAGGTTAAACAAATAATAAAATAAAATTGCACAAAATTAAGATAATCTAAACACGAGATAAAAACATACTTACCTTGAGGTTGATGTTTTTCACGGATCAAACCGGACAAATCTTTGACTGAGGAACCTTTTTCAGCTTCCGTTACTCGACGCTCTAGACGATTGCCCAAAAATTTTGAAACCACATAAACTCACATCCAGATAAAAAAATTTAAGTGCTTAATTATTGTACATAATTACCGTCATGTTCAACTGTCCCCACACCCAATTGTTCATAGCAAAACCTACCCAACCTCAGAGTTTATTGAGGATTCACAAACCCCCAACTTGAGGAACCATGCAACACCGTCATGACAAACACTTATTTTCTTAATTATCAGTTGGTGATCAGGTCGGCCGCATAAGCACGCAGAGAAGACCAAACAAAATAATTATTTTATTGTTTCTCTTTTTCTTTTCATTTTTCATTTTTTTTTCATTTTTCTTTTTCTTTTCATTTTTCTTTTTGAATGAGGTGTAGTCATGACAGCAGAAACATGGCGTGTGAGAGAGTGAATACTAGGTATAATTACCACTCTCAACCCATTTTTGCCGGGCTCAGTTTTTTAAACAATGCAAACTAGGATGGAAAACTAAACATATATAGAAGTTAAGTTAACTGCACTTACTTGGATGATCATAGTTTTTGATTTAGCTTACCGACACATCATCTTTGAGCCGTCTTTCACTTCAACCTTACACGTGTCAGTCTCCGATTGTCTTGGAATTTATATCACTTCCTACCAACTTAAGGCAGACAAAAGACTTCATAAAAACCTCAAACAAATTTTTCAGATTTTCTGAAACATTGACATTTCTTCCCCTGTTTTTATGAGGCTTTTGAAACAAAAACACACACATTTTTTTTAATAAACTCAAAGTAAAAAGTTTGGATCAGATCAGTCCTCGAAGGCAATCATCCTTAGGCCTTTAACACACATTTCAAAGTTAGGACGAGGAAGGGGTTTTGTGAAAAGGTCCGAAACATTTTGATCTGAGCTTACCTTTTCCAACTGAATCAACTTCCTATCATAGCAATCACGAATAAAATGTAACTTGATGTCTATATGCTTTGTTTTGGAATGTTGAACAGGGTTTTTGACAATTTGCAGAGAAGCAGCATTATCACAGAAAATTGGAGTGTTAATGAATTCCATACCGTAGTCTGTTAGCTGATTTTGAATCCATACTACCTGCAAGCACCCAGCTGATGCTGCCACATCTTCAGCTTCTGCAGTTGACTTAGACACGGTATGCTGCTTCTTACTCTGCCACAAGATGAGTCTGTCTCCCAAGTACTGACATCCACCGGTTGTTGATTTCCTGTCAAGATCACTACCTCCATAGTCACTGTCAGTGAAAGCAAACAATTGGAAATCAGTATTCTTTGGGTACCAAAGTCCAAGCCGGGGCATGCCCTTCAGATACCTAAACGTACGTTTAACAGCAGCTAAATGAGAGAGTTTGGGATTAGCCTGATAACGTGCACACACACACACACTGCATGCATGATGTCTGGCCTGCTTGCTGTTAGGTACATGAGTGACCCGATCATTGATCGATACAAGAATTCACTCACTGGTTCCCCATCTGCATCCACCGTCAGTAGAGGCCGTGATTCCATGGGAGTGGAGATGGGCTTGGAATCCCGCATTTTGTATTTTTCCAGAATCTCATTCACGTATTTTGCTTGATGAATGAGAATTCCAGTTTCATCTTGTTTTACTTGCAATGCCAGGAAAAAAATCATCTCCCCTTGATCACTCATCTCAAACTTCTTTTTCATGATTTCTTCAAACTCGGTGCACAATTCTTCGTTTGTAGATCCGTAGATGATGTCATCCAAATACACTTGCACCATGATGATGTCATCATTCACCTTCTTTCTAAATAAGGTTTGATCCACCACTCCTCTGATGTAACCATTCTCCACCAAGTGTTTGGATAGAGTCTCATACCATGTGCGCGGAGCTTGATGCAAACCATACAAGGCTTTATCCAGTAGGTACACATGATCTGGATGTTCCTCATCCATAAACCCTGGTGGTTGTCCCAAATAAATTTCTTCATTCATGTCAGCATACAGGAATGTTGTCTTG
>JBCNJP010000027.1:91711540-91771225 GCA_039602395.1 Deinandra increscens subsp. villosa
AGAAGCACCTGGGAAGTTATCTCACGCGTCGTGCCCTGCACGCGTCGACGTCATAGGCCTCGGAAGAAACCCTAATCACGAGTCTATAAATACTAAGTTAAGGGTTCATCCAAGAGGTACGTTCTCACACCACATTTCTACTTACACCTTATCACTTTTCTAAACCATTCACTGATTCTCACGTCGGAGGGCCAATACGAGGGACCCTCTCCGGCTCACCTCGTAACGCCCTAACGTGTTTGTTCCTAAGTGTGCAGGCTTATTCTTCTCAACCCATGTTAATGGCTCACTCGAAGACCTAAGAAGCTAGTATTTACCCTACCAAACGACGGTTTGACGGGTTTTGGTTTCTTCATTGGCGCCATCCGAGTTAAAAACCTAAGCTTTTACAGCATTTTATCTCCGTTTTCGAGTAGCCATGTCAGATTCACCACCTTCGCGGATTTTTGGAAGTACTGACCGAGATAGGGAGTCTCCGGGACTCCTGGAATACCCGTATATTTCTCCTGAGCGTAATGACGCATCTGTTAACAATTCCGCGTCAGATTTGACTCGAGCAGCGAGTAGCGCGGGTCCTTCTACATTGTCAAACCTGGCTAATTCCATTTTTCCAAGCCTGAGCGCGGGAGGGCAGCCTATACCTTATGCTTTCGGAGCCGATTCAAGTTCAGCAGCTCCAGGGATGACTCCTGCTAGGCGAAGTATATTTGCGGGACCAACTATTTCCAATGCTTCCCCATCATTCCAACACTTCGCGGTGCGTTATCCACCAAATTTCTCCGCTACCCCTCTTTCAAGCGGAACTTCACCAGCAGGTACAAGTACAGTTATTCCACGGGAGATCCCCGTGAACGTCCCGTCGGCAATCCTTCCACCTCCTACAAGTTTCAATGACCCGCCTCCTGAAGTTGCACGGTGGATAGAGAACCAACGTCAATATTTTGAGCAGCTTAACGCACTTCAGAATACCTTCCGTTCGAGCGCATGCTCACAATTAAACTTTGGAGCAGTTCCTCCACCAGTGATCACTTCCGCATCTACATTTTCAGTATCTCCAGCGGGCGGAGCGATCCCGGTAGTGTGTCCAGTATACTCCGAACCCAGGCCAACTGCCGCCTACATTCCACCACCCGTTTATCAGTCTATATATGTCCAGCCGCCTCCTCCACCGGCGGTGGACTATACTGTTGCATATAAGCCTACATCCGTCGTAGCTCAATCAAAGTTTATAGCGCCAATTGCACTAGCAAGCTTCCCTACCAAGCTTAAAATGCCTTCGGTGGTTGGAAAATACGACGGTTTGGCGGACCCAAATGATCATTATAATTGCTTCATTAACGCGGGTACTTTGGAGAACCCAGGATGGGCCATCCATGTATGGTGTCATATGTTTGTCCAGACGTTGGTTGGTACCGCGCGTTTGTGGTTCGACTCCTTTCCAGTTGGCCAGATATCGAGCTTTGAAGAGCTAGTAAACAAGTTCTTCCAACAGTTTTCTCAACAGAAATGTCATACAAAGGAGTAGGCAGAGATACTCCATATCCGCCGGAAAGACAATGAAACTGTAGAAAGTTTCATCACCAGGTTCAATATTGAAAGCCTCCAGATAGGCGGAGCAATAGAAGATTTAATGATAGCAGGTTTCATACAGGGAGTAAGAGAAGAGCATCTGGTAAAAAAAATTCTGAGTGGTGGACATCCACAAACGATGGATGCACTAATGTCAATAGCTAAGCAGTATGTCCGCGCGGAAAAAACAATCGTTTTGAACCGAGCATATGAGCGAGGGAAAGAGCAGTTTAAGCCTCAAAATTCAAGAAAAGATTCAAACGGTGGTCGACATTTCCGTAGAGCAGATAGACGTCCCAGTAGTCGCTTTACTCCCTACCAATCAAGCTCTGAAGCACAAGATTCATTCTGGGAGCCACATCGCGGAAAGCATATGTCCGCAGTAAAATGGGAGCAACCCGCATCTTCCTCGTCTAATTGGTATCTCACAAAGACCCCAAGCGCCATTTTTAGAAATAAGGGGTTGAAATGGGAGGAGCCAAGACCTCTAAAGGAAAGCAATACCCGTGATACAAAAAAGTACTGTGACTATCACAAGGGGCATGGCCACGTCACTGATGAGTGTTTCGCGTTAAAAAAGCAGATAGCAAAGTGTGTAAAAGAAGGGAAGTTGGCGCACTTGCAAAAGGGAGACGATAAAAAAAAAAGAAGGTTCTCCGAAATATAAGGATGTTTTCATGATGCGGAGCAACTCCCGAAAGGAAAAGAAGGTGGGTCAGCATGTTGAGCCTTGGATGCACGCCCCACTGACGTTTCCACCTCAAATAGGCAACTACAATAAGGGAGCTATCACAATTACTCTCCGCATGGGAGCCTATAAGATGCGACGAGTTCTAGTTGACACAGGCAGCTCCGCGGACATCATATATGAAGAATGTTTTCGTCACCTAGCTTCGGAGGATAGGGAGCGTTTGGAACCTGTTTATGAACCTTTAAGCGGGTTCTCTGGTGAAACATGTATGCCTCTCGGCCAAATCGATCTTCCGGTGACAATGGGAGATGGCATAAGAGACAGAACTGTCATGACAACGGTCATACCAGCCAAAAGTGAATACAATGCCATAATTGGCAGACCAACCTTGGGAAACCTTGCGGCAGCAGTCTCCACGGCCCACGGCCTTTTAATGCTCCCAACCCCGCGGGGGGTTGCTCAGTTGTGGGCTGATAAGCCAATGATAGTAGTGGAAGTATCATCCCGCCCGCGCGCACCGCTTGTTAACGAAGCGGAAAAATGGGTCATCAACCCCCGCGTTCCGGAGCAAACAGTTATTGAAAGAAAACATGGATGTTTTCGCATTTACCCACCAGGACATGACGGGGGTCCCGCGCGATATCGCGAAACACCATTTAAGAGTATACAAGGACGCTAAGCCGCACGTGCAAAAACAAAGACACATGGGAGAAAAGCGAAAAAAGTTTATTACTTCAGAAGTCGAAAAATTGGAAGCCGCCGGAATTGTCCGCTAAATGAAAGAACAAACTTGGCTGGCCAATCCAGTGGTTGTTCCAAAGGCGGATGGCTCTTGGCGGATGTGTGTCGAGTGTCGACTATACCAACCTTAACAAAGCTAGCCCCAAGGATGCATATCCTTTACCAGTGATTGATGTCAAGGTCGACTCTCTGGTCCCGTTCCGTTTCAAATGCTTCTTGGACGCCTACAAGGGTTATCACCAGGTGAAAATGGTCAGGGAGGACGAGGCCAAAACAGCGTTTTACACCGAGAAGGGCATTTATTGTTATACTAAAATGCCTTTCGGGTTAAAAAACGCGGGGGCAACATATCAGCGGATGATGGACAGGGTTTTTGACAAACAAATTGGAAAAAACGTGGAAGTATATGTGGATAACCTTGTAATAAAAAGCTTGGAGGAAAATCGCCTATTACCAGACATCGTCGAGACGTTCTCCGCTCTTAGAAAGAACAACATCAAGTTGAACCCAGGAAAGTGTTCCTTTGGGATGGAGGAAGGGAAATTTCTGGGCGTTATAGTAACAAAAGATGGATTTCGCGTCCACCCACACAAAGTCGCCGTAGTTATAGAAATGCGGTCTCCTACCTCCTTGAAAGAAGTACAGGCACTTAACGGAAGACTAGTCGCCATCAATAGATTCCTATCAAAATATGCGGAACGGTCTCTTCCATTTATTTCAGTACTGAAAAAATGTTTGTCTGAAAAACACTTTGAGTGGACTACCGAAGCAGAGCAGGCTTTCCAAGACCTCAAGGCATACCTGGTCAATCTGCCTGCCTTAACGGCTCCTCGAATCGATGAAATATTAAAAATGTACCTTTCAACCTCATCGCGAGCCGTGAGTTCTGTCCTGTTAGTTGAACGGGGAGATGTGCAAACTCCGATTTATTACATAAGCCGCGTCCTAACAGACGCCGAGGCCAACTACTCAATACTGGAGAAGTTAGTGCTCGCACTAGTACACGCCTCCCGCCGCCAGTGGAGATACTTTCAAGCACATGACATCGAAGTTTTAACAAGCTATCCACTACAACATGTGTTAAGAAAGCCGGACCTCTCGGGACGCCTCTGCAAGTGGGCCATCGAGCTAGGACTATATAACCTAACATTTAAGCCTAGAATAGCTGTGAAAGGCCAGGTTATAGCAGACTTCATCTCCGAAATCCCAGCCGGGACACAACTTTCACCAGAAGAACTATGCCTACCAAAGGCTAAAGAAATTCCTGCGGATCAGCAATGGGAGTTACATTCAGATGGCGCCTCCAGTATGGACGGTGCTGGAGCAGGGGTCATATTAATTAGCCCCACGGGTAAGGAATACACGCGTGCATATAAACTAAACTTCCGGGCCAGCAACAACAAGGCGACGATCGCGGGCCTCAAATTGGGGTTAAGACACAAGGCCAAACATATCCGCGCGCATATAGATTCTCTTTTGGCGGCCAATCAAATTAATGTAGAATACGAGGCTAAGGATGAGGTAATGGCTAAATACCTTAGCGTTTGTAAAGTGCTCATCAAGACCTTTGAGACCTGCGAGGTAGTCCACGTTCTGCGAAGCAAAAATAAGAAGGCAGATGCGTTGAGCAAACTCGATTCTTGCTTCGCAGAGCCTCTACAGAATGTCCACGTGGAAGAAATGAAAGACCCCGCCATCCAGACCCATCGTCTAAACGTGGCGCAACAGTCCCCTGACAGCCGGAACTCCCTCAGGACAAAGGGGAGGCCAGGAAACTACGAAGCAAATGTGAAAACTACCAAATTGTAAATGGTGTTTTGTACCGGCGAATGTATCTGGGACCATTACTTCGATGCGTAGACCCTGAAGAAGCAAACTATCTGATCAGAGAAGTGCACATGGGTATCTGTGGGATCCACGCGAGGCCCAAAGCAGTAGTGGCCAAACTAAAAATGTGGGTTTCTACTGGCCAAGCATGCACGCCATGGCAGTAGAGGAATTAAGAAGGTGCATTAGTTGTCAAAAGTATGCACCCATGATCTCCCGACCAAAGAATGATCTGATCCCTGTAACCTCCGCCTGGCCATTCCAGAATTTGGGCAGTAGACATTGTGGGCTCGTTTCTAGAGGCGGCGGGGCGTGTGAAATTCCTGATAGTGGCGGTAGATTACTTTACTAAATGGGTGGAAGCGAAACCATTGGCCACAATCACGGCCGCAAACGTGAAAAAATTCTTATGGGAATTTATAGTCTGCCGCTTCGGCATCCCGCTATACCTAGTGACTGATAATGGAACCCAATTTGCGAACAAACTTTTCAAAAAGTGGTGCGAAGAACTACAGATTCAACAATTCTTCACCTCGGTTGCACACCCGCAGGGGAACGGCCAGGTTGAAAGAATCAATAGAAGCCTCCATACGGAATCAAGGCCAGATTGGATTTTGAGGGAGCCTCTTGGGTAGACTAGGTGCCGCATGTCTTGTTAGCCCACCGAACAATGAAAAAATCAAGTAATGGTGAAACTCCCTTTAGCCTAACATACGGCTCAGAGGCAATGATCCCCGCGGAAATCGGGATTCCCTCATACAGACATCTTAACAGCCATCTTGTTAATAATGATGAAGAGATCCGCCACAATCTAGATCTGCTTGAAGAACGCCGCGAATTAGCAGCCATCAAAGAACAAAAATACAAGGAGCAGATGGACAAATATTACAACAGGCACGTCCGCAAAGTGGTTTTCAAAGAAGGAGAATATGTTCTAAGAAGCAACGAGGCCAGCCGAAATCTCCCGCTCGGAAAACTCAGCCCAAACTGGGAAGGGCCTTACGTAATCAAGAAAGATTTGGGAAAGGGCGCCTATGAACTAGCGTACCTAGATGGAAAACCGATACCAAGGACCTGGAATTCCGCCCAGCTAAGAAAATGCTACATGTAATTTTGTGCTGCAATGAATATTACGCGTATGAATGAAAGTTTAGTTCATTTTACTTCGCTCTCTTTATTACATCACCATTTGATTTAGATTACACTGACAAAGTTAAAATCTACCGATCATGAAAAAATAAATACGTTCGTAAAGCATATAGCAAACTGAAAGACTTAGTAAACACACATATTTACTCCGCGATACACCCTAAAAAAAGGAGTGCAGATCTGCATACCCTGTCTGCAGCAGGCATTCCTTTTGGACACATAAAAATAATACGTGTCGATCGATACAAGCGCGGTAAAAAGCCGCCTGTATTTTCGCGGGCGCACCCTTGAAAAAACAAGGCTCCCGCGCAAGTTACTGCTACCTTGACAATAAATCAAGCAATCAGGAAAAATGCTACGCTAATCTTACCAATAAGAGCCAGTCATGCAACAGAGACATAAAGTAATGAACAAAACTAATCACTGCAAAAAGAGCATAATCCCCAATTAAAAACCCATTTGGTTACATCGTTTCTTGTTTTGCCCCGCGGGCAGAAATTACAAACAAAAGAAAACTGAAAATTACAAAGTCACTTTGAAATTTTACTGTTTGGCACCACTACCAGTCGCCATAGATTCGGGGTTGGAAGGACCCTATTTAGAAGTCTCGGCGGTCTCCTCTTCTGTTGTCTCGCCTTCTTCAGCAGGAACGAGTAGCTGCCGCACGCTAGAAAGGTCGTCCTCAGTAGAAAGGTCGCAAAGAGTCTGGAAAATGGAAGGACTTTGATCGCTTAATTCTTGGACAGCATCGGAGAACTTGCTATTCAAACCCGGATCATTCCACGCGTGGGTAGTAATGTCACCCGCTTCCAGAACAATGCGGTACCCAGCGCGCAATCCATCATATTGTTGGGTTATATAACTATTATCAAAACACGAGTACGCAGCGGAAAGAAACCTATGAATTAATCTAACTAACCGGATAGAACATGTTTACCTTATGAGCTCGGATTGACTTGATCTCTTGGAGGATTTGATACAAATCCCTCTACGATCGCACACACGACACACCAATGCTATGTGCTAGCAACCGATCACGAACTCCCCTTGATGTAGGCTTGGTCGAACCACACAAGAACCGAAACCCCTAGGGTTTTCCTTGATGCCAAAATCGAGAGAGATTAGATAGAGATTAGGGTTTTCTTTTATCTGATAAAAGCACCAACTAATCCTTAAACCCATAGGCTCTATTTATAGGATTAGAATACTTGATAAACAAGCAAAGGATTTGGATAATCCCTTAACCGAATTCGGACTAAAGGCTTATCACAAAACCTCTCCCAATTGTAATCCAATTACAACTCTCTCTAATTACAACTAACACCCCTGTTAACAATTAACTGTCAGTTTTTAACGAAACCTCGTTAAATGTTCGTGATAATATTAATTAACCATTAATTAATATTAATACATTTGGTGTCGAGACGTGTGACCCCGTAGGCTTAAATAATTTCCGGACATACGCTTACTATTACATGATCATATCCCTACAGCTCCCACTTGAGCTTGCAATAGTAAAGGTAATAACATTGGTTAGCGTCTAGCAACACGCCAATGCTCCCAGAAATATTTAAGTACAGTTTCTCAAAGTGTATTTAAATGGTACAGTCATTTATTATCCCTTTGTTACCGATACCGTGTTAAATATGGATATGGATCAAAGTCATTCCATACTTTAACGAAACTGTTTCTCATTCTCACAACCAACTTAAGATTACCAAATTGCAAATCGAGACATCTCTAGATTTCATTTGGGCACGGCCATGCAAACATCTTAATTAGTCCAATGAGGGGCCCAGTGGTATCTGCTTCAGCACAAAGCTGAAGGAACAAATCCTCTTGACTACACGTGTCAAGTCACATACTTCACTACACTTACTGAAAATAGCCCTTTTGTACTACCTTATTCAGGATAGTTAGACCTATATCAAGTAAGTGCAATCCATACATGCATGACCTGCTTGTATCTCAAGTCTAAGGATAAGTAAAGCAACCATTTACGAATTTCACTTAATGACGTCGATCCATAAAGTGACAATTCGTTAGTGGGTCAGTCCAGTATGCATCCAATGAATACCATGTGAGTTTGGTGGGACCATCCTAACCAATCACTCAGATTTTGTCTTAGTTTAACTATATTCCCATATAGTTAATCGACAATGGACAATTTAGAATACTTGACAAGTACTCAAGGATTAAACATGCAAATATAGGACACAACTTAACCATTAAATGAAATCAAACATATCAAATACTTTGTTTCATTATATAAACAGAAATTGCTTAATGTCCTTTATCCAAATACCGAACATCAGACATACATGATTTAACTAGCCAATTTAAGTCCCATGCCCTCGGCATGCCTTTCAAGCTTCGGCCTCGACAAAGCTTTCGTGAAAGGATCAGCTAAGTTAATATCTGTGTGAACTTTGAGTAATTTGATTTCACCTAGTTCGATCTGCTCACGAACATAGTGATATCTCCTGGCATAGTGTCTGGCGCCCTTCTGAACTCCAGGTTCTTTGGCGATGATCAATGCACCCGAGTTATCGCAGTACATATCGATTGGCAAGTTACTTGTGGGGAAAATGTCTAGCCCACTAATAAACTTCCTTATCCAGACAGCCTCCATTGCAGCTTCCGAAGTAGCAATGTACTCAGACTCTGTTGCAGACATAGCAACTGTGGTTTGTTTCTTTCTTTTCCAATCCACAGTGCCTCCATTCATAACGAAGACGTACCCAGACTGAGACTTCGTGTCATCTCTATCAGTCTGAAATCCAGCATCACAGTATCCGGTCACTTTGAGCTCTTGATCTGGATTTCCCCCATATACCAAAAACAAATCTCTAGTAGCCCGTAGGTACTTGAGAATGGTCTTAACAGCAGTTCAGTGACTTTCACCTGGATTCTATTGATAACGGCTAACGATATTCTGCGCGAACGCTATATCAGGTCTAGTGCATCTCACCGCATACATAATAGAGCCTACAGCCGAAGCATAAGGGACTCTTTGCATACGCTTCACCTCATCAGGTGTAGAAGCACCTTGTTTGACCGACAGACCAAGTCCTTCCTGCATTGGTACTATACCACGCTTGGAGTTCTCCATCTTGAATCGCTTCAAGATCTTATCAATATAAGCACTTTGACTTAGTCCAATCAACCGCTTAGTTCTATCTCTATAGATCTTGATTCCAAGAATGAATGCTGCTTCTCCCAAGTCTTTCATGGCAAAACACTTTCCAAGATGGGATTTTACATCTTGCAACATTGGAATGTGTTTTCCTATTATCAATATGTCATCTACATATAAGACAAGGAAAGTAACATTACTCCCACTAGCTTTGCGATATACACATGGCTCATCGGGATTCTGAACGAAACCAAACTTTTTGATTTCTTCATCAAACCGTTTATTCCAACTCCTCGGTGCTTGATTTAGTCCATAAATGGACCTTTGAAGCTTGCATACTTGGTTGGGATGTTTTGGATCAATGAACCCTTCAGGTTGATCCATATAGACTTCTTCATCCAAGTAACCATTTAAGAAGGCAGTCTTAACATCCATTTGCCATATCTCAAAGTCATAGTACGCTGCTATGGCTAAGAGAATCCTAATAGCTCTAATGTCTTCTACTGGTGAAAAGGTCTCATCATAGTCAACGCCAAAACGTTGAGTATAACCTTTCGCCACGAGACGAGCTTTATAGGTGTGTACATTTCCATCCATGTCGGTCTTCTTCTTGAAGAGCCATTTTCTCCCAACGGTTCTTGCGTTAGGAGGAAGATCAACCAGGGTCCAAACGTGGTTATCTTGCATGGATTTCATTTCCACATTCGCAGCTTCAAGCCATTTGTCAGATTCCGGATCTGATAATGCAGCTTTGAAGTTCGGAGGCTCATTGAGATCTCCTGATACGTTATCCTCGGATTCGACTAGACCAATCCATCTATCCGGATTACGTACGACCCTTTCGGATCTACGAAGTGGAATCGCAACATCATCGACTTGAGGTTCACCACTTTGAACATTCCCCCCCCCCCCAAGTTGATGATTGCTAGTTGTTTCAGAAGGTGACACATCTTCTAGTAGTTCTACAATTCTCCCACTGTTCTCTTGAGCTATAAAATTCTTTCAAAGAATTCAGCATATCGAGCAACACGAACAGTGTTTTCGGAGGGATTATAGAAGTAGTAACCCATTGTTTCCTTTGGGTATCCCACGAAGATGCACTTAGTAGTCCTGGGTTGTAGTTTGTCAGGCGTATTACGCTTCACAAGTGCCTCACATCCCCAGACTCGTAAGTAAGACAACACAGGGACTTCTCCATGCCATAATTGATATGGTGTCTTATCAACCTTCTTGGTTGGAACCATATTTAGAACGCGTACAGCGGTTTCTAGAGCAAAATCCCAAAATGATAATGGGAGAGTTGTAAGGTTCATCATCGACCTCACCATCTCTAGTAAGGTTCGATTCCTCTTCTCAGAGACTCCATTATTCTGAGGAGTATAAGGAGGAGTAAGTTGTTGGACAATTCCACACGCTTTAAGATAATCCTTAAACTCTTGGCTTAAGTATTCTCCACCACGATCCGATCGAAGGATCTTGATGGTCTTACCGAGTTGATTTTCAACTTCGTTCTTAAACTCTTTGAATGTTTCAAACACCTCATGTTTATGTTTAAGCAAGTAAACATAACCATAATGGCTGAAATCATCCGTGAAAGTCACGAAGTAGCTAGCACCTTTTCTTGACACATGTCTAAATGGGCCACATACATCAGTATGGATGAGTCCAAGTAGCTCTTTTGCCCTTTGCGGCTTGTTCGGAAAGGGTTTTCTTGTCATCTTTCCTGAGATACAGGAAACGCATTTTTCAAATGATTCATCATTTGATTGTAAGATCCCTTCACGTTGAAGTCTTTCAATGCGATTTTTGCCAATGTGGGCAAGACGACAGTGCCATAGATAGGTAGAGTCCAAACTAGTTTTGGCTCGTTTGCTAACATTGAACATTGAATTATTTGAAACACAACCACGCATATCAATTTCATAAATGCCATCACAAGGAATAGCATCAAAATAATGAACATTATTTTTAGAAACTGAAATACTGATATCATTAAAAACATTAATGTATCCTTGGTTTTTCAACAAAGAAACTGAAATAACACCTCTAGTGATAGAAGGTGCATAATGACAATTGTCTAATACAATGGATAACCTAGAAGGCAGAATTAAATGAAATTCTCCTATAGCTTCCACAGCTGCTGGCAAACCATTTCCAACGAACAGCTGCAAAGCTCCAGGCTTCAGTTTCCTCCTCTTTCTAAGGCCCTGTAACGAATTACAGATGTGAGTTCCACAGCCGGTGTCATACACCCATGAATCACTCTTAGAAAAGGAAAATAATTCAATTGTGAAGATACCTGAAGTACTAGTCCCACTAGTATTCTTTCTCTTCTTCATCAACTCAGCTAGGTAGGTAGGACAGTTCCTCTTCCAGTGTCCGACTTCACCACAATGGTGACAGATCTGGTCCTTAGCCTGATGCTCTTTAGGGGCCGGAGGGGTTTGCTTGGCTTTAGTGATTTGGGCAACAGCCTTGCCTTTACCCTTGCCATCAATCTTGCCCTTCCCCTTTTACGGTCGTTTAGCCTTTTGGATCTTACCCCCCTTGATCATAAGAACTTGGGGTGTTTCAGTGGCCTTTTTAGGAATCGTTTTTTCATACTCGACAAGCATAGCATGAAGCTCAGGTATAGTCTTAGTCATACTATGCATGTTGTAGTTGCGCACAAAACCCTCAAAATCCTTCGTAAGCGATTTGAGGATCATGCCAACTGCAACAGCACGATTATACCCATAATTGAGCGATTCCAATTTGTCAAAGTAGCTCTTCATCTTGAGCACATGACTACTGACCGATTTACCAGTTTCAAGCTTCAAGTCGTGGAGTTCCACAACTAGGTCGAACAATTCGACACCAGCTTGTTTTTCATACATCTTTTTCAGCTCTTTGATCATATCACAAGGTGTATGAAATTCGTATTGCTTCTGAAGATCGGGAGTCATACTCGAGATCATCATGCAAGCAACCTCATCGTATCTGCTATACTCTGCGTTGTAGAACGCTTTCTCTTGTTCAGAAGCATCAGCAGCTGGCTCGGTCGGCCAATGATGTTCAAGGACGTCGGTCCTCCGTTCAACTCTAAGGACAATCTTTAGTTGACGGTACCAGTCATTGAAGTTAGATCCATTCAGCTTTTCTCTTTCAAACATTTGACGAAAGGCATTACCAACATTGTTTTGAGGAGGGTTTGTTGCCATCTACAAAACAGATTAAGTTCAAAAATCAGTATTTTCGATAATCTTTTCCTTAATAAATTTAATTACCCAATGTTTAAACATTTTAAACAATTAAGCTTATTAAGGCTAGGATCCAATTTGATCTGCCATCATTTCATCAGTTGATCTGCTAGAAATGATGCACTCAAAAGGGTATGTGACGATCACTAATTGTATTCCAAATACAATTCCTAGATTTTATGGGACCTATAACTTGCACCAAGTGATTTGTAGTCATGTTTCATCCCATCTTTTGCCACGGGCCAAGGGTCTCACCGCCTAGCTCGTTTTAAGTCGTCCAGCCAAGAACGCACAAATTATCCACCATTGTGTACCAATGAGTGGGAATTTGTCATGCAAATGCCATTTTACCATTGTGTACCAATGAGTAAGATGACACCCACAAGTGTCCTTTACAAGGTGGATGGCAAAGACTTAAGTTTGGTTTGGGTCAAAACAATTTTGATGCGTGATCAAAAAGGTTATGTGTGAAGATTCATGCACTTCTTCATCACATAATGTGTTTATAAAATTCTTAGTTTGTCTTCCAAATCAAAAGAGCTCGGTAGCTCCATTTGCAACACACAAAGAAGCGTAGGGGTGAGGTTTGCAACTCTTGCAATTAAAAACCTACCCACTTTAGGGAAGCAGAGCGACCCGACTTATACCTCTCTTAGAGTGTGTTCAAATGGGTGAGCCGGTGTTTCTTTTGACTTTTAGGACACAAATTTTATTTTATAAACAAAATCATATTTCTATAGTTCATTTAGCAAATTTCGATTTTCATAAAACAAATTTGCAGTTAAAACCTTTTATTATGTCACAATTATCAAATAATCACATAATCTTAGGGTTTCTAATTATCTAATATAATTTTAATTTAATCCTCTTTCATTTAAGTAATAACCATGAACAATTTGCATGAAACATCATGGTTTTTACTTCTTTTTAACACTTTAAAATCTTAAAGGTACAACATGTTGTTCATAACAATTATCTAATAATGACAAAACTTGGATTTATAATTTTAGATCACAAAAATCAAATTTTAGAGCTAAAATTAAGGGTTTCCGATTCGGCAAGAGGTTTTCGATCCATAACATGGGATTTTTCGATCGGAATCAGGGTTTCCGATCGAGAACCCCATTTTCGATTAGGCTTTCCGATCGGAAAACGAGGGTTTCCGATCGGGACAAGGCTTTCCGATCGGAAAACAAGGGTTTCCGATCGGGTACTTTTCGATCAGGTCGTAAACAGTTTACGATTAGTGCTCGATCGGAAACAGGTTTACGATCGGGTACTTTTCGATCGAAAAGTAGGGTTTCCGGTCGGAAATCAAGGGTCTCCGCACCGGAATAGGTTTTCCGATCGGAAATCAAGGGTTTCCGATCGGATCGAGAAGTGTTTTTCGATCAGGGACTTTTCGATCGGGTCGAAAAGTCCTATTCCATCGAATTTTTTTCATTTTTACCAATTGCGAAACCTTTTCCAATTGTAAAACACGATTTTTAAATGAATCGAAAAGCTAGAATCTTGTTTTGGTTACCCCCCTTCCAAGTTTTATTCCCGGTAATTAATTAAAATCATAGGTGGCTCGTGATACCACTGTTGGGTTATATAACTATTATCAAAACACGAGTACGCAGCGGAAAGAAACCTATGAATTAATCTAACTAACCGGATAGAACATGTTTACCTTATGAGCTCGGATTGACTTGATCTCTTGGAGGATTTGATACAAATCCCTCTACGATCGCACACACGACACACCAATGCTATGTGCTAGCAACCGATCACGAACTCCCCTTGATGTAGGCTTGGTCGAACCACACAAGAACCGAAACCCCTAGGGTTTTCCTTGATGCCGAAATCGAGAGAGAATAGAGAGAGATTAGGGTTTTCTTTTATCTGTTAAAAGCAGCAACTAATCCTTAAACCCATAGGCTTTATTTATAGGATTAGAATACTTGATAAACAAGCAAAGGATTTGGATAATCCCTTAACCGAATTCGGCCTAAAGGCTTATCACAAAACCTCTCCCAATTGTAATCCAATTACAACTCTCTCTAATTACAACTAACACCCCTGTTAACAATTAACTGTCAGTTTTTAACGAAACCTCGTTAAATTTTCGTGATAAATATTAATTAACCATTAATTAATATTATTACATTTGGTGTCGAGACGTGTGACCCCGTAGGCTTAAATAATTTCCGGACATACGCTTACTATTACATGATCATATCCCTACACATATTGCCCAATTGCCCGGGCGACCATCATATACCTAAAAAGAGCGTTCTGATAAGAAACGCTCTCCACAGCAGCATGATGCGCCCAGGTCATCCCCTCTTCTAAAAGCCATTTAATATCATCCCTGAGACGGGAGACCAAGTCAGCACGGGAAGAAGATTGAGCGGATTACAGGGCTTCTTGAGCCTCAGCAAGCTGAGCTTCAAGAGCCGTTTGGGCCGACACCGCCTCCACCAGTTGGGCATCTTTATGAGCCAGGTCGCTCTCCAGTTTCTTACATTGCTCATTGGAGTTGGTAAGGTCATCACTCAGAGTTTGGCCAACCCGCTCAGAATCTTCCAAGGCGGAGCGGGCAGAGGCAAGTTGTGCTTGCAGGGTCTTCACTTCACCCTCCCGCCTGCAATAGGAATGATAAGCTTTGGCATGAACTTCCTGAGCCCTCGAATGGGCCAACTTTCCCTTATCATAAGAAGCCTGGAGAGTTGCCACCTCATTCCTCAACCTATCAGCCTCCGCCACTGCCTGGTCCGCCCGTATCTCCTCTTCCCTCCTTTTGGCCGCAGCCCTTGTAGCATCATTGGCCGACTCAAGGGCCTTCTGCTTCTCTGCAAGAACCTCCAACCTCCTCTCTTCAGCAAGAGTGTATGCCTGCCTCACCCTCTCCTCATCAAATTCTTGCCTATGAAAGAGCTCAGGCAAGCGCTCCACTACCATCATTATTCCTGTGATCGCCTCCTCGCGAATCATATCGGTCTTGGTTTTGTGGAGAAGATCCTTGCCCGCATCAGGAAAAGCATGGCGAAGGAACTCCCGCCGCTTCTCATAAGTATCAAGAAGGGTATTGGGGAAAATCCCCCAGTAAGGAACATAAGGAGCAGGTGGAGCTTTAAGCCTTTCGAGGTCAGCCCTGGTAAGATACTGCCAAAGATCGGAGGGACCCGCGGAACTAGGGCCCGCCCCTCCCGAGGATTGGTGAGGGTGAGTTATAACCTCCTGTTGACGAATGAAAGTGTCGGCATCAGTTGTTTTGGCCTTCTCATTCGCTAAGCGCCTATTTTCTTCGTGTTTCCTCCTCAGTTCCTCCTCCCACCTGTGATTTTCAGCTTCTCTTTGGCGGGCCTCAGCCGTCGCCTTCTCTTCCATTTCTCTTTGGCGGGCTTCAGCCGCCGCCTTCTCCTCCATTTCCCTTTGGCGGGCTTCAGTCGTCGTCTTCTCCTCCATCTCCTTTCGGTGGGTCTCAACCGCTAAACCTTCAGCCACTTCCTGCTGGTTCACCACAACAATATCAGACTCCATCTTAACCCTCTGAGGGGATACAACCATGTTCATTAGTCGGGCCTCTTCCGCCCACTCCCGCAAAGCTTTCTCTGCGGCTTATCTCCTTTTCGCAGCGGCATCTTTGACTGTCTGAAGCTGGGCTTCGCGAGCCTCTTTAGAGGCAAGAGCTTCCGCGGAGGACTTGCTGACCAGCCTGGAGGGGTCTGAAGCTTCTTCCTCAGCATGATGCTCTACTGTAGCCTTAAGAGTCGCCAGGGTAAACAAACCCTTGCCTTTGCCATGAGGAGGAAGTGGAAGCGAAGAAGTAGGGCCAGAGGTAACGAGTTCAACATCTCCTGAAAAAGAATAACAGAGAAAGGAGGAGGAAATTCAGAAAGGGGAAAGACAAGAAACCAATCAGAAAAGTTGAACTTACTAGCACGAGCATGCAGAACCATTTGGGTCACAAAATTCTTTCGCCTTTATGGTTGCGGAACAACTTTAGGGTGGGCAACTTCTTTTCCTTTCCTCTTTTTGGAAGATTCGGAAGCGGAAGCCTTGCGCGCTTCCTCCTCCTCTACCTCCCGCTCCGCGGCATCGCCGATAGTCCAGGAACTCATCAGGGGAGGAAGAACAATGGTGTTAGATCCGCCCGCCTCCTCACCTGGAAATGACACGTCGGCGATTCCGCACCCGGCCAAGTAATCCTCCTGATAATCTGGAGTGGTCCTGCGGGAGGAATTCTGAAAAAGGAAAAAGTAACTATGAAAAATTACACAGAATTCATGATGAGCGCGGGAAAGAAGTAAAATGCCACCCCATCATACATCAGGTTTAAGGTTTAAAATGCGGACCGGATCCCAAGTACCATCTAACTGTGGATAGACGAAGCAAAGGGTAGTTCTGTCCAACATTGTTCTTTCATCTTTTCCCAACTTCTTGGGCATATACTTTAACCCTCTCCTCAGGTGCGGGAACAAGAGCTCCATCCAAACAACAGGGCCTGACAAAAACAAGAAAAACACAAATGAGAACATCTGCGCGAATGTAAGAAAGAGGAAATACCTGGCTCAAGGGGGTTTTATTGGAATGAAGCCTGGTCCGACACCACCATAAGACACATGAAATAAACTCCCGCAAATCAGATAGATGTGTCGTGCCAGCCAACACCCCAACCAAAGAACTCGAACGTCATTTCGAAGAAAAAAGGCAAGGATATCACCTTCAATGGCGGAACTTTTCCTCCGCTCAAAATCAGGAACCACTCGTTCCTTGTCCCATTCGTAACTCATACCCAACCTTACCAGTGATCCCTCGCCAAAAACTTGCCAATCAGTAGGGTTGTCCTTTAACCAAAGATAGGCGGGGGACTTCAAAGTGGCGGGGGGATGCAGATAAATCGATAATGATATCCCCGCCAAGGCGCTTCACCATATCCACCGGAATAACTCCGGCATTCAGAAAAAAGAACTTCTTTCGCCATTGGCGGTCACCGCTAGCATCAGGAATGGTACCTAAGAGATTATTGCCGACGCGTTTATCAAAAGTAAACCAGTCCCCTTTCTTGACTAGCCGAAAAAACGCCTTGAAAAGATCAATAGAAGGCGTTCTGCGGAGGCTACGAAGAACAAACTCAAAGTGAAAAACTTTGGCAAGACCAATGGGATGAAACTGAGACAAATGTATCTGGTAAACCTCAAAAAGTTGTGCACAAAAAGCAGATATGGGAACCCTAAGGTGAGAGAAAGCAAAGAAATCAATATACAAGGCTATTTTATCCACAGGACAGTCGGTGATCAAACTACCCTGATTTGGAAGAACTACCCCTTAGGAGTCGTTTTTTAGACCAAAATCTTCCAAGAAGCGATCAAAATCTTGCTCTTTCCAGTCGAGAGGATACTTAGACATTACAGGAGTACCCATTGTAAAAAGAAACCAGGAAAGAGACGAAGTTCGCGTGAGAAAAAACAAGAAGAATGGAAGAAAGTTGCAGAGAAAACTCTAGGGTTTCGTGGACGAAGATGGTGAAGAATTTTTAAAGGAGGGGGAGAGAGTGTTTCTATACCAAAAAACCGATCGTCTTCGCATAATCTGATCCGTTGAATTTCAAATGGTAAAACGAGAGGATGTTGACACGTGTCTTTGACAGTTGGCGAGAGTAGTGGGAAATCGTGCACACTCCCTGTAACGACACGTGTGCCTACGCAACAGTGTCCTGTAGTATGATATCACGCTATCGCCGAAAAAACTGAGCTGATAAGTGACGTTCAGTAACCAGCATTTAATAAGGTTGTCCCCTGGTCAGAAAGTCTACTTATCTTATCCCAATTGGCTTATCAGATGCCAATTTTCAAAAAATTGACACGAGGTCTTTACCACAAAAGATGGTACGCATCCGCCAGGAATAAGGTCTAGAATATTTAAGAAGGGTTCCCCGCACCAGCCACCTCCCGCGGTAGTAGAAACAAGGTGAAAAATTACCTCCGCATTTCCGCAAAAAACTACAAAAACTTCACCACACTAGCAAGATGTCCGCGTAAATTGTAATTTATCTCACAAAGACTTCCAAAAAACACAATTGGACGGCCTATGGACAAGAATACTCCACTACACTATTTTCTTAGTCCCGCGCTAATTCTTACGCACAGGACTAGGGAAGACTTGAATAGGATAGATATTTAATCTATCCTCTGGGCTTAAGCCCAATGTAAATTAAGCCCAATAAACTTACCAAAAGTCGGGTCGGCCTACAAGTGATCAAAAGCTTGGAAAGAAAGCAATTATAATCTCCACATGCGCAAATGGCACATGCACCCATGAACAATCCGTTAGAGCATTTAATTCTCCACCAAAGGGTGGCCCCCACTCTAACAAACCAACATTCCTGCATGTGGTCCCTGACCAATGAGAATGAGACGCGTGGAACAGAGAAGCACCTGGGAAGTTATCTCACGCGCCGTGCCCTGCACGCGCTGACGTCATAGGCTTCGGAAGAAACCCTAATCACGAATCTATAAATAGTAAGTTAAGGGTTCATCCACAGGGGCGGACCTACCCTATGGGTAGGGGTAGCCCCCGCGACCCCTGAACCGTTAACGCGAAGACGGAAATTTTTTCAGGGTTTTACGTTTTTGGTATTTTGCGACCCCTGAAACGAATTTTTCGCGACCCTTGGAAGAAATTGTATGGTTTTTACCTAAAAATATGATCAAAAGCCTCTTGAAAATATGATCAAAAGCCCGTTAATTACCTAAAAAAAGAATCGGGGGCGCTGCCCCCGAACCCCCATTAGTCCCTGCTACCCCTGATTTTCTTTCCTAGATCCGCCCCCATCATCCAAGAGGTACGTTCTCACACCCCATTTCTACTTACACCTTATCACTTCTCTAAACCATTCACTGATTCTCACGCCGGAGGGCCGATACGAGGGACCCTCTCCGGCTCACCTCGTAACGCCCTAACGTGTTTGTTCCTAAGTGTGTAGGCTTATTCTTCTCAACCCATGTTAATGGCTCACTCGAAGACCTAAGAAGCTAGTATTTACCCTACCAAACGACGATTTGACGGGTTTTGGTTTCTTCAGAAACCCTTCCACAGATGAAGTTCTTAGGGATGCAAGAGTTCCTTGGTGTTAAAGACCTTCCTAATCCGGTTCGAATATGAGAGGGTGATTGCTAAATAAACTTGAACTTCCCACAAGTCGGTGGGTTAGCGAACAAGTCGGGTAGACCTAAATTGGCTTGCAAATTAAGTTATAATATTTAAATGTTTTAGATGCCTTAGTTAACAAGCTAGGTTAATTAGCTTATAAATACCGAATCATGAATCATGTATTAGCAATGGATACAAAGAAAAGATATTAGAGAAGGCTTTGAATTCCTTTCTTTCTTATTTCATTACAAAGACACTATCACGTATAAATACTTGAATCCAGGAGATAAATATGGAAAAACTCATGGTTGTCCTCTTGCTGTCTTCTTGCTGTCATTTGGCTGTAATCTACGGATGGAATGGAAGGGGAATAATGAATCTAATCCCTTAAACCTCTCAATCAAATATTTATTTTCCTTTTTTTTCTAACACTCCCCCTCAAGTTGAGTATTGGGGTTTCCAATACTTAACTTGGAAAGACAAGTACTGAGAATTCTTCCATTCACGGCTTTAGTTAGTATGTCTGCAAGCTGGTCTTCAGATCGAACATATGGGAGCTCAATGATTCCTGCTTCTAGTTTTTCTTTGATGAAGTGCCTATCAATTTCCACATGTTTGGTGCGATCATGTTGGACAGGGTTCTCTGAGATTTGGATTGAAGCTTTATTATCACACATAATCCTGCACGTTCGGTTAGGTGGAAAACCAATTTCAGTTAGGAGCTTTCGTATCCATAGTACTTCTGCAATACCTCGTGATATTCCTCTAAATTCAGCTTCCGCACTAGACAAGGCTACGACTTTCTGTTTTTTGCTTCTCCACGTAACTAGATTTCCACCAACGAGAGTGAAGTATCCCGACGTCGATCTCCTGCTTCCTTTATCTCCTGCCCAGTCCGCATCGGTATATGCTTGGATCTCAAGATGTTGGTTTGGTTTGAAGAGTACCCCATGATTTGTTGTACCCTTGAGATATCTGATGATTCTCCACACTGCCTCCATATGTGTTGCTTGTGGCTAATGCATGAACTGGCTGACAACACCGACTGCGTAGGCTATATCCGGTCTGGTATGTGAGAGATATATTAACTTCCCAACCAATTTCTGGTATCTTTCTCTGTCAGCTACTTCTTCTCCTTTTATTATGTGCATCTTATGGTTTACAATCATTGGAGTTTCTGCAGGTTTGCAGTCGAGCATCCCTGTTTCTGCTAGGAGGTCTAACACATACTTCTTTTGACATATGAAGATTCCTCGTTTTGACCTTAATACTTCGATACCCAGGAAGTACTTAAGTCTTCCCAAATCTTTCATCTCAAACTCTGTGAACAAATTATCCCTTAGCCTTGTGATCTCTTCAGCATCATCTCCTGTAATGATCATATCATCAACATATATGATTAGACAGGTTACAAGTTTACCTCTTCGTTTGAGAAAGAGTGTGTGATCTGAGTTGCTTTGTCGGAACCCATATTTCTTCATGGCTAGGGTAAATTTTCCAAACCACGATCTAGGAGATTGTTTGAGGCCATAAAGAGATTTCTTTAACTTGCTAACTTCCGTTGTCCTAAAATCCTTTCTGAATCCAGGTGGGGCCTCCATGTAGACTTCTTCTTTCAGTTATCCATGTAGAAAGGCATTTGTCACGTCAAATTGATGAAGCGGCCAGTCTTTATTGGCAGCAACTGAGAGTAAAACTCTGATAGTGTCAATCTTTGCTACTGGAGAGAAAGTCTCAGAATAATCGATTCCATATGTCTGAGTGTACCCTTTTGCAACCAGTCGTGCTTTGTATCTTTCAATGCTTCCATCCGGTTTGTGTTTGATTGAGAAGACCCAACGACAACCTACGGCTTTCTTTCCCGGTGGAAGAGTGCATTTCTCCCATGTGTCATTCTTCATTAGTGCACCCATCTCTAACTCCATTGCATGTCTCCAGTTTTGTGACTTCAGGGCTTGTTCAACATTTTTTGGAATTTGTTCGGCATAAAGTGCTGATTCGAAAGCTTTAGCTTCTTTAGTTAAGTTCCCCATTGCTATATTAGCCATAGGATACCTGGAGCTTCTAGATTGCTTTTCTGGTGTATATCGGTTTGGAGGAACCCCTCGATTGGATCTTGGTGGTAGAACATAGCTTTCAGTAGTATTGTCATGTGGTTCGGTGGATTCTATTGCTATTTCATCAACAAGTTCATGAGATCCACAGTTTCTAGTAGTATTGACTTGTGTCTGATCCTCTTGTGTTTCACTAGATTCTATTATAATTTCATCAACAAGTTCATGAGTTCCACTAGTTTGATTATACTTAAGGACTTCAGAAGTACTTACCTCAGACACCGGGTTAGGAGGAGTTGGTTCTGTGACACTGATCGAGGCAGATTGTTGTGGACTCGGTGACTCACTTGGGATGTTGTGACCTACCTCTTCTTCTGATGGTATGCTTCTGAGCCAACTTAGTGTGTCCTCATTCTTCTCATTCTCACCACTATGTTGGGATTTGTAGAAGAACTCATTTTCAAGGAAGTCACAAATCATGGTGGTGTATATGTGACGCTTTCGGGGACTGTAGCAACGGTATCCTTTCTGGTTGATCCCGTATCCAACCAACACACATTTTTCTGCACATGGATCGAGTTTGGTTCTGTCGATTTTGGGTATGTGAACAAAGACTGAACACCCAAAGATTCGTGGTTGGAGGGTAAGGGCTGGTGAAATTTTTGTGAATTCGGATAGGGTTTGTAGTGGGGTTTTTAGGTTAAGGGCTTTGGTTGGTAATCTATTGATAAGATAGGTAGCGGTAGCAAGGGCTTCAGGCAAAAAAAACTTGGGAGTTTGGGATTCGATTAGGAGGGCACGGGTTATTTCTAGAAGGATACGGTTCTTTCGCTCAACTGTGCCATTTTGTTCGGGAGTATGAGGACATGAGGTTTGGTGGATTATTCCTTTCGTTTGACAAAACTGTTTCATTGAAGTATTAACAAATTCACCACCGTTGTCGGATCTTAGGGTTTGAATTTTGGTTTGGAACTGTGTTTGCACCATTGTATAAAAAGCAGTGAATTTCTCAAAAACTTCAGATTTGTGTTTTAAAAAATAAATCCACGTCATACGGGTGCAATCATCAACAAACAATAAAAAGAAACGAAAGTTTTGTCCACCGACAACCTCCGCGGGTCCCCAAACATCCGAATGGATCAAGGAGAAAGGTGAACCAACTCTAGTGTTATTTGGTTTGAAAGACTGTCTATGACTTTTGGCCAACATACACACTTCACAATCTAACACTTTATTTGAAGGAAAAAGTTTCGGAAATAGTAAATGTAAATAACCGATAGATGGGTGTCCCAATCGCCTATGCCATAACCAAGCTTCTCTATCGGTGGTTCCATGAGCTAGCATCGCAGTACCTTCATGAGCCACTTCGTCCACGTAATACAACCCTTGACGTTCAGTGCCACGTCCAATGATCACTCCTGTCCTGATATCTTGTAAAATACAAAATGTGGGGTGCATCAAAACAGTGCAATTCAGTTCCTTTGTTAGATGACTAATGGATAATAATTTATGTGATAGTGAGGGAACATAAAGGCAATTAGAGAGTTTTAGAGATGGTGTTATCTCGATAGTTCCCCCTCCTTTTACGGCCATTAATCCTCCATTTGCGGTTTGGATTTGTGTTTTACGCGGTGGAGATGTTGAGACAAGGTCTAATTTCTCAAACCTCATGGTATCGGTTGCCCCACAGTCAAGTATCCATGACCTTTCTTGCTTCTCATTTTGATTTTTTACTAGATTAACAAACCCCCTTTTTGAATAACAAGAATTAATTTGGGGTTTAGTTTTGGCATTTTCAAAATTCAATGATTTTTTATGACACTTGAAGTAATAAATATCTTGTGGTTTTGTTTTATCATTTTTGAAATTTGGAAGGGCTTTAGTGAAACTTGGAGTTCTTTCTAACTTAAAAGGGTTGGTAAGGATTGAAGGAAATCCTTCAAACAAATTACCGTCATTTTCGAGCGCCGCATCTAATTTCTTTGAAGCCAAATCTTCAAATCCACTATTATAGAACTCAAATAAATTACCTGGGCTCTCTCTGATGTTACCTGTCGTTGCTATGCGACCATTGCCACCGTCGTCGCTGCTGTTGCGATGGATAACACCATCTCGTTCATTCTCTATCCCGGTGGTTCTTCCGCCCCTTTTGTGACCGGCCGTCCACCATTCAGGGTACCGGACCAAGTTAAAGCCTCCATCCTTGGTAAGCTTCGACAACTCAAAATTAGTGCATTTTAGGTCGGTTTTTTCTTCTTTGATCGGTGGACCAATCTTCCTCCCGGTTGGGTCCAATCGCGGTTGACCTTTTGTTATGAGCCGTATTCTATGATGGTTTTGAGGTTGGGGTTTGAAAGCAAGTTGGATAAAAAGATCAGAGTTTGGGATGTCTATTGACATGATGACTCAACTTGTGATGAAGGTTGATGGAAATTGGTTGATGATGAGCAATATTTTGGTCCTAGAATTCACACCATTGCTCTGATACCATATTAGCAATGGATACAAAGAAAAGATATTAGAGAAGACTTTGAATTCCTTTATTTCTTATTTCATTACAAAGACACTATCACGTATAAATACTTGAATCCAGGAGATAAATATAAAAAAAACTCATGGTTGTCCTCTTGCTGTCTTCTTGCTGTCATTTGGCTGTAATCTACGGATGGAATGGAATGGGAATAATGAATCTAATCCCTTAAACCTCTCAATCAAATATTTATTTTCCTTTTTTTTCTAACATCATGATATAGACATATTGTGTTCAGTTTCCAAATATAATAAACATGAAATTATGCACAAAATTTAGGCGAGTTTTTGTTTACCGATTCTAATTAAAGAAAAATACAAATTATCTTGTATAAATATTCATAGAAATTTTTCTTTATAATATCATATTATCTAACTATAATCATATCATATCATGTAACTATAATTACAAAGGGCAAAAAGATTATAGTTGTTTAACTTTTCAAGTGGTAGGTTTTCTCGCTGATTATGTTCTTGAGTGAGTAAAGTCAAATCGAGTATGTACGGTTGTTATCTCATCTAAGAAAAAACTCACTCGGATATTAAAAATTTTATTATAGTTTCAAACATCGTTAAAGAAAAAATCACTCGATAAACTGTTCAGACAATCAAGCATATAATATAATTGCATCTAAATCAACGTAATTATTTCAATGGAAAAGTGGAAATATATTACAGCAACGAGAAGATTAGAAAAACCATAAATTTGAGAAAGGATGTAGAAATTTTAAATTTACTTCTCAAAATAATCTTCGGTCCTCCCTTTGAAGCCAATTTGCCCAAAAGTGAGGCATATGAAGAGTCCCAAATGCCACGTCACCAACCACAACCTATCATCATCAATTAATAACCAGAAAAAGAAATAATAAATGCCAAGCATTATTTAACCACTATCATTTTATCGACTGGACCAAAACAAACGAGAAACAGGTGGGTATATTTGAAAGAAAAAACTACTATAACTTGTTCTAGTGGTTATTGGTGATGAGGGAGACTTAAGATCGAGAGGCACAAGTTCGATCTCTGAGCTCACAGATTTTACCATCTGGTGGTCGTACGAAGATGAATTTTTCCTAAAATAAGATCAACTGGTTGTAAATAATCCACAGATTTTTAGAGGGATTCGTTAGCCGTTAAATATATATATATATATATATATATATATATATATAGGGAGAGGATCATTTGAGAACCAATTTGATTTGAGAACTAAAAAGAACTAATTCTGAGCCACATGTTATATTACATGTATCCCCCTCCCATAAATTGTAGTGGCCCCCCTGAAATTTGTGGTTGAGATTTAGTTCTCAAAAGTTCTCAAAATAAAAAGTTCTCATTTGAACCTAACCCTATATATATATATAGGTTCAAATGAGAACTTTTTATTTTGAGAACTTTTGAGAACTAAATATCAACCACAAATTTCAGGGGGGGAGCCACTACAATTCATGGGAGGGGGGATACATGTAATAAACATGTGGTTCAAATTAGTTCTTTTTAGTTCTCAAACCAAATTGGTTCTCAAATGATCCTCTCCCTATATATATATATATATATATATATATATATATATATATATATATATATATATATATATAGGGTTAGGTTCAAATGAAAACTTTTTGTTTTGAGAACTTTTGAGAACTAAATCTCCACCACTAATTTCAGTTGGGGACCACTACAATTCATGGGAGGGGGGTATATGTAAATACAACTAGTGACTTAAAATGGTTCTCAAAAGTTCTCTCAACCAACTAGTTCTCAAATGATCCTCTCCCTATATATATATATATATATATATATATATATATATATATATATATATATATATATATATATATATATAGGGAGATGATCATTTGAGAACCAATTGGGTTTGAGAACTTTTGAGAACCATTCTGAGCCACAAGTTATATATAAGGAAATCCCCCCCATGAATTTGAATGCTTCCCCCTGAAAATTAGTGGCTCAGAATGGTTCTCAAAAGTTCTCAAATAAAAAAGTTCTCAATTGAACCTAACCCTATATATATATATATATATATATATATATATCTAAACTATATAATAAACAAAAAGTTTGTTCCTACTTTAATTAGTAAAAAAGGACACTTGTCATCACCACAAATTTTTGGATTAAATCTAAGTTTAAATAAATAATTATCCAAATAGTAAATTTCCATATTAGGGTTTATTTAGTTTAAACTTTTAATAAGTAATTATCCAATAATTAATTATTAAAATACAAATTTTTATATTAAAGTTGGTAATTATCCAAATACTAAATTTTAGTATTAAGGTTAATATTTTATTCAAGATAATATTTTTATTGCTTATATATTATTTTATTAAAATAATATATTTTATTGCATATACTTTAGTACATTAATATAATACTTATAATACTTTATTCATAATAATATTTTAACTAAATATTATACATGAATTATAAAATATTTTATTCCATTATCATCTATTATTATAAAAGGAAAGTTTTTGGACACATTTCATTCTCACATTCAACCTCATAATAATTTTTCCTCTTAAATCATCCCCTCTTATTTTTAGTTTTTGTATTTTCATGGCAATAAATCAAAATTATTTATTGTATGGATAATCACAAGCCTAATTAATCAATTAATTTTTATTTTCATGACAATAAGTAAAATATATTTATTGTAGGGATAATCAACCACCATAATTAATCAATTATTTGTATTTCCAAGGTAATAAATAAAATATATTTATTGTAGAGATAATCACTAACATAATTAAATAATTATTTAAAAAAAAACTTTTTTCTTTTAAAAAGAAAAGTTTTAGATATATATATCCGACTTTTTATTTATTGCATCCTAAATTATTTAATAACTAATTATTTAATTACTAAATTAAATATATAATATAATTTACTAAATTACAATTTAAAAAGTTCTATAACATTTTTATCGCAGCCGTATTTTTGAATGTAAAAGATAGATGCAGGTTGTTGTTTTGGCCCCCTCTAGCGGCTCGCTTGAGGCGGTGTGCCTTTATAAAATTTGCCGTTCAAAAAAAAAGGTAGCAATTTGATTTGAATTTAATCTGTTTAATAATTATATTACTACTAACCAAAAGGGGGAGGTGAGAGCAGGAGGGGTGGGGAAGTGAGCGAGCTCAGTTCCAATGCTCCCAAAGAAGAGCCCGGTCAAACTGTCACCGTTTATGGCTGGTATGCTGGATGGTGCGAGCCACCCGATTAGCCCGAACCCTATCACGTTCAGGTCTTTGCGTAGCCAGTCTCTTTGAAAACTGACAATGAATACATACATACTTAAAATAATATATAATTAATTAAGAGAGAGCGAGCGAGCGAGCGAGCGAGTTGAGGTTTACGACGTACGTACCATGTATGCTTGGCAGCACCTTGTGAAACCCTTAAAGGGTTCCTTGCTGTTGTTGGAGACTTCAAAAAGGCTGAAGAAATTTATAATGGAATCACAAATAATAATCATGTACTATATGCATGAATAATTCTGAAATAGTTAACATATACGCATGCAGTGGGCGGGGTGAAGAACTACTACTTAACCTGAATTTAAGGCTGTGGCTGCTGCTGGTTGTTTGCGGTTGACTGATGAGAGGGAGGAAGTGGCCAAGCCCACGACGGACGCGGATGCCATTGTTCTCGAAGATATTAGTTACGATTGGGGTTAAGATGGATGGATGGATGGATAGATGATGATCATATCTTGGTAGGTTGTGATGGGATTAATAGATTTGATCTATCAAGTGGATTGCATCCTTACTGCTCCTTCAATAGCATCTTGCCAACTGGACTCTATTTGGATAAATACATCTTCACATCTTCTCACTTGGACTCCTTTCGGATAACATAACATAACATGGATTTTTCTTTTTCTTTTTTATAAATTGTTTAATTGCTAGCTTTAATACAGGTTTTTATCGATATGATATATATATATACTAGGTTAGTAACCCGTAAACTATACGGGTTGAATTTTAGTTCATAAAATGAGATAAATGAAGAAAAAAAAATGATGAGAGATTTCAAAATTTAAGTTTAGAAATTTTAAAAGATTTGAAGTTTCATTTACATTAATTAGAAATTTAAATTTTATTAAATGTAAGGTTTAATTTTATATTTGGAAAATTGAAATAATATATTGAATTTATTTTAAAATTTATATATTGATTTAATCTAGTGTTGACATGTGGACATGATGATGTGGAGGCCTTAGAAAAGGGCCATGTGACAACCATTTTTATTGCTTTATTAGGATTAAAGATATATATACACTACATATTTACATCTATATCTATCTATCTATATCTATATCTATACTATATAATAAATAAAAGTTTTATCATACTTTAACTAGTAAAAAGGGACATTTATCCTCACCACAAAATTTTGGGTTAAGTCACAAAATTTTGGGTTAAGTCAAATTACTATATAATAAACAAAAAGTTTTGTCATACTATAATTAGTAAAAAGGGACACTTGTCCTCACCATAAAATTTTGTGTTAAGTCAAATTTTTAATAAATAATTATCCAAATACTAATTTCCGTATTAGGGTTTATTTAGTTTAAGCTTTTAATAAATAATTATCCAATAAGTAATTATTCAAATACTGTTGAATAACAGTGCCCATTAGCAATTACCCTATACTAACATAATACAACTTGGAGTATAAATTTCAAAACATGGTGTACAAGCCACTAATGCACATTCTATTTTATATATAAACAAAAGCATGTAAAAATGACAAGTCTTACCCCTAAAGCTTGGGTTTTGATTTGGTTACAACCCTTAAAGCCTAAGGTACAAGGCTATGCTTTTTTGTCTCGACCCGATAAAAGTTAAAAATATGGGAATAGTGGGGAAGCTGCCAAAACAGTGGTAAGGTATGGGTAATATATCTCTTTCTCTTCCTTTCTACGCCATTTCATATCTCACCCCTCTCTCTCTAAGAGAGCCGATTCCTTCTCTCTCTAAATGATCGCATGTCTCTCACCTATCTCTCTCTCTCTATGAGAGCCGGTTCCTACGGCGGCGGAGGCTGGAGTTTTGGCTGGTGACGTCGTTTTTCTGTCGTCGATTCGATGGCCGGATCGTGTTTCGACGTTGCTCCGTCGTTACACCGGCTGGTGACGCCGTCGTTTATGACGACTGGTGACGCAGCCTTTAAGTTCTGTTGGCTCTCTGCTTCTATGTCGCCGCCGCTGTTGTTAACAGCGGCTTGGTGGCGCCAGTGTCACGTCTAGGGTTTAGAACTTGGCGCCTGTTCCGGGTGCCGCCGATGGTGTTGCTTTGTCTCTGATTTGACTCGCAGTTGCTTTCTTTGGTGGTATTTGATGGCCTATTGCTTACAAACTGAGTTACAGGTTTTGGTTCTTGCCGCCGATTTGATGTTGCTTTGTCTCCGATTTGAGTCGCGGATGCTTTCTTTGATGGTGTTTAATGGCAGATTGTTTACAAACTGAGTTACAGGTTTTTGGTTTTATTGTTCTGGATCTGTTGCTTACAAACTGGCGGTTTATATTTGGGGCCCTATAATCCTGATCTGTTGCTATGTTATTTCGTAATTGGCTATGATGACGTTGTTCTGAGCCCTTGAAATGATTTTCGTCACGGTTTAGCATTCTAGATGATGGTGATGACGATTTACATTAGGGTTTACATAAAACCCTAATCTGAGCCAAGCTTCTTTTACAAATTTGTTGGTATAACTCATGAGTCTCATGTTTCATTTTTGATACACAATGTATGCTTATGGTTGAAGATGCTTATTAGTGATCATGATTTGTTGCTATGTTTCATGATCGGCGATGATGACGTTGGTCTGAGCCCTCGAAATGATTTTCATCTCGGCTTAGTGTTCGAGACAATGGCGATGACGATTTACATTAGGGTTTACATAAAACCTTAATCTGAGCCTAGCTTTATTTGATCTTTGGGGTGTATACCGATTCTAGGGTTTCACCACCTAAGCGGTTTGACGTTATCATCAATTGAAGGAATTTCTATATCATCTTATTCTGGTGATGGATTCTTGCTTATGTAACCTTATTTGGTGTATTTGTGGTCGGATATGGAGCCGAGCCTCTGTTTTTTTTTGGCTAATGTGTTAGATTTTCGCCTTCGTGATGATCTTACCGGCGGTGGCGCGGCGTTTATCACAGCCGTCGCCGGTTATGAGCGGTTGGGGTTCTATCGGTGACGATGGCTAAAGGCGATGAAGTTGTTTTGACTCATCGTTTCTCTGTTGTTATTGTTGATGGATTTATTGTGATGAGTTTACTTCTAGAGGTAGTTTCTTATTTTATTCATCATTTTAATCTTTATATATATTTTTTAGTTTTTTAGATTTTTTGTATTACATACAGGGAACACTAATTTCCTTGCTTTAATTTGATTGATTCTAATTGCTTAATTTCCTTACTTCAATTTGTTTGATTCTAATTGTTGGCTTGGTCCGATTAGGGTTTCTAGATCATAAAAGTCATGCTTAGGTTTCTGGTGGTTAATCTCTGAGTGTTTTTTTTGGCTTAAATCTTGATTAATTGCTGATGCTTAGTGATCGTTTCTTGCATTTTTCTGGCATTTTCTTCCCTGTGGATTATGCTGAACAAAAAAACAGATATGGTCGTGGTGCTTTCTGGCTGCCGAAGATGAAGGCAGCGACTAAATGTGAGTTTCTCCCACTTTTGTTTGTTCAGCTTTAATAGTTCAAGATTTACGGCTAGAGTACGCCTCCAAACCCTAATCGTCTATTTGTAGATGGTTATTTGAACCTCAGAATGACAGATCTTCAAGATTTCTTCACCAGAAGTCGTGAATCCTTTCGTCTTTTTATTGTTTTCTTATCATTTAAAGGATTTTTTTGTATGAATGCTCTGCAAATTCTTTTTGATTAATCATTTCATGATTGCTTCTGTGCAGACTATTTTACTGGTGCAAACTATTTTACAATCTTTTTGTTAATTTTATTTTGTAGACTTAGAAGATATTACCCACTGGATTTATCCCGTTTTAGAGATTGCTGCCATTGTTGTTTGAAGGTAAATTTATCATGTATCATTGTATGACATTATATCTATGTTTATTCACAACATCACACTTTGAGTGGGGCTTTCAGTTTGTGTTGTGTGTGTGTTTTTTTTATTCGTGTGAGTTTTGGGTGGGGTCTTGGGTTGCTGATTCTCAGCTCTGCAGATGGATTTGAAGCTGTTGTCCTCAGCTTTGAGATGGATTTTGAAGCAACATTTTTTCTCAAGTGGGTCTCATTTGTCTTCTTCTTCAGAGAAGAAACATGGGTTTAAGCTTATTGGCCAGTCGATTGGTGATGTTAGATTGAGGCTGAATGATTTTGATGAAAGCGAGTATGCTTTCCTTTTTAATTTTATGCATTTTTATATAATCTAATTGAGCCATTTGTTGAAATTATTGTTCTTGCTTTCAACATTTTTCTTTTGGGTTATATTACAATTATTGATCATGATCGGAACTGATCTAGAGGAAAATTCAGTTGCTTATCTGGATTTTTTGTTGGTCATAGGCAGGTAATTACTATGAGAAAAAAAAAATGATTGGAGTTGTTGGTCCTAGGAAGAATTTAGGCTTGGTTTGAGAGGTGGGATGATTCTCAGCTATGTCATCAATAAGGTTGAACCCGGAAATATGATTAAGGTCATTTCATTTTATGTTCTGCTTTATAATGTTTTATATTCAAATCATCAGATTTTATATGTTTCTTCAATGTTGATAGTGAGCTTGATCTTTTTTAGGTGGTTGAATCTTTGATTGTTTTGCTAAACGACTTTCTAAAATAGTCCAATTCCGCGGCGAAGCGCGAGTCGACCCACTTGTACAAATATAATAGAAGATATACACATGGAGAGAAAGTGATAGTAGAAAACTAGTAGAACTCATATTGTTCATTCTTTAAAAATGTACATAACCCACTATTTATAGGGCTATAATATTAATACATATAATAATGAGATGGGTGTTATGAATATGGATAGTCACAATTTAATAATTATTAATAACACTCCCCCTTGACTATCCATAGAATGAAATAAAATAATACATTATTCTTTCAATACGCTTGGGGATGCTGCCTCATTAAAAACCTTGCTAGGAAAACCCAGTGGGACAAAAGCATAGCTAAGGGAAAAAGAGTGCAGCGCGTATTGTCTCCCCCTCATTTCGATATGTATCATTTATGTGAGTAGAGTCGATCTTCCTGATCCCTTTTGGTGCAAGTCCTTAAGCTATTTGCTCAGTGGTTTTATAGTGGTTTATCTTCTTCTTAATTCCTTGATGCGCAATTCCTTAAGCAACCAATGCTATACGATCTTTATGAATACTTCCCAAATTTTAGCGAAGTGTGTTTCAAAACTAATCAAATAACGGATTAGGGGTAGAAAGCGACATTTCCAACGGTAGATGATCCCAGTTGTTGATACCTGATATGTGCGTCGTGTGAAGTATCAAGCAATGTACAAGATCAAGTCAAACTAGGTCTGGCCGAACTAGGTCCGAACCTGAAGTTCGGACTGGCCGAACCTGAGGTTCGGCCGAAGCTCGACCAGCTAGTATAAATAGGCATTTGGTCTTTGTAATTTTCAGTTCTGAGCGTGTGAGATTTGCTAAGTGTGTGTTTTCAAGGTGTTTCTCTATGTTGTGTTTCTGAGTGTTTCACCGATTGTAATTATTCATTTTGATCAATAAATCAATCGGTTAATTATGTTTTGATGTCCGATTAGCTAGATCGAGTAGACGATCCGATGCTCACGCATTTTCAAGTGGTATCAGAGCTATCAGGTTCACTCTACTGATCTTTGGTTGCTATGTTCGGATTTTTGAAGCGTTTTTCGTGATTCTCGAGTTTGTTTTCGTGTTTTTCATCAAGTCTATCGAGTGTTTGGTGTCAAATTTGTTCCTAAATCACTTTCTATCGGTTTTTCTGACTCACAGTAACGAGTTTTGTCAAAATCGGTCATTTTTCGCGAGTTTTTTTTTGAAAAATGAGTTCGAAGTTCGGAGTCTTCTGATCAGGTTCGGAGTAACTGCTCCGAACTTGAAGTTCGGTCGACATTCGGTCCATCTTCGGTGAGAGTTCGGAGCTCTGGTCTAGTTCGGTTGAGGTTCGGAGTTAGATCGGTGCGAGATCGGAGCTACATAGGTTCGGTCGACGTTCGGACGATTGATTTTGTTTCGGAGCAAGTTCGGACGGAGTTCGGACTTTGGTTTTAAGTTCGTACAGAGTTCGGTGCTTAGTTATAAGTTCGGAGAGAGTTCGGCCGGCAGAATCTTAATTTTTCAAACGATGTCGGAATTTCAAGCGTTTGCTGCAATGCAAAGTGCGATGCAAACCATGCTGAATTTTGATAATGAAATTGGAACAAGTCAGAAAGTTCCCAAATTGTTGAAGCTAGAAGATTATCAAAATTGGAAGAAACGGTTTTCTGCATACATAAGCACAAATGATATTGATCTATGGATTCCGATTCGAAAGTTGTATGAACGACCAACTGAAGAAGGAGATTATAAGGAACTTCAAGATTTTGATGCTGGTGAAAGGAAAAGTTATGAGCTTGAAAAGAAAGTTTATGGTTATCTTACAATGGATTTACCTACTGAATTGTTACATCAATTCAGCACTTGTAAGAAATCAAAGCAATTGTGGGATGCTCTCTCAGCAAGATGTGAGGGTGACGATGATTAGAAGAAGAGTCGGAAGAAAGTATTGAACAAAGAATTTGATAATTTTCAAAACTATGAAAATGAGAACATTACTGCTCTCGTTTCACGGTTTTCACATCTAATGAGTGAATTAAAGGTAGTTGGTATTGAGAAATCTGATGCTGATTTGAAGGAAAAGATTATGGAAGCTTTACCTGAAAAGTGGGAGAATTATGTTTTGCTGCTCACTCATGACAAGGATTATTCTACAATGACGTTTCACTAGCTTACTGGAAAACTTCATGCTCGAGAAATGGAAATGTTAAATTCAAAAAAGTCAACTGCTACTTTGCAAAATCCTGAATTGTATCATGGTGAGAATACGACAAGCATGAATGCTAAAGCTAAACCAAGTCTGAGTTCTGCACCAAGTACAGCTTTCTTTACTGGAATTTCTGATAATCCAGATAACAAGTCTTCACGGGGTTGTAGCTTTACAATTCCAAATTTTTCAAGTCAGAATGCTTTTTCTGCTGAATCAACAGAGGATTGTGCTAAAATGATTTCTGCTTTGATCTCATCATCTTTTGGTTCGATTATTAAGAATGTTGCTGATGCAAAGTTAACCAGTGATGATCTTGATGCTCTTGATGATGATCAACTAACTGAATTGGATATATCTTGGCTATATGCTATGTTATGTCAAAGATCGAAGAGATTTTTCAAGAAACATGGAAGAAATCTTTCTGGTGATAAACTGGGATTTGACAAGTCTAAGTTGAAATGTTATAAATGTTCACAGCTTGGACATTTTGCCAAAGATTGTCAACACGCACATGCATGCAAGCCTGGTTTTACTCAATCACCCAAGCCTGGTTTTACTCAACCATCTACTAGTAACACCGGCAAAACAACAGCTTTGACAGCTCAACATGATGGTGTTTATGATTGGGGTCAACAGTTTGGATATGATACATCAGCATTAATTGTCACACATGAGCAAGATGATTATTATTCTGATTCAAGTTCATATGACGCTGCTGAGAATGAGAAATTTATGTCTAAAGTTGAAGCCTTGATGAAAGAAAAAGAATTTTTGATTGAAGAAGTTAAAAGAGTTACTGCTGATTTCAAAATGATTTGTTCGGAGTTGGGAATTTCTAAAGAAAATGAGAAGGATTGAGTCTGAAGAATGAATGTTTGCTTAAAGAAATCAACTTGCTGAAGGAAGTTTTAGAAATTTCTAAACAAGATAAAAGGGATGTTGAAGCTGCAAAGGCTAAGATCTGTGAAGAAAGGGATGAGTTGGTAAAAGAAGTCAAGAAATGGAAGGATGAAGCGGAGGATACTGCTTCTGATTTCATGAATTTGTTTGATAAATCTAAATTTAAGCTTGATCTTCTTACAAAGAATGTTAAAGAATCAACTGCTAAGATTGAAGCATATCAAGTTGACATGGGAAAGTTATTGGATGAGAAGCGGGAGTTAGTTCGTGTCAATAAAGTTCAAGCCGCGAATTTGGAGATTCAAAAGCGTAATGAAGATAAATTGAAGAAGGAATTATTTGAAGGACTTGATAATCTTCGCTTGCAAAAATTTGAAACTCACAAGGTTGCAAAGCGATTGATTGCTAAAGAAAAAGAATTTGCTGAGGCTCAACAGCAAATTTCTGATTTAAAAATCAAGTTCTGGATGCTATTCGATTGCTTAACAATGTTTCAAATTCTCAAGTTTTCACTAGCTTCTTAGCTAATGATGCAAATTTTGAGAAATGTTTGATAAAACTGCATCGCCTCCTGCTCATATTAAAGAAGCTTTCAAAGACGTGAAAGAACAAATTGATGAATTTGATTATTCAAAGGTTTCATCATCTACTGTTGAGGATGAGAAAGTTGTGACGGAAAAGAAGAACAGGAAGAATAAGAAAAAGAAGGAAAAGAAATCTGAAGTTTCTCCTGCTCCAAAATTTGTATCTGGTTCATCTTCTGCTGATAATGAGAAGTCGGCTACTTCTAGTGACAAGATTCAATCTCAACCTGAGTTTGATGAAAAGATCTTTTATGATCAAAAGAATGTAACTGAAGTGAAAGCTGAATTTTCCCAATTAGCGAAGAATGGACATTGTTCATCTGAGGAGAAGATTTCTGGAAAGCATGTGTCACACCCTGTAAAATTTTGTGTCGGGATGTGAACCAGCGTTATCACAGTCAAGGTCAAGAACGTACTCTGGATGATTCAACAACTAGAGCCGTTTGGAAGTTGGTAATTGTTTGGAGTAAATTTTGGAGTTTTCAAATCATTACGCAGCGGAATTTAAGTAATGAGTTACACAAATTGTTTTAAGTTTCACAAAACAATAGTTTTCAAAAGATTTTTGAGACATGACATCGTCAGATGTTATGCCAAGAAAATCTCCAACGGCTACAATCCTACTCCAGAATTTATTGAAAGATCCTAAATGCAACAGTCATCAAAGCAGGTCCAGATAGGTAACAGCAGAAATGTTAAGCACCTGAGAATTCACATAAGAAAACGGTCAACAAATAATTTTGTTGGTGAGTCACACAGGTTTAAAGTAGCTAGCTTTGAAAAGTATACAAAGGTTGTTATGAAAGGTTGTTTATGCTATTCTTGACAAAATCAGATAAGACTTGTTGAAATGTTACCATATACCCTGAATTCCGAAACTGACTGATTACCCACCCTTGGCATCTTTGTCCGGCGGATACCGCAAAAGCAAGATATAACAATTTGTACCCTTTGACTAATAAAACGGAGTCATGATTGGAGCGACCAAATCAGAGCAGGGGCGTTAACCCAATAGATCTATTCAAACGTTACCGTTTCATATGATAATTAATCGGATTCAGTTAATAGTGGGGTTTGGTTATAACATGAATAAACATGAAATAAAAGGTGTGGACGGCCGAAAGGCACATGTAACAGATAGGTTAACAAAGTCTAATTGTCTAGCATAGTAAAAGTAATATGAATTCTCCCCCAAGTAATTGAAAATAGTTAAAGAGAAAAGGGGCCGTGAAAACTCACATGATTCAGTGATGGAAATCGGTAGCACGATCAATGAAAATGCAAGCCTAGATAATTATAAGACGTGCAATATAATAAGTAATTGGGTTGACATTAATGTCACTCCAATTAGGTAGGTCAAGTCTTGACGTCATGGTAGCCTTAGGGTTAAGTGATTTGAAAAGTCAAAGTAAGTGTATCCGGTTAAGTATTTATTTGGAAATAATGTAAAGTATATATTTTTAATTAAATAAAATATATAAAAATTCCCAAATAATATTTAAAGATGGTAAATATTTATGTAAATAAATATTAAGTCAAAATGAGGGTTTTCATATGAGAAATTGATTAATTTCACTAAGTAGTTGAAAACCGGGCGATCTTACGGTAACCGCCGATTATACGATATTTATCCGTTTAAGTTAGAAATCAACCAAGTATAATAAAATATGATTAGTTTCTGTCCAAAATGGGTAGATAAATATTTCAAGTGTTGGTTTGCATTGGTTTTGCCGGTTTGATGTAACTAGTGTCGGTTTTGCCGTTTTGGTCCCGTTTGCCCGTTAAATGATATCATTAGGTTCCTAAATTCACCATATATGTTTGTAAACATGTTTTTACCATTAAAATGACCCTATAAGTTCATTTGGACCAGATTTGGGTTTTGTTACAAAAATGGAGTTTCCGGGTTCGTCGGGTGTCGGTTTTAGTCCCGGTTTGTGCCCAAATTCAAGTAAATTTATAAAGGGATCTTTTGGCTATGTCCTAGGTTCACTTTAACCATCATATCCTACTGTTAAAAGTCTAAACTTTCTGGTCAAAACGGATCTTTGGAAAAAGGCACTTTCTTGGGTTTACAAAGTGTACTTTTGTGTGTAAAAGGTTCCTATGGTGAGTTTAAGTACAAGCAAACTTTATAAGGTCTAAGATATCATGTCTTGGCTATATTTTCTGTTTAAAAACGTGTCATAGGCATCAAGGGGTCAAAAGTTGCAAGATCTACACATATTACATGATAAATACAAGTTTAATGACTAAAAATGCAAACTAGGCAAATACTTGTGTAAAAGTCTAACCAAACTAATTCTTGAACATAATAATGTGAGTAAATACTATCATGAGTTTCTAGTAACAAGATCTATGGTGAAACATGGAGATAAACACAAGTAAGTAAGCTTTTAAAGTTCAAAATGTTGTTTAGACAACAATGTGAGTCAAGACTTGTAAATGGAGTGATCTAGTTATGATAGAATACTAGAAATACTTGCTAGAACAAGATTTAACTAAGAAAAGTGATGATGGAACCTTGTTGAAGAGATGAATGGCCGAAAATGATGATGATGAGTGTTGTTCTTGAGTGTTCTTGCTTCCTAGTACCAAGAATCATCCATAGAATGAGAGATTGAGTAGAAAATTTAGAGAGAGAGTAGAGAGAGAGAGAGCTTACGGTTTTTAGAGAGAAGGAGGAGCAAAGAGAGAAGGTTTCTTGAAAGGTGGAAGTGTTAAATGAGGCTAGATTCTCTAAAAGTGATTAAGTATGAAAGTGATTGAGAAAAGGGAAGTATTTGGTTAGTGTTTGTGTGGGTTTCGGTCCAAGTGTAAACGAGAGAGAGAGAGGGACGGTTAGAGTGAGAGAGATGGAAAGAATGAAAGTGTTTGGGTCTTGGTTTGGTTAGATAAATGTCTAGTAAGTTATGGATGGTTATATAAAAGTTAAGTGTTATGCGTGTGTGTTGTGTTAGTTTGGAACCGAAAAGAGAAGGGAGAAGGGCTCGGGTTCGAGCCTTCTTCTTGGCCGGTTCGAATGGGCTCCAAGGGGTTCAAGAGGTGTCCAAGCTTGTGTTTTATGTGTGTTTATTAGTAGTAAAGTGCAGATTTCCTTTGAGAGGGAGAGTGAATTCAAATGGGAGGGAAATGAAGATCCAATGGATATTAGATTTGTTGTCATAGGAGACAACCTTAGGCTATGTTGTCAAAAGGTCCATAGGCATGTTGGAGGTGATGGAACAAGGCAAAGAAGGTCAAACATGGTACAAGAAGTAACTAGCAATTTAAATGGGGAGGTGGTGGTTTGGTTGTATCGTAACCGGCAAAGAGAAAGGGACGGGTTGCGGGTTCGAAACCCGTGGGGTGACCGGGTCGTGAAGAGAGAAAACGAGGGAGAGGGGGCAAGGTGATGGTTGGTTTAATCGTGAAGAAACGAGAGAATTAAATAAATCAAAACGAGTCTCGAAGGTTTTATAAAATATTTATTCACGACGTTACAATTTAAATAAAAATAACTTAGTTTGGAATGAAAACACTCAAAGGTTAATAACATGAAATTATTACGTTGCATGTATATATATATTACATGCATGTGAAAATACGAGTGTCGTGGACGTTAATAAAGTTAAATAAAATGTTTTGGACGTAAAATATATTAAAGTTTACGTAGGGAATGGATCACAAGTCTCGTTTCGTTGTCGTCGTCTAAACACGTTGTCATTTTATGTGAAATAGTTTCTGTAAGTCATAAAATGATAAAAAGTGATCAAAGTCTATGTTTAAATCGAACGTATATGATAATGATTAATAATATATTCCAAGATGATGGAATAATGTTTAACGTTTACCACATAGTTTGGTAATTTTGATAAACGATTCGGTTAGTCGCTTTATTATTATTGAAATTCCAGCGACCATTCCGTGCAAAGAAGTCTTCATGTTCAATTATTGTTTACAACATGAACTAAGGCTACGTCAAGGCTATGTTCCTATTGTAAATGAAAGTGATTATGATAAAATTGGCACGTTGCATGTAAATAGTTACGTAACACGGTTAACACATAAGTATATATTATCGTTTTAAGTCCTTGGAAACTTACGGGTTGTTACAGCATGTAGGTTTGGGTTTTCACGGGATGAAAGATAAAGCTGAGAAGGCTCCAGAATCATCATCTCAAGATTTGAAGAAATTGATGCTAAAACAAGTGAAAAAGGATGTGTTTAAAGCTGAAAAAGTTCAATCTGAGAGATTCTACAAGCTCAAAGGTTCTGATCAGCTTTTCTCTGATAAAGAATTTCCTCTTCGTTGTGTTGATGCTCGAAAGATTTCTGAAGTTTTTGTGAAAGCTCAAGTTTCGTCTGAAAGTTCTCAATCTCGAAGCCATACATCCAAATGGGTACATGATCACAGGCATCAGGTATATGATTCTCATTCTGATCATGTTCGAGATATTCATGTGTGTTCTTCGCAGGTACATCATAGATGGGACAAAACGAAAAGAATCTGTTATATTTGCCGCCGACCAGGGCATATGGCAAAGGATTGTTCATTACCTGCTGATTCACCCCAAGGGTTTCATAAGAAACCAGTGTTTGGTAAAACTGCCCCAACAAAGTTCTTCGATGAACGAGGCAGAGTTTTTGATGACGTTGAACCTACATTTTTTCAAAAATAAAATCGTTTTGTTCTAATGTTTTTTAAAGGTTCAAAGTGTAGGTTCATCATCACAGTCACCTGTGATGATTTCATCTCAAACTGTTTTACCAAAACAACAACAATGGAAACCTAAGGTGGTTTCTAAGCAAAACAAGGATACTGGTCGACCAGAAGCGGTTCGCTTCGGGTCATTTTTGGACTAATTAATTTGACCAGTGTGCAGGTACTTCTAGAAGACCTATCGACGATTGCAAAGTTGTTGATGGAGGGGTATTCTGCTTAATTTAAATTTCATGAAAAATCTTTCTTACCTGCAAATTTTCTGAATTCTAAATCTGCACCATATCCGTGTTGACTGTTGATTGATCATTTTTCTTTGTTTACAAGTTTTTCTCAAAAACCCAAAAATAGAGTCTTGTTTTTGTGTAAAATGAAAATCTAAAAATATAGTTTTCATTTTAAGGGGGAGAATTGTAAGTAAAGGGGAGTAATTGAGAAAATGCATGTTATAGGGAGAAAGTGAATACATGCCAAATATATAATGAAGGAAGGTGAATACATGCAAAATATAAAAATATAATATTGTGAGAAATTGATCATTGAGAAATGATGGTACATTGGCTTACGTATCTGACTCATGGATAGAGTAGATGAAAGAGCCATAAGATTATTGTTTGATATGCTTGGTAGGCTCGGCAAATCAGAAAGTATTCAGATGTGATATACACTAAATACTAATGCTTGACCATGTGGATAACATCTTGATGCATATTTCATGACACAAAAAGAAAAATAAGTGTGAAATTCAAAATGAGAAGTCACTGTGTATACATGTGTTCTTTTTGCAAAGATTTAAACTTGTTTGATTTTCTTTATTTTGTCAAACGATCGGACTTTCACTGCGTATCAAAAGATTGAACTGATCGTTGTTCGTTTGACATTCTGCTTTATTTTCTTTGGTGCTTCGTATAACTCATCGGACTTTCTCTGCGTGTACGGGAGTACCGACCTGATTGTTGTTGGGTTATACAATTTCAACTTGTTTTTTCTTTTTTCTTATTTTGTTAAATTCGAGGCCTTATCTGCGTATCGAAATATCGACCTTAAGGTAGACGATTTAACGTTCTTATTTCTTTTTGCATGGAACACAGTTGAAGATATCATGAAAATATTATGTATTGTGAAAAATCACAAGTGCTATCACACAACGGAAAAAGAAATAAAAACTGAAAATGTCTGATTATGTCTGATAGTGTGGGATACACTGGTCAAAGCAAATCTAATCAATACCTTAACATATCCAAATGTTATGAGTATGATTCTGCCTGAGTTTAAGCTGGACAAATTATACCGGCAATCAGCATGACTTATGTGCTTCGATTAATTGAAATTGAAGTGCAGTTCAGTGCGTTATGTTCAATATGATCCCATATAGTGATCTTTCTTATACCAAAAATAGTGTTTGATTCTGTATTGTAATTTCATTTCTTTTCGGAAAAGCACAAAAAGATTTTCGCTGTGTTTTAGCATAAACTTTGAAAAATCAAAAAGATTTTTGTTTCTGCTTTATTTTCGATCTGATCAACACGTGATACAAATCATTTTCAAAATCATATCTTGGAGTCTCAAAGAGACGTTTTGCACCAAGATTATTTAAATGTTTGAGCAGGTTGCTATGTGCAAGATATCACAACTTCAAGTCTTCTGAAGCTGTTGATAAAAGACCAGAGATACATTCGATGTCATCAAGTATTCAAGATCAAGTTACGATCGAGTGGAGGAGGATTTTGTTTGAAGATTCATTTCATTGAACGAACGGATTCTATACTTGAGGGGGAGCTTGATTGAAGATACAAAGTTGATGATGTTGAAGAGATACTGCACATGACGAGGGGGAGTTTGCTGATACCTGATATGTGCGTCGTGTGAAGTATCAAGCAATGTACAAGATCAAGTCAAACTAGGTCTGGCCGAACTAGGTCCGAACCTGAAGTTCGGACTGGCCGAACCTGAGGTTCGGCCGAAGCTCGGCCAGCTAGTATAAATAGGCATTTGGTCTTTGTAATTTTCAGTTCTGAGCGTTTGAGATTTGTTAAGTGTGTGTTTTCAAGGTGTTTCTCTGTGTTGTGTTTTTGAGTGTTTCACTGATTGTAATTGTTCATTTTGATCAATAAATCAATCGGTTAATTACGTTTCGATGTCCGATTATCTAGATCGAGTAGACGATCCGATGCTCACGCATTTTCAAGTGGTATCAAATTGTAAGTAAGGGGGAGTAATTGAGAAAATGCATGTTATAGGGAGAAAATGAATACATGCCAAATATATAATGAAGGAAGGTGAATACATGCAAAATATAAAAATATAAAAATGTGAGAAATTGATCATTAGGAAATGATGGTACATTGGCTTACGTATCTGACTCATGGAAAGAGTAGATGAAAGAGCCATAAGATCATTGTTTGATATGCTTGGTAGGCTCGGCAAATCAGAAAGTATTCAGATGTGATATACACTAAAAACTAATGCTTGACAATGTGGATAACATCTTGATGCATATTTCATGACACAAAAAGAAATATAAGTGTGAAATTCAAAATGAGAAGTCACTGTGTATACATGTGTTCTTTTTGCAAAGATTTAAACTTGTTTGATTTTCTTCATTTTGTCAAACGATCGGACTTTCTCTGCGTATCGAAAGATCGACCTGATCGTTGTTCGTTTGACATTCTGCTTTATTTTCTTTGGTGTTTCGTATAACTCATCGGACTTTCTCTGCGTGTACGGGAGTACCGACCTGATTGTTGTTGGGTTATACAATTTAAACTTGTTTTATTTTTTTTTCTTATTTTGTTAAATCCAAGGCCTTATCTGCGTATCGAAAGATCGACCTTAAGGTAGACGATTTAACGTTCTTATTTCTTTTTGCATGGAACACAGTTGACAATATCAAGAAAATATTATGCATTGTGAAAAATCACAAGTGCTATCACACAACGGAAAAAGAAAGAAAAACTGAAAATGTCTGATTATGTCTGATAGTGTGGGATACACTGGTCAAAGCAAATCTAATCAATACCTTAACATATCCAAATGTTATGAGTATGATTCTGCCTGAGTTTAAGCTGGACAAATTATACCGGCAATCAGCATGACTTATGTGCTTCGATTAATTGAAATTGAAGTGCAGTTCAGTGCGTTATGTTCATTATGATCCCATATAGTGATCTTTCTTATACCAAAAATAGTGTTTGATTCTGTATTGTAATTTCATTTCTTTTCGGAAAAGCACAAAAAGATTTTCGGTGTGTTTTAGCATAAACTTTGAAAAATCAAAAAGATTTTTGTTTCTGCTTTATTTTCGATTTGATCAACACGTGATACAAATCATTTTCAAAATCATATCTTGGAGTCTCAAAGAGACGTTTTGCACCAAGATTATTTAAATGTTTGAGCAGGTTGCTATGTGCAAGATATCACAACTTCAAGTCTTCTGAAGTTGTTAATAAAAGACCAGAGATACATTCGATGTCATCAAGTATTCAAGATTAAGTTACGATCGAGTGGAGAAGGAGTTTGTTTGAAGATTCATTTCATTGAACGAACGGATTCTATACTTGAGGGGGAGCTTGATTGAAGATACAAAGTTGATGATGTTGAAGAGATACTGCACATGACGAGGGGGAGTTTGCTGATACCTGATATGTGCGTCGTGTGAAGTATCAAGCAATGTACAAGATCAAGTCAAACTAGGTCTGGCCGAACTAGGTCCGAACCTGAAGTTCGGACTGGCCGAACCTGAGGTTCGGCCGAAGCTCGGCCAGCTAGTATAAATAGGCATTTGGTCTTTGTAATTTTCAGTTCTGAGCGTGTGAGATTTGCTAAGTGTGTGTTTTCAAGGTGTTTCTCTATGTTGTGTTTCTGAGTGTTTCACTGATTGTAATTGTTCATTTTGATCAATAAATCAATCGGTTAATTACGTTTCGATGTCCGATTAGCTAGATCGAGTAGACGATCCGATGCTCACGCATTTTCACCAGTTCTTAGCTTTGGTTTCTCAATAGAGTTCCAACACACTGCGAAAACGTTCACTGCCTCATGCTTCTTAGATAAACACCACAAGATCCAAAATGGTGTTGTATAACAGTACCTGCATCTAACAAAGCTTGTTTTGTTGGGTTAGTAAAAATATAAACTTATACTTTTATACCTTCAAAGTATTCCATTGTCTCATCATTGGACATAGGCGATATCATACATATAAATTTAAATAAACAATTTCTAGCAAGAAATGTTAATGCAACAAGTGTACATATTTTAGTACTTCCACATCGATATTTTTCCGTGCTTTAAAAATTGTCATTTTATGTATCCAGTAATCTGATAATCTTTAGCATATAAGATGGATGAGTATGTTTCCACACAATAGTCTCCAACATTTTAGATATACCTTTATAGATGTATATAAACATTTTTTATACAAATGTGTCACATCTTCAAGAGATATAATCATATACTATAATAACTATAAAACTCAAGACTGTTCTCCTGGCATATGGACTAGTTGCATGATATTTGTATTCCGCCATAATCATGCCTTCATATCAAGCTTAACAACACTATTTTTAGTTCATACACAAACATGTTAAGTTTACACAATATATTCTCAAGGCTTTATACAAAATGCTTAAGACATTTATAATCCATCTTTAATCCATTATAGACTAATTTCCATCCTGATTAATTATACATATGCATTCACTCATGAAGAGTTTGGATACATAAACTTAATCATTTAACAAATCAATCTAAAATTGATAACATTATACCATTCTTATCCATGGTTTATTGACATATCATGTCATCATGTGATGTTTACTCGTGCTCAAGGATTATTTATTAAAGATATTTTAAATACCTTCAAATATTCAACTTCTTGGGGGTTTATATGGACTTTATATTTAAGTATTCAATGTATACACATAATAGTAACGTATTCGGATCTGAATGTTTATACAACGATCATAACGTTCTCGAGAACTTACCATACATTATTATTATTACACTTTAAACCCTCCAAAAATTTCATGTATCATCATCAAGTGAGCCATATACCTAGGATATCATAATATTCATAAGACGCATATCAATTCTCTATTGTATTACCAGATAATAAACTGTTGGAATCTCATTGCATCCACCACCGGAGAATATGTCCCCACATCATTAAACTTATGTCTTTACGAAAATCCTTATGCCATCAATTTTCTTTGTATTGCTTGATTTTTTTTGAATCATGCTTTTGTATAATTGACCTGTTTATATCCAACATATTAGAGAATTTCACTCTGCCTGGTTTGTGTCTTTCCATTATGGCGAATCATTTCTACTTTTCATCACAGGCAGATCTTAATTCTTGATCCGTATCAGAGTTATTAATTCTAGAGCTTATTATATCCAAAATATTATCGACGTCGATTTTGTTTCGATTCCATATATGTTTAGACATGATATAATTTATTGAGATCTCTTCATCATTTTCAGGTACCTGAGGTTCTTCTAGAACCATCATGTCTAATGTCTCTTTAAGAGACTCTTATTCCAGTACCTCGACTTGACCATCTTCATTAGTTGCTTTACTTTTCGAGGATATTTTATTCTTGGAATCGACTAGTCTACCACGATTCGTACGTGTCATAGACTCATTATCAATCTTTATTTGTCTTTCTAGGACACTAATCTTAATTGGAGCACTAGCAGCTGGTATATGTGACTTAGTCACTTTTTAAGGTCAGTAAATGTGTCTGGTAATTGATACGCTAATCTTTATAAATGAATTATCATTTGAAATTCTAGTTTACGATGTTTAGTTTAAGGATCAAGATATACATAGATAATTCATTCTAGCTTATTTTATTTCCCAGCTGCTTTTTATCTCCCCCTAATGTTGGGAATGTTGTTTCATGAAAACATAAATCTAAGTAAAAAAATAAATCTATCACTATTGGTAGTGATTTATACCTAACATTAATTCCCAACCTCCTTTGAGGTCCCATCTTTGTGCATTGTTGTGGAGCAATTTCAATATATTTCATAACCAAAATATTGGATGGGAGATATTGGTTACTGACCATAAACCAACTATAATGGGGAGGAAGTATTATAACTTATTGGCCTAATGTGAATTAATGTCACTTCATGTAAAATCTTATGCACCCTACATACAAACATAGACTTTTGCTCTTATGATTATTGGTTTTGCAATCAATCGTAAACGTTTGGTAACCGTCTGCAACAAAAGCAATTAGTGTACGAACTTAAACCAACATGAAGTTCAACACTTGTTCCAATAATCATTTTAAATTGGGGATTATATTCACCATTAATATTACCAAAGTAAATATGATATATGGAAAAATGTGCTTGTTATCCCATTAGCTAAGCCATAATTCATGCAACCTTCAAGTTGCGAATTTGATAACCATTTAGACGATGCATCGATTTAAAATACTAAATGGTACATAACTTAAGATCATTATATCCTTTATCACTTCTAGAGCACTTATGGGTTCACACCCATTTTAATCGGTAAATAATTCCCTAAGAGCAAATATTACATGTTCATATCAATTTGAAGGATCTTCTAATATTCAATATGTTTCACATCATCATTGACTCGGTGTGGTCTAACCGTCATGCCAATAAAAAATAATCATGATCTATAAACTTTCAGTTTATGATCGTATATGCTTTAGTTGCACTCATGCTTATTTAATAAGCGACTAAAATACAAGAGAATGATGTATCAATTCAAACATATGTGTAATGTCACGTTTCTGATCTTCACACTATATTTTCATATGATCATTCTCTTCTTTTTCCACTGTGGTGGTCGATCACATTATCATCATGAATATCATTACAATCTCTTCAATTACATTCATGATCATAATCATTACACCGACGATTATAAATTCACATTCACTTCAAGGAATGGAACAAACCAAACAGGTTTCATGTTTTCTCAAACATATGGATATGAAATCCTTTCATACTTTTACATACTATTGATACTTCATGAGCATACTAAATGTATGAAAACGGAAATTTTTGTCTGATTCTTTTCTCATAATAATCTTCTCTTTAAATAATATCAATTGAGAAGTATTTATATGTCCGAAACATTCAAGACTTACTGGCCTTAGATCTTGTGGCCTTATATAAATTGGTTATGAGTTTTAAGGAGCATGAAACTTCGAGTATCATATCTAAGCACATTCATAATTTTTCATTAGAGTAACAATAACCCACAAATGAGTATTTAATTTGTTCTATTCTACTACCCTTTACATGAATAATTTAAAGCATCTAGAGGACTGCTATAATGTCAAAACATGTAATTCTTAAAGTTATTACATATCGTTTTATAAAACATGTTTATACCCTTTAGAGAGATTGTGATAATAAAACACTAACTTGTCTTTTGATTATTTTCTCTAGTGCTATATAATTGATAGCATACCAACAATAATGTGTACAATAAAATCAAATGATACAATACATGGTATTATAATGTGTCATTATATAAACTTTAGCTCATAGTAAAATTGTATGATTTAAGAGGCTGAAGTCTTATCATTTTGACTATTAGATAACTTTCACCAAAATAACAAAAAATTATGGAATCATAAATCTATAACAAGCGGGCTACAATATGTGAGTAATAATAAACCGTAACTTTGGTTTAGTTATTCTATTCATTACTAGGTAAGATAGTATTTAGAATAACATCATGAGGACGTTATGTTTAATAATCTCTCCATTTGTTATCGTATCCTCGTTACTTTACTCATTACATGAGAAGACCATAACCAGGACTTCCACTTTGGTCATAATATGTTGTCACATGCCCACATTCACCTATGGGAATTGGGTTCTACCAACGAGATGAGTCTCGTGACTTTTTTATTAGAAGCACATTATTTTCATCATCTTATTACCAATAATGTTTTTACAACGTAGAACTAATTGTGAGGGTGATTCTAAACATCACCGAGTTATATCCACGCATAGGCTTGAGGTCATGTAATTTTAAATGAACCCACTCATGATGAGCTTTGGTAGTATTACCATTCTCTAATGACCATACGTATTTATCAATTTGGTCCAAATGATAAGTGTGGATAGGTACTTAGTTTTTAAAGTCTTCATATTTCCAAAACCATTGACATTCTAATGTATTTCGATATCCAATACCATCATATAAATCAAAATATATAGTATCCTCAATAACAATGTAATGTTATAAGTTGACAATAAAGTCATTGCATATCATAATAATATGATTTTATATGATTAAAATATTAATCATGATCATAACGATGCTTTATTTATTAATTATATGCATCAATATAATTCCTTAACAATATTTATAAACAATTAATGTCAATAAACAAGATAGTGAATACAAAGGAGAAATATTAAATAGAATGTAACCATTCTGATTCAACTATATAAATGCAAATTATCTAAAATTATGAAATTAAATGTGATATTTAGGAAGTTTATATAAAACATGAAACTCTTATATTATAAGATAATGGTTATAAATATCAAACCCCAAATTAATATAATAATAAAATACCATTAAATAATTTAATGAAGAAATATGAATGGTTTTTCTACTCATTTTGTCTACCAACTATGAATATATAACATTCTCATTAGATAAAATTAAATGGCTATAAAAATGGTTATCCGAAAATGAATTATTATATTAGTTATTTTAAAATTGCTATATGCATATAACACATTGATTCCCTTTTTTCTTTTATGTGAATTACATAATAACAATCAAAATGACCATAAAGAAGATCAATTTCATGACTTCTTTTCTTTTAGTAATATGAAGAACATGCTTTTAATATAAACCATGACTATAGTTTGTAAACAAAACATAATTACGATTTTAACTAAACGATTCAAATTAGCTTGATGAATAATCCATAATCTTCTAGAACCAATACTTATAAATCTCAATTTAACCCAAAATTGTATGAATTACAATATGGATTATTTAAGCGATTGAAGATAGAAAAAAAAAATAAACTTACTAGCCAATGTTGACATACCTTATGACGATTCTACTCTAAAAGCAACTCGTGCTGATAACGTGTTGAATAACAGTGCCCGTTAGCAATCTAAATATAATAAAAGATATAAACATGGAGAGAAAGTGATAGTAGAAAACTAGTAGAACTCATATTGTTCATTCTTTAACAATGTACATAACCCACTATTTACAGGGCTATAATATTTATACATATAATAATGAGATGGGTGTTATGAATATGAATAGTCACAATTTAATAATTATTCATAACAAATACAAATTTTTTATATTAAGATTAGTAATTATCCAAATACTAAATTTAATATTAAGGTTAATATTTTATTGAATATATATTATATTTATTAAAATAATATATTTTATTGCATATACTTTAATAATTTAATGTATATAATGCTTATAATACTTTATTCATAATAATATTCTAATTAAATATTATACATGTACTATAAAATATTTTATTCAATTTAATTTTATAATTTTTTTTACTTTAATTTAGTTTAAATTCAAATTTACCAAGTATTTCATTTCAATATAATAAACAAAATCTTTATTTTACGTGACTAAATTTCTTTTTTTTTAATTGCAAACAAACGGTTACCCGGGGTTTTATCATGGCAAAGGATGTTACCCACGACATGTTACGACCGCAGTTCGTGCGAGTAACCAAGACCATCTGTGTTGCACATCTGTCCCAGAGGAAACTCACCACCTAAATGTCCACTGTCGTAAAACATCTGACCCATCTATAATTACTGATAAATTTTTAGATAGTTATAAAAATACATAATTGTCGTAGATTATGATTGTAATAATAGTTTTTTTTTTAAAACTCAGCCGTGTAACACATGACGATAAAAAAAACTAGTATATATATATATATAGGGTTAGATTCGTTGTAGACACTTTCATATGTGAAAGTACTATCTTTCACATTGTTTTTCACAGGTGAAATTTTCTAAACAATGAGAAAAAGAAAAAAAATGGAAAAAGAAAAATAATCACAACCATTAGATCAAAAGATCTAATGGTGAAAAAAGGTGTCTACCTGTTTACACTTATAAGGATGTCTACAATGAACTTTTCACTATATATATATACCCTATATATATATATGTATATATATATAGAGGAAGGATAAAATGAAAACCTCTTTGAGTTTGAAAAACCGTGAAAACCAAGCAAAAAAATTCGTTTTTTGTTCCGATTTTTTTATGGTGACTCTCTAAGTTAAAAAAAACTCCCTTTATGCAAAAAAGTAAAAAAAAAAAAACGCCTAGTAAATTTTTAAAAAAATATATTTTATAACTGATGTTACATATGTAACATTACCCTGTTACATATGTAATATCGGTTATAAAATATAATTTTTTAAAAAAATTACTAGGCGTTTTTGTTACTTTTTTGCATAAAGGGGTCTTTTTAACTTAGTGAGTCACCATAAAAAAAATTGGAACAAAAAATGAATTTTTAAGCTTGGTATTCACGGTTTTCCAAACTCGGAGAGGTTTTCATTATATCCATCCCCTATATATATATATATATATATGGAAAGTATAGAGTGAAAACTCACTTGAGTTGTGAAATCTTTGAAAATCCATCCAAGGGTTGTTAGCCTATCCACCTCACTCTAATTTGTCTTTAGCAAAAGGGTAAGATTGTATTTTCATCTTTCTTCCTAGATAACCCCCTTCATCTTTTTCTTTTCTTCATTTTTCATTTACCCTTATCCTTCTTTAATTCTTCTTCTTCTTCTTCAAATCAAAAATACCCATTAACTCCATTAATGCACTTCAAGAGAACTTAAAAATTCAAAAAATGCAACCTCCGAATTTAATGTCATCTCCTCAACATCAGTTTCCACACAATTTGGAAGAACATTTGCATTGTACAGAATCATCCAACGATTTTAATATCAATAATGGACAATCTTATGAAGGTATGTTATGAGTTTTTTTCTTTTTAACCTTCCTTTTTCTGAATGCCCCCCCCCCCCCCCCAAACAGTTTTATATGTACTTACATATGTTTTATTCAGTGATATATTACGTATATGAAATGATGAACTTGTTTTCTTCCCAGGTCACGAGATTTTGTGTCAAAGATGAAGAAGCTTATCAAGAACTCAAGAACAATTAGTTTTTATATATTTTTGTTATGTTGTCATATATTTTTATTATTTTTTAAATGTTATTGTATGATTACTTATAAGTTAATAAATTATATTTGTTACTTTTTTTAGTATATTTGTTTAGATAATTTACATATGTATAATGCTGTGGGCATAATGTTTAATAGCACTAATATTTCTTTTACATATGTTAATTCTCCATATATATTATTAAATTTACATATGTAAATTACTTGTGCTACATACGTAAATTAGACGAAAATCTATGTATGTAAATTACTTGGATGTACATATGTAAATTACTTGAATTACATTTGTAAAGTACTTGAATTTACATATGTAAATTACTTTTTCTTGAATTTACATATGTAAATTACTTGAATTACATTTGTAAATTACTTGAATTTACATATGTAAATTACTTAAATTTGCATATGTAACATGTTGTGATGTTTATGTATATGAACTCGTGAACTTGTTTTCTTCGTAGGTTACGAGATATTTTGTCAAAGATGAAGATGATTATCAACAACTCAAGAACAATTAGCTTTCATATTTTTGTTAGGTTGTTATATTCGGAACTATACCTAAAAATAATAAAAATATCCTAGACCTAATCCTAGACCTAGACACATTTAATTTTACCGAAACTCCTAAAACTAGACCGAACCTACAGGAAAGTGTACCTATCGGTGGCAATATAGCTACAGAAGACCGGATATCAAACCCTAAGGACACTAGATAGCTAGACTCTAACCTAGGACTCTATGAATAGGAAAATTAAGTAATTTTGGTTTAAAAATGAATAGAGAATTAAATTAACTAAATTAACTACTTAGACTGCCAACCGACAATAGAGAAACCTAGGAGAATTCAGAGTGAGAGATATACCACCCAGATCTAGAATCTTAATCAACAATAACAACTCTACTCGGCTATGACAATTCGGTTGGTACCAGGATCTTAAGACATAACCTCTAGAAACCCTATGAGCCCCCGAATCACTCTTCGGGCGTTACTGATAGAATACCTAACGGTTAGAATAAACGCACTGGTTTGGTTAGTTCACCTTTTGAGTTCTTCCTAACTGATGATTCTACCGCTCGATCAATTAGTTCACCTTTTAAGTATTTCCCAATTTAATTACCCTAACCACCCCCGAACCTAATCTAAGGCACCTTAAAGCAATTGGAGCTACCTTTAACCACTATGAATGACACAACTAGCAAATTAACCAACTAATCTAGGGGATTTCCTTTTGAGACAATCTTGACCTAGACAATTAACCATCCCAACTAATTAATAAGCCTATCCCGTTTTTAGTTCTAGACAAGACAGAATATAACAATCAAGATAGCAATTACCAATCAATATTCTAGTTCGGGACGTCTCCTAAACTGTTCCTTAGATGCAAACCCTAAAGCTAACACCTTTGGATGCATTACCCAACCCGAAAGACATTCGAAGGCAATACAAACACCAATTGACAATCAAAACCCTAACTGAAATATGCATATGCAACATTCACAACAGGTTAAGGGGATTTCAATAAAACATCAATCCAACACAAGTGTCATAAAACCGAATAAAGTAATTAATATTAAAAAGTCATCAAGTAGTCTAGGTGGCACAAACAATTTAGCCAACAATCATAGTGCAAACATGAATACGAACAAAAGCACGAGTCGAAATATTGTTCATCGTAAAAGAAAAGAAAATAGTTCAACTACCAGTTTGCCTGCATGCTTGCTTAATAATTATGTTGACTTTTTAACGTGTGTGTCTGGTAACCTGCTTGCAATTTGATTTCTTCTTACGTAGCTTCTGTCCTCTCTTTCGTCCGTATGAATTAATTCCTTGGCAATTCTATTCTTCCGTTCGAATCCTTGGCAATTCTTTTCTGCTCCGAATGAATTGTTTTCCTTAATTCCGAATTCCCCCTGACTTCCTCTCTGCTCCGAATTCTTTCGTCCCTAGGGTTTTGAATGGGATCCCTCCTTTATATCTTTTTTTCTATACGAATTATATCCCCTCCTTAATATTGATGCACTCTTTATTTAGGGGCTGTTTGGTAACATCTGTGTCATTAAGTGCTGAACCAGTAAGAAGTCTGATTGGGTAAGTAACTCTGAGCCAATAAGTACTGAACCAGTAAGTGCTGTTTGGTTGAATTTCTGAATGATTATGTAAAATGACTATTTTAACCCTTTAAACTATTTCTTTGTAAATGAAATGTATCTGTTTGATCAGAACTCTGAACAATAAATAATTATTTAAGTATTTACAACTTAATGGCATTGAGATTCCCGGGATATACCCGCAGGACCAACTCAACCCAATAATCCCGGTCTAACAAAATGGGAACATAGTCCCGACCGTAGATCCAATTAACTAACCAACTAGCAAAATGAAATCTATACATCAAATTCCTATTAGACTAGCAAAACAAAATACAAAAATAATTGACATAAAACATAATCACATAATACCTGAAGCAAACCACCTGCCAAAATAACATAAGATGCAGCCACCCAAGAATCATATAAGCAACCAAAAAGGCAAACGCAAGCACCAACACAACAGCAGCCTTCTTCCATATGTTCTTGATAATCTTCTTAAAAATCTTCTCACAATTCTTGAATTCCCTACCAAATCTTCTGCCACCCAGCGCCTCAATAACCTTATGATGAAACCAAATTCTCATATCACTATTGCCATACAAAGCAAGCAATACATGTAAACTCCAACAAAAAACTCAGATTAATAAGTTTGTAAGCAAAAATAATGAACAAGCAAATTGAAATTTAGTAATTTTCAAAATCAATAAACCAAAACATCACCAATTATATCAAAGGTAAGGCATTCGTGTACGGAAAACAGGATATGTGAATTCATGATCGGGTTTCGAGTATTGAATGTATTAGTACACAACATGTTTTGAAATCAACAGAAATAAAGATTGAATTTGCTGCTTTTTGTTTCTTTTTTGTACAGGAAATAATGAAGAAATGAGGGAGGAACGGTTTACAGATTCCTTAAAGATGAATTTAGAAGGAGAGTGAAGGAGGGAGAGACAGATCATCCTACAATTTTCGAACCAAAACCTAAAGAAATCGTAACTGTTCAGGCATCGCTGAGGAGAGAGATGGACGACGGTTGGCGCGGAGGTGCATCGCGGAGGAGAGTGGACGACGGCGACCTCCTCTCCTCTGATGGGCGAACAGCCGGCCGGAGCACCGCAAACAAGTGGAGGTTTGGGGTGGAATATGTCGCTAGGGTGGAGAGGGAAAGAGGCGCTAATAGGGTGAGGGTAGAGAAGGAAAGCAGAGTGCTTTTTTTTTAACTTAACGAATCAGATTTCCTTTTGAATCTTCCCGATTAAGTGCCAATTCAGATGTGTTCTTTTATTAAAATGTGCCAACCAAACAATCTTACGTCTTACCGATTCAGACGTTGAATCATTAAGAGCTTATTAAGTGGTAAACAAACAGCCCCTTAATGTCTAGGGGCTTAAGCCCATACAAACCCACGTGGGTTTTTAATTCCCTCTATCCTTGATGACTAAATGCAGCCCAAAATAATCCTTTAGTGTTCTTCATAGCTTAAAACTAATTGTGTATTAGCCATCAAAATATTAAGCTGTGATCACGTGGCTTTTGCTCCCTCTTCCAAATTAATCATTAAATCATGATGGATTTTTTTATATGATTATAGTTCAGCCCTTCATCTTTCGTGTAATTCACACCATTCCCCCTGAACTCGTACGTCGACCTACAACCAAATATAAAAACATTTTGAGCACATTTGATCACAATTATCCTAACAAACACAAATAAATACGAAAGACTCAAACTCATACTAAAATGGTACAAAAATGACCCAATAGCACATTAAGACTCAAACACTAAAAAATAGATAAAAACAAGCAAAAATGACTCAAACTCGACTCAATTAATATACAAAATATAAAGGAAAATTAGATGTGTTTGCAACACATCAAACATCCCCACACTTACTCTTTTTTTGTTCCCAAAAAATACCGCAAATGGAATCATAACTAGGGTTTCATTCTCTAACTTAATAATTATTCAGATTTAGTTTCAATTTACTTTTAGCATTAGCCTAGCTCGATTACCGGTATTTCTGTCCGATTAAACCCAACCACCGATCCTTAGCCCCAAATGCATCAATTAGTATTATTCATTTATTTTATGGCATCATTCAACCTAATGGGTCCCAACTTAAAAATCACAACTTTACCCTAATCTCGTCTCAAGATTCAAGGCCTAGGTGCCAACCATATAGATTTTCCTACCCTAATATTTAAGTATATAAATGTCTCAAATATAGTGGAATGATGGATGAACGAATGAACTATTTATTTGAGCTTTTTTTTTCTTTTTCTTTTCTGGACTTCATCTAGAGGAGCATCCACTGAGTAGCGAGCCCAATGGGTAGCACATAGGGTATTTAGTCCACCTAACCTGGTGGAAGACTTTCGAGTCGCTATCCCAAAAGCTAACACATAGGCTTCGGTTTATTCTCACTATTTTTTTTTCATAGCAAGCTCAAAATAAATGGAAATTGCAAATGAAAGCGCCACCAGTATAACATTTATTTTCATAAACAGATAAATGTGTGCTAATTATTTAAGAGACAAGCATATATGAAAATATTGAAGGTACATATCTTCTATTTTTGACAGTTTCAGTTACATTAGTCATTTTAAGGCGGGAACCCACTAAAAGTATCCTGATATATTAATTTATATATTTAATTTAACAATTAACACATAAGGATTTTTTAAGCACAAAGATCGGATGGGCCTACCAATACATCAAAACTAGCTAACAACTTACAATTATAAACATATATCATTTAGGCACATTTAGTTAGAACATTGCCCCGGGTTGTACTATCATTTCCCATTATATGCAGCAAAAATTAGGAACATTTTTTTTTCTAATTTTTTTTTGGAATTTTTTTTTTGAAAATTTATGACTCAAGCAAAACACACTAAAAATAAAAATAAATAGACTCAAGACGCAAGTCTTCCCATCCCCACACTTAAACGACACATTGTCCCCAATGTGTGATGAGAATAAAATAAAAATAAATAAAACTAAAAATAAAAACACATGAACGATAAAAAGAAAAATAAAAATGCAAACGGAAAAAAATATAGTAGTAATAAAAAAACAAATGGAACAAACTCCCCTGATTTGTTATTTGGATGAATGACAGGCGAGCTTGGTCTGCAGGTTCTCCATTGTAATCCATGAGCATCCCAATCCGAAATTCATCAAACCTCCAACAAAACAAAACACAAAGACTGGACGAAACCACGATTAATAACGAAAATTAAAAATAAATAAGAATAAAAAAATAAATAAAGCAAGTTGAAACGTGTTCACTTGGAACTTGGACTCTTCCAACACAATTTCATCATCTTGAATCGCCCGAATTTCCTGCAAACACTGAAAAACACAACCGCAAAACGACAAAAACCGAAATTCAAAATAAAGTAAAATCAGATAAATAAGTTACATAAATTTACAACTCGGGCTTCCCCGAGTTTTCAAATAACTCTATCAGGGGGTTTTCTCCTTAATGTTCTTACTAACTAATGCCCTAACCATCAGACCGCTTATAAATCCAAAGGCATTAACTAACCAATATTCAAAAATCATACCTAACAACCAGTCAACCCACCAATGCTTAAATCTACCCGGAATCAACTTAATAACTACAATAAAATTCAACCTCGGGTCATTCTTACAATCTACATCATCTAACGTCCCCACACTTGGACTAAACACATGGTCATCCTTATCACTAGCTAACCTACCAAGTGGGACGTCTTCTAACACCTCATCAGTTTCCGTAACAATCGTGTCCTCACAAAATTCTTCCTCGAGTGGGACGTTTTCACCCTCAACGATTGGCTCCCCGTACAACATCTCTTCTAGCTTCTGCAAATCACCCTCCGGGTCAAACCGATCCTCATCTACCTCTTTTGGTGACATCGTTGTCCACTCCTCACCAAACATCTCTAGCATTTGGGCTTCAAACAAATCATTCGATACGATTGTGGCCATGGCGAAAACACAAAATAAAACAAGATACAAAACAAAATAAATATGAAACAATTATAATAAGAAAAACTAACCTTTAAAAAAATGAAAAGACACAAGAATTAAATACCTAAAACTCTAGAAACGAAAACTTAGAAACGACTAAAATTTCCTAATCACGACCTAAGTTAATCTTGCTATTGCCAAGTGTCCCCGGCAAACGGCGCCAAAAACTTAATGTGTTCGGAACTATACCTAAAAATAATAAAAATATCCTAGACCTAATCCATGACCTAGACACATCTAATTTTACCGAAACTCCTAAAACTAGACCGAACCTACAGGCAAGTGTACATATCGGTGGCAGTATAGTTACAGAAGACCGGATATCGAACCCTAAGGACACTAGATAGCTAGACTCTAACCTAGGACTCTATGAATAGGAAAATTAAGTAAATTTGGTTTAAAAATGAATAGAGAATTAAATTAACTAAATTGACTACTTAGACTGCCAACCGACAATAGAGAAACATAGGAGAATTCAGAGTGACAGATATACCACCCAGACCTAGAATCTTAATCAACACTAACAACTCTACTCGGCTATGACAATTTTGTTGGAACCAGGATCTTAAGACATAACCTCTAGAAACCCTATGAGCCCCTGAATCACTCTTCGGGCGTTACTGATAGAATACCTAACGGTTAGAATAAACGCACTGGTTTGGTTAGTCCACCTTTTGAGTTCTTCCTAACTGATGATTCTACCGCTCGATCAATTGGTTCACCTGTAAGTCCCGAAAACGGTCCAAACACGATATCCAATCTCGATTGAGAGTGCGGAATCCAAACAATCGAGTGATTCAAGTATAATCGAAAAATATTAAATAATAACGATGAACACAATAATAAAACAAACCGATTTAGAAGACAAACACGTTGAAATCTCTGATTGCAATACACGAATTCGAAATTCTCCTCTAGAGAATTTCGTGAACACCAAAGTCGCAAAACACTATTGAGCAACCAACCCTAATTACAAATTAAAGCTATCTATATATAGGGGGAGATTAGCTTGGAAAACAAGCTAATCTATCTTTGGTAACCCTAATAACCCACTAATTCCCGTTTTTGACCATATAGGCCCATAAAACTCCACCTAAACTCATTCTAAATAAGCCCAAACCTATCTAAAATGGCCCAATGACCCAATATACCCATAACCCAGCTTATTTTCACCTATTCTAACACATAGGCCTTCAGAATAGTCCGCCAAACGATGATTTAATACACAAGCCACAAATCTTGGTCCTTACAATCTTCCCCTTGGCTTGTGCTATTAAATATCTTCTACTTTCAATCTTCAGACTTCAGTCTTCTCCTTGGCTTGAACATGGGTTGGTGAAGATTCTTTTCTTGAACGATCTTCATTGGGCAGCAACGGTCGAGTTCTGGGAGTTTTCTCTCAATCAGCACCAGCTTGGACTTCAAATGACAAACAAGTAATGAGAGGAGGATTCTCATGCACTTGCTTCTTCTTGAAAACCGTTGAGTCCTTGCTGACTCATCAGTAACTGTCTTGACTTGCATGAGACTTCAGAGGATAAATTTTGAAAACCTCTGTCTTGGCATTTGTGACTACTCTGCATCTTTTCTTCAATTAGCTTCCCCTAAACCTGAGAACGGTGTCTTTGGACGCTTTACTGGAACAACCAACAAACTTCCCTTGAGCATAGGGTAAGTCCTTTTCCGGCTGGTTCTTCAACACGAACAGTAACAACATCAGTGCATCGGTCAACTGAGTCCTTGACCATCTTGTCCATGTGTTTTCTTTTTCTGACTTATCCTGTCAAGCACAACATGAAACAGACACTAACCAGACATGATGACTGATTATCGGGTTAGAATTATTTTACCAAATACTTCCCCTGAACCCGAGGACTCTTCACATTATCTCCCCCTGAGATTCTGGAGGGGTGATACTTTCTTGCATAAAACCCATAAAACTTATTAAAACCTTTAAATTAACCTGGCCATTGTTGAAAAATAAAATAAACAATAAAAACTTAAGATAACACAAAAGAAAAATAAAAATAAAAACAATCATACCAAATTTCTAAACGAGAAGGT
>JBCNJP010000027.1:91771725-91859963 GCA_039602395.1 Deinandra increscens subsp. villosa
AATACATGAGACACATTATAGCATAGGTATATGCTCTAACAAACTCCCCCTTAACGTGTAGTGTATCCATTTTCTAACTAAACTCTAGTCTTTAATCTTCAACATTGCTGCATCCGATCTTTAACTTGAAATCTTGTCAGAAATAGAGCTTGCATGGCTGGATCACTCTTGAATCATCTTTGATCTTCAAGATCCACTTGTGAAAGATATAACAAACTCTCCCTTTCACCATGCTTTTAGTCTTGACACATATAACCTACAATTTCAGAAGACAGAAACGCGGTTTCCTTTTCTTTTGAAAATTAATTTAATCTTGGCGCAGAACTTCTCTTCGAGAATCCAAGATATAGATTTGAAATTTGATTTCGTATCACATATCGATCGGCCGAAAACAAATAAGAAATAAAATCTTTTTGGCTTTTTGAAACTTTATATCAAAACACACCGAAAATCTTTTTGGACTTTTCAGATATGAAACATAAATGCAATACAGAATCAGACATTATTTTTGTCTTTTGCGAGAAAGATCACAATTTGGGATCATATTGAACATGACATGCTGAACTACACTTCAATTTCAATTACTTCAGCACACAAGTCATGTCGATTACTGGTATAATTTGTCCATCTTGAACTCAGGCACAATCATACTCATAACATCTGAATATGTTATTAGTATTGATTAGATTTGCTTTGACCAGTGTACCCCACACTATCAGACATACTTAGATATGTTTTTGCTTTTATATCACACTTTGTGATTTCATTTGTGATTTACTCACATAACGATTTTACTCATGATGTAGCCAACTGTGTTCCATGCAAAAAGAAATAAGAACGTTAAATCGTCTACCTTAAGGTCGATCTTTCGATACGCAGATAAGGCCTCGGATTTAACAAAATAAGAAAATAAAACAAGTTGAAATTGTATAACCCAACAACAATCAGGTCGGTAGTTCCGTACACGCAGAGAAAGTCCGATGAGTTATACGAAACACCAAAGTAAATAAAGCAGAACGTCAAACGAACAACAATCAGGTCGATCTTCCGATACGCAAAGAAAGTCCGATCGTTTGACAAAATAAAGAAAATCAAACAAGTTTAAATCTTTGCAAAATGAACACATGTATACACAGTGACTTCTCATTTTCTTTTTCACATATTTTTTTCTTGATATATCATGAGATATGCATCAAGATGTTGTCCACTTGGTCAAGCATTAGTATTTAATGTGTTTATCACATCTGAATACTTTCTGATTTAATGCGGAGCCTACCAAGCACATCGAACAATGATCTTATGGCGTTTTCATCTAATTTATGCATGAGCCAAACACGTAAGCCAATGTACCATCATTTTCTAATTATGTCGGATATAATTTCTCATTTTTCAATGTTTTTGTATTTTTATGTTTTTCACTGTTTTTTTAATTTTTCCATTTGTCTCCCCCTTAACATGAAAACTCTATTTTTGGATTTTCATTTTTAACAAAAAAAAAAACAAAAAGACACTATTTTTGGTATTTTCAATTTTCTCCCCCTAAACGACATACAAAATGTAAAAGAAAGAAAATTGACCTTTCGACATGGATACCTTGCAGTTTTAGCTTTCAGAAAAATTTCAATTTTGAAATTGATATCACATGTAATTTAAGTTGAATTAGCAGAATACTTCTCCATCAGCAACTTTTCAATCACCGATAGGTCTTCTAAAAGTACCTGCACACTGGTCAAACACGTCAGTTTATAAATGACCCGAAGCGAATCGCTTCTGGTCGACCAGTATCTTGGTTTCCTTTCGAAACCACTTTAGGTTTCCAGTGTTGTTGTTTTGGTAAATCAGTATTTGATGAACCTGTCACAGTTGATTGTGACGAACAACCTACATATGAAACATTTTGAAAACGCGGAATAATCGTCCTTGGGTTTTGAAAAATGTAGGTTGTGGATATTCATCAAATACTCTGCCATATTCATCAATGAATCGTTGTTTGGCAGATTTACCAACAAATGGAACATTTCCTTTTCTTGAACTAGAAGCAGCAGAAACCGGACATTCTTGTGCCATATGCCCTTTTTGTCGGCAATTATAACACAAGCGATTGTTTAAATTTTGCCGTTTGGGAATCTGCAAAGCTTCACAAACATTAACATCTCCAAAATGATCATAAAAGGAATTGAATACCTGATATCGATGATCATGAACCCATTTCGAAGTCGGGCTCTTTGGAGTAGAATTTGAATTTCCAGAAGAATATTTAGCAGTTTGCTTCTTCTTGGTCTTTGGAGCAGCATCAGTTTTGATAAAGACCTCAGCAACTTTCTGAGAATCCACACAGTGAAGTGGAAAATCCTTATCAGAGAATATATGATCTGAACCTTTGAGTTTATAAAACCTCTCAGGTTGAACTTTGTTAGCTTCAAACACATCCTTCTTGACTTGCTTCAGATCGACTTTCTTCAAATTTTGTTGTTGTTAAACCTTTGAAACATTCACTTTAACATGTTTCTTTTGAAATCCCAAACTGGTATGTTTGCCAGAAACCTTCTCTCCCGAATCAGACGGTTGATGCCCGTTCTTTGCAAGACGAGAAAACTCTGCTTTGACCTTGTTGATATCTTTTGGAGCATCAACTATCGTTTCAGCAATGTCAGAAGGTAAACTTGCAGATTTCTCTTTGTCATCAGATGAAGAACTAGACACAACCTTTGGAGCTTCAGAAGTTGCAACACTCTTGCCTTTGTGCTCTTTCCTTTCTTCAATAGATTTGGAACCATCAAACTTAGAATAATCACCAGTCTCAACCTTTTCTTGCAAATCATGAACGCCTTCTTTAAGACTTCCTGGTGGTGACACGGTTTTGTTAAACATCTTCTCAAAATTCTCATCCTTGGCCAGAAAACTTGTAAAAGATTGTGAGTTAGTAACATTGTTCAAAAGACGTTTTGAATCAATGACTTCAATCTTTAATTCAGAAATTCTTTGATAAGCTTCACCCAACTCTTTTTCTGTTGCAATGAGCTTCTTTGCCACTTTATTAGTTTCATACTTTTGCAATCTTAACTCATCTAATCCAGCCAACAATTCCTTCTCGAGTTTATCTTCATTTCTTTTCTGAATATCCAAATTTGCATTTTGCAACTTGTTCACTCTAACCAACTCCCTCTTCTCATCAAGTAACTTTTCCATATCAGTCTGATAAGATTGAATCTTAGTAGCTTGATCATCTGAAAGTTGAGTAAGTGTATCAAGCCTGGACTTGGATTTGTCAAAAAGATTATGAAAATCCTTTGCAGTATCCTCAGCTTCATCTTTCCATTTCTTCACTTGTTTGACTAAGTCACCATTTTCCTCAGATAACGTTGTAAATTTCTGTTCAAACTCTTGTGTAACATTTTGAAATTTTGATTCTTTATCAATAATCTCTGCTTGTAAATCTGAAAACTTTTCTGTTTGAGAAGAAAATTCTTGAAATAGAGCTTCTAATTTTTGTTTTTTAGTTGTTAAATCTTCAAACCTTCTTCTAGTCTCCTCAATCAACAATTCATTTTCCTTTATTAATCCTTGAATCTTCTTGTCTTTTTAAGAACAGAACTCACAAAACGATTCATAGCCACTATTTCCAGAACCACTTATTTCAGATTCAGAATCAGAATTAGTTAATTCTTCTTCATCATCATTATGAACAATTTGAGCAATCATTGCAGATGCGGGAATCCATGCAGACTCATCATCGGAATCGGGAGTGCAATAATTACCTTTATCCGATTTTTGTGCGCTTGACTCGGAAATAATAGCAGTTAAAGCAAGGGGTGGAAAATCATCAGAAGTCCGTCCCCAGTTATATTGTTTATCAACTTGAGAAACTAAAGCTGTTGGAGACTTGGATGAAGAAGCATTTGTTTTTGAACATTCACGAGCAAAATGTCCGAAATTAGAACATTTGAAGCATTTTGCTTTTGATTTATCTATTCCAACCTTGCCATCTGGATTTAAACTTTGAAATCCTGTCTTCTTTTTGAATCTTTTAACTTTTTGAGCTAACATTGCCAATTGCCAATTGATATCCATTTGCTCAAGATTATCAGGATCAATCTGATCAAAATCTTCCTCAATCAGATTAGATGTTATCAAACCACCATTCAACAATCCATAATATGAAGATAACAAGGCTGAGATTAATGCCAAGTGCTCATCCGGTGTTTTTGCTGAATATGAAGTCGGACTTGAATGATTTGGAATAGTGAAGTTACATCCTCTTGATGAATTTCCAGAATTTCCTGAACCATGACCAGCAACAAAAGCTATTTGAGGTGGATTTAATGAATCAACACCAAATGATTTAGACTTTGCATTCATACTTGCAGAATTTTGACCATGATACACTTCAGGATTTTGGAATTGAGCAGTTGACTTGTTTGATGTCATCATTTCCATCTCTCTAGCATGAAGCTTGCCGGTCAAATCATGAATTGATAATGCAGAATATTCTTTATCATGAGTAAGCAATAATACATAGTTTTCCCACTTTTCCGGTAATGCTTCCATCAATTTCTCTTTCAATTCCTCCTCGGTCTTTTCATATTTAACCACTTTAATCTCACTAATCAGATGTGTAAACCTTGAAACAAGAGCAGAAATATTTTCTTTTTCATAATGTTGAAAATTTTCAAATTCCTTGTTCAACACTTTTCGTCTACTCTTCTTATTTTGGTCATTACCTTCACATCGAGCAGATAAAGCATCCCACAACTGTTTAGCTTTCTTGCAAGTGCTGAATTGATGCAACAACTCGGTAGGTAAAGCCATGGTAAGATAACCATAAACTTTTTGTTCAAGCTCATAACTTTTTCTTTCATCCTTATCAAAATCTTGAATTTCCTTATACTCCCCATCTGCAGTTGGACGGACATACAACTTTTGAATTGGAATCCATAAATCAATATCGTTTGTGCTGATGTATGCAGAAAAACGTTGCTTCCAGTTTTGATAATCTTCCAACTTTAACAGCTTAGGAACTTTCTGACTTGTTCCTATTTCATTATCAAAATTGAGCATAGCTTGCACCGTGCTTTGCATAGCTACAAATGCTTGAAAATCAGACATTTTTCACCGAAAATAATACTTCAAAAACTTCGAACTCAAAAACGGAGGTCTTCCAAGCAGATTTTGGGGGTCAAAACTGGACGGTACTGGCCGTTAGGCGGGTACAAGTCTAGATCTCGTCGAGATGAACGTTTTGGCTGGTATTAGCTCCCGTAACTCTTTACGGTTCTCAAGTTACGTCAGTTTTAGTGAAAGTCACTTTTCTGCTAGCGTACCAAACCTTCTCAGCGGACCAAATCCGGACCAAATTAACCAGCGGACCAAATTTGTACTCAGCAGACCAGTTCCGGACCAACTTAATCAGCAGACCAAATGCGGACCAAATTATCTCAGCGGACCAGATTGGTACGGCGGACCAAATGGTACGGCGGACCAAAGAATAACCGCCTCGGACCAACTTTGAAGATTGTCTAGCGGACCAAACTTGGCGGACCAGAAACTCGATGAAGATTGCCTGGCGGACCAGCGGCAGACCAGAAGTTCTTCGGGCGGACCAGAAGCGTACCACGCTGAATTCGATGAATTTTCGCGAATTTTGACTTTTGGAGCTGGAATTTGAGTCAGTAAGGTGCGAAATCACTCCAGGAACACTCAGAAATCATTTATCACCTCGGAAACACTCGGAATTGAAAGAATTTGATGAAAAATGAAGAAAACTCAAACTTTCTCTCTCTAAAAATCCGAAAATTGATAAAAAACACAGCAGTAGAGCAACCAAATGCTCTGATACCACTTGTAAAATCGAGATACGATCTTACTACTGCATGCTTTGATCAATGTAATGAACACAAGATGTAAATAAAAGAATTCTTATTGAATCACTTGAAGATACAAAGAAGTTCTCTCTGGTTTCTCTCTCTAGAAAACACACACAGAAAGTGTAGAACGACTCAGAGTGTTAACATTCATTCTAACACAAACCTATTTATAGTTAGTGACTAAACAGGCTGCGTACCAAATGGTACGGGCGTACCATTTGGTCCGGTGGACCATTTGGTCTGGTGCCAATGATTATGTCACTAAAACTCATACTAAGACACGCTCACATAGATACAATACACGAGACACATCATAGCATAGGTATATGCTCTAACACTTTTGGATAATGACATGCTTTACCCAGTTGTACCGTATAACCCATAAAGCACCTGTCCCATCACTTACTGAACCGTCTATTTAAAACCTCTCTCCTCCACGTCATCACCGAAAAGGTAAAGGCCCTAAATTACCGTCACTTTCCCCATTTCTCTCAACCCCACTCAGAAATTACTCCTAAATTTCTCTCAAACCCTCTCCGTTCAACCTCCGATAACCATCAGTCTTTCTCAAATACTGTATCAACAATGGCTCCAAAAGCGAAGCCCATCACTGACTCTAAGTTTCCCGTAGAACATAACTTGGTGGCGTACCTACAACCACCAAGTAAGACAAATATCTACAACGGCATGATAGACTTCTTAAAACGATCTGATCTTCATCACGCGCTCACTGTTGAGGCGGAAATTTTTGTAGAAATTCTGGAAGACTTCTGGTCTCATGCTAGGGTTACTGAAGGCGTAAACGGTAGTGACAAGATTGTGTCCAGTGTTCAGAGAACAGAAGTGGAAATTGATGAAGCCAAAGTGCGAAGAGTGCTGAAACTAAGGGATTCCAAGAAATATCTTCGACTATTCAGGGATATTGGATATGGTGGTTCCCTGCAGAGCAAAACTATCAAGAAAGGGCAATTACCATACAAATGGAGGTTCTTGGCTCATACACTGTTGGTATAGCTCCAATGAAGGGTGGATTCGATGAGCTTGCTAGTGAACAGGCCTCCGCCTTCTATGCTGTGGTAAAGGGTGAAAACTTCAATTTTTCTAACCTAATTTTTCAAGCCCAAAAATCAAACATCCACTCTGAATATGTTTATGTGTACCCTAGGTTTTTGACACATATTCTCAAAGAAGAATACCCCCAAATCGCTTGGGTTGGTACAATTTTGCAACCTAAGCTTCTAAATGAGAAAACTTTTTCAAACTTAGCTTTAAATAAGTCTACATTTCTTGGAAGGGACACTGACTATCCCCTACCGATTCGAAGGCAGTTTCCAGATGAACCTTCTACCGCTGAGGTTCAACCCGAAACTATGGCAGCAACTGAGCCCCATGCTCAAGATGACAGAGCTATAGACCCAATAGCTTCTGAACCCACATCTATCCCAACTTCCTCTACCTTAAAAACTTTCAAATCCAAAAAGAGGAAAGCTTCCACTAACACTATCACTGCCACCTCCTGATCCACTTCACCACCCGTCATATTCAAAAGACAGAGAAATGTGGTTACTAGGTCTCCTCCACCTAGTACCACTAACCAACCCGAAGCTTCTAACCCTGTTCAAGGAAAAAAGCCTAAACGGAAACTAGTTAAATTGGGATTCTCTCTTAGGGATGAACCTTCATTTGAGGGGGAGTCATTAGAAGCAGATGTACAATCCCCATCTGAACACTTTTCACCCCTACATCCCCTATCACCTAGGAGTGACAATGCACCCATTCTTGGTTCAAATGAGGGTGTTATTAACTCACCAACCTCATTACAGGAGAACATACTGATGAACCAGGACACTGTTGCATTGAACCCCCACTCCTCACCGGAGGTGAATCTCAGGAGATCTGAAGAGATTCATGCAGAAAGGGCTGCTTCTGCCCAAGGATCCCCACTGGATCTTGGTGTCAGCAGTAACATCAATAAGACCCAATCTGCGGTAATCTTCTCTGAATCAGCACCTAGAAGTCCTTCATTGGAACCAAGGGTTGCTGAAACAGATGAAGAGAATCCCAGGTGCCAAGAAGCCATGGGTACCACTGCTGATCAATCTAGGATTGATAGCTTGGTTTTGTCCAAGGATACTGGTAAAAGCCAAGTTGAGGACAGTTATACACTACCCGAATTGACGAAATTGTACCTCTCTCTCCAAGCACAGGTTGATCATTTAAATGCAATTGTTGCTCATTTGGTGAAAGCTGATCCTACTGACACTGAAGCAGGTCCTTCAAACCCTCTCAGAGAAGCTAATGAAGCTGTTATTGCTGATGAAGCTGATACTGCCAAATTGGGGGAGAAGATGCCCTCAAGGCCTGTTATAACTGAAATTGAAGAAGTTCAGAGGGTACCGGCTGAAGTTAGAGCCAAAACTTGTTCAAAGATTGGTGTTAACCCCTTCACTGTCGAAGAAAGTTGGGTGAATATGAAGTGCAGTCAATTGATTGCCATTTCTCCTTTTGAGGACCCCAACCTCACTGAGCTTGTATAATCATCCATGCTGATTGCTGGTGCTCTCCCTGAGCATATAAACATGTCACAACACTTCTGAAACATGTTATCTTTCCGGCTGAAAGAGCCAGTGATCAAGTGGTAGGAAACATTGCCTCCACCAGCAAGGCAGTTGTTGATGCTGAAGAAAGCACTGCAACTATTACAGTTGCTACTACAACTGAAGGAGGTGATGAGAATTTGACCGGTGAAGATGAAGGGACGGAGGTACTGGAAATTGCTGATAAAGAACCTGAAGTCACCAAACCTCAAGTGGTGACTGAAGGCTCCAACATCGTCCAAGCGGAAGTCCAAGTGGAAGTTCAGATGGAAGCTCAACTTGTTGTTCAACTGGAAACCCAAACTGCAACCCAGGTGGAAGTTTATGGCCCTGGCAACTCAATCTTTGGCATTGATGGGTCTAATCAGTCACTTGTGGATCAACCGGAAGAACAGGGAAGCAATGAAGCTGAAGACATAGTTGCAAAATTTAAGCTTTGAGGAGAACCGAACCTGTTCAAACTGAAATTCCAAGAACTATTCAACAGGTGGTTCAAACTCCTGAAGCTGAAGCTATGTTGAAGATGGTGGAAGATGCAAAAAGGGTAGCAAAGGATGAGAGGCTATCCCAAGAACTTCAAGCGGAACTGGATCTGTATTCTCAGGATGGAGTTATTGAAAGGTTGTTGGAAGAAGCAAAGACTAGTTCCTTCAATTGGAGATTGAAGGACTACAATTTGGAAGAAATGACTAAGGTTGATAGGCAAAGACTGATCTCCATTGCCTCTCAGATGCCTACCAAGCTAGTAAGGACTGATGAAAACTACTTGCTGCTGAAAAAGATAAAAAGGGCTCTTGTGATCAAGAAACTGAAAACAGAAGAAGAGATAGCTCAGTTGAAAGTCAGAGAACTTTGCAACCTGATTGATACAATCTTTTATAAGCTCAAAGGAAACATAGCTGCAGTTAATCCAAAGCTTGTGATGCCTGCACCTTCAGAATTAACTTCAGGTACATCATCAAACTTAAATGTTAAACCTGAATTCACTGATGATGCAGATATGCCACCTCCACCTTCTTTCACATATGATCCAAGACCCATATCTACAACAGCTTCATCATTTCCACAGTCATTTGCTCTCATTCCATACAAACCTCCTCCAATATCCAAGAAGGTTGCAACCAAACTTGCCAACCCAAGATACATAACTAACAATTTTACCCCTATTGTTCCCCTTAAGAAGAAGCCTCCTCCTACCTTGGATTTCTATGATATTTTCCCACCTTCTCCACCTTCAAGCCATGCACCATAAGCTATTAAACCACCAACACAAACTTCCCTACCTCCTGTCACCATCAAAGAACCCTCCACCACCATCACCAAACCTACTGAAATTCAAACTAGCCCTTCTTCATCATCTGCCAAAGGCAAAAGACCTATTGTGCAAGAATCAACAAATGATTCTGTGAAGAAATGATGATGAGAAAAAGAAAAGTGATGCATGCCAAGAGCAAAAGAGATCAAAAGCAAAGAAGAAAAGCTCCACCCAGAAAGAACAAGATTGTGGGTTGGACAGTGGATGAAGCCACTTTTGATTTCACTTTTAGTCTGGCAAATGGCACAACTCAGGTGGTAATTAAATGCTCGCAAGGCCACTACATTCCTTTCTTTGCTGCAAATGACTGACATCATTCTAAAGCTTAGAGAGATTCTGAGTCCTTCAAGAGCTGAGCATATGTTAAGGCTTATTATTGAGCCAACTGTGCTGGACTGTGGAATGCTCTACAGAAGCAATTTAGATGGTGACTCAGCAGAAGAAGAAGAAGAAGAGCATGCAAGTGAGATAAAATTTATCATTTAGGAAGAGGAAGAGAAGCTATTCTATGTTCACAGAGTTGATGGCACCTTCACAGTTCATGAGTCCATTTCCGTTCAAGAAGAATGGAGCGAAATGGACTGGGAATCTTTCAAGTATGTGAAGGTGACCAAAACAAATTCAAAAGAGCTTTCTCAAAACCTGGATGCCAACATCAAAACCACTGACAAGTAGGTTAAGAAGAAGATTTTTGGGTACAAGTCAATTTTTGAAGATAAACATTGGAATTTGACAGCATCAGCTTAGGGGGAGATTGTAAGGAATATTGCGCTTGGAAGATTTCCGGCTGAATGCCAATTTTGTTATGTTCCGGCTGAAGTTGAAGTTGAAGCGGAATTCTCACTTCAAGCGGAACTGGCCGTTCAAGCGGAAAGAAGCAATTTTGTCCTTTAGCGAATATTCCGGGTGAACTCGATTATCCACCAGATAATGAGTTCAACCGGACTTTTCCTGAGATGTCTTTTCAGCAAGTCCAATCCTGTAAAAGCTTCTCGTATGCTTCTATATCTGATTCAAGCCGCTCTCCTAAAGTAGTATGTTGCTGCAAACACGCAAGATATTCCAATTGCCGATGTTTATTCTTTTGGTAGTTTGTATTTGACTTTATTATTTACGGTCTAGATTAGATCGCATGAGATCAATGGCTGTCATTGATCTCATCAGCACTATATATAGCTTAGTTAGCTCATAGTTTACACATCTTGAACATCATCTGTTCTTGAACAACTTGTAATAGTATAGCTTTGAGTTAATGCAAATAGTGCCGAGTATTTGTTACTTCATTAGTACTATCTTTCTGCAAATCAAGCTTCTACATTATACACAAGAACTAAATCTCGCTTAAGTAAAGTGAAATATAACTTTAATTCCGCAGGGTTATATTTGCAAGTAAATGGCTTTTGTTTTAGTTTAACTCTAACTAATAACGATCCTACATAATGGTTACTTATATTTTAATAAAATATATTTGCTATTTTTTTTTGGTATGCCTGTCTAGATAAATTACATATGTATAATGTTGTGAGCATAATGTGTAATAGCACTAATACTTTTTTACACATGTTAAATCTCCATTTATTATTAAATTAACATTTGTAGATGATTTGTGCTACATACGTAAATTTAGATGAAAATCTACCTATGTAAATTACTTGGATTTACATAAGTAAATTACTTAGATTTACATATGTAACATGTTGTGATGTTTATGTATATGAACATATTATTTTTTTCAGTTTACATATGTAAATTACTTGAATTTACATATGTAACATGCTGTGATGTTTACGTATATGAACTCATAAATTTGTTTTCTTCGTAGGTTACGAGTTTTTATGTCAAATATGAAAATGATTATCAAGAACTCAAAAACAATTAGCATTTATATACTTTTGTTAGCTTTTATATATTTTTGTTAGGTTGTTAAATTTTCTTTGATTTTTTTATTATTGTTGCAATTGTACTTACACGATAATAAAATATATTTGTTAATTTTTTTGTATATATGTCTAGATAATTTACTATGTATAATGTTGTGAGCATAATGTTTAATAGCACTAATACTTTGTTTTACATATGTACAATTTGTATCTTGGAAAACTAAAAAAATTTGAATTTAAAAAAGTTAGAAATATAGTAATAATTAATGTCTTGCAAGTTGAAAAAATTTGAGAGGGAAAGAGATTTGTGTAATGTTTAATATCTTGGGAGTAAAAAGTTAGAGAGAGAAAGACAATCTTTATATTGAAAGTTTAAAAAGGTGGAGAGAGAAATGGTAGGTAAGATTACTATCTTACCCTTTTGTCCTTTTATTCAATTTGAATAAATCATACACAAAAAGAAAAAAAGTCAAGTTAGAATCTCAACCATTGATGTTCAAGATTTAAAGCTATACTAGAGTTTACAAAGTTTGCACAACTCAAGGGGGTTTTCATTATATCCATTCCCTTAAGTTGAGCAAACTATGTAAACTCTAGTATAGCCTTAAATCTTGAACATCAATGGTTGAGATTCAAACTTGACTTTTTTCTTTTTGTTTATGATTTATTCAAATTGAATAAAAGGACAAAAGGTAAGATAGTAATCTTACCTACCATTTATCTCTCCACCTTTTCAACTTCCAATATAAAGATTGTCTTTCTCTCTCTAACTTTTTCAACTCCCAAGATATCAAATATGACACAAATCTATTTCTCTCTCAAATTTTTTCAACTTGCAAGACATTAATTATTACTATATTTCTAACTTTTTTAAATTTAAACTTTTTTTAGTTTTCCAAGATACAAATTGTACATATGTAAAACAAAGTATTAGTGCTATAAAACATTATGCTCACAACATTATACATAGTAAATTATCTAAACATATATACAAAAAAATTAACAAATATATTTTATTATCGTGTAAGTACAATTACAACAATAATAAAAAAAATCAAAGAAAATTTAACAACCTAACAAAAATATATAAAAGCTAACAAAAGTATATAAATGCTAATTGTTTTTGAGTTCTTGATAATCATTTTCATATTTGACATAAAATCTCGTAACCTACGAAGAAAACAAGTTCATCAGTTCATATACGTAAACATCACAGCATGTTACATATGTAAATTCAAGTAATTTACATATGTAAACTGAAAAAAAATAATATGTTCATATACATAAACATCACAACATGGTACATATGTAAATCTAAGTAATTTACTTATGTAAATCGAAGTAATTTACATAGGTAGATTTTCATTTAAATTTACGTATGCAGCACAAATCATTTACATATGTTAATTTAATAATAAATGGAGATTTAACATGTGTAAAAAAAGTATTAGTGCTATTACACATTATGCTCACAACATTATACATATGTAATTTATCTAGACAGGTATACCAAAAAAAAATAGCAAATATATTTCATTAAAATATAAGTAACCATTACAACAACATTTAAAAAATAATAAAAATATAACAACATAAGAAATATATATTATTATATATATACAATTTTCAACTTAATTTGTGAGTGGACTGAGTGATATTACTGTGTCGTTCTCCCCCAATCACGTTTTGCCAACAATTGTGATCATCCAATTATTTCACCACAACACATCGATGTGTGATGCAGTTTTGTAACATGTGTCCTACTCTTCTTCTGCTCTTTGACGCACACGTGTACAAAGCTACACGTCTTTCTCTCTCAAAACACGTTCAGTATCTCTTTGAAACTCTCTCTTTACGAACATGCTTCTCTCTACAGCATTAGGCTCACATATTCATTGCTCGGAGATCGTCTAACAGAGCCGTTGTTGACGGTGGCCGCGACGCTTCCAAACCCTAATTCATGTGTCTAGATCTGAATTTATTCTTCTTTCTGAGTAGATCACTGCTGAGGTAAGTATCAAACCCTAATCGAGTTTCCACGAATTTGAAAGCTTAATATTGGTTGATGTATGGTTGTGTACGTTTACACGATTTAATTTCTTCATCTTCATCTCTGACTTTTCTTTCCCTCATAACTTAAAGTTCTATTTCTCTTAGATAATCGTCGGTGGAGAAAAGCAAACAAAGAAGGGATAATCACGATTCCGATGCGACCACCATTAGAGAAGAACACACTTACTATGTGAGAGAGAAATAAGGGTTTTCTTCTTCAAATTCGGTTTCCATCAGTTACCTTACAGGTTTGTTGTCATTTATTGTTCATGATGGGAATTAATTTCAGTATATGTCACTAATCGATCCAGATTTGGAGGTTCTGAGAGTTTGTTAAGTTAAGGTATTTGATTTTACTATATTACACATTTGTGTGCTTTATTTTAGGTTTAAGGTTTTGAATCAGTGAAATTGATTTAAGATTATCAGACAATTTTTGGGGCTGTAAGTTCATTTTGTTTGATGTATTGTGCTTATTTTGGGTCATTTTGATATTCAATTATGGGCCAAGGTTTGGTGCATGCTAATTGTGGGTAACTTATTTGCTCTATGTAAATGTCTTTAAGTTATAGTTTTTATCTAATCCATGTTTTAAGGTTTATGTCGCTGCCACCGCTAAGGTGCCAGAGAGGTGGTTATCACTGGATTCAGGAGGTTTCAAGTGCAAAGTAGTTGTTAAGGCGACACCGCAACGGTACCTTTATTATGATTCGTTTTTTTGTTTATCTAATTTAGTGTTGTCGTCCTATTATCCTCTTCCTCGATTCGTTTCTTAGCTTTGTTGCATGTACTTTGATTCTTATTTTGGTTGCTGGTTTGATGAAGTCTTATATTTTTAGCCTGCTTTTTCATTGTTTGCACAGATGGAAGTGAGGATTACTTTAGCTATTCCTCCATTTATGGATTGGATAATATACGTGGTTAATTGTGTATGCTTGATAAATTAATAATAGTTAATTAATTCATGGTGATTTTCTCTTCATATGTGGTCGCATATGAACAATGGCTGCTATCGAGTTATTTTGTTGCCTTAATTGCTTGATAACTTAAATGTGTGTAAAATTATTCATTCAAATTCCTAGTTGTACTATGTATCCATGTTTCATATCAGTAGCTTTATGTTTCTATATTGGGTTTGTTGAACAATACTAATTTGGTTGAGATGTTATTTTTTCTCATGTCAATTACTTAGACTGTTAGTTACTTTAGACTCTTCATTTTAATTTTTAGTTTGCATATCTGTGTTGGGCTATACGTTGGTGAAGCCTTTTTTTTTTTTACAAGATTCTAATTTAAAGGAGTTGTTTTTTCATGTGGAATTTTATTTAGTTCTCTAAATTGCATGATCATGTTATTAATGTGGAAGTGTATATATCCGAATTTCATGTTCAAAAGTTCTATGTTGTACATGTTGAGAGTAAGTGCTTTATGTTATTAGTGTAAAGTTGTGTATCCATAATTCACATTCAAAGGTTTAGATTTGTGGTATGAAAGTTCTTATTTTAATTTTTTTATTTGATTTGGTGTTTAGGTTTGATTTATTTATTTGACTTGATGCTTCCATAAATCTACAAGTTGGCTATTCTTAGTTAAATGAAGTGCATAATCCATTATAAAAAAGAGAGTGTTTGATGAAGTAGGATAGATGACTTTAATAACTTGGGTATTCTTAGCTAAAAGAAATGATTATTTTTATGTTTCGTATGGTATTCGTCGGTATTTATGTTCTTTGCTTATGTTTTAAGTATTTGTATTAATTTCTTATTGAAATGCCTATTACTGCATGTTCTTTGAATTACTTGAACATAGACTCTAATTTAGACATTGATTAGTTCCCACTATATGTGTTTTTCCAGATATTTGTATGTTGACTTTGATTTTAACATTGAAACAGTTATGTTGTTGTACTTGAATTTAAGTTTGATAGTTATAATTTCATATCTTTTTACTCAAGTTTGAGGCCATTAGTTAATAGTATGGATTTCAATTAAAAAATGGTTTACAGTTGCTTCTTAGCTGGTAAAAATTATATTATGTGCTCATAATAAATAATTGTCAATAACTTATTCAAAGTAAGATTTTTGTTTTAATTGTCAAGTACCCTGTTTTTAAATTGTTGGAATGAACAGGTATTATAACACACTGTATCTTGTTATCTTTTAAAAGTCAAGGAGTTTATAGGATATAGGTATTGTAACATGATATAATTTGTAAAGAACTGTTTTAAAAGTTAATCACATTTAGGTTATAACCTGCTTGACTTATATTCAAAATTCATACCATATACCTAAAGCCTTCATACCTTATACCTATTCATTCCAAAATTCTGTCCCTATATTCGAAATTGTTAGACATGAAGTTATATCATGTCATGTTCATAGTAATGAGGGTGTTTTCTAATCCACAGCCTCAAGCGAAAAAGAGCAAAAGAATCAACTCCAAATGATGGGTCCAACACAACCATTGACACTTACAAGCAAGACGACCCAGCAACTCTTCACATACTCACTAGGTACTATTCCTTCAACTCTCAACCTACACCAGTATGACAACTAAAAAACTTCTTTTACCTTACATTTCATATTACTCACATAACTATAAAAAATGCAGAAAAAAAAACCAGCCATCTACAAAGAGAGCCAAGGAGAAAGAGTAGTAATGAAAGTTTCATGCCAGTTGCTTTATAATATGATTTTGTAAATGTTGGTAAATATTACTATTCTAAGGCCCAGAAACAACAAGGAGTCTTTGACTGTACACTTTACCAACAGGTAAAAAGCCATGTTAGAAGCAAAATGTAAATTGTATGGAGCAATATATGGTATGAATAAATATATGAATGATATTATCACCATCTATTAACTATAATAAACACTAAAAAAAACAAACAAACAAGTGACCCACCCGCCGCAACGCGCAGGCGGGTCACTATCTAGTATATATATATATATATATATATATATATATATATATATATATATATATATAAAACTAACAAAAATAAATAAAAACTAATTTTTCTTTAGTTCTTAATAATATCTTCATATTTGACACAAAATTTCGTAACCTACGAAGAAAACAAGTTTATCAGTTCGTATACGTAAACATCACAGTATGTTACATATGTAATTTAAGTGATTTACATATGCAAAATTTAAGTAATTTACATATGCAGATTCAAGTAATTTACATATGTAATTCAAGTAATTTACATATGTAAATTCAAGAAAAAAGTTAATCAGTTTATATACGTAAACATCACAACATATTACATATGTATATTCAAGTAACTTACATATGTAAATCCAAGTAAATTACATATGTAAAGCAAGTTACATATCTACATTTAAATATATAATGAGATTTAACATTAAACAAACGTAAATTTACATATGTAACGCAAGTTTACATATGTAAATTTAAATATATAATAAGATATAACATGTTACAAACTAGACTTAACACTAATCAATAAAGAAAAAAACTGTTAAGATGCACACATATAATGGAGACAGATATACCAAAAAAATAACAAATATATTTTATGAACTTATAAGTAAGCATTGCAATAACATTTAACAAAATAACAAAAAAAAATATAACAACCTAACAAAAATATGTAAAAGCTAACTGTTCTTGAGTTGTTGATAATCATCTTCATCTTTGATAAAATATCTCGTAACCTACGAAGAAAACAAGTTCACGAGTTCATATACGTAAACATCACAACATGTTACATATGCAAATTTAAGTAATTTACATATGTAAATTCAAGTAATTTACATATGTAATTCAAGTAATTTGCATATGTAAATTCAAGAAAAAGTTAATCAGTCTATATACGTAAACATCACAAACATGTAACATATGTAAATTCAAGTAATTTACATATGCACATCCAAGTAATTTACATACGTAGATTTTCGTCTAATTTACGTATGTAGCACAAGTAATTTACATATGTAAATTTAATAATATGTGGAGATTTAACATATGTAAAAGAAATATTAGTGCTATTAAACATTATGCCCACAACATTATACATATGTAAATTATCTAGACAGATATACTAAAAAAAATAACAAATATATTTTATTAACTTATAAGTAATCATACAATAACATTTAAAACATAATAAAATATATGACAACATAACAAAAATATATAAAAACTAATTGTTCTTGAGTTCTTGATAAGCTTCTTCATCTTTGACACAAAATCTCGTGACCTAGGAAGAAAACAAGTTTATCATTTCATATACGTAAAATATCACTGAATAAAACATATGTAAGTACATATAAAACTGAAGGGGGGGGGGGGGGGGAAACATTCAGAAAAAGGAAGGTTAAAAAGAAAAAAAACTCCTAACATACCTTCATAAGATTGTCCATTGTAGATATTAAAATCATTGAATGATTCCGTACAATGCAAATGTTCTTCCAAATTGTGAGGAAACTGATGTTGAGGAGATGACATTAAATTCGGAGGTCGCATTTTTTGAATTTTTAAGTTTTCTTGAAGTGCATTAATGGAGTTAATGGGTATTCTTGATTTGAAGAAGAAGAATAATTAAAGAAGGATAAGGGTAAATGAAAAATGAAGAAAAGAAAAAGTTGAAGGGGGTTATCTAGGAAGAAAAGATGATGGGATGAGACATTGAAAACACAAAAGTCATAATTGATGGAAGAAAGATGAAAATACAATCTTACCCTTTTGCTAAACACAAATTAGAGTGAGGTGGATAGGCTAACAACCCTTCGACGGGTTTTCAAAGATTTCACAATTCAAGTGGGTTTTCACTCTATACTTTCCCTATATCTATCTATCTATCTATCTATCATATATATATATATATATATATATATATATATATCTTCCTACTCTAATAAACAATTACAATAGTTGACACATGTCAACACTAGATTCATTCTCACAAAAGTTCCCCCCCCCCCAAATCTACTCCCTAATAAATTCATTTTCTATTAGAAATTATATCCTATTTTATAATCATGATATATATTTTTTCATTTTAAAATTTTTTATAAAAACTTATAAAATACCAATAAACACTTATTTAGTGTGTTTTCAAATATAATTGAGCAAATCATATTTAATTTTTCAATTAATGAATACCTAATATTATTTTGTAAATTCAATTAACGTTGCGTTGTGGATGATACTATTTATAGAGAAATTCATAAGCGATAAAAATCATGTTTATAATATCCAATATTAAATAGTTTTTCCTACCATATCAAATGAGCCATGTTCATCCAATTTGAAATTTTTTGACAGCGCGACTAATACAATTGTATGTTTTCTAATGTATATCAACATAACATTTTTTATTGATAACATTATAATCTTTTGATTATAATTTATATTTTATACTCAACAATTAGAATGTGCTCATTATAATTTTGATTACACTTTTTACTCACTTAACTTTCTATACAGATTTAAAGTCTCAAGTTTGTCAATTCATAATTCATGTTAGTCGCTATTGAGGGTTTGATTGTTTTTTAAACATGATCACGTTTATCTTGCATTTTCCAAATATACAAGTAGAGACATGCCCTAATTCTTTTTTCTTGATAAAGAGAATAAAGTCACCAATACCATATTATGAATTATAACTTTAGTTTTTTTATCTAATGTAATGTAATACGTTATTTTGGTAATAAAAAGAGTATGCATGAATTATCAATTATATATATATATATAGGGGAGGGATATAATGAAAACCTCTCCGAGTTTGGAAAATCGTGAAAACCAAGCTAGAATATTCGATTTTTGTTCCGATTTTTTTATTGTGATTCTCTAACTTAAAAAGACCCCTTTTATGCAAAATAAAAAATAAAAAAAAACGCCTAAGAAAATATTTTAAAAAAATTATTTTATAACCGAGGTTACATATGTAACAGGGTACTGTTACATATGTAACCTCGGTTATAAAATATTTTTAAAAAAAAATTTGACTAGGCGTTTTTTTTTTTGCATAAAGGGTTTTTTTTAACTTAGAGAATCACCATAAAAAAAATCGGAACAAAAATCGAATTTTTTAGCTTGGTTTTCACGGTTTTCCAAACTCGGAGAGGTTTCATTTTATCCTTCCTCTCTCTCTCTCTCTCTATATATATATATATATATATTTAATGATTCAACCCGTATAACATACGGGTTCTATTCTAGCATATATATATATATATATATATATATATATATATATATATATATATATCTTCCTACTCTAGTAAATGATTACAAATGTTAACACATGTCAACACTATATTCATTCTCACGAAAGTTTTCCCTTCCAAATCTACTCCCTAATTAATTCTTTTTATTGAAAATTATATCCTATTTTATAATTAGTCATTATATATCTGTATTTATTTATATTATGAAACTATGACGTCCATATATTAATTTTCATCTTATTTTTATTTAAAATTATTTTTATAAACTATTATTTTTTTTGTTTTAATAAGTATATAAGAAAAACTTATAAAATACCAATAAAAACTTATTTAGTGTGTTTTCAAATATAATTGAGCAAATCATATCTAATATTTTAATAATTGAGTGCCTAATATTATTTTACAGAGTCAATCAACATTGTGGATGATACTTTTTATAAAGAAATTCACAAACGACAAAAATCATGTTCATAAGATCCAATATTAAATATTTTTCTACCATATCAAATTATCAATGTTCATCCAATTTGAGAATTTTAAAACATGATGACTAACTCAATTGTAAGTTTCCTAATGTATACCAAAATAACATTTTTTATTGATATAACAGTATAATATTGATTATAATTTAGATTTTATATGTGTTCATTATAATTTATAATATTGATCAAACTTTATACTCACCTAACTTTCTACCAGGACTTAAAGTCTCAAGTTTGTTAAATCATAAATTAATGTTAGTTGTTATTCTGGGTCAGATTATTTTTTTAACAATCATTTTTGTATGATTGCATTTTTCAAATATACAAGTAGAGAAATGAGCTCTAAATATTGTTGGTAAAGTCGCCACTACCAGATTATGAATTATAACTTTAACTCTTTATTTAATGTGATGTAATAGGTTATTCCGGTAATAAGAAGAATATGCAATTATCAATTATATATATTTTTAATGATTCAACCCGTATAACATACGGGTTCTATCCTAGTATATATATATATATATACTAGTTTTTGATACCCGTGCGACGCACGGGTGGCTTTTAAAAAAATGAATCCAAAATTTAACATATTATAATAAATGTAATTCGATAATTGGAATTAAAGAAAAAAATTAACACTCGACAATATAAAAAGTTACGAATTTAAAAATACAGACTTATAAACAATATTTGATGTTTTGTTTGTCACTTTTCCGTCTTCGTCCAATATGAGAAGTTTAGTTCATCCCTGCTGTTAACCCTTGATAATGCACAACCCGTGCGTTACAATGACAATGTTTTAAAATAATAATAATAATAATAATAATAATAATAATAATAATAATAATAATAATAAAATCTGCAAAGTATCTTTAATTTATTTTAGTAACATAATTAAAGGGAAAAAAGTCAACTTTAAAGTAAAACAAACTCATGTTTAAAAGGCAAAAATCATATAAAAGTTACAAATTAGAAAATTGTAACACCCCAAAATTTTATGACTTAAGTTATATACGTGTGCTATATGTGTTAAGTAGCTAAAACGTATATTGATATGGTTTATGGGTTGATAAATAGGTAAGGGTAGCGATTTGCAAATGCTATATTTATTTATGTGATAGATACATATGATATATGTGCTAGATAGCCAAACGTGATGAAACGTATGAAAAATGCATGTTGACCCATTAACGGGTAATGAATTGATAAAAGATAGTGTTATATGAACGAAACACGTGTTAGTTGATAAAATGAAATAAATACGTTTTTTATAACAAAGATAATTGATATACATGATATCAAAATGAAAAACGTGTTTAAAAGTTGATATGATAGGTATAACTGATAATCGGAGGAAAATACATTTACCAAATTGTATTATGTTAAGAAATATTAGTAAGTGTATACATATATATATTCTATGGCTTAAATTCATGTGAAATATTCATTTGATGAATATATACGTGGGAGTACGTGTTCGAATAGTTAAACGCGTGAAAAATAAATAAGAACGTATCCTTACGTTAAACGGATTGTTAAAAATAAATAAATACGTAACATATACGAATATTAAACGTATTTATATGTATTTATATGAACCCGAGGCTTAGGAGTTATTATAAATGTATCCAAAAGTGATTCGGAGCATAAAATGATAAGTATGTGAAGTAGAGGGCTAAAATGTAAATTGATAGAAAATATATATCAATATATATATATATATATATATATATATATATATATATATGAATGTATATAACCCTTATCGAACCTATTCCAAGCCATAAAACTATTAGAATTATGTCCCATAATGTTTTGATACATAAAATAATAAAAGGAATAAAGTTAGAGGGGCTAAAGTGCAATATAGTGAAAGATATATATATATATATATATATATATATATATATATATATATATATATACGTATGTATACCTATATCATCGTACGTGTCCCAAGCCTTAGAAACTTTTATAAATAAGCCCATAATGTTTTAAAGCATAAAATAACAGTTCGGTAGAAGTCTGGGGGCTAAATTATAAATAAAAAGCACAGGGACCAAAACTATCATTAGCCCATAGTTACTCCACGGGTCGCGAAGGTTACCAGGGCCACTTTCGTGATACGCGACACTTTACAGGCCGCAGAAATGTTTATGGTTCCAACTTGCAGCCCACGTTTGATCCGCCTATCGTGTCAATTCGATCGAATTAGTCATGCTAATGGTGGAGTGACCAGGGGCGACCTTCATGAGTATAAATAGGACCTTAGATCGGCCTTTAGAACTTGCAAAATCTCTCAAACATCACCTAAAAACCCTAAACCGAAGCAGAAACTTGGGTAGAAAAAATTATACATAACATATTTCTTGCATTATTGAGGGTCTTGGTGTATGTGCATGTGTATTTCATATGGCAGGAGAGTAATATCAGAAATTTGAATAAAGGGGCCACAACTATTGGTGGGTTGGTTGATGTTATTGTTGAGATGTTTACTCATAGGATGCTAAGTAATGACATTCTTTCAAACTGAATACCAGATCCGAAATCAGAAAGTTAAAAAAAAACAGTTAACTTCTAAACCTTAGCAGACACACTAAAGAGCTATTCATAGTTAAAGGATTAGGTAACCTACAAATGCATTCAAATTCTATCAATATTTGCTATATGCATCAGTTGTGCTAAACAAACCTTAAAACATTAACAAACATACTAAACAACTATTCATAGTTAAAGGAATTTATATAAGACTCAAATTTGTTCTACAGGTCACAAAATAGGATGGAACAAAATCATTGACTCAAACTAAAACTGAAATAACAGAAATTTATATATAAGACTCAAATTTGTTCAGCGGGTCACGAAATATGAGATCAAATAGTATACAAGTAAGAAAATATTAGATAAAAAAGACACCCTATTTTAAAAATATATGGCACACACAGTGTATAAATCAAAGATAGTTCATGTGAAACGTAGATGTCAACTTCCTCTTAATTTCAAAATACACAAACCTAAACTGCTAATGTTTTTAGTAATGCAAATCCCACAAAGTCCAACTTAGCTAAGAAAGAAACAATTTATGACCATTGATCAGTCTACAATACTACAACATGAGAATAAAGGGAAAATAATTCATTAAAAGATGTAAACTTACCAACCCAATCCATTCCATAAACTTAAGATGCATGTGCATTCAGCTGCTTTGCAAATTCATCACACCTGGCATTCTTCATATGGATTGGACCGTTTAAGCTTAAAATTTCTCAATTTCATTTTCTTTTATTAAACCAACGTCAAATGACTAACCAATGTTTATTAAGGACATCAAAATGCAAGTAATATAGGAACAAAGATTAAGCAAATGATGTTTATCCAGATTTAATTAAGCAGGCACATGAACAAAGAAATTGAGAAAGTGTATATGGAATTATGCACCAAGAACATACCTTATAAAGCCCTTTGAGCAAAAGGTGGTTCAATTCAGGATCAACAACTAACACATACAAATAATGTACAAAAGACCCTTGCAAAATCTGCATTTTTTAAATTTTAATAAAAATTCTGAATTAAATTGCTTCATAAACTCAGAATTAGTGATATAACATAAAAGATGAGTGAGTTAATGCTATAACACAGAGAATTTCAATCTGCAAATAACCATAACTGATTATCAAAATGCCACTTCTATTTCTATGTAAGCGTTTATGACTTTTATGAAAGCTCTTCTTGATTCTATAAAAAAAATGTGGCTTTAAAAGTATTAGTAAAGATCACACTCTTCTTTGTAAGTTAGAAGAAAACTAATTAGTCCATTTTGCTCTTGTCTGCATATATTTGTGTAAGAAAGTACAAATACCTTAAAAATTCCCTCAATGACATCAAAGAAGAGACCACTGTTGGACCATCCACCAATAAAAAGCACTCCATTGATGCCCACACGACTTAGGTTATCTGCGATGAAAGAGATGTGAGAGGAAGGGATGACGGCAGATTCGTGAAACATGTGAAATAACGATGGTGATCATGAAGGTTGAAAGAAGGCTTGTACCTAAATCGTTTCTTTGATTCTGATAGGAGATCTTGATGGCGGTTGAAAGAAGGTTACTAAGCTGCAATGACAGGGACGAACCGAACAATTCTAGGGTTAGAAAGAACATCGATAAATTAAAGTATACATACCTTGGCTGGTTGATGTTGATTATGATTTCAGAAATTCATGGTGGTTGCGTGGATAGGAAGAAGGCGATACCTTGGCTGATTGCTATTGATTCTGATTTCAGAAATTCATGGTGGCTGCGTGGAGAGGAAGAAGGCAATCGAAGAATCGCTGATGAATGAATCTGGTTTCGATCGTTTATGAGGCGTGATTAGGGTTTTATTTAGCGATTCTTCGATTGCCTTCTTCTGACATCAAAATTTAGCCATAAACGATCGAAACAAATCACATACCCGTTTTGATCACGAATAAAAATCACATTGGCTCGAGACTAAGCGCATTTACATCGTGTCAATGTGATTTAGTTGAAATGGGTATGCGACTTCGGGTATATGACCATTTTGATGTCAGAAGAACTGAGTTTTATTTACATCGTGTGATTTGTATTCGTGATCAAATGGCTCGAGACTAAACGCGATCCTCCCGTTATGCTCACTTTCAAGTGGTATCAGAGCTTCGGTTGATCGCTCAGCTCGTTTTTGGAGTCTTTTGGTGAAAACAAATCTAGTTTCGGTGTTTTTCAAGATTTTTTCACACTTTTTGATCACAAAACTCATGTTTTCCGAAATCTGATCATTTCTGAGTGTTTCTGACATCAAAATGGTCATGTTTGAGTGATTCTGGTCTGTCCAAGTCATTTGGTTCAAAAAACGTCAAATCCAGTTGAGCTCGTGTGAGTTCGGCTCAAGATCTACTGTTCAAAAAATAACTGACAACCGAAGTCGCATTTCGGGTTACTTGAAATTCAATTCGGTTGATTTCATTTGATTCTTGAGTTCGGATAAGTTCATTTCGGAAGACAGTTCGCTTGAGTTCAGTTAAATCCTCACTTCGCTTCAGTCTGGATACTCTGAGTTCGGATCAGTTAGTGTCAAGTTCACTTCGGATCACTTCGCTTCACTTCGTTTCTGCTATTTCACTTCGGATCCACTTCGGATCACTTTGGACAAGCAAGTTCACTTCGGATAGGTTCGGGTAATCAGATTCTCAATTTATCAAAATGTCGGAGTTTCAAGCATTCGCAGCGATTCAAACTCAAAGTGAAAACACTACTCAACTATGACAATGAGATCGAAACGAGTCAAAAAGTCCCAAGTTACTCAAAATTGAAGATTACCATAATTGGAGAAAGAGGTTCGAGTCATACATCGGTACTTCAGATTGTGACCTCTGGATCGCAATTGATGATGGGTATACTTATCCGGTTGATAACAACAATGTTCCGATTATGCAATGCAACTTGAATGTAGAACAAAAGGTAGATTATACTCGAGAACAAAAAGCTTATGGTGCGCTCCCGATGGCGTTACCAAAAGAATTGTTACATCAATTCAAGACCTGCAAAAATTCAAAAGAATTATGGAACGCTATGAAGGAGAGATGTAAAGGAAACGAGCAATATAAGAAAAGCAAGCAAGAAAAAATGTTTTAAGGAAAGAATTTGACAATTTCAAACATTTCGACGGTGAAGGAGTGCCTGAACTGATTTCTCGCTTTTGCCATCTGCAATCAGAGATGGATAGTGTTAGTATCAAGAAGGAGGATAATGAATTAAAGGAAAAATTACTTAAGGCACTGCGAGAGAAATGAGAACCTTATGTTCTTATGATCTCAAATGATAAAGAATTTTCAAAATTGACATTTCTGCAACTGCTCGGGAAGCTTCAAGCGCGAGATCTGGAAATGAAAAATGTTAACACTACACCTGCTGAAGTGCAGAATCCTGAAGTGTATTATGGTCAAAACGCAGCAACAATTTTTGGTAAATCAGGTAAATCCAAAAATTCAGCACCAGCAACAACGTTTGTAGCAGGAAGTATTTCTGATGGTGGAAATATGTCACATTCCGTGAGCTATGAGTCGAGAGGATGTAATGTCTCAATTCCTTCAAGCAACACAATCAATGCTAGCAAACTTGTGCTATTTGTCAACACCACCGAGGATTATATGGCGTTAGTGTCTGCTCTTGTGTCATCATACTATGGGGTCATTACTAGTAAAGTAAGCAATGCTGAACTTACAGAGGAAGATTATGATCAGGTAAATCCTGATGATCTAGAGCTGATGGACATCAATTGGCAACTTGCTATGCTTGCTAGAAGGGTTAAAAGATTCTTGAAAAAGACTAGAAAGAAGGATTTAAATTCAGGAGGAAATATAGGGTTTAACAAGTTGAAAGTGCGGTGTTACAATTGTTTAAATTTTGGGCATTTCGCACGAGAATGTTCACAACCCAAGAAGAAAGAATACCAGAAGTCTACTCAGAAAACTGACAATTCGTCCGATAACCCTAAGTTTACTAGGGAGTGCTTCTACCTCTAAAACTGATTCCACACAAGCCCTAGTTTCACAAAATGATAAAACTTACAATTGGGGTAACCAATTTCCTGATGCTTTTGCTTTGATTGTTACTCATGTGCAGGATGAAGATGCTTTAACAGAGTCAACATCTGAAGACAGTGAAATCAATGATATTTCAGAAACAGTTGAAGAAAGTCAAGCATTTTCTCATGATCAACATGCTTTCATGGTAAATTCTGTTCCTGACACTGATCTTAATGAACTTTTATTATTGAAGAAGGAATTAGACATTATGATGAAAGAAAAGGAAGCTTTAATCAAAGAATGTGAAGTTGGCAAAGCTGAAGCTCAAGATGCTGCTAATGATTTTGAAGAATTATTCAAGAAAAGCTATCCAGTACAACAAAAATATGAGAAATCTCACAAACGTGCTATGGAAGCTAATGAGAACATCATCACATTGCAAGAGGAACTACAGAAGTTAGCTGATGAAAACAACAGTTTGAAGTTGGATAATGCAGCCATGAAGCGAAACAGTCCGAAAGACTCAGTCATTGCATTAATGACTGACACTCCAAAGGTAACGAATCCTCCTATGTGTGATCTTTGTAGTCAATTTGCTAAGTCAAATGGTGAACTTTTAGAAGAAAAGAATAAGATGGTAGATCAACTATCTGTGGCTAAAGCAGATATTGAAATTTACAAAAAGAAATGGGAGGGCACTACCAAAGAACTCATGTCTTTACACGAGCAATTACAAATTAATAAATACGAGTTCAAAAAATAATCTGACATGCTTGTGCCTGCCCAGAAGGAGCTGGTTAATACCCATAAAACTGTTTTGGATCTAAAAATTGAAATTCTTGATCTGACAAACAAAATTTGATACTTTCAAAGTACCTTTTTCGTTCACAAACTTTTTGTATAACTATGATCAAGGTCATTTGTCAGACAAAGAAATGAAATTTGACCAGGTTCCTACTCCTGTGATTATCACAAACAACCCATCTTCTGTTTTACCATCCATTGAACACTGTGATTACTCCTCTTATAAGAGAGAAGTGTTTGATAAATGACATTCAAAGACAACTGAAGAAGCCAATTGAAACATCTGCTCTAGATTCTAAGGTTTATGAGTTGTTTTACAACTTCAATGATTTTAACAAAATTGATGATTTAGTTTCTGATACTAAACCTTAGGTTTCAAAGAATGTTTCTAAACAAAACCATAATGAAATCATTTCAACATACAAATTTGATCAAATGAAATCAGAACTCAAGAAATTGAGTGAATTTGAGCAGGAATAGATCGCAAGATCTAAATCAGTTGGTGATATGAAAGTTAAAAATGGTGGTATTGGATATGAACCACAACCTGTGAATTCAAAATCTAAAGTTTTTGAAAAGGGTTCAAATTCCAAGTCACAAAAAGGTCAAGTTGACAAAACCAATGTCAAAGGAAAATCTGTTGATTTAGGGAAAACATAAGATTTTGATAAAAATATGAGGTGGATAACTTATCGTTTAAAAGGATCGGATCAGATGTATAGTGACAAAGAATTCCCCTTGAAAATGGTCAATTCTGATCTGGTTGACAAAGTCTTTAAGGGAGGCTATGGTCCTAAATATGATCCAAATGCTCCTAGTGTGCTAATTAGGAGGGGAAATGAAAAAATCATTATTCTAGTTGCCACACTAGATTCTGTGCAACCTGCTTCTGATAAATCTAATCATCATATTGATAATGGGTTGGTTAAAGATGTTCAAAATTCTGTTAAGAAACCAATTGTTTCTCAACCACCAAAGGCTGACAAACCAATTTTTGCTGATAATGCTAAATCAAATTTCAGAAAGCCAAATCGATTTTCCAAAAATCTCAATTTCATGATGATAGATTTTATGATAATTTTGGCTATGGGCTGAATCCACCAATGTATGGTAGGGGTCTAAATTGGTTTGGTCATGGATCTAGAAATGGTGTGGTCCATCTGGGTATGGTGGTAGGAGCGGTTGTTATCAGAATTTTGATGATGGGTATTATGCGGGAAATGTATATTTTTATGATGATTTTTACCCTGGAACTGATAATGGATACGATTCAGGTTTCTATGATGAATTTTATGATCATCAGGTTTCTTATTCCCAAAAGAAAATTTTAAAATCAAAGAAATCAAAACCTGTAATTTAAACCATTTATGACAACGAAACGGTCGATGAGTGCAGTAATTCTGTTTCCATTACTATTACGAATCGACGCGTCGTTGTTTCAAGTGTAAGAAACGGAGACATATGTACAAAACTTATCCTTTGTTAAAAGAGAAGTCTGGAAAGTCTGGTTCTGTATCTGATAGTATAGACAAACCTTCCTCTGCTTAATCAAAGAAACGAGTAAAATTTGTTGATGATAAAGGTCATATTCACGATGACATAAAGCCATCTGTGTCTGGTTTTAAAAAAGGAAAACATGATAAGAAACAGGATGGGGAATTTGAAAAGTTAAAATCTATCTTGAAAAATTCTGAAGCATCATCTTCAAATAAGTAGAGAGAGCAGTGGAAACCTAAGGGTGCTTCCACTACAGGTCATGATTTTGTGGAGGATACCGGACGACCCAAAGCTTCAAGCTTGGGTCCCTCCCAAACTAATTAATTTCCTTGTGTGTGCAGGGAGCTCCAAGACAGTCCGTAAATAACCTATGGGTAGTCGACAGTGGAGCGTCCCGACACATGACGGGTGACATTTCCTTGATCGAAGACGTCAAACCTTTTAATGGAGGAAGTGTTACCTTTGTTGGTAATAAAGGAGGTCAAATCACGGATATCGGCAAATTAACCAATGGTGCGATTACATTCGACCGAGTTGAGTACGATAAGGAGTTGGAGTACAATTTGCTGAGTGTCTCCTAGATTTGTGACAAGCAGTTTGCAACCGCTTTCACACGGAATGAATGCTTAATCTTGAAAAACCCGGATTTAAGATTCCTGATGAGTGGATAATGATACGAGCACCGAGAATGTCCAATCTATATGTTATGGACATGAGTTCTGCCAAAGCAACTATGTCTGGTCTGTGACATCGGAGAATTTCAAGGTTTACTTCCGTTAGACAATTCCGTTAGTTACGTTATAAGTATTAACTTAATAACTAATGCATAACTAGGCCGAATACGCCCACGACCTTTGGTTGATCACCGAACCCGTCCATATGTGCTATGTGTTCATTTGTTGTTGTCATTATGTGCAATGTGATTTAAATACATGAGTTAGTATTGTGAATAGCATGACAATTTATGAATCGTGTTTATCTTGCTTAGAATGTGAAATTGACCACTTTTGGTAACCAGCGAAACTACCGAGCGAAACTATAGTGTCGCCCGGCAGTCTATCGGCTCACTCGTGATCAGAGCCAGTTTCGCTTGGCCAGCGAAACTGCCAGCGAAACTAGGCCCTGATATATATTAACATAAAACCCTAGTTGCCTCATTTTTGCACCATTCTCTCCAAAACACACACACACACTCCTGGAATTCTGGTCAGTCGAGAAACACAACAAAACATCAAGATCTCAGCCTCAAGACAACATCCATTCGATTCCTTGATCGAATCGTGAGTCCCAAAACCTTTCTTTATGCCTTTTCTTTGTATTTTCTTAAAAAGCATGCTTAAACTTTCATGAAACTGCTTGATCTGCTAGTATGATGCTTAGGGATGTTAGATATGTTATAAAGTTTGCAACTTTACGTATGAAATCCAACCATGAAAAAGATTTATGCTATTTAGGTCATTTTAGGGTTTTGAATGTATTTTGGTGATTTGATGATGAAAATGCATGTTTAAGGTGTTAAATCTTACTGATTTATGTTGGTAAATGGTTATGTATGCTAGATAATAAATTACATGTAATATGGAAGCTGTTAGATTGATTTTTAGGCTGATTTATGTGTTTTTCGCGACCAGCGAAACTGTCATGTTCTCTGGGCGAAACTGTCCAGCGAAACTATGTATATCTTCAACCAGCGACACTATGGAGCGAAACTATAGTGTCGCCGGGTAAACCGACCAGACCAGCTCGAGCGAATCTACCGAGCGAAATTCCCTGAACGAAAGTTCAAACCAGTTTCGGGCGAAACTAGGCTAGCGAAACTGTGCCAACAGTTTCGAGCGAAACTAGCCTAGCGAAACTGTGTCATCGGGTATTGCCTAGCGAAAGTGCTGCCCGTGCACACAGCGAAACTGTCTAGCGAAACTGCTAGCGAAACTGAGACCAAAATCCAAACTTGTGCAATTTGCTTGAATGTTATGCCATGACTTACATGATTATGCCATGATGATACATGCTTTGATTTCTGATGTATATGAACCCTTGTTTATGATCAACCATCAGTGTCGTGTGCCGTTATGTCGAGTCATAGTTTCAACGTGCTATGTTATGGGCCATAGTGACGTTAAGTGAAGATTAGACACAAAACTAATACTTAAGACCTAAACGTGTTCATAGGTCTTCGTTAAGCATACTTGGATTATTAACAAGTGTAGCAGTGCAACCCAAGGTGAGTGTCACTAACCCGATTACCGTGAACCCGTTTGGGTCACAACGAATAACTAAATGAAAAACAATGCTGACAACCTTATGAGTGCTATGCACCTCCCTGATGAACTTGAAAACTTGGAGTGCTCGGCACCCACTTGACGAACTTGAAGTGCTTTATGGGAAGCACTTGTAAATTACTTAAACAACTACTTCTGAAACGAAACCGAAAACATTTTTGAGATTCATGAGAATCCGGTAAACCTTTTTAATATGACTAGCGTAGGTTAAAGTCTAAACCACATGATATCACATGATTTCTAAGGATGCCTTGAAACTTAAAAGTCCTCAAATAAATTGTATCATTAATTGTAAAGCGAGGGGATGTTGGGTAGATCTACTGGAGTTTGACAAACTCCGCCCCGTGGCACGGGGAGTGCACGGAGGTACAATATCAGCCTATCTGACCGTGATTCCCGAGAGGACACGGGGGAGGCAAAACCGCGATAACGTAGGTCCGCAGTACTGATGGCACGGCCACTACAATAATTTATGGTCAGCTTTGGTACAAACTTCCTTAGTGCATGGAACAACGGATTAGCTACCCGCGATATCGGTTGAGCACTTTAACTATACAAAACTAGTACATACCCGATAACGTAGGTTACGGACAATACCTTTACTAAACCACAATACCACGATTTTGAATATCGCAAAGCATTGCTTTTCACAAACAAATATTACATGAGTATATGTTGACACGATTATGATTATTAGACCGGGCCACTGCGTGACAAGCCCACTGTGAACTCACCAACCGTTAGGTTGACACTTGCGTGGTTTAAACTTTTGCAGATAGCTAAGGAGTATCCGGAGCGGGTTGACATGGCACATGAAGACTTTTATTTTAATTAAACTAAATTGGGAATTTAATACACTGATTTGTAAAGCACGTGGTTAGTGCTAAGATGATATTTTGTTCCGCTGCGTAACTTGAGATTGTTTTTATGATATATCTTTGGACTAACTCTGATTCGTTTAGTATTTGTAACTAATGGTTGTGGTCCTGGTCTGGTCGCACCCCTTAACGGTATAAACTCCGTTAGTGGTTAATTTGGGGGTGTGACATGGTCAATGTTTCGTGTCTAAAGCTTCTGAGAGAGATTCCATTTTGTGGCACCGACGTATGGTCATATCAATTACAGAAAGATGAATGAATTGGTTAGAAAGGGTCTGGTTGAAGGAGTAATGACAAATCAGTTTATATTCAATGACGTATGTGTGAGCTACAAAAAGGGGAAGCAAAAGAGAAAGTCTCATCCTTTGAAGAAGTGTCATTCAATCACTGTTCCACTTGAACTGCTACACATGGATCTGTTTGGTCCTATAAACAAACAAAGCATATAGGGCGAGTGGTATTGTTTGGTAGTAACTGACGAATATTCTCGATTTTCTTGGGTGAACTTTCTGGTGATGAAAGACGAAACATCTGTCGTACTTATCAACTTGATGAATACACTAGAATCTTACCACAAGTTGAAGGTTCGTAGAATCCGCAGTGATAACGACACGGAGTTTAAGAACACCAAAGTTATGTTACCTTATTTGGAGAAGCACATTGTTCATGAATTCAGTGCACCTTACACACCTCAACAGAATGGTGTCGCGGAGAGAAAGAATAGAACATTTATTGAGACGGCGAGAACCATGCTAGCTGACTCGAAGCTTCCGGTGAATTTCTGGATTGAGGTAGTTAGTACAACATGTTATGTTCTAAACAGGGTTCTGAAAGTGAAACGGCTTGGCAAAACTTTTTATGAGCTGTTGAAGAACCACAAGCCGGATCTCAAGTATCTGGAACCATTTGGGTCTCCCTGCGCGATCTTGCAGTCTGCCGGCAAGTTCGACGAGAAGGTAGTCGAAGGCTTCTTTGTCGGGTATGCAAATCCTAAAAAGCGGCTCTTTAATACGAAGACTGGTGTAGTGGAGGAGTGGTTACACATGGACTGTCAACTACATACTTTACCACCCAAAGGAGTTGGACCAGATTGAATGTTCGATTACAAAGCGTTATTTGATTCTTTTAGTTCTGATAAGGGGTTAACCGAGGAACAATTGGCAGCAATTTACATTGATTTACAACATGAAGCACCGGTTATGCATAACCCATCTCCGACAACTCAGGATGTTCCAGGGAAGATGAAGTGACCGAGTCCACAATTGAAGTAGTGTATGATACGTCTTCGGATGAAGAGAATGAGTTCCATGAGGCTCTATTGGAACCGGTTGATGTTCATGTCTTGCAACCTGAGTCCAGTTCAAATGATTCTGTTATGATCGAGGACGATAACATCAACAATCTGAATGAAAATATTGTTGTTCCGACTCATCCGACGCTCCGAATCAACACCTACCATCCACAAGAAAATATCATAGGTGATTTGGAAGATGGAGTATGTACAAGACGTCAAGTAGAAAATGGTGCTTTGCTAGCCATGAGGGAATCGGGGGATCAAGAAGAAGTATTTCATTCGTGTTTTTTTTCTAGATTGAACCTGTGAATGTGCAACAAGCACTCAGAGATGGTTCATGGGTAGAATCAATGCAGGAAGAACTCCTACAATTTGAAAAACTCGGCGTTTGGCAAATAGTTGACTTACCTGAAGGAAGCAAAGAGCCGTATGGTACCCGTTGGGTGTATAAATGCAAACATGACGACCGAGGTGTCATTATCCGAAACAAGGCTCGTTTGGTCGTCCAGGGGTTTTCTCAAGAAGAAGGTATTGACTTTAATGAGGTGTATGCGCTTGTTGCACGAATTGAAGCAATTCGGATTTTCTTAGCATTCGCGGAACACCAAGGATTTAAAGTGTACCAAATGGATGTAAAGAGTGCTTTCTTATAAGAAAAAGTGAAGGAAGAAGTCTATGTCAAACAACCTCCGGGATTTTACGATCCTGATTATCCATACGAAGTATATAAGTTGGACTATATGGTTTACATCAAGCTCCTCGAGCTTCGTATGAAACCTTGTCGACTCATGTACTTCAAAATGGATTTAAGCTTGGGTTGGTAGATTATACCTTATTCTGCAAGAAAACGGGTAAAGATTTTCTTTAGGTACAGATGTACGTCGATGACATCATATTTGGCAGCTCAAATGACAAGCTTTCGAAATATTTTGAAAAGCTTATGCAAACTGGTTTGGAAATGAGTTCAATGGGCGAAATGGCATTCTTCCTTGGTGTGCAAGTCGAACAGTCTCCCAAAGGAATTTTCATTCATTAGACCAAATACGTGCATGAAATTTTAACAAGATTCGAAATTTTCAATGTTCGCGTTCCAGGAACTCCAATACAGGTTAATCATGGCCTCTCACCAGATGAGAAGGGTGAATAAGTTGATGCAACTCTTGTAAAACCACAGAGGGATCTTACTACTGCATGATTCGGTAAATCGATAACAATGAATGTAAATAAAGCTTTGATTTATTGATTCACAAAGAGGTTTACACAAAGTCTAGAAAGAGAGAAAGTTACACACACTTAAGAAGATAGCAAAATGACAGAACTAGCTAACTCTCTCTAACACGAACTATTTATACTTACCATTAAGTGCAACGAATGATTTAATTAATATGAAGCTTGACTCGCTCGAACCGATCTTCCGTTGACTTTTACGTTGACCGTTGACCCGAACGGTTGACTTTTCCAGAAAACGTCTTCGGTCCAAACTTGCAAGCCTCGAGCATCACAACCCGCGTCTCTGAATCAAATCACAATGGATTCTTCAACCGAATTATTCGAGAATAGATTTGATGGCGTCAGTCATACTTATTAAAAGTTCCAACAATTCCCCCTTGACTGACGCTTTCAAATCTGTCATACTGGTGAAGAACCGCTCTGTCGTGCATCTTCAAAGAATAACTGATAAACCGGAATCTTTCTGTTGTAAAGGTTCCCCTTTTGAATAAGCTTCTTCTGTTCTTGTTGCTCCAGTTGAGATCCAAGTGCTGCAGTTCACTCGGTTCACACGGTCGGGTACAATACTAAGAATGCTGAACGTTGGAGAGAAAATCGCAACAAATCGAATCAGATAAACCAATCAAACACTGAAAATGCTCCAACTTCAGATAATCGACCCGATAATCCAAATCCATAGAAGTTCCCCCTTTTCTCTAGATCCCTCTGAAAACATCCGATGCGGAAGCGGAAAATCAGATGCAGAGAGTGGAACCGTTCCGCTCAGTTCCGAAGAGAAAACGGTACAAAAATCCTGAAATCGGACAATCTTGCGTAAAACCGAAAGCTGGGTGCTAACAGTTGTGAATGATCCATAAATACTGAACTTGTTCCGCGTGACTGGGTTGGATGCAAAAAGTAAAGTGTCAAATCGGTGAAAAACTGAGATCCCGAGCGCAAATGCAAAATTTATTCATAACCGGAGTCTTCGTAATTTTGAGTGAAGAAAATCGAGCTCGGAAAAATATTCCGTGAAGATTTCTGAGTCAAACGGTGCAATATGGAATTAATCTGAGAAGACCGTAAATTTTTATTCAAGTAACGGTCCTCCGTTAGAGATTTAACGGACAATTCCAATATTTAACTGAGATTCCAGTTAATTCGGTTAGATGACATCAGCGCTGCATCAGCTAAACAACTTGAAGTGAGACATAACGAAACAGTCACGAACTTAACCGAGAAGCGAAACCAGTCCGTCAGTGGTCGTTAGCTAACGTGGCGTGACGTCAACAAAAACTAGAAACCCGGTCGAATAAACGGAATAAATCCATGACCACTAAAATATTTTCACAATTTCGTTGCGGCGTTATCCCGTTAGTCTGTAGAAAAACTGATGAGAAATACCCGCATTTGACGAAATTATTAAAAATTCCATTGGTTTTAATTAAATCCCTTAGAAAAAATCTTGATCCTTGTGAAAATATATGGGCCAATCAGATTTGAGTATTAAAACCCATCCAACGGCTAAAAAGAATTCTGATTAATGGATCAGATCGAGATCCTTGTGTATTCCAGTCCACCAATCACGTTCCAGCAGCAACATGATCTTACGGCCCAGAACAAGCTGATCTAACGGCTAAAAAACGTGATCCAGGTGAGGTAGCTGTCCGCCAATCACAGTGCAACAGCAATCAAGGAGCCAACGGCTCTTTCTCTCGACTGGGACCCACGCGCTATATCTTTCAGCCATTCACAGCGCGACAACAAAAAAGGTGGAGAGAGAGTGTTGCAGCAGAAACATTCCCTTGTAACCAATCTTCGATTGACACGTCATCAGCTGTCACACACAAGGTCTCTTCAACCTCCGAAACCCTAAAAATGTCGGAAAGACCACCGGAACTACGATGGAGTTGCCGGAAAACCGTGAAAGACCCATAACTCCCTTATTTCTTGTCCGTTTTTGACGAAATTTATATGCCTAGACTCGTAGCTTCATGCTTTACAATCCTGGACGACCAAAATTCACTGAAAAACACTCGAACGAAAAACCCAGAAGAGAGGATCAGTCGAGATCGCCAAGGATACGAGGTCGCCAACACTTATTTGAGGTCGCCAAGGGCATACACGAGGTCGCCAAGGCCATGAGATCGCCAAAGAAAACCCAAGTCGCCAAGGGTAACCACCAGATCGCCAAGAACTTTGTCCAAGTCGCCAAGAACAAGCTCGAGATCGCTAAGGTAATCTTCAAGCTCACCTGAGATCGCCAAGTACATCTTCATGCTCTCTTGAGGTCGCCAAGAACATCTTCATCAGCTATGAAATCGCCAAGGCAATCTTCATAAAAAATGAAGAACACCAAGAACATGAAGAACACACACAAACACCGTCGAGTGTGTGTTTTTCCAGATCTGTCAAATATGTTGCGAATCAGGCGAAACCGATGCTCCCAATGGATCCAGAATGCATTTTCCATCAAGAATAGTGCTTTATTTCATCCAAAAACACTGAGTATAACACCAAAAACTCAGAATCAAAGCTCAAAAAATCTTCAAAACCCCAAAAACGGGAAAACTCTAACAGCTTCGTTTTTCAGCCTCAGATCTCGTATTTCTTCACTGATTTGAACATATGAAGCATGAAATCATATCTAAATTAACCCAATAACAAGAATCTATCATCAGATTCATCCAGAAATCATCAATCAGCTCCAAAAATAAGAAAAAGATAGAAAAAGTCTCCAAAGTGGGTTTTTCAATCAGCACCTCATTCAAGCTCAAAATCACAGATTCGAGTGACCAGATTCACGGTGAGATGAATCTGATCGGTACCCGCTCTGATACCATTTGTCAGGACCGATTTCACATCGAGAATCTCGATCTTGAGCAAGAACGAAGGTGAGATTGAGGAGACGGGATGATGAAGAGAATCATAGATAAACAATGACAAGAAATGATAAAACAAACGATTCATTGATTATTGCTGAATGATTACAACGAACCGAATGATTACAAAACTCGTCATAGGAAATCCATGGTGACTCTCTCTCTCTAGAATGATAGCTCACATCTCTCTAGAACATCCTTATACAACTTATTCATCATCTATCTAATGGAGCTAACCCTTCCTATATATAGAGAGCCCATGTGCTCACTAGCCCACTAACTAGTAAAACACAAAATAAAATGAGCTAATACAAATAAAACAAATGACATAATTATTATTAACTAAATCAAAGATGATTTAATTAATATGAAGCTTGACTCGCTCGAACCGATCTTCCGTTGACTTTTACGTTGACCGTTGACCCGAACGGTTGACTTTTCCAGAAAACGTCTTCGGTCCAAACTTGCAAGCCTCGAGCATCACAACCCGCGTCTCTGAATCAAATCACAATGGATTCTTCAACCGAATTATTCAAGAATAGATTTGATGGCGTCAGTCATACTTATTAAAAGTTCCAACAGAACCAACCAACGTACCAGTTGGTACGTCCGTACCAACTGGTACGGCGGACCATATGGTATGGCCCCAATGGTATGTTGACTATTTGACTCACGAACTTGCTCTAGTCTAGATACAATACACGAGACACATCGTAGCATAGGAATATGCTCTAACAAACTCCCCCTTAATGTGTAGTGTATCTAGCTATCTATCTATCCAACTAAACTTCAGTCTTCAATCTTTAGCATTGCTGCGTCCGATCTTCAGCTTGAAATCTTATCAGAAATAGAGCTTGCATGGCTAGATCAAACTTGAACAATCTTTGAACTTCCAGATCCACTTGTGAAAGGTATTACATACTCTCCCTTTCACCATGCTTTTGAAAATTAATTTAATCTTGGCGTAAAACTTCTCTTCGAGAATCCAAGATATAGTTTTTGATATCATAATTTTGTATCGTGTATCGATCGGTCGAAAACAAATAAGAAACAAAATCTTTTTGGCAAAATTACATCAAAACACACCGAAAATCTTTTTGATTTTTCTAAGTTTATGCTAAAACACATCTAAAATCTTTTTGGAATTTTCAGATATGAAACATAAATGCAATACTGAATCAGACACTATTTTTGTCTTTTGTGAGAAAGATCACAACTTGGGATCATATTGGACATCACACACTGAACAACACTTCAATTTCAATTACTTCAGCACATACGTCATGTCGATTGCTGATATAATTTTTCCATCTTAAACTCAGGCACAATCATACTCATAACCTCTGGATATGTTATTGTATTGATTAGATTTTGCATTGACCAGTGTACCCCACACTATCAGACATACTTAGATATGTATTTGCTTATCACGCTTTATGATTTCACTTGTGATTTAACACATAATGATTGTATTCATGATATCATCAACTGTGTTCCATGCAAAAAAGGATAAAAATGTTAAATCGTCTACCTTAAGGTTGATGTCACACACCCAAAATTCTCACGCGCGGTAACGCACCGCAAGGAGCGTGACAAACCAAGATCGTAGTCCATTAGTTACACCAAACGACCAGTTTTTAATATAAATGTTTCATATTTCATTAATATAATTTCAGAGTGTTACAATTTACGGAAGCGTAAATACAATTAAATTATTTATATAAAAACATCGTCACCTAAGGTGACGTGGCTTGTTCAAAGACACTAAAAGGGTTTCAAAGTCTCACGCATGCGTACTCGTGATACTCGAACATCTGCTGTAACACCTGTGTCCGACCCATTTACAAAACCCGACCCGAATTTTAACTTGTTACGCAAATCGAGTTTTGATTTAAGAATTTTCGAAGGAATTTGTCTAAAATATACAATTAATTTATGTTCGGGATACTCGATAATCATTTTTTAAAGCAAAATAATAAATTTGCAAAGTTTTAGGTTAAACGATTTGATTAAATCAAAATATAAAGCAATTTTGTGCTGTTACGCGATTTTGGTATTCGATTTATCGTTTACCGGGAATCTCGGGTTTTTTTTTTATCTCAAAATATATATTTTAAAATATCCTAAAATCATTTTTTAACATTTAAAACCAAATGATTAAATTATTGAGTAATTTTGTTAATTAAAATGCAATTAAATAAATTTATCGTTTTTCGTGCAATTCCGTTAATAACCGGGAATCATGTAAATTTACAAAAATCATATTTTAATGTTCCTTGGTATTTCATAAGGTCAATATAAGTTGCTTATAAAATTTTAGAGAGTTAACGAGTTAAAATGAGCTCGAACGAATAAAAAGAAAAATAAATATATATTAAATACGTATTTTTATACCTCATTAAAATGTATCCCGAGCTTTATAAATCTTAAGAAAGTATTCTAATATCATGTTGAACTTTAAACATTAGTTAAATCGAAAGATACGAAGGTAAAACACATAAAACAAAAGTTGAGGGACTAAATGTGCAATTTATTGAAAGTTATGAAACGCACGTATCCGTATATCATCAAGCATGTTCTGAGCCTTAAAAACTTTTATAAACATGTTTTATAATGTTTTGGTGCATAAAATAACAGTTTCAGAGAATTCTGGGGCTTAAAATGTAAATATAAACTTGAGGGACCAAAACTGCCAAAGCAGCAAAGTGCTTCGTGGGTCGCCGAGCCCTAGGCTCACCGGCGCGTACCGCCCACCGACACCGTCGCAGATTTTTGTTTTTGCGATCTTACAGCCTACGTTTGGCATCTCCACACATCAAATTCGAACGATTAGTCACCCCCTGAGTTGTCTACACATAATTCCGACCCTAACCACTATAAATTCGAGCTCAGATCATCCCTTTATCCTCACCAATTCACGAATTCTTCACCTTGAAAACCCTTAAACCGCAACCGAACCTTGTTCCATCAAATTCGAGCAATCCAAAAACTCTCCAAGGCTGATCTCCTGCAGTCCCCTATAATTTGGTATGCTTTACAAAAGCCCTCTATCAATTTCTGTTAATTTTGTTGTTATAATCGAGTTATAGATCTATGCTTGAAATTAGGGTTCTTAACTTGTTTGGTTAATTCTGGGTAATTGGGAAGGAATTAGGGTCTGAAATTTTTAAGGAAATTATGTTATAACATATATTAAAAGAACCCCTAAGTCAATTTCATGATATCTAGATGTTTGGTATTTTATCTAAAAATATGCCAAAATTAGGGTTTTTGGGTCATTGTTCTGCCCAAATTGAATAAACGATGTTGAATTAGGGTTTACTATTTTTAGGAATATTATAATATATCATAATGAATAAAACCCTAAGTTTTTACAATTTTATAAAGTGTTTTGATATTTATTTAATAAATACATTGAAATTAGAGTTTTCACGACGTTGCTTTGCCAAAATTAAACAAACGGGTTAAATCTAGGGCTAATCTTTTACAATATATTATAAAATAATATATTATGTAAAAACCCTAATTTTATATAATTTATAAAAGATTTTACTATTTATTTGATAATTATTTTAAAATTAGGGTTTTGAATATGATTATTAAATATTAAACAAACCGGAAAATATTGAAACTTGAATTTTGGTCTTAGAACATATTTATATATATAATAAGTGTATATGAGTTCAAAAGTGATAAATGAATTAATTATTAAATAAATTATTAAAACCCTAATTTACCAATAAAGGGTAAAATGGTCTTTTGATTAATTAAGACTTAACACTCCTTAAGTTTCCTCGTGTCCTTAGAACCATAATCATTATCATTCTCTATATTCATTTAGCATGTTCGTTTCATTAGGATAATCCTCATATTGTTATCTATCGCGATTGGTTCTATCTCTCATTTTTGATCTACTTATCAGGTGAGTATTAACTAAATTCCCCTTTCTTTTAAAATGGAATATGACTCAATATTCAATTCGTACTATCATTACTAATGGTGATTCATTCGAATGATAATCCGACTTGTGAGAAATCATAGCTCCATATCTTTAACCTTTTTGGGGTGTAACATGTATCTATATATTCAAATTGTTTCTCTAAACCACAAACGCGATTATATAATGATTTGATACGTTCTATGTATGTTAAATATGTGTGGATTATTGTGATTGGTTTGATCTAGCACTGTTACTATCTTTATCTCGAAGCGTACTCATTAACACACCGAGCCGGGGTAACAATAATAGATTTATTGGTTTGACAGCCCACTTGGCATGCTTCGCGTGTAGCACCTTGTGATTGGAAGCCTAGTTGTCTAGGGTTTGATGCGCTCATTCATTGGCTTTAACTCACTACTTGTTTGACTATACATATAAAAATATCTGGTTATACATATATCGCTTTGAAATTATACTTATATTTACTCACCAACTACTTTTGTAGTTGACACCTTATCTTATACATGTTGCAGGAACCTATACATGAGCTATGTTATGATCACGCTAGGATTGCTGGACCTAGATTAAAGACTTTAAATCAGTTAATATGTATTTTGTATGTTTAACTTTATTGTACAATATCCTTAGTTGATTAATGAAAACGGGCATGTTTAAGTATTATAACTTATTTTAGTTGTCATGTGCATCTGGACAATCATTGCGCCCCGACATTTTACACCGTTGGTTGGGGTGTGACATTTGCAACCTGAGAAATAACATGCTAAAAAGTATCAACACAAAGGTTGGTGAGTTCACAGGTTTATCAGTTCAAAAACAGTTTCAGTTTAATGTAAATCGACTGTTCAACAACAGTCCCAGTTCTGTGTAAATCAATTGTTCCTCGACAGTTCAAGTTTAAGTTCAAGATTGACTGTTCAACAAAAATTCAAGTTCAGTTTAAGATTGACTGTTCAACAACAGTCAAGTTGTAAGAACATAATCACTAATATACATCAAATAGCTAGCTAGGCTATATACATGAAACTTCGCACGTTGATGGTCACCGAAGCTAACACTTGTTTATAGTTTGCCTTGTTGTGTTTAGGACGAATATAACACCCGTTCGATATCCAATCGTGCCAGCGCGATTGACCCGGGTGGGGTTTATTAGACCCAATAGTACTACAATATATCTCCCGCTATCGTCATTAATACTAACGGTACCATAAGAAGGACTTTGTTGTATCAGTGTGCTACAAGTACTTCAAGTGATATATAAAAGTCTAATTATCTCAGTTGTATAATTTATGCATGTTAATCTCCCCCAACAAGATTAAAAACAGTAAAATGGGGCCGTGAAACTCACCTTAGGGTGCGCTGCAACAAGTAATCAAATAGCGGGTCTTGTGTAGTTTACCAAGCACCTAACGAGCATATATATGTATAAGTGTGTGTTCAATTGAAAACGACTAAGTCTAAACCAACGATGAAAAAGGAATGACGTCGACTAGGATGTGACGAAGGTTGTGAAATCCGGAACAAGTCGAGATGGCACGTTGCCAATATACGAGCGATTATCAAATAATGCGAAAGTATAATATTTACTAATATTATATGTTTACAAATCAAGAAATCAAAACATATATATATAAATATATATATATATATATATATATATATATATATATATATGCATACACACACACACACACATATATATATATAGGGGAAGGATCTTGCGAAAACCCTTTATATTGCAAAAACGCGAAAACCAATATTAAAACCTACATAACTTCTTCATACGTTAATGTTTTTTCATAAAATTGGGGCCAAATGTCTTAGAATTACGTTATCTTCAATTTCTGGAAACAAATATTAAGAAAAAAACAATTTTTTCCGTGTGATACACATGTGTATCATCATCATTACTACTGCACCAAAACGAATTATCATGTGTAAAAACACTCCTTATGTTGAAAACATATTAAAAACACTAAAACATTTATGGTACTAATGATAATGGAACATAGTGCACATGTGCAACATATAATTAAAAAAGTTATAAAGTGTTATTTTTTTCATTAAATATAAAGATAACATAACTATAAGACTTATGGTGCAATTGCCCTTTAAAACTAGTAATGTATACCACATATACGAGAGGGTTTTTTTTGGTGTGGTACACATGTGTATCATTAAAAAAACACAAAAAATGACTGAAATATAACACATATGGTGCGTCTCAGAGAAAACAAATATTAACTCATACTAAGGTATGAGTTTTTTTTTTTTTTTTTTTTGTGGTACACATGTGTATTACAGAAAAAAATAAAAAATAAAAAAAAACGTTAACTTTTTATTTTTTGTTTTTATAGAATTAAAGATAACATAATTATAAGACTTTTGGTGAAATTTTTTAAAAAATATATTAACGTATGAAAAAAGTAATGTTGGTTTTAAGATGGTTTCGTGTTTTCGCAAAATATATGCGTTTTCGTATAATCCTTTCCCTATATATATATATATATATATATATATATATATATATATGGGTTAGGTTCAAATGAGAACTTTTTATTTTGAGAACTTTTGAAAACTAAATCTCAACCACAAATTTCAGGGGGGACCACTACAATTCATGGGAGGGGGGATACATGTAAATAAACTTGTGGCTCAAACTAGTTCTTTTTAGAGCATTCACGGTAGGTTTCTTAAAAAAATATGTGAGTGTAAATCTGTATAATTTAAGGTTTGGTTGTAAGTGGTTGTGAGTAGAGGAGAGAGAAAAACTTTACAAAATTTGTATATTTAACAAAAAGTTTGGTGATTTGCTAAAATTTAGGGATTGAAAGAGAGAGAAATTGTAATGATAAAAGCATAAAAAATATTATTTAATTATGGTTGTGAGTGGAAGAGAGAGAAAAAGTAATAATAAAAGTATAAATTATAATGATAAAGATAAGGAACCTGCTGTGAGTGCTCTTAGTTCTCAAATCAAATTGGTTCTCAAATGATCCTCTCCCTATATATATATATATATATATATATATATATATATATATATATATATGGAGAGGATCATTTGAGAACCAATTGGGTTTGAGAACTTTTGAGAACCATTCTGAGCCACAAGTTATATATATAAGGAAATCCCCCCATGAATTTGAATGCTTCCCCCCTGAAAATTAGTGGCTCAGAATGGTTCTCAAAGAAAAAAGTTCTCATTTGAACCTAACCCTATATATATATATATATATATATATATATATATATATATATATATATATAGATATATATCCAAATGCACATTTGCGTCAATAAAGAATTTACAAAACATATAACATTTATTCATATCGTTTATACAAAATATCTATGAGTTCTAAATAATTAAGTACGTATATCTACATATTCATTTTCGTAAAATATATAATATTTACATACGAGAGTCCGTACAAAATAATTTAATACTTATTCGTAATTATTCAAAACTATCATTACTTCATTTTTTCAAACCAATGCGAAAATCTAATTAACAAACATTTTATGTAGTTTGTGGGTTTAAACTACACTAAGTGGCACTTACGGTACAACTCCAAAGTCCCCAAATTCTCAAATTTATAAAAAGAACAACATAAAACAGAAAATTATGGGAGTCACCGGGTTTGAACCCGTGATCTCCCAAACAAAACTCGGCGCCTAAACCACTGGGCCAACGACCCGATTCGTTAATGAAGCCAAACAATATTGTTTTAGTCACAGAATAAGCTGAGATCCGGAATTTTAACTAAAAAAACGAAAAAATGACTTTGGTGTTGCTGGGATTCGAACCAGCGACCTAATGGTTACGAATCAAGGGGCTGACCATTAGGGAAGATTGTCATTTTGTTTAATGATTACAATGCACAATACTTAACAAGTACCCAGCGCGAGTCATCTTCTTCCCCTTAAACTTCGGTGATCGGAGTTTTATTCCGGTCACCGGATAAACGTGAAAACGTGATTGGGATGACCCGAGTGATGCGATTAATATGAAGGAACAATTACCTCAAGTAGGGGATGAAAGATTGATGCGGTTTTTGTGTCTTAACCGAACCCGAACTCGAACGCGAACACCAAGCACGGTCATGATTTTCACTTCTGATAACCTCCGGTTGCTCGTCATGAATTCACGATCACAGTGAAGTGATTGTTGGTCATTGATGGTGTGACGTTTAGCCGGAATTCTCGGTTCCCTTGAGGTTTTCTTTCGATTGAGATGAAACGAGAGACGAGGGAGAGTTTTGAGCTGTGGTGAATGTTGAGTAATGAGTTGGAAAGCCATACGGGGCTGATAACAGATCGGTGGTGGTTCGGTTTCGTAACCGACCGAAATTGAAAGCAATTAGTTGTCGAGAATGGACCGTCATCTCCATTTATTCCCATTAAATTAACTTTGATAATATGGTAACATCAGTCCCTCCAACTTTCATAGCAAGGGTTTCAAGTTTGGGTAATTGCAATGATAGTCCTTGCAGGTTTGTTAAAACAAAAGGAGTTTAGGAAATGATGAAACTAGCCCCTCGGGTTTAAACGACGTTAATCAATCCTAACGGAGTTAACGAAGAATAGCTTGAACAGTGAATATATTAACTTATAACATTTATAAAATATAAATCTTGATTCGCTCACATAAATTCATAGATATAAACTCATAATTATATACCGAGTTCACATAAATGATAGCCATGAAATCATAACGATACGTATATAACTCACATAAAATCATAAAACTTTATGTGTAACTACATGACACACTGTGTCACAAAATAATAGAATATAACGTAAATATACATATAAGTATATTACATAAAATCATAAGTTCAATTGTCACATAAAATGACAAAACGTTCACATGAAATCATAACTTATGATTTACATGAAATCATAAAAATATCAAACGTCTAGAATTAATTGCATGTTCGTATAGTGATGGTTACATGAACCCTAGAATATAAAGTCAACACAAGTCAATCCCATAAACGTTAACACAACATTTATAACAATTTAGGTTTAGGTTAAATCAGAAGGACCTGAAAAGACGGATTGTCACAGTCGATCTTTCGATATGCAGATAAGGCCTCGGATTTAACAAAACAAGAAAATAAAACAAGTTGAAATTATATAACCCAACAACAATCAGGTCGGTACTCCCGTACACGCAGAGAAAGTCTGATGAGTTATACGAAACACCAAAGAAAATAAAGCAGAACGTCAAACGAACAACAATCAGGTCGGTCTTGTGGACACGCATAGAAAGTTCGATGGTTTGACAATATAAAGAAAATCAAACAAGTTTAAATCTTTGCAAAATGAACACATGTATACACAGTGACTTCTCATTTTCTTTTTCACATATCTTTTGATATATCTTGAGACACGCTTCACGTTGTTGTTCACTTGGTCAAGCATTAGCATTTAATGAATATCACATTTGAATACTTTCTGATTTAATGCCGAGTCTACCAAGCACATCAAACAATGATCTTATGGCTTTTTCATCTATTTTATCCATGAGTCAAACACGTAAGCCAATGTACCATCATTTCCCAAATATATTGGATACAATTTCTCAATTATCAATGTTTTTGTATTTTTCCTTTTTCTCCCCCTTAAAATGAAAACTCTAATTTTGGATTTTCATTTTAACAAAAACACAAAGACACTATTTTTGGTTTTTTAATTTTCTCCCCCTAAAGTACATACGGAATGTAAAAGAAAGAAAATTGACTAATCGATACTGATACCTTTCAGTTTTTAGCTTTCAGAAAAACTTTCAGTTTTTGTAAGATGAATCATTCAATTTAAGTTACGCAGGAAACTCCACTATCAGCAATTACTTGAAGCTTGAACTTCACAATCACTGACATGTCTTCTAGAAGAAACCTGCACACTGGATTTACAGATTAGTATTCAAATGACCCGAAGCACACAGCTTCTGGTCAACCAGTGTCTTCCATAAAATTAGAAGCAGCCGTGCTAACAACTTTAGGTCGCCACTGCATTTTTACCTTTTCAGTTTTTACTGAATCATCATCCTGTGAAGAACCATCAATACTAGAATCAAATTTGAAAAATTGTTTCTTTTTATATTTAGATTTAAAAGATGTTGACTCAGTAAAAATTCTGCCTGATTCATCAATAAATGTTACAGATTTTTCAGAAAAGGTTCTTTTGGCAGTTGCAGGACAATCCTGTGCCATATGTCCCTGTTGCGACATTGATATTACAAACGATATGATCGTTTAGATTGTGGTTTGTCCTGAACTGGATGATATCTATCATCAGAATCAAAAGAATAAGAAGAATCATCAAATATTTGAAACCGATTAGCATGTACCCATTTGGAAGTAGGACTTCGAGGAGTAGAATTTGATCCAGACGATGAAAATTATTTTGGACAACTTTCATATGAATCCTTCTACTGGTGCTTTCTCCCGAATCCCTTTTCCATGGTAGAAATAAAGACTTGAGCCTGATGATAGATTTGTTCCAAACTGGTGTCTTTCTTTTCTTTCTGAACCTTCTTTGACACATTTGAGTACTAATCTGTAAATCCAGTGTGCAGGTTGCTTCAAGAAGACATGTCAGTGATTGTGAAGTTCAAGCTTCAAGTAATTGCTGATAGTGGAGTTTCCTGCGTAACTTAAATTGAATGATTCATCTTACAAAAACTGTCAGTTTTTCTGAAAGCTAAAAACTGAAAGGTATCAGTATCGATTGGTCATTCTCAAACTTCTAAGTGAACGTTTAGAAAAGTCATTTGTCTTTCGAAAACATAAGTCATAGACATTTATTTAAATATTTAAAACAGTGGCAGTGGAAAAATAGTAGTGGAAATACATGTTAAGCTTCAAAAGACAACGTTATGAGAATTTTAAATCATGACAACCCTAAGGTGTAATGTGACTAAATCTCCCAAGTGAAAATGCATGAACACGCGACAAGCAGACCGTGATATGAGACAAGCAGGATCTATGCAGAAAGACATTGAATAGCATCCTTAATCACCTGAGAATTCAAGAATTTTAAAAATTCAACAGGATTGTTGGTGAGTTCATAGGTTTGATGACACATGAAAATGTTTGAACAGTTTTTGAATCAATGTTTGAAATGTTTGGCCGTCATGATATTATTTTTGTTGACACTGATGTTGTAAAGATCAAGCATGAACCTTGAATTCAAAACGAACTGTTTACCCACTCCTGGTGTCCAACCCCATGTACACCGAATGACCAGAATAACTAATGTACCCCTTGACTATAACCGTGGAGTCAGGATTGGAGCGACCAAGTCGGGGCAGGGTCGTCAACCCAAAGATCTATTCACAAGCTATCGTTTCGAATGAACTAATTGAATTCAATTAATAGTGGGACTTAGGCATATAACATGAATCAACATGAATACACAGATTTGGGGTTTATGAAATTTGAAAGGCATTCATTGAATTCTCCCCCATAATTTGAAAATAGAAAAGTAAAAGGGGCCGTGAAACTCACTTCATATGAAGATGGTCTGACATATATGAATTGAATGAAGTAGACTAGCAAGCGTCTACAATGTAATATTAAGATGTCTTAGGGGTCTGGCTATATGGGTTAGTGAATACGTCACCCAATGTTCAAGGTTAAGTCTCGACTGTTATTACCCGATGACAGTGATGGAAATCCTAGAATATTATTTATTGGCTAATAAATAATATTGAAGTTGATGGAATTTATTATTTATTTAAATAAATAAATAATAATTAGATTTTCACGTTTGAAAAATAAATATTGAATAATATGGATTATTTTTCATTAAACGTTATGAAAATTATAAATATTAAATTCGTTAAATATTTATTAAGTTTTGAACCCTTTTGATTAATAAATAAATCTTTCATTAATTAACGTTTGAACGCGCGTATTATACCGCGCGTCAATACACGGTATACGCCGCGTTTTCTGAAATGAATTTTTGACACTTGAAAATATATCCATTAGTATGAAGAAATATTTCCAAAAATATATGAAGTTATATTTTGGTAAAATTAAGTGTCGGTTCGTCCGGTAGTTAGCCGGTTTCACTGGTTTGACCGATTTGACTCGTTTTATGACTTTTTAAGTTTCCTTAACACTTAGGATTTGTTATTAGACTTGTTTTAATGCGGTTTAGGGTCTTAAGTTACCAAGTGTGTCGATGGGAGTTTAACTTGTAAAATTTGACGTTTTTGAGTTACCGAAAGTTATAGTTTTGGTCCGGTTTGCTTCTAAAACATAATTTTCCATTTTTGAACTTTGATGAAACATTTTTATATGTCAAAATAAGCATGTTTTATATTCTGGACCAGATCCGGTTCTTATTAAAAAATAAGTTATATTTTTTGTTGAAAAGTCGTATTACGGTATCCGATTGTTCCGTTTTCAAGTGTTTAACTTCCCTAATCACTTTGTAAGTTTAGAAAATAATCTTGGAAGCCCTAAATCATATGTTACAAGTCCTAAGTGGTCATTTGTTGATCACAATGATTTTCACTTAAATTTCATGAAAATAAATGATATTTTATCATAAAAGTTCCATTTTTTTACATTTCTTTGAATTTTCATGATCCAATCTTTAAATAACGCTTTTTATGACTAAAAACCATCTTATAACATGTTTGGTTCCAGATTTGAAGTTAAAGTCATGAGGTGTGTTGGTCCCGAAACAACAATCGTTCACGATATCGTAAACACAAACAAGTGCGGAATCCTTGTTTGTGAGTGATTCGACAAGAAGATGATGAAAGAGACTTGATATGAGATGAAGAACAAAGCAACACAATCAAATCTTGAACGAAACTTGATCAATCTTCTAATAGATGAGTTCACGATCGTAAATACAAGAGGGAGGCTGAAAATCGTAATCAAGAACTAGTAGTAATCATAAACTACTTGGGTATTTATACTACCCTTACAAAAGCCCTAATGAAAATCGTAAACCCATAAGATAATTGGCCCATCAAGCCCAAATCGGAAACACAAATAGCCCATTACTATGCAAGCCCACTTCTCTAATGTTCATGCCTCACTAAGTGTAGCCCAACAATCTTCCCCTAGGCACGAACCATTAGAATGTCTACGGAAGAAGCAAATCAAATCGGAAGGTGTGAGACTCCTTCCTTGACCACCATTCACGTTCCACAATCCGGTTTGCTGTACCATGAAATATTCCCACCCTTATAGCATTTTCAAAATCAAGTTCATCACCTAGGATAGGTTGGGTGGCTAGGAGTTTAATGTCACGTTCTCCAAACCTCAGCAAATCAACTGGATCATAGAAGCGAAATTCTCGCATCTTCTTGCAGACCAACACCACCTCATGAGTTGTTAGATCATAAAACCAATTATCAAAATTTCTCACAAGTGTGCCATCTTTAATCTCGTCCAACATGTTGATCACTCGAGTTCTTTTGGTGGGTGGTTGCCTCACTTCTCCAATAGGCTCATTCGTAACAGGGTCAGTTCCAGTTTGAACCCATCTTTCTTGCTTGAGGTCAAAGTTTGCAAAGTTTTCTTCAAGATGGCTCATCATATTATTACGAACAAGGTCTCCATGTGCATTTCTACCATCTATTAATAAATGGAGCACTCATCAAATTCCTCATCTCTGTCTCAGTCCAGGAGTGAAATTGACCGCGAGTTCTGTAGTACTCCACTATAGCCATCTCTGATCACAGCAAACACCTTCTTCTCTCCATCGTAGTGCCAACACAGGATAGGTTCACAACTCCCCCTTTTGTCAATTTCACTTTCTCCCACATCAATTGAGTACAGCTTAGGGGGAGGTCCCTGAAAGAAATCCTTGAACCAATTTTCATGGCTTTCTGGTGCCTTTGAGATGAATCTTCTTCCTCGTACATAGTCTGATATCTCAATGGAGTCATCACCTTCATCTTCTTGCACTACATCAGCAGTCTGTGAACCCTGTGAAGAACTCTGGGCATCTGAACTATCAATCCCCTTCAAATCTTCCAACTTCTTTCTTAACTCAAGGAATCCAGCATATAAATATCCAATGCTTGCTTCATTCTTGCTCTCCTTCTCCTTCAACCTCTTGTTTTCTTCTTTCAGCTCTTTTATCTCTCTTTCTCTCTTCCTGTTTTGAGATAACAGAAAGTTGATTTGAGGATCAGCACTTATCCGAAGGTCTACCGGGAGATCACCAGTTTGAACACTTTCTCCAACAAGTGTTGGATATGGATAAAAGCTTGGAATGATTGGACCCTAGCTTGATTTAGTAGAAACATTTACTCTCACTGGGCTAGGCTCAACAAACGAGCTATCAACTTCGAAGAATTGCCTTTCCTCATGAACTAGGCTGTGTTCATTCAGAATAGGACTTTCAGTTTGAGTTGGAGTTGTCTCTTGTACATCTGCTTGATCATCATCCTGTAATATGCTCTCCATATTTGCACCCGATGATTCAAATACCATCAAGCTTGAGCTTGTCTTTTGGAACTTGAATCTGATAGATCTTGGATCAAATTTCTTTCTCGGTGAAGGTTCACGCGCAGGAATAGGTTCATCAAACACATCATCATCAGCAACATTAATATTTATCTCTTGTGGGATTGCACCATCACTTGAAGAAGAACTCAAGTCATCCCTTGTTCTCTTGTGGCTGATTGGCTGCAGATCACCATAAATATCATCTGCCAAATTCTCATTCTCCGGGAAAATATCATCCATCACATTTTCTTCATCTGAAGGTATATTCTCTGGCTCCCCCTGAACAGTCACTGGAACATCATGATCTTCAGCAACGAATACATTGACTGGAGGCACTTCTGGTTCGGGTTCTGATTCTTCATCTTGTTCCCTTTTAGCCCACTCAAGTCTTCCTTGAAAAGTGCTCTTTCCCCTTCTATCTTGGGTTTGCAGACCAAAAGCACTGTCATCCATGAATTTTATATCCAGTTTCTCTACCCTTTCTTGAATCATTGGATACTTCTTCAAAACCACCACGTGCACAAACCTTGGAGTCATGAGAAATTGCTCTCTCGCACTCAAATCAGCATTCCCAACCCAATCCAATAGAATCATCTTTGAAAAGTTGAATTCCCAATCCAATGCCAGTGCAAAAAATGTTGTGCCATGCACCTTGTTTAGCTGATCAAAGCTTGTTCTCTTGCCCAAGAAAGATTTCTGCAAGTAATGTGCCAAGCACCTCCAGTAGTGTGGCAGTAGCTTCTTGAAAATTGGTGGGAATTTTCCTTCATATCCCAAAAGACGTGCACCCTCTAACACTGCATTCTTTGAATATTCCATTGTGTCTTCAGCTTTATCATTTATATTCAACCCTTGGCGAATATCTTCTTCTACGATCTTGATTTTACGGTTTTGAACCGTTGCAGTGATTCTTGTTTTATCAAGATTTGCCCTGGCAGTTCCCCAGAATTCTCTGACTAATTGTTCATCAATCAGCACGCTTGTCCTGAGAGCATGATAATCTCATAGGAAGTCCTTAGTTGAGGGGAAGTTATCAGCTAAGGGGAAGTCTTTAGAGGTCTTGGGTTCACGGGAAGTTTTATAGAAAACCCATAATCTATATTAGGGTTTTTGACTAAAATTATGTTAATTTGAATCAACTGAACAGATGATAATTACCTTCTAACCCAAAGACCGGTTGTTGGTCCGATATCAACAACCATTCACGATATTCTATCAATCACGAGTGCGGAATCCAAGTGATTGATTGATTCAAGATAAGAGATGAGAAGAATACCAAGAAAACGATTAATAAACGATAAAAAACTGATCTTGCACACAAGATGAACTTATCGGGTACAAATCTTGAAATCGTAAACTGATCTCTCTCTCTAGTTTAAGATTGCGATCTTGAACTCCCTTGCTCTTTCTCTCTAAAATTGTAATCTCAAGGGTTACCAAATGAGGAGGTCTAGTGGGGGTATATATAGTCCCCCATTGGGTTTACTATAGGGCCCCTTGTGGATCTTAAACCCAAGCCCAAGACCATATCTAATAGTAAACTAGTCCAAACATATAAGACTAACTAGCCTACGTTTCTAATGAAACCTTCTAAGCCCAGCCTAACTTATTTAATATTACAAGCCTCATAATCTAGCCTCTACAATCTTCCCCTAGGCTTGTGATATTAAATGTCTTCGATCTTTAAATTCTTCTTCTTAACTGGCTGGCAAAGATGTTGATGAAGATTCTATCCGTAGACATCTTCAATGGGTTTCATGACTGGTACTTGGGACTTCCTCTTGATCAGCATCAGTTCGAACTTCTTGAAATGAACAAGTTAATGGGATGGAGGATTCTCATTGACTTGCTTCTTTTGAAAGAACTGGTTCTTGCTGAATCTTCGGTAACTGTCTTGAATCTCCAAAAATTAGAGGGTAAAATTTTGAAAACCTCTAACTGTGAAGAACTTGATTGTTGATCTTCAAACTTTATGATCTCTGACTGCTTTCTGCATCATTTTCTTCATCAAAGATCGACTTGAAATCTTCAGCTTCCCCTAAACATGTGAACATCTTCTTTGAAGCTCTTTTGAAGCTTTTGAAAACTTCTAAAGACACCAACAACTTCCCCTGAACAGTTGCTTTTCCAGATGGAAGTCTTGTCCGGCTGGTTCTTTAACTTTGAGCAGCAGCAGCATCAGCAGCATCTTTCTATTATCAACATGTCTGACACACATCTATAAAAAATATACTCCACCAGACTTTGATGACAGGTCTTTGGGTTAGAAGGTAATTATCATCTGTTCAGTTGATTCAAATTAACATAATTTTAACCAAAAACCCTAATATAGATTATGGGTGTCACACCCCGAGAATGGCTGAATGTGGGCATGTGACTGATTTGGCATCATGGTCATGGTTATGAATGATTGACATCTAAGTGAACGTTTAGAAAATTCATTTGTCTTTCAAAAACATAATTCTTAAACATTTATTTAAATATTTAAAACAGTGGCAGCGGAAAATAGTAGTGGAAGTACATGTTAAGTTTCAAAAGACAACTTTATGAGATTTTAAATCATGATAACCCTAAGGTGTAATGTGACTAAATCTCCCAAGTGAAATGCATGAACACGCGGCAAGCAGACCATGATATGAGACAAGCAGGATCTATGCAGAAAGACATTGAATTGCATCCTTAATACCTGAGAATTCAAGAAATTTAAAAAGTCAACAGAATTGTTGGTGAGTTCACAGGTTTGATGACACATGAAAATGTTTGAACAATGTTTGAATCAGTGTTTGAAACAATGTTTGAAATGTTTGGCCGTCATGATATTATTTTTGTTGACTCTAATGTTGTAAAGATCAAGCATGAACCTTGAATTCAAAACTAACTGTTTACCCACTCCTGGTGTCCAACCCCATGTACACCGAATGACCAGAATAACTAATGTACCCCTTGACTATTTCCGTGGAGTCAGGACTGGAGCGACCAAGTCGGGGCAGGGTCGTCAACCCAAATAGATCTATTCACAAGCTATCGTTTCGAATGAACTAATTGAATTCAATTAATAGTGGGACTTAGGCATATAACATGAATCAACATGAATACACAGATTGGGGTTTATGAAAAGAACATGCAATCAGTACGTCTTACAGAAATCATAATATGAGACAAAATGAAATTTGAAAGGCATTCATTGAATTCTCCCCCATAGTTTGAAAACATAAAAGTAAAAGGGGCCGTGAAACTCACTTGATATGAAGATGGTCTGACAGATATGAATTGAACGAAGTAGCCTAGCAAACGTCTACAATGTAATATTAAGACGTCTTAGGGGTCTGGCTATATGGGTTAGTGAATACGTCACCCGATGTTCAAGGTTAAGTCTCGACTGTATTTACCCGATGACAGTGATGGAAATCCTAAAATATTATTTATTGGCTAATAAATAATATTGAAGTTGATGGAATTCATTATTTATTTGAATAAATAAATAATAATTGAATCTTCGCGTTTGAAATATATATTGAATAATATATGTTATTTTTCATAAATCGTCACGTATATTTAATTTATTAAATATTTGTAAGGTTTTGAACCTCTTTAAGTTAAAAAATAAAATCTTTCATTTATTAAGGTTCGAACGCGCGTAGTATACCGCGCGTCAATACACGGTATTTGTCGCGTTTTATGAAAAGAGTTTTTGACACTTGAAAATATGTCCACGTGTACGAAGAAATGTTTCCAAAATTATAAGTAGTTATATTTTTGGTAACATTAAGTGTCGGCTTGTCCGGTAGTTAACCGGTTTCACCGGTTTGACCGATTTGACTCGTTTAATGACCTTTTAAGTTTCCTTAACACTTAGGATTTGTTATTAGACTTGTTTTAATGTGGTTTAGGGTTTTAAGTTGCCAAGTGTGCCGGTGGAAGTTTAACTTGTAAAATTAACATTTTCGAGTTACCGAAAGTTACAGTTTTGGTCCGGTTTTCTTCTAAAACATATTTTTCCACTTTGAAACTTTAGGAAACATTTTTATATGTCAAAATAAGCATGTTTTATGTTCTGGACCAGATCCAACTTTTATTAAAAAATAAGTTATATTTTTCGTCGAAATGTCGTATTACGGTATTCGATTGTTCCGTTTTCAAGTGTTTAACTTCTCGAATCGTTTTGTAGGTTTGAAACATAATTTTGGCAGCCCTAAATCATATGTTACAAGTCCTAAATGGTCATTTGTTGGTCACAATGATTTTCACTTAATTCCTTTATGAAAATGAATGATATTTTATCATGAAAATTCAATTTTTATATTTCTTTGTGTTTTCATGATCCAATCTTTAAATAACACTTTTTATGACTAAAAACCATCTTATAACATGTTTGGTTCTAGATTTGAAGTTAAAGTCATGGGGTGTTTTCAAGATTGCAAAATATATATGTTTTATGGTAACTACATTTTTATGACACATAAAATGAGTGTCATCTCTTACCACTTTTAACCTAGTATATATTTCATCTAAAACTTTATTTCCAAACATTATATTTATGAATTTTCATCAAATCAAACATACTACATTATTAAAAAAAACTTATAATATGTTATGATTTATAAACTTTGTCACCAATGTAAAGCTTTTTAACATAAACATACATGTTACGTTAATATGTTTCTAAGTAATTTGTTCAAACAATATTCTAGTTTCCATCAAAGGCATATATTGTTACTAACATTCAAGATTGTTAGTAAATCATCCAACATCACAACCAAGACTTAATCATGAACATGAATTTGTGACATTATTTGAATAAATCATGGAATAAGTTAAGAAAAGAAAGAGGTTCCTCACTTAAACTTAAACCGGATCGGTAAAGACTTGATGGGTTGTTGATTTAGCTTCCAAGTTTAGCTCCTAACCCACCCTTGCTCTTGACTTTTAGGTGGAATGATGATGAAAGAATGGAAAGATCACCATGGATTTGTCAAGAACAAGAGATTAGAATGTTTGTTTAAATGAAGGAACTTGAATAAGAATCAAAGAAATGAAGTGTGTTGATGGATTACCTCAAGTAACTAAGAGTGGTGGACTTGAAAGGAGAGGAGATTGGTGATGATCGATGGTGGCGGTGGTGGCTTTACTCGTGACCGAGAGCAAGAGAGAGTGTGAGAGGGTGTTTGATCTTGAAAGTGACTAAGTGGCTAAGTGTTTAAGTGTATGGTGATGGTTGGCGGTTAAGAGAGCCGAGAGAGATGGAGGATTCGGTTGATGTGAGTGAACCGAAAATGGAGAAGGGTTGTGAAGGTTTGGAAGTGTGAATCAAGTCCCCAATTTATAGGGTGGTGGTGTTGTGCTTTGCTCCTAAAACCGGTCACAAGGAAGGAGGGGACAAGGGAGTAAAGTGTGGCTCTTTAGACATGTTGGTGGCTTGAAAGACAAGAATGTTGGTGGCTTGTTTGTCTCTCAAAACCGATCACACAAGAGGGAGGGACAAGGGGACATTGTGGTGGCTAAGGAGACAAAAATGTTGGGTGTGTAAGTGGTCAATGGTAATGTCCAATGGTTCTTAGTTTGGTTGTGTACTTTGGGAGACAATCTTGCTTGAAATCAAGACCACAACTAGGTGGCTCAAGGGTGGCTAGAGCCGGTTAGGGAGGCAAGGTGGTGGCTCGATGTTGGGCTAGAAGAGGGGACAAGGAATGACAAGAAAGTGGCTAGGTGAGACAAAGTTGTCTCATGTGTGGGTGTTTAAAGAGATTACCCAATGGATCTTATGTTGGTTGTGTACTTAACCAACAAACTTGTCTAATATCTAGATGACACAATGGTTTAGACATGTGCTCATAGGAGTTTACATCCTACTAGTTAGGAGATTAGTTTGGTCGAAATTGGACAAGAAGAAAGAACCGTGAGAAAGAAAAGAGAAAGAGGAAGAATAAGAAGGGGTCTCGGGTTCGAAACCGAGAAAGAAAGAAAAATGTCGGGTTCGACCGGCGGCCCAAAAGAAGGAGAGAAAGAGTGTTGGGCTTCGGCCCAAACCGAGAAAGAAGAGGAAACGGGCCGGCGGGCCGAGAGAAGGAAGTGGGCCGGAAATCGGGCCGAGGAAAAAGAAAGAAAGGAAAGAAAAGGAAGTTGGGCCGGTAGGCCCATTGGGCTCACTGGGCTGAACCTGTTCTCGGGTCGGGTCGGGTTGAGTCCGGGTCGATCCAACGAGTCCAACGACACTTCGTTCGGGTCAAAAGGATAAACGAGTGAAAAGTCGGGTTTTGGCTCGAGAACGGATGATTTATATATTCATATAAATCGATAAAATAAATAAGTGTCGGGTTTAATTTTGAATGAACGGGAATGTCACATGTCTTGATTGTTTGTTGTGTTGATTATGCACAATGATGTACTAAAGTTTTGAAATAAAAACTTCGCTCGACATGGGCGTTTATTGTTTGGAATTTTGGTGACAATGTTTTGTGTTTTTAGATGAAAATAATGTTCGGACTTTTTGAAATAGTTTTTAGGAATAAAACTAATTATTGTTTGAAATGAATTATCGTTTGAATGAATGTTATGTTTGGATTACGTCGGACACAACGTAGTAGTTTTGAATTTGACGTTTGAATCTAACCGAATGTTAAGATTATTTTTGTCGAGGTGAAATAATGTTTTGAATAAAACGAATGTAAACTTTTGTTTTGAACGGAATGAATTCGTCATTTGAATAAATGACTTGTTTTGAACACGTTACGACGTAACGTAATGTTATGTAAATATAAAATGAATATTTTATATTTTTATTATTGAAGTTCTAGCTTGAATAAACACAGAACTTTAAGTCGATTTCCACTACGGGTAAATGTTGTCGGACCTAATTGTCTATGTTCGCACGTAAGTTCACCTAATTTAGATAAATCAAGCCTAATGCACATAGATAATCAGATAATTGTACGTTAATATAATATTAAAGTTAACCTGGAATATACGGGTTGTCACATACTCCCCCGGTTAGAGAAATTTCGTCCCGAAATTTAGTCTTGAACACCGGAGTTGGCATCATTGGCAAAGATACGCGGATACCTTTTAACGCATTTGATCTTCTCGTTCCCATGTGTATTCAAGACCTCGACGTGAGTCCAATGAACTTTCACAATAGGATTTCCTACGTTGCTTTAATCGCTTAACCTCACGGTCGCAGATTTCAGTAGGAGCCTCGATAAAACGAAGACGATCGTCTATCTCAATCTCGTCCATTGGAATGTTAGCAGATTTGTCAGGCACACACTTTTTCAAGTTGCTGACATGAAATGCATCGTGAACTTTTCTAAGTTCAGACGGCAACTGAAGATGTTAAGCTACTGGTCCAATCTCTTTAATGATTTCAAAGAGACCAATGTAGCGAGGGTTTAACTTATCACGACCTCCAAAACAAATAACACCTTTCAAGGATCGCGTGATCCGAGGATTGCCATGGGTATACGAATGAAGTGGAGTTGATAGGCCATCAACAATGGTTCTTTTATGAAGATAAGCGTTAGTCATTCAGATGTATAGGATTCTGAATTAGAAGTTCTAGGCTAGGCATACTTACTCACGCAATAAGTTCCACCAGGATTTTCATGCAGTCCAGATTACAATTATGTGTGCACCCACAATTGTGATTTGTCTCGCATGATCAGCCTAGGTTTCACCTATTCTAAGTTTTCAGCTCTTGTCAGAACATGGAATGTGTCGGGGACACTGTTAAGCTCATGAGATAGCTTAGGCCGATTAACTATAGGTCCGATTTTTACTAGCATCTTGAAAGTTCCAAATCACATTAGTGATAGGAATGCGGCTTTGAATTTTAGTGTGATAGCTGTTGCTATATGAAAGCTCAGCTAAAGGTAGATGGTCATCTAAACCATTACCAAAATCAATCACACAGGCACAAAACGTGTCCTAAAGGGTTTGAATCATTCTCTCACTTCGACCATCCGTTTGTGGATGATAGGTTGTACTCAAGTCGATACGAGTACCCAAAGCTTTCTGAAGAGATTTCTAAAATCCAGCGGTAAAACGAATATCTCGATCAGAGATGATAGAAACAGGTACTCCGTGGCGAGATACCATTTCTTTCATGTAGATTTTGGCAAGTTGCTCGGTGGTATAGGATGTCTGGATATGTAGGAAGTGAGCAGACTTAGTTAAGCGGTCTACGATTACCCCAATCGCATTAATTTTGAATTGGGTCCTTGGCAAATTGGTAATGATGAAGTCCATGGATATTTCTTCCCATTTCTATTACGGGGTTTTGGGTTGAATGAGTAAACCAGAGGGCTTTTAGTATTAAGCTTTGACCTTTGCGCAAGTCAGACACTTACCAACGTATGTGGTAATTTCAGGCTTCGTGTTAGGCCACCAATACAACTCTTTCGAACCATAATACGTTTTATCTCAAGCAGGATGAATAGAATACCTAGACTTATGGGCTTCATTTAGGACCTATTTCTTTACAGAACCGAAATTTGGCATCCAGATTCTATCCCTGGAGTAGAATGCTCCATCGGGCTTCTTGAAGGAGAGATATGAGGTTGGATTGAATGGTCAATCTAAGGGCACGAAAGCGAAGGGGTTTCACTCGATCCTTCCAGCTAAATGCGTCGTCGACTACATTAGCTTTACCAGGATGGTAACGGATTTCACAATCATTATCGTTGTGTAGTTCTACCCAACGACGTTGTCTCATGTTAAGCTCTTTTGATTGAATATGTGTTGGAGAATTTTGCGGTCAGTGTATACCGTACGCTACGTACCATAAAGGTAATGTCTCCAAAACTTTAGAGTAAAACAACTGCTCAGAGTTCAAGGTTGTGAGTCGAGTAATTTCTTTCATGAGGTTTCAATTGGCGGGAGACATAGACGATGACTTTATTTCATTGCATAAGCACACATCCTAAGCCTTGGCGGGATGCGTCGCAGTATGCCATGAAATCATTCGTTCCTTCAGGCAAGGACAGAATTGGTGCATTACGCAACTTCCGCTTTTACAATTGAAAGGCAGAATCAACTTTAGAATTCAAGACAAACTTCTTGTCTTTTTCGGTGAGAGTAGTCAACGGTTGAGCTATCTTTGAAAAGTTTTCGATAAACCTTTGATAGTAACCAGCAGGACCTAAGTATTGACGGATTTTCGATGGAGTGGATCAAGGTGTCGTCGATGAACACAATAACAAACTTGTCCAAGTATGGCTTGCACACCCAATTCATCAAGTCCATGAATACGACCGGTGCGTTTGTCAAGCCAAACGGCATCTCTAAAACTCATAGTGACGATAACTGTTTCTGAAAGTAGTCCTCGCAATGTCTTCTTCACGAACTCTCAACTGATGATAACCGGACCGCAGATCAATCCTTGAAGCCGGTCGAACGGGTCGCCGATCCTTAAAAGCGGGTAACGGTTCTTCACAGTCAACTTGTTCAGCTCGCGATAGTCGGTACACATGCGAAAGATCCATCTTTCTTTTTAACGAAAAGAACAGGAGAACCCCAGGGGAAGCAACTGGGTAATTCTTGCATTTCAGAAGATTTAAGGCGATAGGGAGAACGGGCTACAGGGGCAGCTCCTGGAACAAGATCGATTCGGAACTCTACTTGCCTAGCTGGCGACTGGCTTGGCAATTCTTCGGAGAATACTTCAGGAATTTCGCGGGCGATGCGAATATCCTTCAGGAACTCCTCTTTTGATTCCTTCTTAGCGAGGTGTGCCAAGATGGTAATGACATCCTTTACGAAGATATCTACGAGTTCTCACACAAGATACAATGTCTAGCTTGGCTCCACTCTTTTCACCTTGAATGACTAGAGTTTCACCATTTCCCAATGGGATCTTGACTTGCTTGTGATGACAATACCATTTCCGCATGGTTCTTTGACAACCAATCCATGCCAATTACGATGTCATAATTCCCCAAGTCGACGGGCAACAAGTCAATGCTAAACGAATGATCGGAAAGACGCAAAGAGCAATTTTGGTAAACCTTGTCGGTTTCGATTAAACTACCATCTGCTAGCTCTACGGGGTACTTAGTGTCTAACGCACTTGGGGGTGATTTTAAAGGCAAAAATCAGTGGACACAAAGCTTTTCTCGGCTCCAGTATCAAATAAAACAGAGGCATAATAATCGTTAAGGATGAACGTACCGATGACAGTATTTGGGTCCTTGTCAGGCTTCTCCAGCATTCATCACAAAAGCTCTTCTACGGGCAGTTCCAACAGTTTGATTTCTTTGGACATTGATTCCTTATGCATCCAGCAGCTCCATAACCGTAACAGGTTCTGGAAGGGCAGTCTCTGGCCATGTGACTTTCGTCTTGCAGTTGTTGCAGTACACGTTACTACAAACATGGTCAAACTTACATTTCGAACACAGTGACAGGTTCCCTGTGTAGCCAGACTTCTTCGTTTCTTGAACAGAAACAAAGGCAATAAAAATCCTTGACTGGTTCAAGGGCTTTTTCAGGTTGCTTCTCTGGTCGTTTCTCAAAACATTTCTTGCCATGAAGACTGCGCTTTCGTTTACAGTCGAATTTCTTTCTAGGAGAAGGAGAGGAAGAAGAACAAACATCAACAACAAGCTTTGAATCAGAAGTCTTCCTAGCAAAGGATGCACCTTGGCGTGTAGCCTGGTAAGTCAGACTATGTGCCAAACGAACGACGCTTTGCAGAGTGGTTCGGTCGGATGACATCACATCCACTTGAATATTGGGAGTCCTAATGCGCAAATTTTCTTGTACAATGGTATCACCATTGTAAGATAGGGATGAGCGAGTTCATGAAATGCTTAGTGTAGCTAGCAATGTTAGATCAGTTCCAACAGATCTAGCATGTGAATTCCACCATGTGAGAGCAATATTCATGAACGTGTAAGCGGAAAATTTAGCATTGGAATGATCAGGGCAAATGCTGACGCGAAAAACAGATTTAGTCCTTATAAACCATGAATAAGGTCTATGGCACCCTCAGTACCCTTAAAGTTGATAGACTTACAGTTCATAAAGTCCTTGTAGTACATTTTCGGGCACCTGAAATGTTAGACGTAACCTTGAAAACAATTCTTGGTAATCATTTTCTCGGGTTTCCAACATTTATCGGGGGAAATCTTACCACTAGGAGAACCCTCGTGGTGTCCTCCAGCGGCACGAGCAGCTTCGTTAGAGGCTATAGCATCAGCAATGCGCTGGGTGACTAGAACCTCGATTTGTAGCGTTCAAAGGGACAGGTGGAGGTGAGGGAGCTCGATTGTTCAACGGTGAACAGCAGAATGGTCTCCTCCACAGCTAGCATGCGTCTCTCAAAAGACTTCATCGTTAGCATACATGTAGTGACAGCACTGAAGACATCAGTCATGTTGGCGTGCAACGAATCTATAGTGTAGCCATCAGCAGTAGATTGATCCTCGATCGCAGAGAGTCGTGACTCGAGAGTCTGCATAGTATCATATGCCAGTTCGGAATTCACACGACGAATGGCGTCATAGTGATAGGTCAAACGAGACTGAATCGAAACAAGATCAGGCAGAAGAACGGGAATGACATCTAGAATAGTGGAAGTGCGAGCAGTAACAGAGGCGAAGGACTCTCCGACCTCGTGAATGGAAGGAACAACCGGTGGACTAGATACACACTGCCCTTTTGGGGCAGGCTCATCAACAGGGATTGAAGTCACAGGACGATGACGAATAACAGACCTCCTTGGCGTGAACTTAAGCCTAGGGCCTACTGGTACGAACGGTGCGACGGTGTCGGGTCAGAAGAAGAATGGTCAACGAAATGGACAGACGGAATAGGCTCAGGAATGTTAGGAATGGAAACAATGGGGTCCAGAACAGACATAATAGCGAGAAGAGGGAAGAATGTAGCAGGAACAGGCTCGACGGGGTCATCATTGATCTTGTCGTCAGACATAATATGATCCTACATGCTCCTGGGAGAAGGTAGACGAGGTGAGTGCTCCTGAACTGGTGCGGTCTCTGGGACAGGAGTCGACAGTGTATACTCCGGTGAACCAGGTACATAGTTAGATGAAGATAGTGCGTAATTGGGCGCTGGCTCAGGGTCCGATGGTATCACGATAATCTCCTTGTTTGCCATGATGTGACGATTCCAAGTTATAACAATAATATATAATAATACATTAGGCAATTATCTTAGACAATAAGGCATAACAGTTTGCAAGTTAGCACACATACAAGGCAATGCATGAATGCACACACACAAATGAATGATGCAGAGCTTAGGTTATAGACTAGGTGCAGACCGATGCATCCTAATTCACTATAACCATGGCTCTGATACCACGTCTGTCACACCCCGAGAATGGCTGAATGTGGGCATGTGACTGATTTGGCATCATGGTCATGGTTATGAATGATTGACATCTAAGTAAACGTTTAGAAAAGTCATTTGTCTTTCAAAAACATAATTCTTAAACATTTATTTAAATATTTAAAACAGTGGCAGCGGAAAATAGTAGTGGAAGTACATGTTAAGTTTCAAAAGACAACTTTATGAGATTTTAAATCATGATAACCCTAAGGTGTAATGTGACTAAATCTCCCAAGTGAAATGCATGAACACGCGGCAAGCAGACCATGATATGAGACAAGCAGGATCTATGCAGAAAGACATTGAATTGCATCCTTAATACCTGAGAATTCAAGAAATTTAAAAAGTCAACAGAATTGTTGGTGAGTTCACAGGTTTGATGACACATGAAAATGTTTGAACAATGTTTGAATCAGTGTTTGAAACAATGTTTGAAATGTTTGGCCGTCATGATATTATTTTTGTTGACTCTGATGTTGTAAAGATCAAACATGAACCTTGAATTCAAAACTAACTGTTTACCCACTCCTGGTGTCCAACCCCATGTACACCGAATGACCAGAATAACTAATGTACCCCTTGACTATTTCCGTGGAGTCAGGACTGGAGCGACCAAGTCGGGGCAGGGTCGTCAACCCAAATAGATCTATTCACAAGCTATCGTTTCGAATGAACTAATTGAATTCAATTAATAGTGGGACTTAGGCATATAACATGAATCAACATGAATACACAGATTGGGGTTTATGAAAAGAACATGCAATCAGTACGTCTTACAGAAATCATAATATGAGACAAAATGAAATTTGAAAGGCATTCATTGAATTCTCCCCCATAGTTTGAAAACAGAAAAGTAAAAGGGGCCGTGAAACTCACTTGATATGAAGATGGTCTGACAGATATGAATTGAACGAAGTAGCCTAGCAAACGTCTACAATGTAATATTAAGACGTCTTAGGGGTCTGGCTATATGGGTTAGTGAATACGTCACCCGATGTTCAAGGTTAAGTCTCGACTGTATTTACCCGATGACAGTGATGGAAATCCTAAAATATTATTTATTGGCTAATAAATAATATTGAAGTTGATGGAATTCATTATTTATTTGAATAAATAAATAATAATTGAATCTTCGCGTTTGAAATATATATTGAATAATATATGTTATTTTTCATAAATCGTCACGTATATTTAATTTATTAAATATTTGTAAGGTTTTGAACCTCTTTAAGTTAAAAAATAAAATCTTTCATTTATTAAGGTTCGAACGCGCGTAGTATACCGCGCGTCAATACACGGTATTTGTCGCGTTTTATGAAAAGAGTTTTTGACACTTGAAAATATGTCCACGTGTACGAAGAAATGTTTCCAAAATTATAAGTAGTTATATTTTTGGTAACATTAAGTGTCGGCTTGTCCGGTAGTTAACCGGTTTCACCGGTTTGACCGATTTGACTCGTTTAATGACCTTTTAAGTTTCCTTAACACTTAGGATTTGTTATTAGACTTGTTTTAATGTGGTTTAGGGTTTTAAGTTGCCAAGTGTGCCGGTGGAAGTTTAACTTGTAAAATTAACATTTTCGAGTTACCGAAAGTTACAGTTTTGGTCCGGTTTTCTTCTAAAACATATTTTTCCACTTTGAAACTTTAGGAAACATTTTTATATGTCAAAATAAGCATGTTTTATGTTCTGGACCAGATCCAACTTTTATTAAAAAATAAGTTATATTTTTCGTCGAAATGTCGTATTACGGTATTCGATTGTTCCGTTTTCAAGTGTTTAACTTCTCGAATCGTTTTGTAGGTTTGAAACATAATTTTGGCAGCCCTAAATCATATGTTACAAGTCCTAAATGGTCATTTGTTGGTCACAATGATTTTCACTTAATTCCTTTATGAAAATGAATGATATTTTATCATGAAAATTCAATTTTTATATTTCTTTGTGTTTTCATGATCCAATCTTTAAATAACACTTTTTATGACTAAAAACCATCTTATAACATGTTTGGTTCTAGATTTGAAGTTAAAGTCATGGGGTGTTTTCAAGATTGCAAAATATATATGTTTTATGGTAACTACATTTTTATGACACATAAAATGAGTGTCATCTCTTACCACTTTTAACCTAGTATATATTTCATCTAAAACTTTATTTCCAAACATTATATTTATGAATTTTCATCAAATCAAACATACTACATTATTAAAAAAAACTTATAATATGTTATGATTTATAAACTTTGTCACCAATGTAAAGCTTTTTAACATAAACATACATGTTACGTTAATATGTTTCTAAGTAATTTGTTCAAACAATATTCTAGTTTCCATCAAAGGCATATATTGTTACTAACATTCAAGATTGTTAGTAAATCATCCAACATCACAACCAAGACTTAATCATTGAACATGAATTTGTGACATTATTTGAATAAATCATGGAATAAGTTAAGAAAAGAAAGAGGTTCCTCACTTAAACTTAAACCGGATCGGTAAAGACTTGATGGGTTGTTGATTTAGCTTCCAAGTTTAGCTCCTAACCCACCCTTGCTCTTGACTTTTAGGTGGAATGATGATGAAAGAATGGAAAGATCACCATGGATTTGTCAAGAACAAGAGATTAGAATGTTTGTTTAAATGAAGGAACTTGAATAAGAATCAAAGAAATGAAGTGTGTTGATGGATTACCTCAAGTAACTAAGAGTGGTGGACTTGAAAGGAGAGGAGATTGGTGATGATCGATGGTGGCGGTGGTGGCTTTACTCGTGACCGAGAGCAAGAGAGAGTGTGAGAGGGTGTTTGATCTTGAAAGTGACTAAGTGGCTAAGTGTTTAAGTGTATGGTGATGGTTGGCGGTTAAGAGAGCCGAGAGAGATGGAGGATTCGGTTGATGTGAGTGAACCGAAAATGGAGAAGGGTTGTGAAGGTTTGGAAGTGTGAATCAAGTCCCCAATTTATAGGGTGGTGGTGTTGTGCTTTGCTCCTAAAACCGGTCACAAGGAAGGAGGGGACAAGGGAGTAAAGTGTGGCTCTTTAGACATGTTGGTGGCTTGAAAGACAAGAATGTTGGTGGCTTGTTTGTCTCTCAAAACCGATCACACAAGAGGGAGGGACAAGGGGACATTGTGGTGGCTAAGGAGACAAAAATGTTGGGTGTGTAAGTGGTCAATGGTAATGTCCAATGGTTCTTAGTTTGGTTGTGTACTTTGGGAGACAATCTTGCTTGAAATCAAGACCACAACTAGGTGGCTCAAGGGTGGCTAGAGCCGGTTAGGGAGGCAAGGTGGTGGCTCGATGTTGGGCTAGAAGAGGGGACAAGGAATGACAAGAAAGTGGCTAGGTGAGACAAAGTTGTCTCATGTGTGGGTGTTTAAAGAGATTACCCAATGGATCTTATGTTGGTTGTGTACTTAACCAACAAACTTGTCTAATATCTAGATGACACAATGGTTTAGACATGTGCTCATAGGAGTTTACATCCTACTAGTTAGGAGATTAGTTTGGTCGAAATTGGACAAGAAGAAAGAACCGTGAGAAAGAAAAGAGAAAGAGGAAGAATAAGAAGGGGTCTCGGGTTCGAAACCGAGAAAGAAAGAAAAATGTCGGGTTCGACCGGCGGCCCAAAAGAAGGAGAGAAAGAGTGTTGGGCTTCGGCCCAAACCGAGAAAGAAGAGGAAACGGGCCGGCGGGCCGAGAGAAGGAAGTGGGCCGGAAATCGGGCCGAGGAAAAAGAAAGAAAGGAAAGAAAAGGAAGTTGGGCCGGTAGGCCCATTGGGCTCACTGGGCTGAACCTGTTCTCGGGTCGGGTCGGGTTGAGTCCGGGTCGATCCAACGAGTCCAACGACACTTCGTTCGGGTCAAAAGGATAAACGAGTGAAAAGTCGGGTTTTGGCTCGAGAACGGATGATTTATATATTCATATAAATCGATAAAATAAATAAGTGTCGGGTTTAATTTTGAATGAACGGGAATGTCACATGTCTTGATTGTTTGTTGTGTTGATTATGCACAATGATGTACTAAAGTTTTGAAATAAAAACTTCGCTCGACATGGGCGTTTATTGTTTGGAATTTTGGTGACAATGTTTTGTGTTTTTAGATGAAAATAATGTTCGGACTTTTTGAAATAGTTTTTAGGAATAAAACTAATTATTGTTTGAAATGAATTATCGTTTGAATGAATGTTATGTTTGGATTACGTCGGACACAACGTAGTAGTTTTGAATTTGACGTTTGAATCTAACCGAATGTTAAGATTATTTTTGTCGAGGTGAAATAATGTTTTGAATAAAACGAATGTAAACTTTTGGTTTTGAACGGAATGAATTCGTCATTTGAATAAATGACTTGTTTTGAACACGTTACGACGTAACGTAATGTTATGTAAATATAAAATGAATATTTTATATTTTTATTATTGAAGTTCTAGCTTGAATAAACACAGAACTTTAAGTCGATTTCCACTACGGGTAAATGTTGTCGGACCTAATTGTCTATGTTCGCACGTAAGTTCACCTAATTTAAATAAATCAAGCCTAATGCACATAGATAATCAGATAATTGTACGTTAATATAATATTAAAGTTAACCTGGAATATACGGGTTGTCACAATGGGTTTTTCTATAAAACTTCCCCCGAACCAAAGACCTCTAAAGACTTCCCCTTAGCTGATAACTTCCCCTCAGCTAAGGACTTCCCCTGAGATAATACATTTCCCTTCAGATACTATGTATTATGGAAGTCTTTTCATTAGATAATAAGTATCATCCTCGAGTTCCCTTCGGATAATACTGATTATCCTCTCTCAAAGACTTCCCCTTAGCTGATTACTTCCCCTCAGCTAAGGACTTCCCTTGAGATAATACATATTATCTTCGAGTTCCCTTCAGATACTATGTATTAAGGAAGTCTTTTCATTAGATAATAAGTATCATCCTCGAGTTCCCTTCGGATAATACTTATTATCCCCTCTCCTTCCCCTAAAAATTTGTCAAGATTTGTAGGGGGCATTCTGTCATGCAACAAAACCCATGAAAACACATTTTGACTTCTCAAATTAACCTGGCCAGACGTAAACACAACAAAAAGACCTTAAAGCTCACAACGAAGATAAAAATAAACAAATACTTACCAATATCAAACATGAGAAAGTTTATAAGGGATCAAACCGTATGAATCTACTGAGGAACCCTTTCAGCTTCAGTAACTCGACTAGTCCAGGTGATTATCGGTATTTTCCGCTTTAACTCAAACCCGTTTGAACCCAACCAAATGCATCATGCTAAATAGATTACTAACTACCAACATGTTTAATCGTCCCCACACCCAATTGTACATAGCAAAATCTACCCAACCTCAAAGTTTATTGAGGATTCACAAACCCCCAACTTGAGGAACCATGCAACACCGTTATGACTACCACTTATTTCATTAATCATCAGTCGGTGATCAGGTCGGCCGCATAAGCACGCAAAGAAGACCAAGCTAAATGATTATTTTATTTTCTTTTCTTTTTCATTTCATTTTCATTTCTTTTTCTTTTCTTTTTCTTTTCTTTTCATTATGTGGTGTAGTCATAAGCCCAGAAACATGGAGTGTGAGAAAGTGAATACTAGGTATAATTACCACTCTCAATCCGTTTTTCCTGGGACTCAGTTTTTTAAACCATGCAAACTGAGATGGGAAACTAAACATATATATATTTTAAGTTCATTGCACTTACATTGGTGGTCATAAGATTAGGTCAAGCCTACCGAGCATATTACCGTGGAGCTTGCTTTTCACTTCCGCTTTACACGTGTCAGTCATCTCCAATCCGGACATATTTCACTTCCCTTATCTTTCTTAGAAACAGACACAAACAAACTATTAAAAATTGAAAAACACACTATTCTTGAGGGGTCAACTTTTTCTTCATCTTTACATTTCTTCCCCTTGCTTTTTGATTTTTAATGTCACAACTTTTGCGAACATCATTTTTTTTAAGACACGAACACATAAGCAGAGCAAATAACTTCACACACATCTAGCCAAACTAACCTTCAAAGTATGGATTTGAAAATAGTGGGTTTTATAGCATGCATACCTCATTGCTTTTTTAAAAAAAAAAAACTGAACAACCAAGCACCAACTGGAAATTTTAAGGAATTTGGTTTGACACAAACACCCTTTACTGCTTCATCAAACAAACAAACAAGTTAAGAACAGTACATTTCATGCTGAATTTGACCTTTTACCTCTCAAGGAAACATATCCTCCATAAAAAAATTGCTTGTCATGACATGAAGATACGTCTCCTAAACTGTGCCTGGAACAATCACTTATCAACAAACAAATTAATAAAAAATGTTAGCGATAATCCTCCTTGATTGTTCCTGCACATAATGAGAGATTAGTTAGGCAATGGTACCCAGGCCATTGTTTTTCTGGGTACACCTGAGGAATCAATAAAAGATACTTCTTATAAGAACATCCCCTTTGAGAAATCAGTAAGTTGGGATGGAGCTGCCTTGATTTTTGGTTTCCAAGTTCCAGGTGATTTAACATTTGTTTTAATCACTTTTGGAGTTGTGACTTTAGGTATTTCAACTTTCTTCATTTTAGATTCATTTTTTAAAACAATTTTTGTTTTAATCACCTTTGGAGTTGTGACTTTAGGTATTTTAACCTTCTTCATTTTAGAATCATTTTTCAAAACAGTTTTAGTTACCTTGGGAGGGGTAACTTTGGGTTTTTCAAGCTTTGGTTGTTTTGAAAATGGTTTCTTCACCTTTTTCTAAAAATTTTGGTAACTTGGAAAGTTGTTGTTTTGATTTAAAGATTTTCTTTCAGCTTTGGCAGCACCCCAATGTTGATCAGAGGGTTTAACCTTAGGAGTAACAGTCTTCCTTTCCTTAGGTGTTTGCACCATCATCGGCTTAGACTTTACAGACTCCTGAGATGAAACCCTTTGAATTTTCGGATAATAGGGTTCATAGGGGCGATAAAGACAGTTTCTAGCAATATGACCAACACTGCCACAATTAAAGAAAGTCTGCTTCTTTAGATAAAAGTCAGACGTGTACCCATTTGTCTTTGGTGGCTGATATGGAGCTGGTTTGCCTTGTGTCTGCTTCTTTGCTTTGTCTGCAGCTTCAGATTTGACTTTCTGCTGGTTCGTCGAAGCCTGTGTTGAACCTGTCTTTACTGTCTTTGTTCTTCCTTGATTCTTTGATGTTGAAGAACCATTCTTGCAATTACAGCGGCAACTGCATGATCCAACTGAAGAAATGGGAGACACATCTACTCCCTTGAGTTTTTCATTCTTCACTCCAGCTGTTGGTTTCATACTCGGATGCTTGATGGTGATCTTTGGCTTCTCAACTTCAGCTTCACTTATTACTCCATCAGTTATTCTCTTGAACTTGGAGGAGAAGGATGGTAAGTCATATCCAACATCTGGTTCTTGGTCAAATATTGATCCAGATGTCATAAAGATCTTCCCCTCAGGTCGTGTCGTCAACATCACCTTTTCCCTTTTGACTTTGTCAATTACTTTGAAGTATGGGGTTTCAATTTTAGGGTATGGTTTCAACTCTATCTCAGCATCATCAGACTTAGAGTTATGACACCTGTTGTATTTATGGCACTCAACATCATTGTCTGATATATCCTCTACTCTCCCTTCACCATAAGTCATGTGTGCCTCATTATCAATTTCTTTTTGAGTCAATGGTGTAGTTCCAACCAAGACACTATCAATAGGAGGAGCAACTTCTTTATAATCAGACTTGGTTCGTTTAACTTGATCCTCACTAAGAAGTGTTCCTATAATGTCTCTGGGAACTAGTGGAGGAATAATGTTGTTTGCAGCCAAGGACCTATCAGTTTTCTCTGACCCAAATCCAGATGTGTCTTTCCCCAACTTGACCGGTCACAACATCATGTGACAAAGCCTTTCCTGCATCGAGCATTCGCTGATTTCTTTCCTGATTGCAATCATACTTGACCTGCAGCTCATCACACTTTTGCTGCAGTTCAGTTAATTTCTGTGTCAGCTCGGATATCTCAATCCTAGCCCGATCATGTAAAATAGTCTTCTCCGTTGCTAGCTTTTGATATTTCTCAATGTCTAGTTTTTGGGCTTTTACCTTCTCTTCACTCTTTTCCCACCTACCTTTAAATGAACTCCTAGAACATTGCATATCAAAAAGTTCGATTTCAGCATTTTTCCAGAGTTGTCTTAAGCCAGGAATTAATCGAGCACAAGTAGGATTGGGGCATATCTTAGTTTTGTCAACCTCAGTTGCGAAAGCATCCTTGTTCTCAACCATATTCTTTTCTTCAACCACTGAACTCATTTTATTTCTTTAGATATGCAGCTTCTGAAAATCTGGTGAAATCGGCAAAATCGGCAAAAGTATTATTCAAAGAATAGTGTCAAAAACTTAAAACGCGAAAACGGAGGCCTTTGGAGTGGAATTTGGGGGTCCAAACGAGCTCCCCTGAACATTAGTTGGGGGTAATTCTGGGGCTCTTTGTCACGAACGTCGTGTTAAAATTTGAGCTTCTAACTCCAAACGAGTCAAAAGTTATGTCCGTTTCCGTGAAAGTGTGAAATAGTAACTTTTTGCCGCAAACTAGTTTCCGATCGTAAACAGTGATCGTAAACAACCCCGAGTCGTAAACCCAATCGAGAACACGATTCCGATCGCAATCTCAGTCGTGAACTACTCCGGGTCATAAACAAAGTCGGGAACACGATTCCGATCGTAAACTCCTAAAAATTGGATCTTGAAGTCGTAAACCCCTTTTTATCAATCGTAAACGCTCAAAGTTCCAGGTCGTAAACACAAAACTGACGAAGAACACCGATCGTAAACACCAGCAGATGTCGTAAACACCAAGAACAGCCTAGAAACAGCAGCAAACTCGATCGTAAACCTGAAAAACTCAAGAAAAACTCACAAAAACCGTTAGATCTTCTTGAATCAATATCGTGAGAACCGTGAAACACTCGTTTCTTGGCTCTGATACCAATTGTTGGTCCCGAAACAACAATCGTTCACGATATCGTAAACACAAACAAGTGCGGAATCCTTGTTTGTGAGTGATTCGACAAGAAGATGATGAAAGAGACTTGATATGAGATGAAGAACAAAGCAACACAATCAAATCTTGAATGAAACTTGATCAATCTTTTAATAGATGAGTTCACGATCGTAAATACAAGAGGGAGGCTGAAAATCGTAATCAAGAACTAGTAGTAATCATAAACTACTTGGGTATTTATACTACCCTTACAAAAGCCCTAATGAAAATCGTAAACCCATAAGATAACCGGCCCATCAAGTCCAAATCGGAAACACAAATAGCCCATTACTATGCAAGCCCACTTCTCTAATGTTCATGCCTCAATAAGTGTAGCCCAACAAGGTGTTTTCAAGATTGCAAAATATATATGTTTTATGGTAACTACATTTTTATGACACATAAAATGAGTGTCATTTCTTACCACTTTTAACATAGTATATATTTCATCTAAAACTTTATTTCCAAACAATATATTTATGAATTTTTCACCAAATCAAACATACTAAATTATTTAAAACTTATAATATGTTATGATTTATAAACTTTGTCACCAATGTAAAGCTTTTTAACATAAACATACATGTTATGTTAATATTTTTCTAAATAATTTGTTCAAACAATATTCTAGTTTCCATCAAAGGCATATATGCTACTAACATTCAAGATTGTTAGTAAATCATCCAACAACACAATCAAGACTTTAATCATGAACATGAATTTGTGACATTTTATGAATAATTCATGGAATAAGTTAAGAAAAAAGGAGATTTCCTCACTTAAACTTAAACCGGATCGGTAATGACTTAAAGGGTTGTTGATTTAGCTTCCAATTTAGCTCCTAACCCACCCTTGATCTTGAATTAGGAAGAAGAGGGTGCAAGAATGAAAGAATGGTCATGAATTTTGGCAAGAAAACAAAAGATTAGAAAGATATTCATGAAAGAATATAAGAAAGAAATGGAAGAAAGATGATGAACTAGATCCTTGGCTAGCATTTAAGTTCAAAATGGGTGTGTATGTGAGTGTATGGAATCGGAAAAGGAGGAGAGGGATAAGGAGACCACAAGGTGGCTAAAGGAACAAGAATGTTGGTTGTGTAAGTGGTCACAAGGTTTACCTAAAGGATCTTGATGCATGTCTTGTCCTTGAGGGACATTTATGTTTATGATCAAGCTCACCATAAGGTGGCTTGTGGTGGCTAGATGAAAAGAAAAGAGGTGACATGGGAGACAAACATATCTCATGTGTAAGTGGTCACTTCCATTAACCAAAGGATCAAAGTTTTGTTGTCTACTTAAGCAACAAGAATGCTTAATATCTTGCAAGCATGTTGGGGAATCTAGCAACCATATTTTAGACTTGTGATTGAATTGGTGAACCAAATTCTAAAGGGTTGTTAGGAGGTTTGGTTGAAATTGGACAAGGAAGGGAGGAAACCTGGTGAAAGAGAAGAAAATAAAAAGAGAGGGGAGCCGTGGGCTCGAACCCGAAAAAGAAAGAAGAAAAATGATTGGGCTCAGCGGGCCAAACCGAGAGAAAGAAAGAAAAAGGGAGGTGGGCTGGGCCGGCTGGGCCAAGCTATCAGGCCAGAAAGAAAGGAAGGCGGGCTATCGGGAAAAGAAGAAAATGGGCAAAAGAGAAATGGGCCGCAGAAAAGAAAAGAGAAGGAAAAGAAAAAGAATTGGGCCGGTAGGCCCATTGGGCTCAGTGGGCCGAATCGGGTCTCGGGTCGGGTCGGGTTGAGTCCGGGTCGATCCAACGAGTCCAACGACACTTCGTTTGAGTCAAAAGGATAAACGAGTGAAAAGTCGGTTTTTCTTTTGGCCCGAGAACGGATGATTTATATATAAATATAAATCAATAAAAAAAATAAATGAATAAGTGTCGCGTTTAATTTTGAATGAATGGGAATGTCACTCGTCTTGATTGTTTGTCGTTTTGATTACACACAATGACGTACTAAAGTTTAGAAATAAAAACTTCGCTCGACATGAGCGTTTATTGTTTGGAATTTCGGTGACAATGTTTTGTGTTTTTAGATGAAAATAATGTTCGGACTTTTTGAAATAGTTTTAGGAATAAAACTAATTATTGTTTGAAATTAATTTTCGTTTGAATGAACGTCTCGTTTGAAATAAGTTTCGACACGAAAGGTAATAGTTTTAATTTGACGTTTGAATCTAAATAAAGGTTTAGAGTATTTAAATGTAAATGGAAAATTGTTTGGAATGAAATGGCTAAACTCTACGAATGTAAAATTTTGTTTTGAATGTAATGAATTCCTCGCTTGAAACAACGACTCGTGTTGAACACGTTACGACGTAACGTAATGTTATGGAAAATGTAAAATGACTATTTTATATTTTGTTATTGAAGTTCCATCCTGAATAGTCACGGAACTTTAAGTTGATTTCCACTACGGGTAAATGTTGTCGGACCTAAATTGTCTATGTTCACACGCAAGTTCACCTAATTTGAGTAAATTAAGCCCAATGCACATACATAATCAGATAATTGCACGTTAATATAATATTAAAGTTAACCTGGAATATACGGGTTGTCACAATATTCAGTTTAAGCCGAGGATAGTGATAAAAGGGAAAGTGGTAGCTGATTTTTTTGGCAGAAATGCCAGTTGGATGTGTGTCCCAAGATGCAAATGATAGCAGTTCTGGAACACAACAAAGTTTAGAAAAATAATGATGGAAACTGTTTACAGATGGATCATCAAGAGAGGACAGAGCAGGGGTAGGTTTGTTTAGGTTCTTGTTTATTATATAATAAATATATTTTCTTGATAATTCCTATTAATATACGCATATGTTTTGGTTTATATGGTAAGCTTATTATTAATTAGTCCGGAAGGGGATGAACTGACATATGCGTTAAAGTTTGATTTTAATGTATCCAATAATGAGGCCGAATATGAGGCGTTATTAGCAGGTGGTTAAGTTCCAATCTTTTCAACAAAACGTCATATCTTTTTTGTTATTAAAAAAATGGGGTGGATATGTCAGAGGCCGGAAAAAGTTTAACCTAGAGTATACATGTGGTATTTCTTTAAGTGCAGGGTTGAGAATGCCTAAGAAATTGGGGCAGTCAATCTTAAAGCGCGTGTGGATTCATTATTAGTGGCAAATCACGTAAAAGGGGAATATGAGGCTAATAGTGTTGTTATGGCTCTTTACTTGACATAAGTTAAAGCTTTGATGAATTGATTTGCGAATTGTGAAGTAATGCATGTGCCAAAAGGAAAAAAATAAGAAAGCAGATGTGTTGAACAAGTTGGCATCAACTTCATTCCAACATTTGGCCAAAGAAATACGAATGGAAATCTTAGAAGAACCATCGGTTATGGCAAAACAGGTTGTGGCAGTCAGCATAGAAAGTGATACATGATTTATGCCTATTTTGAAGTATTTAAAGGAAGGGCAGTTGCCGAAAGATATGGAAGAGGCAAGAAAAATTCAAGTTAATTCTTTGCAATATCAATGGCAAAATGGAATGCTGTATCGAAAGACCTATCTGGGACCACTTTTAAGATGTTTGAAAAAGGAAGAAGAAAAATGTGCAGTTCAGGAAGTATATGGTGGCATTTGTGGTAATCACATGGGACCTCGCATGATAGTTAACAAGTTGGTGATCTGGGGTACTATTGGCCAGGGATGCATAAGTTAGGCGCAGAAGAGATTCGGAAGTGCGATAGCTGTCAACGTCATGTGCCAGTCACAACTGCATGGCCTTTTCAAAAATGGGGAATTGATATTGTTGGACCTTTCCCAGAAGCAGCAGGTTGTGTTAAATATCTCATAGTTGCAGTTGATTACTTTACTAAATGGGTAGAAGCAAAGGTGGTTGCGAGTATTACTGGTCAACATGTGAAGAAATTTATGTGGGAGTACATCATTTGTCGGTTTGGGTCACCGTTACATGTAGTATCCGACAATGGGAAGCAATTCGCTGATGAACCTTTTAAAGGATGGTGTCGAGAGTTGGGAATAATACAAATTTTCATGTCCGTTGCTTATCCACAAGCACATGGACAGGTGGTGCGTGTGAATAGAAGTTTAGTGGAAGGTATCAAGATGCGTTTGGATAAGGCTGGAGGAGGATGGGTAGATGAGCTTCCACATGTGTTATGGGCGCATCGTACTATGCCAAAAAAAAGTAATGGTGAAACTCCATTTAGCTTAACATATGGTACTGAGGCAGTTATACCGGCAGAAATCGGGTTACCTACACAAAGAATGGTTGAGGAAAGAGACAATGATAAAGAATTGCGGCGGAATTTAGACATGTTGGAAGAGTGGCGAGAAATGGCTGCTATCAGAGAAAGCAGGTACAAATCGGAAATGGAAAAAATATTATAATGCTCATGCCAAGGTTTATCAATTCAAGGAAGGTTATTTAGTGTTAAGGAACAATGATGTTAGCAGGGTTGAATCCAAGGGAAAGTTAGGAGTGCAATGGGAAGGACCTTACAAAGTGTCGGAGGTGTTAAAGAAAGGGTCATACTTATTGGAGGATGGAAATGGAAATCATTTGTTGCGGCCTTGGAACGGAGTTCATTTGAAAAAATATTACTTATAAAATATGTTAAAAAATATATATATATTATTGTGTGTGAAACAATATTATATGTGGATACGGTCCATGTTATGAATAAAAAATTCAGTGATTGTTATCAGCAAACACTTTAAAAAAAAGAGATATACGTATACGATAAAGTTGATCCAATGGATCATAAAAATGGTTGGCCACCATGCATCTTCTCAAAGATGTGGTCATAGGAGACCGAACAAATTGATCAATTCTTATGCATTCTTATGGATGCGAACTACGGGGTCACAAGAGGTAGCTATGCGCTATCAAACTTCGTGGGTGCATCAGGATCAAAGTCTTTACATGATTCAGCAATTGTAGTGGAGTCCTGAGCGAAGAAGAGACCAACTCGAATACCTTCGTTGAAACCGCAGGCATTCATGTCATTATTCATATCCACAATTGCATCTTTCAAATCTAGCCTTTTGAGAACTTTGTCAACAGCTGCAGGGATGCATTTAGTCACCAACCAGTTCTTTTCTTCCTCAAGTAATTTTTGTTTTGATTCCAAGATATGCTTCTCTTGATCAAAGGTGTTCTTAGCATCTTGAAGGTCTAGTGATCAAAGAAGGTAAGGATAAATAAACAAATAATAAAAAAAGAGAAGGTGGAAAGGAAATGGTTGAGATGCATATAAAAAGGTAATACCGGAAGTGTGCTGTTGGATCTGTAGCTTCATTGTTTCCAGGTGGTTGTCCTTTTCCTGTAAAGCTTTGACATATTCAGAATATTGGTCTTGCTTTTGTTTCTCTAGCTTTTCTAAAAAGATCCTGGAAGTGTTTAAAGATTTTTCCACGACAGCAAGTTCGGATCCTAAAGACTTTTTCACTTGGTGAAGATTTTGGTTCTCTTCTTGAAGGTTTTGGATCTTCTTCCGCAATTCTGACTTGTCAGTAGATGCAAGCTTGGCATTGAGGGTTTGTAGTTGGAATTCAGCTTTTATCCAGCGGCTGTACAGTTCGGGGACAATGGTGCAACTGTTGGCATAATTGGAGATAACTTTGAGGCAAATTCAGGAACATGGATTCTTAGGATTGTTTCACATCTAAGGGGCTTAAGGACTTTAAGAAGAAATCCTTGCCACAGTTGAAGTCGGAAAGGCTGTCTATGTTGGTAATGTTCCAGGTGGGTATGAAAAGCTCGTCAAGACCAATGGATGAGTTGTTTCGGTATGCAACTAATTTGGCTTCGTTGCGTATCCATAAGGCATTAGTGAAGTTGGGATGAGCAAAAGCAGTTGCAAAATTAAGGTTACTAGATGATGCTAGTTGTGTCGCAAGTGGTGTTGAGGAGGTGACAGGAGATGAGATAAGAGCTTGGGGGTGGCTTTGATAGATTCAGTATTTTGCGAAAGAGTTAAAGGGGAAAGACTGCTTTCAGTAAGGTCAATTGTTTAGCAGGGTGAACGAAGGAAATCTTCAAACTGTTTGGAAAGCATATGAGCCAAGCTGGGGGGACTTAAACTTGTTGCATTTTCGTCTTCAGAAGTGGGTGAAGGGGTTTCTTGGGGAATTTCTCCCCCAAGGTGGTCTGATAAAGTTTCCACAACAGAAGTAGAAGTACCTTTTGCTTTTGATCGGGTAAGGGAGATTTCCAAGATTTCTTTGGTTCAGGGTCATTACTCATTTCCGGAGCATCCTTGTTGGGTTTAGCAGCCCATTTCTTGCGTCTCTGGTGGGGAGGTGAACGTGGTTGCAGATCCTTAAGGGGGAGTCTTCAACATGGGAAATTTCTTCTTCAACGGGAGTTTTATCAAGGGTGTCGGTTCCTATATTGGAAGATCCTGGTTGGGAAGTCGTGGTGGCATCTTTTGGGGCCAAAGTAGTTCCAAATCGGATCTGATTGGAGTCTTTGAGGCGAAGTGCACTTGCTAAATCCATCACTGAAAGAAAACACAATAAAGGAATGAAAGTTAGAAAATAATAAGGAAAATACAAGTACTCAGTGTTAACTAAAATTTTTACGCACTTTCTTTCCCAAGAAGAATGGTAGGTCGCAAGTGGGGGTGAAACCAGTGGTTACTGATTTTTGCGATTACAAGCATTTCTTCAGGGATTTTATGAATTGGGTGGATGAATTTACTTATAGACTCGTAAGCTTTTTGATCAATATCCTTTTTGGAAGGTACAACATCTCGAACAGTTATTCGAGGATCTCGCCATTGCATGTTTGGAGGAAGACAGGTGCTGTCGAGAAAACAAAATTGCTCCTTCCAATGGCGGTTCATGGATTATTTTTTGGTACATAGTGGAGTAACATCCCTCCTCTTTTCAAAGGTGTACCAATCACCAGACATAGTCAAGCGATAGAATACACAAAAAAGAATCAGTTGAGGGGTCATTTTTAGTGCTCGATAGGGTAGTTCAAAATGATTGAGAATGGCCAACGCAGGGGGTTACATTGAGAAAAGTGAATTTCAAAAAAGTTTAGGGCTTCAAACAAAAAAGGGGTAAAAGGAATCCTGTAGTTCAATAATCGAATTGAGTCCAAGTAAAGTCCGAATTTCCCGTATTGAAATGGATAAATGAGTTTGTTATAAACGCCGAGTACATGGTTCAATTTTTTAGGGATATGGAATTCTTCTATAAAAGCATCTAAATCTTCTTGTGAGATTTTTGGAAAAGAAATTGGAAGGTTATGTTTCGAGGAAGGTTTTTTTGGAGGCTTCCATGAGAACGGGAGGAAAGAAAAGAGCAAAGGGATGAAAACTGACCTGGGAGGTTGGTTCGTGGAGAAGACGATGCTAAGGCGCTAGAATGAAGGTTGCAGGTTTTTAGGGTAAAATTTTTTGGGGGAGTAAATGGGACTATAAATAGGCTAGTAAAAACGGTTTCGCTTAAGGGTAAAAATGGAAAGGTAAAGTTTTAAGTTTATAAAATTAAAAAAGATTCTTATCAATAACTGATTGATGTGATGGGTAACTGAATTGGTACGGGGATTTGACACGCGCAGTTGATGAGGCGTTTATGTGTCACATGTGTGAGAGAATATTTGAATTCAAATATAAGTCTATTAACTTCAGTTTTTCACTTAGCAGACTTGGGGGACTTGATGAAGTAAAGGATGATTCGGATGTCTTATACATATCCAACCGCCTACTTCTAAGTCCTTTGGATGTGCTTCTGTTAGAAGTGTTTTGCAGGATACAGGCAGATGCTATAATGCAGATGCTATGATGCAGATGTTATGATGCAGATGCTATGATGCAGATGCGAAGCAGAGGAATCAAGATCGAGGCCTATAAATACTTGAAGAATCATATAGATTACGGATCGGATGGCATTTGTAACCTTGATATTACATATGCGTCTGTAACTTTCTCTCTCTAGAAAATCAATACAATCTCACATTTTTACTTAAATCTTCTCATAGTTCCATTACTTTTCATCATTTGATTTAGCGGCAATTATCCGAGGGGATTATTTGCTTTTTCAGTCACCAATGGTCATCTTCGGGGTTTATCAGTCTCGTGTCGGGTTCGTGTTACCGTTGTGTCTCTTGTTTCAGGTGATCACTCATAGCCCCTCTTTCTTTGAACGTTTTGGGGTGCAACATGTACCGTATTCAAACTAATGCTTGATATACTTTTATCAAAAAGTACATGCGAACTCTATGTGCTATGTGTTTTCTTATATTTTAAATTTGTGTGGATTTTTGCTGTGAACGATGTGAACGATGGAATGATTGAATGATGGAACGGTTGAACGACCTTGTGTGACATTAACTGTAAAAGGCCGGTGAAAAAGAAAATTATCCCCCAAGGAACGAGGTAGGAATGATTTGTATTATTAGAATCAAGGAGAATAAGAGAGATCTTGAGAAATAGGATGAAACTAATGATTTTATTGATGCAAGTGTTATTATAGACGGAAGTGTAGTAACACATAGTTAAAGGTGTAAAGTAGAAGTCTAGAAGATCCTTTCTCCAGCCTCGATCCCAGCTATTTATAGAGCATTCAACATGTTCCGCCAGCACATGCACATCCATCCCTCGCATCTGTCCAACACATGCACATCTGTCCCTCGCACCTGTCCTCATAATCATATTGTCATCATCTTGTCAAGCTCGGTGATGAACCACAAAATCACACCGTACGTAGATATGAGATTCTAATTCAACTAGGAACAAGCTATTTAATGGAAAATAATGGATGAATTGATTGTTTTATTGATACTGATCTATTCGACTACAATTGGGGAAAATACATAGTGGATATGTAATTTTCCAGAACTCAAAGTTAGATTACTGATGAATAAGTGAGCTATTTATAGAGCTACTAGAGTCGCATCTTCATAAGCTAGTTGGATGCACTTGCGTCTTGCCCATCCGCAACTGCATCATTTCTGACTTGTTCTTTATACGACACTTGCTCTTGAGGTCTTTATCATCGGAAATGTATCCGCTAAGCCATTTGCATGTCCAGCCTTGACCTCTTGACCTATCCTCATCAAGTCCCCATAGTCCATTGATTATTCGAGCAATAATTATTGGACTAGAGGTTTAAGTGTATTTTGCACTTCCGATAAGTTTGGAAGATTTTATCAATCATCTTCATTAGGTCCCCATGTGTTTTAGACTTGTTACCTCATTAAAAACCTTGCTCGGAAAAACCCTGTGGGAAAAAACCGATGCTAAGGAAAAAAGAGTGTAACATACATCCCTTCTTTGTGCTAATCATAGATTTCAAAGATCAAAAACTTTCCTCCATTTCTAACGATTTCATAGATCTGGTCATCAAGTCCCCCTAGTCCTTATGTTGTTTTGTAGAAATGACTAAGGACTAAGTTGCAAAGATCACAATAGGAAATGCTTGTGAAGCAGGATATAACAGATCATAAAATTTCACTTGTCTTTAAAACAGATCGCTTCTGCAAATTTAGTTGTCACATTTTCACAAGGATATTAAAGTATTATTGTAAAGATCGCTCCTGCAAGTGTAGATAATAACTAACTTGTCAGGCGTGTCTTGCATGTTGAATTGTACTCGAGTACTTTTTATACCCGCCAATACATGTGTCAGTTGGGGATTAATTTGAGGGGACAGTTTTCAGTTTTTTGTTTTGAATTTTTTAAACTCAAACGGTTATTTTGATCCAAAATTCGTGCCCCATATAAACATATACTTTCCCCTAATTTTTCATTCTCTACTTCTCTCATCACCGTCGCTTTCTTTATTCTCCTTCGAGCCCTAATTCTCTATCGAGATTTCAGTTAAAGGTCAGTCGATTTCCTTTTTGCTTTTTACTACATTTTTCATGGCATCTCCGTCAGTTAAAGTTAATGATGATTCGAGTAAGCACAATATGCACATCTCGTTTTCATCTATGTCGCCTCGCGACCTAGATGAAGTAAATTGAGCGTTATAATGTGCCGCTTTCACTGAATCCAACCCTTCCGTTACCGAAAACTCCAATTTCCCCTTTCCCTGGTGGTAAAATTGGGGTTTACGTTGATATGTTCAAGCTTGGGAACTATCGTCTCCCCTTTACCAAGTTTCTTATGAGAGTTTTGATGTTTTTTAAGATCCACCTTTCACAGATGCATATTCAGGGGTTTTCTCGTTTAAGCCATTTTGAGGCTATTGTAGGGCTGTCAATGTATCACCAAGTGTCACTCTTTTTAGGGCTTTTTATAGAATCACAATGGCTGGTGATTGGTATACCTTTGAACGTAGGAGATCCGTTAAGAGAATTAGCACTCATCTTCCACCAAACCCTCGTTCTTGGAAATCCAAATTCTTTTATTTCGATGATCGATGTGTTCCCCTTCAAATGGAATGGAGGGATGTTGAAGATGTGGTTCATGACCCAAATCCAAACAACGGTGATTATAGTCAGGAATCCTTCGATAAGTTAGTGTCTTGTGCAAGCCCTATTCGAGAACTTCCAGAAGCCATTCTTCTTCTTTGTAGAATGAGTAGGGCTTGGTTTACTCCTGAACTGTGGCCGATTCTGATGAATCATGGGAAGGGTAAGGAATTACCCTTTCATCATTTGCGATCCTGATTTTAAAATATCTTTTCAGTTTTTTGACAAGCTCTTTTTCATTGTTTTGCAGAAATGGATCTCTTTGAAGCGATGCAGTTGAAGAGTTTTGATGATATTGATCTAAGTGCAAAAGTTATGGAAGATGGGTCCATGCCGTTTCTTCGGCAAACTGCCAGTTCTTTCTTGGACTATCGTCCTGAAGAAATGCATGTCGACCAAGTTGAATCGCAAATGGATGTTCAACCGGAAGTTGCTGATTTTGAAAAAATACAGGAAACCGAATCTGTAAGTGGTGATGCTGCTGATATTGTAAAGATCACCAAGAGTGGTGCTGGTGGAAGTGGTAAGATTACCCTCAAGGGTAAAAACAAGGAGATCATTGACGGTCATGCTAATGTAACTTCAAAAGCATCGTTACCACCCAAGGGAGGAAGCAGGATCAAGAGATCCGCAAAAGCAGTTGTTACAAAGGTAACAAATGATCTTGCAGTAACCAAAAGGAATTCTCCTCCCTGGAATTTGCAATCTTCCCCCCATAACTCCAAGGTAAACACTTCCAAAACTACTGAGATCACTTCCGATTCTACGGAGATTGTTGAAGTTAAGGCACAACTGGGAAAGGGTGTGCAGACAACAATTGATGCTGTGGTAACCCCTCCTCCTACTGATGATTTTGATATTGATGATTATTTATTGAATTCACCTGATGTGTCACAAGATCCAGGTTTTTCTGACGCAAGTATTTTGCAGAAAGGTACCACCTCTTTGATCACTTTGGCCAATTTAGCTCATGCATCCTCTTCTTCGCAGAAGGATGCTCCCAGTTTTGCTATTCCCACCTCTGAATGGTTGAAGAAGGAAATAGATTTGATAACTCTTAGAAGCAATACCGGTAGAAGTTTCGATTCTGTTGATGTAAATGCAGCCTTTGTACCCCCAATGGGGAGTTAAAAATGGTGACACTTGTACCGAAAGTCCAATTGCAAAGAAAATCGCCCTTCTCGGAAGTACTCCCACTGATATTTTCAGTCTTCTGCAGATCCCTAACGAGGCCTTTTCAAATGAATTCATGCTTTCACAAGCAAAGCAGCAGAGCTTAGTAGCGGATATATATGGCCGGTGGATCATTGCTGAAGCGAGAGTGGAGGAGTTAACCAAGAAGCTGTTGGCACATAAGGCCTGTTTTGGTTCCATCAGTGACCAAGTGAAGATCAATGACTTGCATGCAAAAATCGAGCTTCTTACAATCAAGAATCGAAAGCTAATGTCACTTGAGCAAGAAGCGAAAAGGGATCTCAAGCAAGCACAAGATGATGCAATGGCTTTCAAGAGCCAGTTCCTGGATCATAAGAAAATTTTTGATGATCAAACCATCAAAATGCTAGAGATCACTTCTCAATGTGATGCAAAAATCGAATCTGTCAACAAAGGTATAACTTGTACCCCTTTCATTTTTTGCACCTTACCACTTGCGCTTGCACACTTTTTATCATTATTAACATTTGCGCTTTCATTCTTTAAAAAATGCTGCCCTTGCTGAAACTGTTAAGGCATTGACCGAAGAAAGGGAGCAAATGCAGAAGGAAATAGCATCTGTGCAGGAAAGAAGCAAGTGGTTGATTGAAGAAGGTTTTGATTTGGTAGCCAAGCGTGTGCATTCTGAAATGATTCCCATGACCCTCAAAGTTAACTCTGCCGCCAATGCCATGGGCTATAATGAAAGGATCAAATGTGGATTAGCACATGCTGTGAAGGGTGAAGCCAACTTCATGTCCTTCAAAGAATTTGATCAAAAAGCCAGTGAGAAGCTGTTGAAGCAGTTAGATGCCTTAAAATCGATGACATTCAATTCCATTGATGAAGTTTCAAAGTTGAGTCTAGATGACATAGAAGTAATGAGGGACATGCTAAAACCTATTTCGCTACCGAAAGGTCCTGCTCCCCCAAAGGCTGATGCTCATTCGTCTTCAAAGGCAGATGCTTCTGACCCCACTGGTAATTGATCCTTTTATCCATCATGATCTTTTGTTAAACAATCTAATCGTTTCCCCAAAGTCCACTTATGCTGTGGCATTAGACAATTTACTTTTGATCCTGCACTTGACACTTTCTAGTACTCTTAACTATGGATGTTATCGGAATTGCAATTGTATGCAGTTTCGATTATATTAGCATATATGATGATGCATATGCATGTTTGCTTTATCTGCTTTCTTCCTTGGGTTTGGATATTTTATCTTCTTATGGTTCATAGGATATGAGTCATATTTGATTATATTTGTGATATATCATTTGCGAACGAAGTGTATTATTGTTTGCACTTGCAGTTGCAAAATGATCATACACAACCTTTTAGGCTTCGAATCGTTTATATATTTCTATTATTCGATTCTTCGCATTCCTTTATTAAACTTGTGAAATATTTTCTTACAAGCTTTTGAGCAACTTCATTAGTTCTCCTTCACAAGTACTTTGATAAGATTCTAATAAAATCATTAACTTTTTAAAGAAGGCTGTCATATGCGTTTCCCCCTATCAGATGCGTCCATCTTCAAAGGGTTTTAACAACATGATGTCAATACCACTTTTTAAAGTTAAGTATTTCTTATTTCGAATACAAACCTTTTCCTTATGGAATGTAAAGCCCTTACATCTTTTTGGTAAGGCCCAGTTGATCTTTTTCTTTAAATGATCAACGCACAAGACCACTTTATAATATTAATTATTCAGCAGCACTTGTGACCCTCGGAGAGCTTAAGTTAGATCTTTATTTGATAATCATAGCATACCTTTATCCACTTAAGTTTGGCCATCTCTCTTTTGGGCTTTTGTTAGCAACCATTGTACTAACAAGGTGTCTAGCCTGATCACCTCTTCCCAACATGCACTCTCTAATTGTCAATGAGACAGTTGGGGACAAGAAAAGCGTTTTTGCTTTATCTTGGGTTACCCTTTATAAATAAAGGAATAACAACGATACTGCATTAAGGTATTGGTATGTAATACTTTTGAAATGCACCCGCTAATGACTTATGAACCATATCATTGAAAGTGAATAATATCGCATGTGAATCTCTTATAGTTTAAAGAGATCACTTGTGTAGCATATGCATGTGCTTATATGCACAACATTTTGAAGCAAACATTTATACTTAATATTTTGCATAAGAATGATCAAGCATTTGTATAATCTTTTCATATAAAATGAAATAAGTATCTCCATAGATCTTTGTAAGTACTAGAAGCAAAAGTATCTTATTCTTCATCAAACTTGTTACAAGATCATAAATGCAGAAACAAGAACATAAAGATCAACATTTTCTAACTTCTCATCTAAAATTTTGCATTTGCAACTTCACATATAACATTTGCGAAGATGAACTCCATTCCAAGCTCGCACTAGTTCAGTTCCATTAAGCTGCTGGAGTATGTAAGACCCATTTCCGATCGCTTTTTTGATTATATAAGGTCCCTCCCATTTGGGAGACATATTTCCAAGCCGAAGTGCTCTGCTCACTTCATTACTCCTTAGCACATATTCTCCTTCCTTATACTGTTGGGTCTTGACTTTGGCGTTATAATATTTTGCCATTTCTTTTTTGTATCTGCTTTCACGTATAGCCGTGATTTCTCTTCGCTCTTCCAAAAGATCTAGATTGGTTCTTAATTCTTCATCATTATCTGCCACTTGTACTTGCAAACGATGACTGGGTATTCCGATTTCAGCCGGAATGACAGCTTCAGTTCCATATACAAGACTGAATGGTGTTTCACCATTGCTAGTTTTAGGCATGGTCCGATGTGCCCACAAGACATGTGGCAATTCATCGACCCAACTACCCCCATATTTTTCCAATCTCATTTTTATACCTTCAACAAGACTTCGATTTGCTCTTTCTACTTTGGCCATTGGCCTGCGGATGTGCAACTGATGTAAAGATCTGATTTATATGAAGTTCCTCGCACCATTCCGCCAATGGGTTCCCAGCAAATTGCTGT
>JBCNJP010000027.1:91860463-91952123 GCA_039602395.1 Deinandra increscens subsp. villosa
GAAGTCTTCAACTTAGTATCCAACAAAAACTCATAAAGTTTGAGTGTTCAGACCTGCTAATAATGCCTCATATTCCGCTTCATTATTAGAAGTTGAGAAATTGAAGCGAATTGCATATGTCAGCTCATCCCCTTCAGGGCTTTTCAAGATCAAGCCTGCATTTGGCATATATAAAATTTTCAATATTATGAATTTCGATCTCTTTTTCAAGAAAAAATAATTTTATAATTGATCGAACCTGCTCCTGAGCCATCAGAAACGGAAGAACCATCAGTATGTAAGATCCATACTTGTTCTTTGACCTCAGGAATAGCAATGGCCTTTACACTTGTGCCAACTGGCACTTCCGCCAGGAAATCAGCTACTACTTGCCCTTTCATTGAAACTCTTGGTTTAAATTGTATGTCAAATGGTCCCACTTCAATCGCCCACTTGATCAATCTTCCAGACATTTACGGTTTTCTAAAGATCCCTTGAATAGGATATGAAGTGAGAACATTTACAGTATGAGCTTGAAAATAACGACGAAGTCTTCTTGTAGCTTGCACAAGTGCTAGGACCACCTTTTCGATCATGGGATACCTGGTCTCGTAATCTTTTAGCATCTTGCTTATGTAGTAAATTGGAAGTTCTTTAGCTTCCCTTTCGACTAATAGCACAGCACTTACTGCATTATCAGTTACCGCCAAATACATTATCAATTCTTCACTAACTCTTGGTGCAGTCAGAGTTGGAAGTGTAGCTAGAGCTGTTTTTAACTCTTCAAAGGCTTGATTTGCCTCAGGAGTCCATTCAAAGCTCCCTTTCAAACTTTCTTTCAAAACTTTCATAAAGGGTGTACCTCTTTCAGCTGCTTTTGATAAAAATCGATGCAAAGCCACCAAACGCCCATTTAGAGTTTGTATATCTTTAAGAGTTTTAGGCGGTTCCATTTCCATGACCGCTTTAACTTTCATCGGATGTGCCTGGATCCCATCTTTATTGACTAGGACCCCTAAAAACTTGCCTTCCTCCATTGCAACTTTTAAGAGATCATATCAACACCACTTCCGACGCACGTGTGTCTTACTCGGAAGTGTATATCCATTTCCCCTTCTCTTCTCTTTTTTTTTACAACTCAAACTCGTGAGTGTGCATTTGAAGCATCGAAGATTCAAATTTGAAGAAATTTTTTCCCGCCTTAATTTTTGTTCTTGTAGTTTTCCAGATTTCATAGGCAATCTTCATAGAATCCTCTTTGAATCTTCAAATCTTCATCCGGTATTCAATGGATTTCCAAATTTCGTGTTACATCAAACCATCCTCAATTGTTTATCCATTCGTAAGGATTTCACACAATCATTAAATCATTATCATATCATAGAGATCAGAATACACCAAATTATCAAATCAACAATTGATCATTAGTGATTGAATTAGCAAATTCAAGTTAGCCTTATCGATTCAAAATGTGTATATCGATCCAATGTTTTTGAAAACGATTTTCGTTACGCATTCAAAGTTATCAATCAATACCTGATGATTTTGTCTGTTTTGCAGTTGTACGATCTTCATTTAGAAGATCATCTAGATCCTTTTGAGCATCGGTTTTTCCATAATCCTTTTCCGGAGTAAATTTGAGAGTTGCGCGGACCTCCTGCAACCACTTCTCACGTTTTTCCTTATCCTGTAATTGTTTCAAAACCTGCAAATTTCTCAACAGAAAATCACGATCAAAGCCTCGTAAGGCAACCAAAGCATCATTCGGATCAACATTATCATCAGCATCATCATGATCTGAATACGGATTATCATCGGATCGATTCAGTAATGGAAACATCGAAACTTTTTCGCCAATTTTTCCAGCTGATCCTTTCGAGCTAAGAATGTTCTTCGGTGATCCTCCTAGATCAAAAATTGACTTCCTCTTTACTGATTCATCCGATTGCTTCTCCATTTTTCACCAATCCCTAAGAATACGGATGGCGCTAATTGATGAACCACAAAATCACACCGTACGTAGATATGAGATTCTAATTTAACTAGGAACAAGCTATTTAATGGAAAATAATGGATGAATTGATTGTTTTATTGATACTGATCTATTCGAGTACAATTGGGGAAAATACATAGTGGATATGTAATTTTCCAGAACTCAAAGTTACATTACTGATGAATAAGTGAGCTATTTGGATGCACTTCATCTTGCCCATCCGCAACTGCATCATTTCTGACTTGTTCTTTATACGACACTTGCTCTTGAGGTCTTTATCATCGGAAATGTATCCGCTAAGCCATTTGCATGTCCAGCCTTGACCTATCCTCATCACTCGGTATAACACATCAGTTTGCAAGAGAGGACCTGATAGCAAATGGTCGGATGTGCAGACACATCCAAAACCCATTTTACTTCATCAAGTTCCCCAAGTCTATTAAGTGAGAAAATAAAGTTAATAGACTTAAAAAATTAAACGTTACACATCCGACATCTATAATTGTTTGCATTTACTGTCCCACATGCATGTACAAGTCCAACTTCAAGTTCTGGTCACACATTACTAAAACACATTCTACTTTAAACAAAATATATAGCTATAGCCAAAGCATTTAACATCATTGGAACTAATATTAACCATACCGGTTAAAAATCTCACCACGTTTAGTCTCGTAGTCCATTGGCGAACACATTTGTTAAAGCTAATGGATTATAAGAAATCATACCTGATACACATGTGAAACCCTGCCTTAATGTAACATCCCGTTGTGAAATAAATAAATAAAATAGTTGATACTTTTCTTTTTAATGAGTAGATAGCGGGTAAAACGACTCATTTAAATGAGAGAAATTTAAACGAACATCCGTTGTCGAGTATCGTTTAAATGATATAATTAGATAGGAGGTATCTAGACGAGTCATGGCTAGCATATAAGATGTAATATTTAGTGTTATAGGAGACCATATAGTAATAATAATAATATATATTATTTGAACCATATTCCATTTTTTTGAAACTTAGGTTGGCACGTGGATAAAAGTTAGCTCGTCTTAGCAGTATATAGAATTTACTAAAACGTTATACGTTAAAAGTTATAAGAGAAAAACGAGTTAAGCAACTTAAATAAATAGTAATAAGAACAATAATAAAATAAAATAAGATAGGCGACATACGTGTAATTCATATGGATAAGGAACTTGGAGAGCACGAAACTTTTCCTATATAAACTCTTCAAAATTCATTTTAAACTTCCTGACACTTAAGAGCCAATTGGAGCTACCTACCGGTATGTTAGCCTACCTACATTATGTTTATACGACGATATCCGATCGAGTGAATGTCGATACTACAGTCTTGTATTAAATACAACAGGATGTGTTAACATACTAGGTTCTTTCTTTTTTTTTTTTTTTGATAAAAAATTAGGAGTTGCTTGCTAGAAGGCCACACTTACACCAAGAACCTCTTTTAAGGTGAGTTCATTCACGTCTTCCCCGTGTGTGGGCTAAATATTTTTACATCGCTAGTGAGAGTTTTTAACCTTTTAAACCCGCTACAATGTGATCGTATAAATTGTTTAAAAATGTTTTAGCAAAGGTTTTAGATACATTACAGGGATTAAGTTGCTTGCTAAATTCCTAATTAACTACCACCAGTACGTGGGGTTCTGTGCACATTACTTATACTTTGGTATATCACGATACGTCATTTTGGGTTGAGAAAGTTCCTAAATGGTATGACCACAACCATAGATCTGGTCGAGTGGCAAGTAAAGTGGAGGTAATAGTAATTAAAGCCAAGTGTGAAAACCCTCAATACTGTGATGTAAATGTGTCATTTTGAAAGGAATGTTCTCACCAGCTTTTTTTGCTGATCAAATCTTTTAAAACATGTTTCAAGTGACTTGCTAAATAAATAATACAAGATGGTGTCGTTTCAAACAGGGGGTGTGGTGAAGCACTCCTTCAAATAAGTGGCTCATCACATAATATGAAATATGATATATGTTTTTAGGAATTTCGCTTGTAATAAAAATATAGGGTAGTATCCCTATGTAAATATTTTGTATATTAGAGGGTTGGACCCTCTGTTTTATCAATAAAGAAATGGTGTCACCAACTTTTCTTAACTTCGATCCTGATGAAAAAATTTTCGTTGCAAAATAATTATATAAACACTGATACCACCGCTCACGCTCGTAGTGTCCCCGCCCGGGGTGTGGGTCGGGGGCTGCGACAGAAGTGGTATCAGAGCCACTAGTTTAAGTAATTAAGTATGTGTCTGTACTTATGTTAAAGTATCAAGCTAGGAAATAAATGATTTCATATTAATTAGTTTTAGACTAATTGTATGTTCTTGTTACATATTGTTACCTTGCTTAAAGCATGGATGACAACACCGATATGCTAAATGAATATCTGAATATGGATGGGTATGACGATGGCGATGATCTACCTAGAGATATAGGACCCTCAAACCCTAAATCCAAACCAAGACATAGACATAGGAATTGAAAAAAGCAAGTTATCCCCGCGGATAATTGCCACCAAATCAGGTAAAGAATAGTACTGGAATAACCAGACGGTCTAAGTATAAATGTGAGATTTTATTGATTTTCTAGTGAGAGAAAGTATACAGATGCATGTGTAATGCTAAAGTTATAAATGACATCCGACCCCTAATCTATGCAATCCTTTAGGTATTTATAGGCTTCGTTCTTGATTCTTCAGCTTCGCATCTGCACCATAGCATCTGCCTGAATCCTGCAAAACACTTCCAAAAGAAGCATATCCGAAGGACTTGGAAGTAAGTGGATGGATGTGTATAACACATCCGAATTATCCTTTACTTCATCAAGTCCCCCAAGTCTATTAAGTGAAAAACTGAGGTTTATAGACTTGCATTGGATTCTAAGAGTCTTTACACATCCGACACATATACTCATCGGTTCTGACATTTTTGGCAAATAAGCCAGCACATAAGTACTCATCAATTGTGTGTGTCAAGTCCCCACACCAATTCTGTTTCCCGTCACATCAATCAGTTAATGGCGAGAATCTTTTCAAAATTTAAAATTTTCTTTTCCTTTCTTTTAAAAATTTTGTTTTTCCATTTTTACCCCTTTGTAAACCGTTTAACCGTTCCCCTATTTATACTCACTTTACCTTTCCTCAAAAATTTTTAAAAACCTGCAACTTTCTCCAACCGCTTCGTATCATCTCCGTGATATTCCTCCCATTAAGGTCAGTTTTCTTCCCCCCTCTTTTTATCTCGGCCTTCTTTTTCACTTTATTTCCATGGCGACAACAAAGAAACCTTCATCTAAACATAACCTCTCAATTTCTTATCGAAAAATCTCTCAAGAAGAACTGGATGAATTTGTGAAAGAATTTTTCATCCCAAAAAGCCTAAACCCTCTTCTCGGCCCCGAGGGTAAACCAATTCATCCTTTCCTAGAAAAAAATTTGGGTTGTATTTGGATTCCATCCGACTAGCCAATTATCGTATCCCCTTTACCCCTTTTTTTCTTGAAGCCCTAAGTTTCTTTGAGATCCACTTTTCATAATGCAACCCTCCTGCCCTGGAAATCCTCAACCATTTTGAACTAACATGCCACGCACTTAACCTAGAACCCAATTAATCCTTTTTTGGGCATTCTATCGCGTTAAAATGTCTGGCGATTGGTACACTTTTGAGAAAAGAAGAGATGTTTCCCCCTTATGCACCAAAAAATCCCCCTCGAATCGCCATTGGAAAGAGCAATTTATCTTTCTTGATGACTCCTGCCTTCCCACCACCATGGAGTGGTGTGATATGAGAATAAAAGTTCGTGATGTTATTCCTAAGAAAAATGAAGTGGATCAACAGGCTTACGAGTCCATTAGCAAATTCATTCATCCCATCCGAAAAATTCCTGAAGAAATACTAGTAGTCGCAAAGATTATCAATAACTGTCCTTATCCCCACATGCGATCTGTTATCTTTCTCGACAGAGAAAGTGCGTAAAAACTAGAAACAATTATATTACCATATCCATCCTCCTCTTTCTTATTTCAAATTAACATTTACCTTTTGCTTTTCTTTTTCTGCAGTAATGGACACACTATGCCTGAAGGACTTCAACATAATTAGGTTTGGCAAAACCTTAACCTCAAAAGATGCTACACCTCCATTAAATTGTTGGGTCCTTTGAAGGGCAATTTATAAAAAGGGTTATTCTGTATATCTAAAATGTAAATAATGGTATACACGAGTTTATAGTATGACTATGTATCAACAGAAATAACTTTTCTATGGTAGTAATGTTGAATATTTCTTTGAGAAGATATTGAATTGTATGCTTGATGTCTTGCTTTGTTTGGTAGAGTCAGCTTGCTATTTATAGGCAAATGTAGCAAGTTGTATTTGGATAAGGTGGTTGAGGATGGTTGATGTTGGAGTGTGTCAGAGTATATAGAGATAATTGAACATATTCAATTTATCTCTTTTTTAACTGTCTTTAACTGCCTTCTTGATTAATGCCAAGTTGACATTCATTTTGCTTGCTCTCCACACAAAGACAAGAATAGTTCTTCTTGTAATATTTATCTTCTGATAATCGAGAACTCCTTCTGGACTCTTCTTTGAAGAATTTTGATGCTTCCCATTAGAAGATATCTACAGAAATGAGGATTTCTATAGATTTTAGTCTGTACAGAACTACTTCATAATTTCTAGAGTAGTTCTGTATGAATACAGAAATCATGCATAAATCCGTAATTCATACAGACTTTTGTTTCCTTTCTCTTCTAAGGATGTGTCTTATCTTTTCTTCTAATACTTGACTGTTTTGTGTTACAATTACATTATGTTCTAACAATCTCCCCCTAAGTATTTGAAGAAAATGAAAAAAAGAGAAAGTAACGTAATCATAGATCATTTTTGTTGATCCTTTCAAGGGATATGAAAGACATATATTCTATCATAATTTGAAGATTTACATGTCTTTTCTGATTTTTGCCCTACCGGTGAGTGAATTAATTTCAAAGTTGTATCATTTAGTACTTTCTTCCAGTAGGGTCTTGAAGACAGCTCTTTCCTTCATTAGTGCACTAATTTCTGACTTAATGATTTCCTTGATGCTGTTGTTGTTGGTCTTGCATTTCTCCAGAATGAATAGGAAGAATTCTAAGGCCAAATTTGTATATTTCTGCTTTTCTTTTAGCCTAAAGAACCTTCTTTCTTCAGAGAGATCTCTGAAGCATATACCAGAGATTGGGCTGAGAAATGCTGTGCCGGATCCTCTCCATGAGATTTCAGGAGGGACAGTCTCATTTGGTTTTGTTAGGAGCAGCAGAGGGATGTTGGATTCTTTTGCTAATTCGACATCCAACTGTGCTTGTCTTCTGAACATCCTTTTACCGGCTTCAATTCCTTGGTATAAGGCAGTACTTACCCTTTCTGTTTTTTGAGGGTTGAGTTGAGAAGTACCTTAAGAATAACACCAACTGTGTTGGGTTAAATTGATGTAGGTCTTTATCAGTGAATTCCCTGAAGGTTTCATCTTTTGTCTTCACTGTGTAGCAGTTGAAATGATATACCCAAAGATGTTTTGTTAATGGTTGTGCCTTGATTTTTATGAACTCAGTGATTGAAGGCATTGTGCAGTTTGGATCTTCCTGAACTGGTGTTCCGATTGACCCGTCAAAGGCTTTTCTTGATAGAGGGCTCATTGTGGGCCTATCTTCTTCACTTTTGAGCAGTTTCTCTTGAATTTCTCTAACGTCTTCCCATATTACTCTTTGCATATTTTGCTTTTCAGAGTAATCGTCTTCAAAGGCTGATCCAGATATGAGGGATCCAGCTAATGAGGATGATTGTATGTGAGTCTTCTTGGTTGGGGTTTTCTTTGCAACTCCGGTGGGGAGAGATTGAGAGATAGTTGTTTTCTGGGCAGTTTTTGTTGCTGACTTGGGAGAAGAAGGAGGTGGCATTTCTTTATAAGCATCAGTTGAAGATTTTCACTTCTTTGAGTTCTTTCTCTTGATTTATTCTGTTTCATCTTCTTCTTCACTTTGGTTACTGCTTTGAGGTCTTGTCCTCTTCATTAGAGTTTCAAGAGAGATTATGATTGGCTTTCTCTCATCTGTTTCTTTTACTTTTTGTTTCCATTCTCTTTCTAACTTTCTCATCTGGTCTTCTTGGAAGGAGTGTTTGATCTCCAGGTTTGCAGAGGTCAGTTGATTTCTTGCAAGAATGCTTCTGACTGATCTTACTTCTTCTTGTGCCTTCTTTGCCTGGTTTTTGTCCATATCTTCAAGAGTCTTTTTCTTGTTTAATAGTTCTGTAGAGAGATTTTTAATGATTTGTTCATCATTACTTATCTCTACAGCTTGCAAGTTTTGAAGACTTTTGCTGATATCTTCATAAATTTTATTGGCCTCCTTGCTTAGTTCTTCTTTCCAGGTTTTTAGCTCATCTACCAGAGTATTTAGTTGTTTGGTGTTTTGAGTTGTGCTTCTTTCAGACCTTCATGAGCTCTTCTGAGTTTGAGTGTTTGAGTTTTTCTAGCTCATGTAGGTCAATTTTCTGATCTCTTTTGCAGTTGAATATTTTCTCTCTGATTGATTGAGAGAATTCTAAGAGATCAGATTTGAGTAGGATTCTGGGTAAACTTGGAGTTGGATCAACAGATGATCTTTCTCCTTCTAACATACCAGTGGATAACACATATCCAACAGTTTTACTAACATTTTCTCATTGAAAGTTTTGTTAGTGCCTAGAATACCAGAAATAACTGATGTTCCTAGGTCTTCCACATTCATTGTCTTTATCCTGAATGATTTAGACTCTCATGTGTTGTTTGATAATTCTTTTCAGAATTCTCATGTGTTGAATCCTCAGGGAACCAATCCCTGTGGGTTCTTTCCAAGTTTCCTTGACTCATTGAGTCTCCACTTGTTGGTGCTTGATGATGACTCTTAGAGTCACCAAACAGGCGGGGCTTGGTGGCTATATTGGGAATGTGGATCTGTGGGGGTGAGTTTGTGTCACACCCCAGTCAACGGTTTGGGTGTGAGCGAGACGAAATCATAGTCGCAGATATACAGAACAACTTCTACTAAATTCAAACGTCATTGAAAACATAATACCATTCATATTGCAGCGGAAAGTTGTGGTGAAATGATATTGTCTTATATTTGAATAAAAGTCTTAGTTTGATATTGAAATCTTAAATCAATTTATTTAAGATAGGTCGGGACTACGACTCCGGTAAAGCAGGGTCGAAAGTTACAGTGAAGCCCCATTTGCATGTCTTCCATGATAAGCTTAGATACCTGAGAAATCATGAGTTTAAAAGGTCAACATAAAGTTGGTGAGGTTCACGGGTTTATGACTCTATGGTAAGTTTGTAAAAACAGTTTACAGTATGTTGGTAAAACAGTTTACGGTATACTTAAATGTTACGTTGGTTTACTGTCGTGGTTGTAAGATCTCCCATGAACCTCAAATTCGAATACTAACGGATTACCCACTCATGGCATTCTATCCCAAGAATACCGAACATGCTAGAATAACTAACGTGTACCCCTTGACAATATACGAAGTCAGGATCGGAGCTACCAAACCGGGCAGGGTTGTCAACCCAAATAGATCTATTCACTAGTTATCGTTTCGAGCAGAACTAATCGAATTCAATTAATAGTGAGATTCAGTTGTACTAACGTTGATAACGATAAAGTACCAGTTTTTTGGGATACAGAATGGAACATGTAGTCATACGGCTAACAGGTAAACCATAACATTAAGTAAAAATCATTTTATCAGTTCATGATTTCTCCCTCATAAGTGTAAAACAGTTGTAAAGAAAAGGGGCCGTGAAACTCACATGATTCAGTGATGATGATGGATTACCGAGTGGCAACTAGCAAGTAAAGTCCTAATAAAACATAAGACAATATGCATAAGGGTCCACATAATCATTTGAGTAACGAACGTTACCCAAATGATACCGGTCAAGTCTTGACGTATAATCCCGTTTGTAGCGTTTGAAAACCCGATAGTTATTCAGTTTAAAATCAGTAAATGCTAATGTTCACGTATGAAGGCATTTATGTAAATTGAATACAAGTAATGAGCATGTGATCACGTATCATGAATGCCAGTTCAATCAAGTCTTGAACATTGGATTAAATAATAATATTTATTATTATTTTTAAGTTTGCTCGATCGATTGAATATTTAATCACGTTAAGTTATAATATATAACTAGGGTTCATAATTATTATGAAATAATTATTCTAACTTGTCGGAATAATTTATCATATTATCACAAGTTTTTAAGGAATAAACACAAGTAGGTTAATATTAAATGTTATTTTAATATTTAACTTATGTTTAGGAAAATTAGGGTTTTGAGTTAATATAAATATAATTATTATTACAATAATTTATATTAACAAAACATGGTGAGTTTTAGATCAAATTAGGGTTTTTAAATCTCATACGAATAATTATTTGTCGGAAATAATTATTTACGTTTCGTTACGATGTAAAACGTCTTTAAAACGTTTAAAGATTTCGTTTCATTTCCAAACGTTTTAAAAATAAAACATGTCATCCGGTTAAAACGTTTTGATTATTTTGATTTATTTAAAATAATCAAAAATGTTTAAAAATATGTTTTTCATAATTTCTATAAGTCTTTTGATTTTATTTTTATAAAATCATTTTTAAATAACTTTTTTATTAAATAAAGTTAGGGTTTTCAATTAAAGACTTTTTATAGAATATTCTCAACATAAAATATTTTCTACTTTTTGTATAAAATCCAAGATTTATACTTTTTATGTCAAGTGACATAAATATGCTCTTTTATCATTTTTGTATAAAAATATATTTATATATTTTTATCCATTTTATTTTCTATAAAATCCAAAACAAGCATTTTAAGTCTTGTTTTCTTAGAAATCATATTTTTATAAAATGTGACAATTTTATATATGAAATCCATGATGTCATTTTTATGGTTTTAAAACCAAGATTTTTTTATAAAATTACTAAATTAATAAGTTAACCATAATAAATTCATTTAAAGGTTTCTAAGCTATCATTTTATGTCCAAAGTTTATATAACACTCCTAATGTCCAACTAAGTCCATAAGTGTCACTAAACATCATATTAGTCCATGATGATTTGTATTTAGCACATATTGTCTTATAAATAAGATGATTAACAACATAAGTCAAAATTAACAATTCTTGTAATTTATATCTCACTGATACAAGATAATAATCATACTTAACCATTTAACATATTGTCATATGATAATATTATCACTTAACCATGCCAAAAATATGTAAACATCATAAGATCATTTAATGGCTTAACTAATTATGTTAGCAAAACAAACTATAGGTTTTCATCTTTAAAAAAAAAACCAATATTTTTGTGTTAGAAAAACTTCACGTTTAATCGGGTAGTTATCAAGACCCGGGGGATCGTTTGGGATGTTTAAAACATTTGAAACAAAGATAATAACCGGTTTAAAGGACTCACAAAAGAGAGCGGTTAGACCGAGAGAAAAGAGAAAGGTGGCGTCAGTTTTGCGGTGCTCGGCGGTCACGGCAGCGGCTCACAGCAGCCCCTCGGCAGCAACCGACGGTGCACGGCGGGTCCTAACAGTAGCAATACGACAGCAACAGCGGTGTCGAGGCAGCAGCATGTCAGAAGTGGTGGTCGTGGTTGGTGGTGGTGTTGTAGTGCTGTCGAGACAAAGAAAAGAAGGAGGAAATGTGGTGGCGTGATGGCTGTTCACGGATGCCCAGTAGCAGCAGCCTGGTGGCGGCAGTAGCTCCACTACAGCAGCAGTCCACAGGTGGTGGTGGACTGGTTCAGTGGCAGCAGCAGCAAGACGAAGGGTGGTGGTGGCTGTGTTCTCGACCGACATGAGGAAGGGAAAGGAAGGAGGCGGTGGTGGTGTTGACTGTTGCGACGAGGAGCAAGGAGAGACAAGGGTGGCGGTGGTTTATGGTGGTTGGTTTTCCGACAGACAAAGAGAGAGAGAAGGATAAAGGTGGCGGTGGTCTTCGCCGGAAAAGAAGGTGAGGAGGAGACGGTGGCTGTTGGTGGCAGTTAGCAACGGTGGTGGGGTTGTTTTGCTTAGCTGCCGAGAAAAAAGGAAAAGGTGGGCGGTGGATGGTCTGGTGGCAACAGCAGTCACGATGGTGGTGGTTGTTTGTGGTCTCGCCGGAAAAGAAAAAGAGAGGAGGAAGGTACAAAGAGTGCTTGTTCTTGTTTGGTGTACCTCAAATGAATTTCTTGCTTTTGGTGGTCCTGCTGCTCACGAAAAGAAAAGTAAGGGTGGAGTGAGTAGGTAGGTGGAAGGTGTGGAGAAGAGGAGAGTTGGTAGGGAGGTGAGGTGGTAACACAACCTCCACAACTTTTACCAATAAAATCTCTAGCAACTTTTATAAAATAAATTATGTGTGTAGGTGATTTATTTATTAAAAAATCTTGGTTTATAAAATATTTTCATGTTTTGTAATTTGGTTTAAGCATTCTAAAGGTTTATAAAACATAACGTTATTTGAGGAGAAAATAATCCATCGCCTTCTTATTTATACAAAGTATATAAAAAAAATACATTTTATAAAAAGGATAAGTGGTAACAACTCTTTATAAAAATTATTGTAAAGTTGATGGGTCAAAAAAAAAATTACACATTGGGCTTGAGATTTATATTGGGCAAATTAAATTAAAGAGAAATGTATTCGGGCCCGTTTGTCGGTTTGTGGGACGTACGGGTCCAAACGGGGCACCATTTCGAGGCCCGGGCCCGTTATGCATCAGTTGAGGTTACGGGTCGCCACGTTCATTCGCAATACTACGTTTGAGTAATGGGTTAAGGTTTCGGGCTCGGTTTTATTGTTTTAGGCTTATTGGGCCTATTGGGCCTATTGGGCCTAGTTGGGCCCAACAGGGTCAACGATTTAGGTTTAACTTAAGTCTTGACAACGATTTAAGTTCGTGATGTTTTTATTTCGTAAAAACAATTGTTCGAGTCGGTTAGAACAGTTTTTCAGAAATCAGTTATAGCTTTCAGTTTTTCACACGTGTTACGGTTAACGTTCTCAGTTTGTCAGTTCGTGACAGTTTTAAGCTCGATCGTCCAGATTGTTTAAAACCGAATAGTTTTAAACATATGATCGCTTATCAGTTTTCTGTGTCGGTTATATAAACGTACGACGCCAGTTCCAGTTCCAGATAAAATATAAAAATACATTTTATATTTATTTTTCTTGTTATTGAAATTCCATAATTAATCCATGGAATCTCTATGAAATTTTACGGGTATACGCTTCTAGTACAAATGCAGGATTAGGTTTACGTCATCAGTTAACGGTCAGGCATAGTAAATTACAGTTTAAACAGTAATCAGATCAGTTAATGCACATTAATACTTAATTAAAAGTCAAAGTAAAGGGTTTGACCTAGGATCTCGGACGAGGTGTCACATTCTCCCCCAGTTAGAAGAATTTCGTCCCGAAATTCAGTTCTTGATCACTAGTTGTTTGTGACGTTCACGAAAAGACGAGGTTACTTCAGACGCATTTGAGCCTCGCGTTCCCAAGTGTACTCTGGACCTCGCTATGAGTTCCAGCGCACTTTGACAATAGGAATGCGGCTATGCTACGTTATCTTAAGGTCTCGGTCAAGTATATCGACCGGTTCCTCAATAACGTGAAGTGTTTCGCAACTTGGATTTAGTCGAGTGGGACGACAAGCGTTTCATCAAACAAGCATTTCATAAGATTACTAACGTGAAAGACATCATGCACATTGCTTAGCTATATGGGAAGGCGTAGGCGGTAAGCTATTGGTCCGATTGTCTCAATGATTTCAAATGGACCAATGTAACGGGTTAAGCTTTCCTCGTTTGCCGAATCAGATGGCGCCTATCCAAGGCGACACTTTTAACATGACGCGATCACCCTTTTTAAAGGATAAGGGTTTGCGACGATTGTCGGCAGATAAATCTCAATAGTCTGATAAAAGAATAAGGATTGACACACGGATGAACGAGGTTTTGAGTATGAAGGTTTCTGGATAAGTCAGGACTTCTCATGAATGGGCTCTACCATGATTTTCATGCAGTTCAAAAAACAATTATGTGTGCACCCACAATTGTGATTTTCCTTACATGATAAGCCTAAGCTTTGCTCATACTTAAGTTTTCAGTTTGTCGGAAAATGAATTGTGCCGGGGACTCCATTGGTCTTACGGAGTGGTTCGGGTCGATTAGCTTTCGATCAGATTCTTCCTTGGATATCGAAAGTTCCAATGCAAACAAGGAGCTTTCATTGCTAGTTTACTAGACCTCATTATTGTCTTTCCAAGACAATACACGTTATAAGGTTTTGATCTTTGAACATGTCAGGCACTTACCGACGTAGGTAGCTACCTCGGCTTTCATGTTAGGCCACCAGAATTGAACTCACAGACCGTGATATGTTTTTTCCGATCCTGGGTGGATGGAATATCTTGGTTTGTGGGCTTCATCAAACACTAGCTTTCTCAAGCCTTCAAAGCTAGGTACCCATAGTCTATCCACAAAGTTCATGGTTCCATCAGGCTTTTCAAGCAGTTGTTTCTCTATGCCACGCAGGTATTCATTCTTCAGATTCTCAGGATTAAGAGCTTCGATTTGAGCTTCACGAACTTGTGACGTGAGATTCGAGCTTATGGTCATACTTAATGCTCGAACACGACGCGGTTTGGCATGTTGCTTCCTGCTTAAAGCATCGGCTACAACGTTAGCCTTGCCCGGGTGATAACGAATCTCACATTCGCAATCGTTAAGCAGTTCAACCATCGTCTTTGTCTCATTTTTAGCTCTTTCTGGTTAAAGATGTGCTGGAGGATCTTGTGATTGGTGAATATGACGCACCGAGTCCCATAGGGGTAGTGCCTCCAAATTTTGAGGGCAAGGACAACGGCTCTAAGTTCTAAGTCGTGATTCGTGTAATTCTTCTCATGAATCTTCAGTTTTCGTGAGGCGTAAGCAATGACTTTCTCAAGTTACATCAGTACGTAACTCAAGCCTTGATGCAAAGCATCACAGTATACAACGAAATCGTCGATTCCGTCTTGTAAGGATAGGATTGGGGCGTCGCAAAGCTTTTTCTTCAACAACTGGAAAGCAGCTTCAGTTTTATCATCCCGGATGTACTTCTTATCTTTCTGGGTCGGAGTGTTAGGAGGCTGGGCAATCTTGGAAAAAAATTTCTTAATGAATCGGCGATAACAGCCAGCGAGACCTAAGAATTGACGAATCTCAGTTAGGGTCGTGGAAGTACTCCAACCTTTGATTGCTTCAATCTTAGACGGATCAACGTGAATGTCTTGGTCGTTGATCACCTGACCCAGAAAGTGTACTTCGCGAATCCAAAAGTCACATTTGGAGAATTTCGCGTAAAGCTCTTCTTTCATCAGCAGTTCCAAGATGAGTCTCAAATGTTCTTCATGTTCTTTCTTATTACGCGAGTAGATAAGAATATCGTCGATGAACACGATGGAAAATTTATCCAAGTATGGTTTGCAAACGAGATTCATTAAGTCCATGAATACGGCTGGTTTGTTAGTAAAACCAAATGGCATAACGAGGAACTCGTAATGACCATAGCGTGTTCTAAACGCTGTCCTTAAGACATCTTCATCTCTAACTCGGAGTTGATGGTATCCTGACCTTAGATCGATTTTGGAATAGCAACATGATCCTTGAAGTTGATCAAATAAGTCATCGATCCTTGGAAGCGGGTAATGGTTCTTCACAATCAGTTTGTTCCACTCTTGGTAGTCGATACACATCCTGAACGTTCCATCTTTCTTTTTCACGAATAACACGGGAGCACCCCACGGGGAGTGGCTTGGGTGAATAAAGCCCTTATCTAGAAACTCTTGCAGTTGGCTAGATAACTCTTGCATTTCAAACAGTGCCAGTCGGTAAGGGAGCCTGGCAACGGGGCGGCTCCGGGTGTTAGGTCGATGCGAAAATCTACTTGTCGTGCTGGGGGTAAGCCTGCAAGTCTTCTGGAAAGACTTTCAGGTATTTGCAGACAATAGGAACGCCTTCGATACGCTTCTCTTCCGGTTTCTTCTTAGTGGCATGAGCTAGAATGGCATGGCATCCCTTGCGGAGGAATTTCTGTGCCTTCATATATGATATGATATTTAGTTTGGCTCCACTATTTTCGCCTTGCACGTTTAGAGTGTTACCATCTGCTGATGGCACTCCAACCATTTTCTCATGGCACACAATTTCGGTATGGCTCTCTGCTAACCAATCCATTCCAATGACAACACTGAAACTTCCTAAATCAATGGGCATTAAGTCGATGCTGAAAGAATGGTCAGTGGGTAGTCTGGATAAATTAATCCGGTTTCTATCAAATCTCCATTCGCTAATTCTATTGCGAACTTAGCGTCTAGGGCAACATGGGTGATTTCAAGTAATTGACTAAAATCGATGGACACAAGGCTTCTATCGACACATGTACCGAATAAAACAGAGGTATAATTGCTATTTAGCATAAACGTATCCATCACCATGTTGGGGTCACGACGTACGTCTCCGGCGTTAATCACGAAAGTTCTTCCTCTAGCATGGTTAGCATCTTGATTCTTCGCCTTCGAGTATTCCTTCGAAATGGCCAATTTCTCAGCAACCGTAGCAAATGCAACTTGGACAATCGTGTGCTACATGTCTTTTAACCATGTAGATGTTACAGTAGACATTACCACAATCGAGAGTGTGGTGTAGGTTGCATTGGAGTATAGGGGTGCTATACTGGTGTAACTGGTCCTTCGGGCAGGGGTAACAGCTCACGAAACCTCTAAAATGTGTTGGTTGTAATTCATAAAGTCCTTTTATGAGCATTCACGAGGGCTTAGGTTAAAACATTGAACACAATTTGGTGAAATTGTAGTCTGGTGTTTTCTAACCTCGGTTAATTCGTGCTTACCGCGCGCCCCATCGTCCGCGTGACGTTGGGTTGCAGTAGTAGCGACGATTTCAGCAACGCGTTGGGCAATCGATTTGTCGACCACAACAACGCTCAAGAGCGTAGGGGTGAAGCGTTTTTGGTGGCTCGACGTCTAGGCGGCATACTTTTGCTTTAAGTTATTAATGTCAACATAAGGGAAAGTCTAGATTATGTGTGACTGGGGTTATTACATGCGCGAGAATAACTTCCATGACATACATCCATGATACCCAAAACATGATGCGCGCAGGCACGACCAAGAGACATGAAGCAGAGGGGAACAATCATACACGGATAAATAACATGATAGAATGACAACAACAGTAATGACATCGATCCTAGACATGAAAATCATAATCATATACATAATACTAGTTTCCATTACCATCATATTAACTGATAGAATATACGATAGTCGAAAGAGTATAAGTCTTTGTCCTAGGCTCGCAGTCCTATCACAACAAAATATGTAAATATTTTTCATTGCAAAAAGAAGGGATCAAAAGTCTAGATTCTTAGTCAAGCTATCTAGAGTGGTGGTCCAGAGGGCATAGTTAAGGTGGTGGTGATCTGAGCAATGAGGTTCATGTAACAGAACACTAGCCTAGGGAATTCCTCCAGGTAAGCGACTCTCGTCTGGAAGGACTCGTTGGCCAACCGCAGATCGGTAAAGGCCATGTCGACTCCATTCATGTGAGCATGCAGTGACTCTATAGCACCCAGTGTGGCAGCCTGGTGATGCTCCATGGCGGCTAGACGGGTCTCTAGTGGCGCCAGATCGGTCTAGGTGGGGAGTCTAGTGATCTCATCGTTGATCACCCCAACGGCTCGCTCGTGACAATGCGGTCATGTTACCAATAGCAGTGGCCGCACTGCCAGTGGAAACGGTGGGAATCAGGTGGTTCAAGGCGTCATATGAGAGACGGGAGCACAATGGTCTCAGAAAACTCGACGATAATGAGAACTGTCGGACAGTACCGACGGTGAGAATGTCCTCCTCTAGGCTGGACATCTCATGGTCCTCAGGGGAAGGCATGTACCCAGGCACGACTTGGCCTTTTCAAAGGAATCAGATATGCAAATGACCTCTTCGGGAGTCATCTCTGCGATAATATTCCAGGAGAGAACATAGTTGGAACACGATAATAGTATCTAGAATAAAAGATATAAATGCACCAGTTGTGTAACACCCCAAATTTTATGACTTAAAGATATATACGTGTGCTATATTTGTTAAGTAGCTAAAATATATATGATATAATATATATACGTATAGAGAAACTTCACGATTCACGTATGAATATTCGGCACGACGTTCTAGGAAACGTCAAAAGACGAATTTATAGAATATGGTAGATAACGAAAAATAAAGATCGTGGGCACAAACGGATCTTGAATCCGAGTTACAACGAAGCAGGAAAACGCAAAATAGTGATTTGGGCCCGGTTTGTAATAAACCGTATTTAAGCACAAATATCACTAAAATAACACCGAAGCGAAGTCAGAATATCAGGTATTGCTAAATACTTGATTTATAATCGTTATAAAATATATTCGTAATATTCGACACGAAAAACGATGGAATCAGTAACCGTTGCTTTTACGCGATAATAACCGAAATTAATTCGGTTAGCCGTTCGAAATAATTATAACGCCTCGGCAAAGTATAAATAATTATTATAATATCTATTAATAATTTCAGCCGAGAAAACGTATTTGGTTTGTCAAACGGCCACGATCGCAACGCTGATTAGACGCGCTTTTTACCGCGTAGTTAAATGAATATTCAACGGTTTGTGTTATAACCGAAGAATAAGTATAACGATTAATATTTATTGGACTCTTGTAATATTTTAGATGTTCGGTAATTTTTATAAACCGTTCTTAAAATATTATATTATTTTTACGGGTTCATAATACGGGTATAATGCCTATTTAATAAAATGGCACATCATAATAACTTGTTACTTACTCTTTAAAGTTCTGTCTGTCAAAATCTCATATTATGATTCAGCAATTGAGAGCAGTAGTCATCTAAGTACGTGGAGAAGTCTTACGAATCAAAATTATCAAAATTATAGTATAAATATACATACATACATACATGAGAAACAAAACACACACAAATCAGTAAAAAGAAAAAAATAAAAGAAAAGAAAGAAGGAAAGAGAGAGAGAAATTAAACCCGTACGTTCCCGTCCCCCTCCTTCTTCTATGATTTTCCGGTGATCCCGGCCACCGCTTCTGTTCGATCCCCGGCAAACGCACACCACCCACTTTCCGATCGATTGAACCCGAAGGTCTTCACAACCATGTCGGCGACAGGCCACCCGTCACCGTCCCGTCTCTCTGATGAACCCAGCGCCCTCTCTCTCTCGTTTTTCCTTGCCGGCGCACCACCCCTGCCCGTCATTCCCACCGGCGAGCACAGCCGTAAACCACGGCGACCTTCTCCTCACGCTGTTCCGGTCATAGCAACGTACCCAGCCCCTCCTTCTCCACCGCGTGATGAACTCCGGCGGGCCAGTGGCCATCTCCGGTGACGATGGCGGCAACAATAATACACCGGGAAGCAACGATAATGGTAGCGGTAGGTTGCAGGTGGCGGTAGATGATGGTGGTTAGCGGTGGTTAGTGTTTGTGTGAACTTAAAACCCGGTAAAAACGACACCACCGTCCCCTCTTTCGATTGAATTTTGGTAACGTAGGGTTGACGACTGGGCATGACGGTAACGCCGTTGAATTGCCGGGATGGCGGTGAATGGTGGCGATGATTGGCGGTTGTTAACGGCAGTCGTAGGTGGCCGCGATTCGAGCTAGAAAAAGGGACGTCGAGTTAACCCGTCTTCACTTTCGGGCGACGTTTCGGTGGCGTAACGAGGTCCAAACGACAAACCGACAACGGGGAAATGCTCGTGGCGAGGAACTAGTCGGAAAAGACTATTTATTTGTCCAAATCGGACACCGTTATTATTTGGTTATTTTGGGCCCATTTCACGACCCGTCAAGGAGGTAATCACGTTAAATATTTGTTATTATTACAAATATTATTGTTAAGTCAAAATTTATATAAAATAAGAATAGAACGGGATAAATGATTTAAATATATATTTAAGACAAATAAATATATATATGATTAGTAATTGATTTTATTTAATTAAAATTGATTAAAAGAATATATGAATTTAAATATTAAATATATATATATATATATATATTTAATATAAAGGTTAACGATAATGATAAATTAATTATCGGGTTAAAGAATGTTTAATATATGTTTGAAACATATTTAAAATATGTTAATATATATTTAAGTGTTAATGTTGAAATTACGGTTTTCTAGCCGTTGTGCTATCAAAACCGAGCAAACGGTAATGAACTAAACTTCGAAATTTTAAAGCATGTTATAAAATGTTATATAGGATAATACCCTAAGTTGGTTTTGGAATAAAAATGAGTTTTGATCAAGAAATGAGGATAACGGGAAATTAGGGTTTTGGAATATGATTACTTAATATAAAACAATCCGGAAAGTATGGAGACTTGATTTTTGACATGGAACTGTGTTTATATATATAATAAGTACATATAAAGTTAAAATGGATAAATGATAAAATATTTAAAATACCGAGTTAATCGGATATTAGAAGTTCGCGCGGACCGGAAGGGTAAACGCCTGTACACTGGGGTTTCTGGCAAAAGCGAGGGTGTCGCATAAATCCCAACTGGGAAATGGCATCCCTCACTGGGCGATCCCGGAGTGAGCGTTTACTTATAGGAATGCGTGTCTTCATATTATTAACAAAAGAAAAGGATAACGGCCTAAAGGGCATTTTGGTCATTTTGACCTTTTAAAAGAATAAACTTAATAACTAAGTATTATTAAGTTAATAAAGAGTTAAAATAAACATAGGAAGTGTTTATTATATTAAACCTTGCATTAACGCAATACAATACGCGATTAGGTTTAATTGGAAAGCATTGCGGAGGTTTTCTCTGAATTAACTGCTTAAGAGAATAAGGTGAGTTCTATGAGCCCACTTCTAAATGTTTTAATGTTTTAATGTTTTAATGTTTTCGGGCTGATATACATGCAATGATATATATTCAACTGTTTACTTGAAAAGTATTTGAGATTTCTTTACTTGTTTTGCGTTAATACACATACGTGGAAAAGTTATAATACTTATAACTGTTTTAAAGTTATCATTACCTGTTATTACTCTTTTCAGGAAGGTTATAATAAACGGGTAATCTAAAGGATAAAACTTTTATATAAAGCTTTGAGAAATGGAAAATGTGAATGTTTGGTCTAAGCCTATGTATGTGAATAAGTGTCGGGTAAATATGATCTTATTAGCCTTGTTGTACAAGACCCATAACATCATATTTATGAAACGCTTATTTTATGTACGGGTGATGGACCGGTGTTGAAAAAGTTATAAGTCCAAATACAAGGGCTATTTGAATGGACTTTTGAAAAGGATGAAAAGGTTTAAAAGGTTGAAAAAGTTTTAATCTAAGCAGATATTGTCTAGAGAAAGGGAAAAGGTGGTTGTACAATCAGAAGCGAGGGATGACGGTTCCCCGGGGTAACGACGGTTACTCTATGAAAGGTTTCGGGTGGCGACGGTTGCCCGAGGAACTAACGTGGTTCCAATAGACAATGCTTAGTAGAATGAATGGTTAAATGTTTTGGTATAATTCTGTTATGTCTTATACCTGATAAAGGATAAATGATTAAATGTTTTGGTATAACTCTGTTATGTTTTATACCTGATAAATGTTTATAAAGAAGGGGTCGTTAGACCCAAGTGTTTGAGGTAAATCTTTCAAGGAAAGATAAATGTTTTAAATACTTAGAACTCACCAGCGTAAGCTGGCCTTTAAAAGCATGTATGTCAGGTATCGGTGATGTTTAAAGTAGCAAGGGAAGGGCTCTAGCAAGGGCAGATTAGATGGGCAAGCTATCAGGAAAGACTCGGTAGTAGACTGGCATAGCTATAGATAAGATCTAGTTATAGATTATGTTATCATCTTCCTTACTATTGTAACTCGTTATATATATAAATGAAAAGTTTTTAATTTTCCGCTGCTTAGTTATCTCTGTTGTACCATGTGTTAATGAGTAAATCTGTCACACCCCCAACTTTCCACTAACGGAGTATAACCGTGTGGGGTGTGATCCAGACCAGGATCCCAGACTTTAGTCACAACCAAACCATAACAAAATTTATAAATTAACATAAAGTTTTAGTTACAGACCAAAATAGCAAGTTCAACAGTTCAGCGGAAGCATAAATAAAGTTTGCAGTTATGGTGTTACAAAACGATGGATTTGAATATTTGAAATTTCCAAGTTTTTCAAAAGGTATCCATAGGTAGTACTGCCGCCACTGGTGCCGTCCATGATCCACCTAACGACCTGAAAAGAAATCAACAATCAAGTGTCAGCCAAGGCTGGTGAGTTCACTAAAGCAGTCTACCCGTCACAAGTAGACCTAATGTTTATGAATAAAGACAGGTAAAACACAATCAATATCATAAGACCAGTAAAAATTCCATATCGTAGGTAGCTAGCCTATAGTTATGTACACCTGAATTGTTCGTAACCGAAGTTGACAATGTTTTGATAGGGAATTCCTATGAACCTTGCCTTCCCGTGTCTTGAAGGATCACGGAGGGTAGGCTAACATTGGTCTCAGTCCGACCGCCAGTCGGGAGGGTGCATCCTGTGCACCGCTGAGCGGGGGTGTCAATCCCCAGTAGTACTACTCAATATTACCTCGCTATTGTATATTAACGGCCCGAAAGTAAGGACTTTTTATAAATAAAGTTCAATTCAGTGAAACATATGATATTATGTCGGAAATTTACCCAGTAAGAAATACCTTACCGTTTGGGTCACCATCCTTACCGGATGCAACCACCTGCGCGTTATCGTCCCTGAATGGACATAACAATAATATAAATGAACTCACCTTAGGTTGCTCGGCTTACTCTTCAATGAATCCGATTATGATTGCTAACGAGGACCTAATAATCACATTGAGGTCTTAGGTGTAAGGTTGTGTTTAAAGTTTTAGCTACGCCGCTAAGACCGTAACACTAGCACGGTGGAAAAATACGACACGACATAACGAGACACGACACCAATGGTTGATCATACACAAGGGTTCATATACATCAGAAGTCAAAGCATGTATCATCATAGCACAATAATGCAAGTCATGGCATAACATTCAAGTAAATTGCATAAGTTTGGATACTGGTCACAATTTCGCTAGCAGTTTCGCTAGACAGTTTCGCTGTGTGCACGGGCAGCACTTTCGCTAGGCAATACCCGATGACACAGTTTCGCTAGGCTAGTTTCGCTCGTAACTGTTGGCACAGTTTCGCTAGCCTAGTTTCGCCCGAAACTGGTTTGAACTTTCGTTCAGGGAATTTCGCTCAGTAGTTTCGTTCGGACAGGTCTGGTTGGTTTGCCCAGCGACACTACAGTTTCGCTACATAGTGTCGCTGGATGAAGATATACATAATTTCGCTACACAATTTCGCCTGATGAAGGTACAGTTTCGCTAGTCGCTAAAAAAACCCGTAAATTTGACTAAAAATCTTTCTAACAGCTTCTGTACCTCATGCAATTCGATATCTAGCATACCTAAACGTTTACCAACATCATGGGAGCAATTTTAACACCTTAAACATGGATTCTAGTCATCAAATCACCAAGAACACATTTTCACATGAAGGAACCTAATTAGCATGGATCTTCATATTGGCATGGCAAGTTACAGAATTTATGTTATGTCTAGCATCCCTAGGCATTATAACAGAAGCATACACATTTGCATGTAGATTTGGTCATCTTTTTAAGAAAAGCACAAAGAGTAGCATAGAAAAAGTAGTCTTGGGGGACTCACGGTTGATCTCCAAGCTCGAATGGATGATGATTTGGGGCTGGGATCTCGGCGGTTCGTGCTGATTCCTTGCTGGCCAGAAAGCTCCAGAGAAGGAGAGTGCAGGAGTGTGTGTGTGTGAGGTGCAAGTAAAAATGAGAAGTTTGGCTTGGGGTTTCTATATATATAGTGCTAGTTTCGCCGGCAGTGTCGCTGGCTGTTTCGCTGGCTGTTTCGCTAGCCACGCGAAACTGGTTCCCGAAGACCAATTGTCTTAGCTACCGGGCGAATCTATAATTTCGCTAGGTAGTTTCGCTGGTCACCATAAAGGGCCAATTTTACATTTTAAGTAGGATGAACACGATTTCTCGATAAATCACATAAATGCACAATTAAGTAAATAAGTAAGTTGCATTGCTTCACATAGTGGTAATAAGTAACTAATCATATAGCACATATGGACGGGTTCGATGATCAACCAAAAGTCGTGGACGTATCCGGTCTAGTTAAGTATTAGTTACTACTTGTAATGTGACTAACGGAGATTGCCTAACGGAACTAATGGAATTAACGGAAAAACTTAACGGAGTTAACTTGGGAGGTTACAGTTGTCACAAAATCCGACACGTGACCCCTGCTGGAGCCAAGACTGGGAGTGGGCGTCACAAGTTGGTATCAGAGCCTTGGTTTAAGAGATTTAGATACTAGCACGGTATCTTGACTTAAACTAGGACTCTTGGTAAACAAAGTAAGGTAAGATAGGGAATGTAAATGCCAGTCAGGATAGTCATGCCCATAGGAAAAATGTTGCACGAGGAACATAGGAGGTAGGACTTAGGGTATGCAAGTGCGGAGACTACCCGATTGCAATTAGCTACTGCAATTTGGTAGTTTACCCAAATGAACATATCATAGGTTCTAACTGTTGTGTGGCCTAGTGCGGGGTAGGTTAATTGACAGTGAGATACGTGGTCAATAACTTGTAAAGAATGCCTAGAGAGAGGTAGTTTTAAATGACCGGTTTTAAAATTCCCGGTAAAGAATAAAAGGAATAGTACGAACACCAAGGATGACTGTGATGAGAATAACTGGGTTTTGAACGCATCATAATTATATAAGTGCACGTATATAATTATCATGAATTCAAAATTTGAAGACTTCACGTCACATGAGTTCTGAAGTGTCAGACTATTTTGATCATAAGATCGGAAGATTATAAATCATAGTCATAATAGGAATGCGAATAGAACATCCGATACGAAATCTGATGTAGAGACGAGTACCTTCAGCGAAGAAATAAAAGCCGTTATGTTATAAATAATGGCAGAAGCATCGAAGGTTACGCTGCTATCGATTGCTAATAAACTTCTGGAAGCTTTGACAAGAATAATGTCCAATAGAGTGACCACTAGTGAAGCTGGTCCCAAGGAAGCTTCTGGTAGAAATAGACTCCCTATGAAAGGCAAACGGAAACGGTACGAGGATGAAGAAAGTCTTGAAGACAATGACAGCAGATTCCACAAGAAGGCTAAGGGAGCTTCTAGACAAAGAAGGCCGATATGCTAGATGTGCGAGAAACGTCATCATAAGAATTGCATTGGAGAACTCAGGAACCGTCGAAGATGAAAAGAGGTGTAGACAAGCTTGGAATGTCGCCTTAAAGCAAGGAAACTGTAGACGTGATAGACGCTATCACAGTAAAGAAGAAATAAAAGTTGCTATGGCGAGAATAGTGGAAACAACGTTCCAAGCTACGTTGCTACCTTCAGAAGACTATCACTATAGGTGATAGGACGGGAGGCTCAAAGCAGAAACTAGCAGTTTGAAGTTAAGGATAGTTCAAAGAAAGATGACGAAGGTTACCACAAGCTGGATCGAGAGTCCACGAGCTTAGGAGTAAGAAGTTCCAGAGTAGGCCAAGAAGAACTTACGTTCCAGGAGATGTTATTCCTTCAACAAAATGGCAGGAAGAATCCACATGATGATTGGATGAGCTATACGAAGGAGAAATCCAACATAAGGATAGGAGAAGCATTGTCAAGGAATCTCGTAATCAAGCCGCCTTATACAGCTTAGGATTACGTCTTCCTTAGGACAAATGCAAAGACGTCAAGATAGACGACCTCAAGACAAATGTTGACACGCGGATGAACCTAACGATTAGAAACTAGCAGCAACGGCAAATTTAGAAGTCTGAATTTGATATTAGGAATTGTCACACAGTGTACTACACCGATGCGAGTAAATGATCAGTATTTGACAAATGTTCTTCTTAAGATCAATGTCAAGCAAGGTTAACGATAGATAAATATAAAAGTTAGATGAATTGACTCGTGGAATGCTACGCACAAACTAGAAGGCTCGACTTCATATGCAAGGATCATGATGGCTCGACAGTAAAGATTACAGAACAGGGAAGTACATAAGTCAAGAGGTAAGTCATACTCAACGTATGCCATTGACTTGAAGGCAAAACCAAGAGATTGAAGAACGTACCAGTGACGTGTCATATCCAAACAAATTATCCAGAAAATCCAATAAGCAGCACGAAGCAACGTCAGAAGCAAAAAGCATTGTACAAGTTATCTCCATTAGAAGCAAGAAGATTTCTTTAGACCTAATATATCGCCTTAGGATACTCCAGCAATCCCCAAGAAGAAAGACGGAAGCCAAGGCTATATGTAGACTGCAAGAAGATAATGAAGCTGAGAAGTAGACATCATTCGCCAAGGATAAGCAAACCATTCAACCAGCTACGAGGAACAAGACGATTTTCGGAGGTCGATCTGAGATCAGATTAGCATGAGCTAAAGGATTAAAAATGAGCCTATACTGAGAATGGCTTTTTAGAAACAAAAGGATCATTACCAGCGATTACTAGTTTTGATTGGAATGACGAACGCTCCTTCAATCCCAGAAATCTCGTAACTAAGCATGCTGACAAATGACGTTCTAAAGTTCTCAGAATAATGAAGAATGCGTAAGGCATTGGAAGGAAGTAGCAAATGGATTAACTCAGGCATCAGTAAAATCATTACCGATTAGGCCTAGTGAAGAAGGAAATTGCATCAGTAGTAATTACCCTCAAGAGATGCAAACATTAAACAAGGTTATACGCAGGATGTCAAAACTAGTTATTTAAGTAAGTAATAGATAGGCATGAATTATACTGTTTTTGTTGTGGTTAGAATAGTAATATCGTCTTGCATCAGACTAGTAATAGTACACCTCTAGTTGTATCATATGTGTGGTGGATACGCCGCTGGTACATCCTATATATATACACCTGAGGTATAACTAAAAGTGGCACTAGAATTAGTGTTATGCAGGCAGACATTACGGGCCACTGTGGAAAACAAATAAGTAGTATTCATGAATACATATCACTTACTGACGAATAACTGAGGGACTGTTGATGTCCAGAAGAGAAGTTCAAATCTTGTAGCATACGAATAAATGTTTAACGTACGCAGAAGGTTAAAACAGAATGGCAGAAGCTTCACGATAAATTTCAACTTTAGGAAATTCGAAGCAAATTCCGGTGGGATTCATAATCAGGCTACCTTATATGTTGCTAAAGAGTTATGACACCACCTAAATAATATGTGATTGACAAAAGGAAGAGTTCCTTTATTTTGAGAAACGTATTCTCTCAAATCGTTAGCTAGACTGTTCATTAGGGATACGTTCCTAAGAGTACTAGCATCATTTATAGAAATGTGGTTCACATTTAAATTGTGAACAAAACTTCGTGAATAGAATAGGTAAAATATTACCTTATAGGTAATAGAGATAAATGATAGATTGTCATAGAAGGTTTGTTACGATGTTAAAATCGTAGCCCAGGAACCAGATGGTTCATATGAGATAAATGCATTAGATGCATAGAAAAGTTTCCGGATCAGTCCGGGAAAGAAGGGTGAGATATGAATTGTGAGTTAAATCACATTTTGAGCAAGTTTCGAGGACGAAACCCTATTTAAGAGGGGTAGAGTTGTAACACCCCAAATTTTATGATTTAAAGATATATACGTGTGCTATATTTGTTAAGTAGCTAAAATATATATGATATAATATATATACGTATAGAGAAACGTCACGATTCACGTATGAATATTCGGCACGACGTTCTAGGAAACGTCAAAAGACGAATTTATAGAATATGGTAGATAACGAAAAATAAAGATAGTGGGCACAAACGGATCTTGAATCCGAGTTACAACGAAGCAGGAAAACGCAAAATAGTGATTTGGGCCCGGTTTGTAATAAACCGTATTTAAGCACAAATATCACTAAAATAACACCGAAGCGAAGTCAGAATATCAGGTATTGCTAAATACTTGATTTATAATCGTTATAAAATATATTCGTAATATTCGACACGAAAAACGATGGAATCAATAACCGTTGCTTTTACGCGATAATAACCGAAATTAATTCGGTTAGCCGTTCGAAATAATTATAACGCCTCGGCAAAGTATAAATAATTATTATAATATCTATTAATAATTTCAGCCGAGAAAACGTATTTGGTTTGTCAAACGGCCACGATCGCAACGCTGATTAGACGCGCTTTTTACCGCGTAGTTAAATGAATATTCAACGGTTTGTGTTATAACCGAAGAATAAGTATAACGATTAATATTTATTGGACTCTTGTAATATTTTAGATGTTCGGTAATTTTTATAAACCGTTCTTAAAATATTATATTATTTTTACGGGTTCATAATACGGGTATAATGCCTATTTAATAAAATGGCACATCATAATAACTTGTTACTTACTCTTTAAAGTTCTGTCTGTCAAAATCTCATATTATGATTCAGCAATTGAGAGCAGTAGTCATCTAAGTACGTGGAGAAGTCTTACGAATCAAAATTATCAAAATTATAGTATAAATATACATACATACATACATACATGAGAAACAAAACACACACAAATCAGTAAAAAGACAAAAATAAAAGAAAAGAAAGAAGGAAAGAGAGAGAGAAATTAAACCCGTACGTTCCCGTCCCCCCTCCTTCTTCTATGATTTTCCGGTGATCCCGGCCACCGCTTCTGTTCGATCCCCGGCAAACACACACCACCCACTTTCCGATCGATTGAACCCGAAGGTCTTCACAACCATGTCGGCGACAGGCCACCCGTCACCGTCCCGTCTCTCTGATGAACCCAGCGCCCTCTCTCTCTCGTTTTTCCTTGCCGGCGCACCACTCCTGCCCGTCATTCCCACCAGCGAGCACAGCCGTAAACCACGGCGACCTTCTCCTCACGCTGTTCCCGTCATAGCAACGTACCCAGCCCCTCCTTCTCCACCGCGTGATGAACTCCGGCGGGCCAGTGGCCATCTCCGGTGACGATGGCGGAAACAATAATACACCGGGAAGCAACGGTAATGGTAGCGGTAGGTTGCAGGTGGCGGTAGATGATGGTGGTTAGCGGTGGTTAGTGTTTGTGTGAACTTAAAACCCGGTAAAAACGACACCACCGTCCCCTCTTTTGATTGAATTTCGGTAACGTACGGTTGACGACTGGGCATGACGGTAACGCCGTTGAATTGCCGGGATGGCGGTGAATGGTGGCGATGATTGGCGGTTGTTAACGGCAGTCGTAGGTGGCCGCGATTCGAGCTAGAAAAAGGGACGTCGAGTTAACCCGTCTTCACTTTCGGGCGACGTTTCAGTGGCGTAACGAGGTCCAAACGACAAACCGACAACGGGGAAATGCTCGTGGCGAGGAACTAGTCGGAAAAGACTATTTATTTGTCCAAATCGGACACCGTTATTATTTGGTTATTTTGGGCCCATTTCACGACCCGTCAAGGAGGTAATCACGTTAAATATTTGTTATTATTACAAATATTATTGTTAAGTCAAATTTATATAAAATAAGAATAGGACGGGATAAATGATTTAAATATATATTTAAGACAAATAAATATATATATGATTAGTAATTGATTTTATTTAATTAAAATTGATTAAAAGAATATATGAATTTAAATATTAAATATATATATATATATATATTTAATATAAAGGTTAACGATAATGATAAATTAATTATCGGGTTAAAAAATGATTAATATATGTCTGAAACATATTTAAAATATGTTAATATATATTTAAGTGTTAATGTTGAAATTACGGTTTTCTAGCCGTTGTGCTATCAAAACCGAGCAAACGGTAATGAACTAAACTTCGAAATCTTAAAGCATGTTATAAAATGTTATATCGGATAATACCCTAAGTTGGTTTTGGAATAAAAATGAGTTTTGATCAAGAAATGAGGATAACGGGAAATTAGGGTTTTGGAATATGATTACTTAATATAAAACAATCCGGAAAGTATGGAGACTTGATTTTTGACATGGAACTGTGTTTATATATATAATAAGTATATATAAAGTTAAAATGGATAAATGATAAAATATTTAAAATACCGAGTTAATCGGATATTAGAAGTTCGCGCGGACCGGAAGGGTAAACGCCTGTACACTGGGGTTTCTGGCAAAAGCGAGGGTGTCGCATAAATCCCAACTGGGAAATGGCATCCCTCACTGGGCGATCCCGGAGTGAGCGTTTACTTATAGGAATGCGTGTCTTCATATTATTAACAAAAGAAAAGGATAACGGCCTAAAGGGCATTTTGGTCATTTTGACCTTTTAAAAGAATAAACTTAATAACTAAGTATTATTAAGTTAATAAAGAGTTAAAATAAACATAGGAAGTGTTTATTATATTAAACCTTGCATTAACGCAATACAATACGCGATTAGGTTTAATTGGAAAGCATTGCGGAGGTTTTCTCTGAATTAACTGCTTAAGAGAATAAGGTGAGTTCTATGAGCCCACTTCTAAATGTTTTAATGTTTTAATGTTTTCGGGCTGATATACATGCAATGATATATATTCAACTGTTTACTTGAAAAGTATTTGAGATTTCTTTACTTGTTTTGCGTTAATACACATACGTGGAAAAGTTATAATACTTATAACTGTTTTAAAGTTATCATTACCTGTTATTACTCTTTTCGGGAAGGTTATAATAAACGGGTAATCTAAAGGATAAAACTTTTATATAAAGCTTTGAGAAATGGAAAATGTGAATGTTTGGTCTAAGCCTATGTATGTGAATAAGTGTCGGGTAAATATGATCTTATTAGCCTTGTTGTACAAGACCCATAACATCATATTTATGAAACGCTTATTTTATGTACGGGTGATGGACCGGTGTTGAAAAAGTTATAAGTCCAAATACAAGGGCTATTTGAATGGACTTTTGAAAAGGATGAAAAGGTTTAAAAGGTTGAAAAAGTTTTAATCTAAGCAGATATTATCTAGAGAAAGGGAAAAGGTGGTTGTACAATCAGAAGCGGGGGATGACGGTTCCCCGGGGTAACGAAGGTTACTCTATGAAAGGTTTCGGGTGGCGACGGTTGCCCGAGGAACTAACGTGGTTCCAATAGACAATGCTTAGTAGAATGAATGGTTAAATGTTTTGGTATAATTCTGTTATGTCTTATACCTGATAAAGGATAAATGATTAAATGTTTTGGTATAACTCTGTTATGTTTTATACCTGGTAAATGTTTATAAAGAAGGGGCCGTTAGACCCAAGTGTTTGAGGTAAATCTTTCAAGGAAAGATAAATGTTTTAAATACTTAGAACTCACCAGCGTAAGCTGACCTTTAAAAGCATGTATGTCAGGTATCGGTGATGTTTAAAGTAGCAAGGGAAGGGCTCTAGCAAGGGCAGATTAGATGGGCAAGCTATCAGGAAAGACTCGGTAGTAGACTGGCATAGCTATAGATAAGATCTAGTTATAGATTATGTTATCATCTTCCTTACTATTGTAACTCGTTATATATATAAATGAAAAGTTTTTAATTTTCCGCTGCTTAGTTATCTCTGTTGTACCATGTGTTCATGAGTAAATCCGACACGTGACCCCTCCTGGAGCCAAGACTGGGAGTGGGCGTCACAAGTTGTAGTAATAATATAACTCATACATATAAAACATAAGTTAACATAACCAATAGGATAAGGAAATTGGTCTTGCGTGCAAACGGTAGCTTCGGAGTGGGTTATAGTCCAGGTTTGGTTTTTTGTTTATTTGTTTAACCTAGTTCGCTATAACCACGGCTCTGATACCAATCTGTCACACCCCAGTCAACAGTTTGGGTGTGAGCGAGACGAGATCATAGTCGCAGATATACAGAACAACTTCTACTAAATTCAAACGTCATTGAAAACATAATACCATGCATATTGCAGCGGAAAGTTGTGGTGAAATGATATTGTCTTACATTTGAATAAAAGTCTTAGTTTGATATTGAAATCATAAATCAGTTTATTTAAGATAGGTCGGGACTACGACTCCGGTAAAGCAGGGTCGAAAGTTACAGTGAAGCCCCATTTGCACGTCTTCCATGATAAGCTTAGATACCTGAGAAATCATGAGTTTAAAAGGTCAACATAAAGTTGGTGAGGTTCACAGGTTTATGACTATATGGTAAGTTTGTAAAAATAGTTTACAGTATGTTGGTAAAACAGTTTACGGTATACTTAAATGTTACGTTGGTTTACTGTCGTGGTTGTAAGATCTCCCATGAACCTCAAATTCTAATACTAACGGATTACCCACTCATGGAATTCTATCCCAAGAATACCGAACAGGCTAGAATAACTGACGTGTAGCCCTTGACAATATACGAAGTAAGGATTGGAGCTACCAAATCGGGCAGGGTTGTCAACCCAAATAGATCTATTCACTAGTTATCGTTTCGAGCAGAACTAATCAAATTCAATTAATAGTAAGATTCAGTTGTACTAACGTTGATAACGATAAAGTACCAGTTGTTTGGGATACAGAATGGAACATGTAGTCATACGGCTAACAGGTAAACCATAACATTAAGTAAAAAGCATTTTATCAGTTCATGATTTCTCCCCCATAAGTGTAAAACAGTTGTAAAGAAAAGGGGCCATGAAACTCACATGATTCAGTGATGATGATGGATTACCGAGTGGCAACTAACAAGTAAAGTCCTAATAAAACATAAGACAATATGCATAAGGGTCCACATAATCATTTGAGTAATGAACGTTACCCAAATGATACCGGTCAAGTCTTGACGTATAATCCCGTTTGTAGCGTTTGAAAACCTGTTAGTTAATCAGTTTAAAATCAGTAAATGCTAATGTTCACGTATGAAGGCGTTTATGTAAATTGAATACAAGTAATGAGCATGTGATCACGTATCATGAATGCCAGTTCAATCAAGTCTTGAACATTGGATTAAATAATAATATTTATTATTATTTTTAAGTTTGCTCGATCGATTGAATATTTAATCACGTTAAGTTATAATATATAACTAGGGTTCATAATTATTATGAAATAATTATTCTAACTTGTCGGAATAATTTATCAAATTATCACAAGTTAACGATTTAATGAATAAACACAAGTAGGTTAATATTAAATGTTATTTTAATATTTAACTTATGTTTAGGAAAATTAGGGTTTTGAGTTAATAAAAATATAATTATTATTACAATAAATTATATTAACAAAGCATGATGAGTTTTAGATCAAATTAGGGTTTTTAAATCTCATACGAATAATTATTTGTCGGAAATAATTATTTACGTTTCGTTACAACGTAAAACGTCTTTAAAACGTTTAAAGATTTCGTTTCATTTCCAAACGTTTTAAAAATAAAATATGTGATCCGGTTAAAACGTTTTGATTATTTTGATTTATTTAAAATAATAAAAAATGTTTAAAATATGTTTTTCATAATTTCTGTAAGTCTTTTGATTTTATTTTTATAAAATCATTTTTAAATAACTTTATTTATTAAATAGAGTTAGGTTTTCAATTATAGACTTTTTATAGAATATTCTCAACATAAAACATTTTCCACTTTTTGTATAAAATCCAAGATTTATACTTTTTATGTCAAGTGACATAAATATGCTCTTTTATCATTTTTGTATAAGAATATATTTATATATTTTTATCCATTTTATTTTCTATAAAATCCAAAACAAGCATTTTAAGTCTTGTTTTCTTAGAAATCATATTTTTATAAAATGTGACCATTTTATATATAAATTCCATGATGTCATTTTATGGTTTTAAAATCCAAGAAATTTTTATAAAATTACTAAATTATTAAGTTAACTATAATAAATTCATTTAAAGGTGTCTAAGCTATCATTTTATGTCTAAAGTTTATATAACACTTCTAATGTCCAACTAAGTCCATAAGTGTCACTAAACATCATATTAGTCCATGATGATTTGTATTTAGCACATATTGTCTTATAAATAAGATGATTAACAACATAAGTCAAAATTAACAATTCTTGTAATTTATATCTCAGTAATACATGATTATAATCATATTTAACCATTTAACATATATGATAATATTATCATTTAACCATGCCAAAAATATGTAAACATCATAAGATCATCTAATGGCTTATCTAAACCATTATGTTAGCAAAACAAACTATAGGTTTTCATCTTTTAAAAAAATCCAATATTTTTTTGTTAGAAAATACTTCACGTTTTATCGGGTAGTTGTCAAGACCCGGGGGATCGTTTGGGACGTTTAAAACATTTGAAACAAAGATAATAACTGGTTTAAAGGACTCACAGAAGAGAGCGGTTAGACCGAGAGAAAAGAGAAAGGTGGCATTCGGTTTTGCGGTGCTCGGGGGTCACAACAGCGGCTCAAAGCAGCCCCTCGGTAGCAACCGACGGTGCACGACGGCTCCTAAGAGTAGCAATACGACAGAACAGCGGTGGCGAGGCAGCAACATGTCGGAAGTGGTGTTCGTTGTTGGTGGTGGTGTTGTAGTGCTGCCGAGACAAAGAAAAGAAGGAGGAAAGGTGGTTGCGTGATGGCTGTTCATGACTGCCCAGTAGCAGCAGCCTGGTGGCAGCAGTAGCTCCACTACAGCAGCAGCTCGGCGGGGCAGCATCAGTCCAGAGGTGGTGGTGGACTGGTTCAGTGCAAGCAGCAACAATACGAAGGGTGGTGGTGGCTGTGTTCTCGACCGATAGGAGGAAGGGAAAGGAAAGAGGCCGCGGTAGTGTTGACTGTTGCGACGAGGAGCAAAGAGGGACAAGGGTGGCGGTGGTTTATGGTGGTTGGTTCTCCGGCAGAAAAAGAGAGAGAGAAGGATAAAGGTGGCGGTGGTCTTCGTCGGAAAAGAAGGAGAGGAGGAGACGGTGGCTGTTGGTGGCAGTTAGCGGCGGTGGTGGGGTTGTTTTGCTTGGCTGCCGAGAAAAAAGGGAAAGGTGGGCAACAGTCGCCATGGTGGTGGTTGTTGGTGGTCTCGCCGGAAAAGAAAAAGAGATGAGGAAGGTACAAAGAGTGCTTGTTTTTGTTTGGTATACCTCAAATGAATTTCTTGCTTTTGGTGGTCCTGCTGCTCACGAAAAGAAAAGTAAGGGGTGGAGTGAAGTAGGTAGGTGGAAAGTGTGGAGAAAGGTTTATAAAACATAACGTTATTTGAGGAGAAAATAATCCATCACCTTCTTATTTAAACAATGTATATAAAAAAATACATTTTATAAAAAGGATAAGTGGTAACAACTTTTTATAAAAATTATTGTAAAGTTGATGGGTCAAAAAAATAAAATTTACCCATTGGGCTTGAGGTTTATATTGGGCCAATTTAATTCAAGAGAAATGTAATAAGGCCATGTTTGTCGGTTTGTGGGACGTACGGGTCCAAACGAGGCACCGGTTCGAGGCCCGGGCCCGTTATGCATCAGTTGAGGTTACGGGTCGCCATGTTCATTCGGAATACTACGTTTGAGTAATGGGTCAACGTTTAGGGCTCGGTTTTATTGTTTTAGGCTTATTGGGCCTATTGGGCCTAGTTGGGCCCAACAGGGTCAACGATTTAGGTTTGGCTTAAGTCTTGACAATGATTTAAGTTCGTGATGTTTTTATTTTATAAAAACAATTGTTCGAGTCGGTTATAACAGTTTTTCAGAAATCAGTTATAGTTTTCAGTTTTTCACACGTGTTACGGTTAATGTTCTCAGTTTGTCAGTTCGTGACAGTTTTAAGCTCGATCGTCCAGATTGTTTAAAACCGAATAGTTTTAAACATATGATCGCTTATCAATTTTCCGTGTCGGTTATACAAACGTACGATGCCAGTTCCAGTTCCAGATAAAATATAAAAATACATTTTATATTTATTTTTCTTGTTATTGAAATTCCATAATTAATCCATGGAATCTCTATGGAATTTTACGGGTATACGCTTCTAGTACAAACACGGGATTAGGTTTACGTCATTCAGTTAACGGTTAGGCATAGTAATTTACAATTTAAACAGTAATCAGATCAGTTAATGCACATTAATACTTAATTAAAAGTCAAAGTAAAGGGTTTGAACTAGGATCTCGGACGAGGTGTCACAGTTTGGTGAACTGAAGTTGAAGTTTTTATAGGCTGAGGTGGTGGAATGTGATGTGGGAGAGTCAGGTGAACCCTTGTTTAGATTGACTGATTCAGAGAAGTGAGATGTTTGTGGGCTTTGTTTTGGGGTTGGTTGTTCTGGTTTAGATGGGTTATGTTCTTGTAGCTCTATTGCCTCTTTGTATTTCATCAAGACTGGGGAGCTATCTGGTATATTAAAAAGCAAAGAAATAGGTACAGATGAAATAGAGTGTGTTGTACCTGATTCAAACTTTTTTAGAATTCTCAGAGTGGTTGACCTATGCTTAGCACCCTTCAAAGCTAACGATCCTTCCTGACATTTTTTGAAGATGAGTAGAGAAAGAAACCTTGTAAATGGAATGTGGGCGGTTTCTTTCTTCTCCTTTTGTTTATCTTCAATTCTTTTCACTAGATTCCTCCACAGTATAGCTCCATAATCTATTCTTTTATTTAGGATTATAGCTATCATTATGGAGTATACTGATTCACTAGCTTGATCAAATGAGCCGACTTTAGTAATTAGGCTATAAATGAGTGTGTGCATCATCAGTTTCCACTTTCTGTCTAATTGGTTAATGTTTATACCTAAGATTGTGGTAAAGTTTGTTTCTTTGTTCAAGGAATTGATGGTTTTGAGGATCTCTGTTTTAGTTGGGGGTTGAGCAGGATTTTCTGGTGCTGTGAGGTCAGTAACTTGTCTGAAATCTTCTTCAGAAAACTGTAGGGTCGATGTGGATTGATCTTTGTTTTCAATGAGCGCTTTAATTCATAACTTGTTAGTTGCACTTTCAGTTTCCACTTTTATTGTTGACCAGACATTCATAAGGGCCTCTTTGCTGACTTCTTCATCTTCAGTGAGAGCTTATGAGAGGCGAGTACCTCAATTCTTCTATGATGATCTGAACATCGCTTGAGTAAGCAGGAGGATTTAGATTTGCTCACATATTGTTTTGCTCTATGTTGAATGTCTTGAATAGGGAGATTTGGGAGGATGAAGCCATTTATGATTGTTTAAAGGAAAGCTTTGCTTGGTGATGATTGTGATTTTGTGTACGGTGTTTGATTTTGGGAATGAGTGAGGATTTTATAGCATGGGAAAGATTCTAGGGTTTTAACGACTCTTTTTCACCGATTGGATTGACTGGGTGGTGAAATGGATGTCCGTTGGATCATTGATTTTCCTCGTAACTGAAAGAGTTACCGTTCCTATTTATTTGGAGCGTTTGACGTCTTCATTGTCGGTTTGGATTTCTTGTTAAAGATTTGTTCTGATCCCGAATTTGATGAGATCAAGTGTGTTTTTCTTTTAAGATGGACAAATTATACCAGCAATCGACATGACTTGTGTGTTGAAGTAATTGAAATTGAAGTGTAGTTCAGCATGTCATGTTCAATATGATCCCAAGTCATGATCTTTCTCTCAAAAGACAAAAATAGTGTGTGATTCAGTATTTCATTTCTGTATTGCATTTATGTTTCATATCTGAAAATTCCTAAAAGATTTTAGGTGTGTTTTAGCATAAACTTAGAAAAATCAAAAAGATTTTCAGTGTGTTTTGATATAAAGTTTAAAAATAAACCAAAAAGATATTTTTTCTTATTTGTTTTCGACCGATCGGTACAAGATACAAAATTATGATTTTCAAAACTATATCTTGGATTCTCGAAGAGAAGTTTTTGCTCCAAGATTAAATTAATTTTTAAAAAGAAAAAGGAAAGCCGTGTTTCTGTCTTCTGAAATTGCAGGTTATTCTGTGTTACAAGACTCAAGCATGGTGAAAGGGGGAATATGTACTATCTTTCACAAGTGGATCTTGAAGTTCAAAGATTGTTCAAGATTGATCCAGCCATGCAAGCTCTCATTCTGACAAGATTTCAAGTTGAAGATAAAACGCAATGATGCTGATTGAAGACTGATGTTTTGTTAGATAGATATATAGCTAGCTACAATACACGTTAAGGGGGGAGTTTGTTAGAGCATATTCCTATGCTACATTGTGTCTCGTGTATTGTATCTAGTTTAGAGAGTTTGAATGAGTCATAGTTGCAACATACCAAGGTGACGTACCAAATGTTACACCGTACCAATTGGTACGTCCGTACCAAATGGTATGCCAGCTGGTACGTTGGTAAGTTGCTAACTATAAATAGTTCGTGTTAGAGAGAGTTCATAAGTTCTGTCATTTGCTACATCTTAACTGTGTGTATCTGAGTGTGTTTCGTTCTTTAGCTTGTACCTCTTTGTGAATCAATAAAGCAAAGCTTTATTTACCGTTTTTGTTATCCGATTGACCGAATCATGCAGTAGTAAGATCTCTCCGTGGTTTTACACATAATACTTTAACTGATACCTATGACCCTTTCACCATTATTCTTAAATCATATTACTAGCTTTCTTTCCAACCAAATGCCATGTGAAAAAGCAAGTTATCCCCGCGGATAATTGCCGCCAAATCAGATAAAGAATAGTAATGAAATAGTGAGAAGATTTAAGTATAAATGTAAGATTATATTGATTTTCTAGAGAGAGAATACAGACGCATATGTAATATCAATGTTACAAATGACATCCGACCCCTAATCTATACAATTCTTCGAGTATTTATAAGCCTCAGTCTTGATTCCTCCGCTTCGCATCTGCATCATAGCATCTGTCTGTATCCTACAAAACACTTCCAACAGAAGCACATCCAAAGGACTTGGAAGTAAGTGGTTGGATGTGTATAACACATCCGAATCATCCTTTACTTCATCAAGTCCCCCAAGTCTATTAAGTGAAAAACTGAAGTTAATAGACTTATATTTGAATTCAAAGAGTCTTTTACACATCCGACACACAAACGCCTCATCAACTGCGCGTGTCAAATCCCCGTACTGATTCTGTTACCCATCACATCAATCAGTTATTGATGAGAATCTTTTCAAATTTTAAAAAATTAAAAACTTTACCTTTCCGTATTTACCCTCGAACAAAACCGTTTTTTATCAGCCTATTTATAGACCTATTTACTCCCCCAAAAAAATTTACCCTAAAAACCTGCAATCTTCATTTCAGCATCTTAGCATCATCTTCTCTACGAACCAACCTCCCAGGTCAGTTTTCCTCCCTTTGTTCTCTTCTTTCATCTCGTTTCTATGGAAGCCTCCAAAAAACCTTCCTCGAAACATAACCTTCCCATTTCTTTTCCGAAAATCACTCAAGAAGATTTAGATGCATTTATAAAAGAATTTCATATCCCTACAAACTTGAACCCTGTACTCGGCGTCGATAACAAACCCATTTATCCATTCCTAGACGGAAAATTCGGACTTTATCTGGACTCGATTTGATTATCGAACTACAGGATTCCCTTTACCCCATTTTTGTTTGAAGCCCTAAACTTTTTTAAGATTCAGTTTTCTGAATGCAACCCACCTACGTTGGCCATCCTCAATCCTTTTGAACTAACCTGTCGTGCACTCAAAATGACCCCTAAACTGATTCTTTTTCGTGCATTCTATCGCCTGACTATGTCTGGTGATTGGTACACTTTTGAAAAGAGGAGGGACATTACCCCACTGTGTACCAAAAAATCTTCAACAAACCACCATTAGAAGGAGCAATTTTTCTTTCTCGACAACACCTGTCTTCCCCTAAACATGCAGTGGCGAGATCCTCGAATAACCGTTCGAGATGTTGTACCTTCCAAAAAGGACATTGACCAGAAAGCTTACGAATCCATCAGTAAATTCATCCACCCAATTCGTAAAATCCCTGAAGAACTGCTTGTAATCGTAAAAATCAGTAACCATTGGTTTCGCCCCCACTTGCGACCTACCATTCTTCTAGGAAGGAAAGTGCGTAAAATAACAAATTTTTAATCGGCACTGTACACTTACATTTTCCCTATCACCTTTTAACTTTCATCCTCTTGTTTTGATTTCTTTCAGCGATGGATCTAGCAGGTTCACTTCGTCTAAAGGATTTCAATCAGATTCGATTTGGAACTGCCTCAGCCCCAAAGGATGTCACTACAACTTCCCAGCAAGATACTTCCAACATCGGAACCGACACTCTTGGAAAAGCCCCTGTTGAAGAAGAAATTTCTCATGTGGAAGACTCTCCCCTTAAGGATTTGCAACCACGCTCACCTCCTCACCAAAGACGCAAGAAGCGGGCTGCCAAACCCAACAAGGATGCTCCATAAATGAGCGATGATCCTGAACCAAAGAAGTCTTGGAAATCTCCCCTTACCCGATCAAAAGAAAAAGTTACTTCTGTTGTTGAGACCTTGTCAGATAACCTTGGGGGAGGAATTCCTTAAGAAACCCCTTCACCCACTTCTGAAGACGCAAATACATCATGTTTATGTCCCCCCTGCTTGGCTCACATGGTTTCTAGATAGTTTGAAGATTTCCTTCGCCCGCCCTGCCAGACAATTAACCTAACTGAAAATAGTCTTTCCCCTTTAACTCTTTTGCAAGATACTGAATCCATCAAAACCACACCTCAGGATCTAATCTCATCCCCTGTCACTTCCATAACACCTCTTGCGACGCAACTAGCATCAACCAACAACCCGACTTTGCAACCGCTTTTACTCACCCCAACTTTACTTATGCTTTATGGATACGCAACGAAGCTAAATTAGTTGCATCTCGAAATAAATCATCCATTGGTCTTGACGAGCTTTTCATCCCCACCTGGAAGATTACCAATAGGGACAGTCTTTCTGATTTCAACTGCGCCAAGGATTTATTTTTAAAATCCCTAAGCCCCTCAGATGTGAGACAATCCCAAGAATCTATGTTCCTGATTTTGCTTCAAAGGTAATCTCCAAATATGCCAAGAGTTGTACCATTGATCCCAAATTGTATAGCCGCTGGATAAAAGCTGAATTCCAACTGCAAACCCTCAAGGCCAAGCTTTTATCTATTGACAAGTCAGAACTGCTGAAGAAGGTTCAAACCCTTCAAAAAGAAAATCAAGATCTTCACCAGGTAAACAAGTCTTTAGGATCCGAACTTGCTGATGTAGAAAAGTCACTAAACGCCTCCAAGCTCTTTGCAGGAAAACCTAGAAAAACAAAAGCAAGACCAATACTCTGAATATGTCAAAGCTTTACAGGAAAAGGACAATCACCTGGAAATAATGAAACTGAAGATCCAACAATACACTTCCGGTATCACCTTTTTACATGCATCTCAATCACTTCCTTTTCATCTCTTCTTTCTTTTTTTTCTTTTTTTATTTACCCTTATCGTTTTTATCATTAGACCTCCAAGATGCTAAGAACACATTTGATCAAGAAAAACAGACTCTGGAATCAAAACAAAAATCTCCTAGAAGAAGAAAGGAACTGGTTGGTGACTGAAGGCATCCCCGCAGCTGTTGACAAAGTTCTCAAAAGCCCAGATTTGAAAGATGCGATTGTGGATATGAATAATGCTATGAACGCCTATGGTTTTAACGAAGGTGTCCAAACTGGCCTCTTTTTTGCCCATAACTCCACTACAACTGCTGAATCATGCAAAGGTTTTGACCCTGATGCACCCACAAAGTTGAGAGACACTGCTGAAACATTTCCCCTCTTATCCTTCGCATTTGTCAATTCTTGCAAGCTCTTTTCCATCTAATCAAAGATTTAGTATCACCGGATCAACCCTCAACAACACCCCATCAGCCATGAATCACCAGGTATGCCACCTATCTTCTTTGTTAAAAAACAATTAACTCTTTTGATCCACCTGCGTGTGGACTTGCTTCTTTTATACCTGTATGTGTAGTGCTCTTGTCTTTGCTTTAAACAATTTGTCGTACTTTTAACATGTTTTGGATGTTGATGGTTTGAATGACTATACATTTTTATGCTATCATTCTCGTAATGTCTTATATTCATATATCAATATTTGCATGTGTACAAGTTATATTAACAACTTCGAATGACTACATGCGTCCATGTTGTCACCCTAGGTTCTTAACATAATTATACATTTACAATGGAATTTTCTTATAACGCTTCCTCTTCCTCCTTTTTTTTTTCTTTTTAAAAAAGAATGAATGACACATGGTCATTGAATCGGTCACTTAGACCACATCTGGAATTAAGATAGCCCTTAGCTTCTTTATCAATGTTTACATGTGATTTCTAGGAATTTGGATAGCGAATAGCCACCTCTTGTGACCCCATAGGTCGCATCCATAAGGATGCATAAAAATTGATCAATTTGTTTGGTCTCTTATGACCTCATCCTTGAGAAGATGTATGGTGGCCAACCATTTTCATGATCCATTGGATCAATTTTATTGTATACGTATATCTTTTTTTTAAAAAGTGTTTGCTCATGACAATCACTGAATTTTTATTCATAATATGGACCGTATCCAGACATAGCATTGTTTCATACACAACCCTTTTTTTCTTGAAGATTTTACAAGTAATATTTTTTCAAATGAACTCCGTTCCAAGGCCGCACCAACTGATTACCATCTCCATCCTCCAATAAGTATGACCTTTTCTTTAACACCTCTGACACTTCATAAGGTCTTTCCCATTGCACTCCTAACTTTCCCTTGGATTCAACCCTGCTAACGTCATTGTTCCTTAACACTAAGTCTCCTTCGTTGAACAGATAAACCATAGCATGAGCATTATAATATTTTTCCATTTCCGACTTGTATCTGCTTTCTCAGATGGCAGCCATCTCTTTTCGTTCCTCCAACAGATCCAAATTCCGTCGCAGTTCTTTATTATTATCCCTTTCCTCAACCATTCTTTATGTAGGTAATCCAATTTCTGTCAGTATAACTGCCTCAGTTCCATACGTTAGGCTAAATGGAGTTTCACCGTTACTTGTTTTTGGCATGGTACGATGCGCCCATAACACATGCAAAAGCTCATCTACCCATCCTCCTCCAGCCTTATCCAAACGCATCTTGATACCTTCCACTAAACTTCTATTCACACGCTCCACCTGTCCATTTGCTTGAGAAGCAACGGATGCAAAATTTGTATTACCCCCAGCTCTTGACACCATCCTTTAAAAGGTTCATCAGTAAATTGTTTCCCATTATTAGATACTATATGTAACTGTAACCCAAACCGACAAATGATGTATTCCCACACAAATTTCTTCACATGCTGACCGGTGATGCTTGCGACCGCCTTTGCTTCGACCCATTTAGTAAAGTAATCAACGGAAACTATGAGAAACTTAACACGACCTGCTGCTTCTGGGAAAGGCCCAACAATATCAATTCCCCATTTTTTAAAAGTCCATGCAGTTGTGATCGGCACAAGCTCATGTTTCGCCTTTAAACTAACTGGCGCGTGAACGTTGACAACTATCACACTTCCGAAGCTCTTCTGCGACTAACTTATGCATCCCCGGCCAATAATACCTCAGAATTACCAACTTGTTAACTACCATGCGAGGTCCCATGTGATTACCACATATGCCACCATGCACTTCCTAAACTGCACATTTTGCTTCTTCCTTTGTTAAACATCTTAAAAGTGGTCCCAGATAGGTCTTCCGATACAGCATTCCAATTTTCCATTGATACTGCAAAGAATTGACTCGAATCTTTCTTGCCTCTTCTCTATCTTCCCGCAACTGCCCTTCCTTTAAATACTTAAAAATAGGCATAAACCATGTGTCACTTTCTACTCCAACTGCCACAACCTGTTTTGCCACAACCGAAGGTTCCTCTAAGATTTCCACCCGTATTTCTTTGGCCAAATGTTGGAATGAAGTTGATGCTAACTTGCTCAACACATCTGCCTTCTTATTTTTTCCCCTTGGCACATGCGTCACTTCACAGTTCGCAAATGAATTCATCAAAGCTTTAACATGTGTTAAGTAAAGTGCCATAACACTACTCTTAGCCTCATATTCTCCCTTTATGTGATTTGCCACTAATAATGAGTCCACACGCGCCTTCACATTGGCTGCCCCCAACTTCTTAGCCCTTCTCAACCCTGCATTTAAAGAAGTACCACATATACAATTTAGATTAAACTACTTTCGGCTCCTGACATATCCTCCCCATTTCTTTTACAAAGAATAACAAAAAAGAAATGTCATTATGTTTAAAAAAAATTGAAACTTAACTACCTGCTAATAACGCCTCATATTCGGCCTCATTATTGGACACACTAAAATCAAATTTTAACGCATATGTCAGTTCATCCCCTTCCGGACTAATTAATAATAAACCTGCCATACAACCCAAAACATATGCATGCATTTAATAAAAATTATCAAAAAAATATACTTATTATATAATAAACAAAAATTCAGAAAAACCTGCCCCTGCTCCATCTTCGCTAGTTGACCCATCTGTAAATAGTTTCCATCCTTCTTTTACTAAACTTTGTTTTGTTTCGGAACTGCTATTATTTGCATCATGTGACACACATCCAACTGGCATTTCTGCCAAAAAATCAGCTACCACTTGCCCTTTTACCGCTATTCTTGGCTTAAACTGAATATCATACTGACCCAACTCAACTGCCCATTTTACCATTCTTCCTGATACCTCCGGCTTTTGTAACACCTGACTCATGGAAGAAGTTGTTAAAACCTAAATCATATGTGCCTGAAAATACCGTCGCAAACGTCTTGCTGCCAACACAAGTGCCAACACTAACTTTTCCATGGGAGAATATCGCACCTCATAGTCTTTCAAACCCTTGCCAACATAATAAATGGGCATCTGTTTCTGTTTCTGTTCGGTCACTAAAACCGAACTAACTGCACCTTCCGATGCTGCAAGATACATCTACAAAGTTTCACCAACCACTGGGGCAGTTAATATCGGAAGTGACATCAGAGCCTCCTTTAATTGTTTAAATGCATCTTTAGCCTCTACCGTCCAACAAAATCCTGACTTTTCAATAATCGCCTTTAACACCTGTATAAAAGGTAGTGACTTTTCTGCAGCTTTAGAAATAAATCTTTGCAAAGCGACCATCCTTCCATTCAAAACTTGTATATCCTTAACAGTAGATGGTGACCCCATCTGTAGAATTGCATTAACTTTGTCAGGAAAAGCGCGAATTCCTTCATTATCTACCATCATAACAATCTTTCGAGCATGCATTGTTTACATCTTTAAAATCAATACACATCCGCCATGACCCATCAGGTTTCTTTACCAACACCGGATTCGACACCCATTCTGTATACTGTATTTCCTGCAAAATTCCTACTTCCACCAACTTTTTAACCTCTTCATTTACTACATTCGCTCGTTCATTATACATCCCCCTTTGTCGTTGCTGAATAGGTTTATTACCGGGGTATAATGCCAAACTATGTTTTGCCAATGACCGGGGTACCCCCGTGATATCCGAAGCTTACCAAGCAAATACATCCACATTCTTTTTTAACAGCATATATAGCTTTTCACGTCCCCTGTTAATATACCATCCCCAATCTGTATTTTTTGATCCGGAAACTTTAAATTAATTGCCCATTTATTACTTACCATCTCTTTCTGGTCAATCATTTCCGCATCTGTACGAATAGTCACATCGTGAATATGCACACCCGGATCTGTAATGAAAGTTGTGATTCCCATTGGTGTAGGAAACCTGATCATACCATGTACCACTGATATTGCAGCTCCCAGTCGTCTCAAAATAGGCCTTCCTAAAATAACATTGTGCACAGATACTGCTGATACTACCATAAACATCACATCCAGCTTTCGTACAAGCAACCCATTGCCTATAACCATAGGTAGAGTTATTTCCCCTATAGGTTTGACTACCTCCCCCGCAAATCCAATTAAAGGAATACTAGTCGGTTGCAGCTGTGAGCATATGGCAGGACCCATCTTACGAAAATAATGTTCATACATAATCTCAGTCGCGCTTCCATAATCAATATACACCATTTTTACCACAAACTCCCCTGTCTTTGCAGAGACTATTACCGGTTCTTCAATTGCCATTTGCTCTAAAATTGGTGGAAAAGTTATTTCTTGACTTCCAATCCACCTATAGATTGGTCTTACTCCGAACGTTCCGATATAGATCCGATCGCTGCACTTGCACCATATGGATTACATGCGCATTCCCTGGCACATCGTTTCTTATTATTTTTACCAAGTGTCCCAACTTTCTTGACCGCACCGCCTTATCAATCTCTCGCTTTAAGGTCCAACACATATCCGTATCATGACCTCTATCCTTATGATATTCACAGTACTTATCCAAATTTCTGGTGGGTGCAGTTCTTATCTTGGATGGCATGGGTAAATCCACTTTTTCCGTTGCCAAAATCTGACTCGGAGTTTTAATTAAGTCTACAAACTTTGCAATTCTGTTATCCACATATGTATTTTTTGGAGCCCATCCACAATTCCTACCTCTAGGCGGAGGTACTCGCAACCATTTATTCTATGGTATTGATCATGCCCCGCTTACAGATCCTCCATTCCCCCGCACGAAAAGAATAAAGCTTTGTCGCATCTGATTAGGTCTTCCATCCCCACCATTTAAGTATATACATGTGTTTTACCCCTTACGAAAGCCCTTGCCTTATCCATTAAGACATCTATGGACCTAGGCAGATCCTCATGTAATTTTTCCACCGGCTGTGCACATCTTACCCCATGACAAAACCCTGAAATTCGCAACTGATCACCTGCCCCTTCAACCCGCATACTTTCCTTGTTAAACCTTGTGATAAAATCTTCAATTGATTCACTATCTTTTCGCCGAAAATTATGCACTTCCGTTGGGTCCTTCATACACCTCTTTTGCTGATTAAATTGGCGTAAAAACTTATGTTTTAAGTCCTCAAAATTTTAACCTGGCCCGAAGTTAAGGAATAAAACCTCACCCTTGCAATCCCCGTAAAAGTCTGCACTAACATGTGACACCATATCTCTTCCGACCAGTGCTCCAGAGGAGCCGCTGAATAAAACTCAAAAAACACATGGTTGTCCGGATCCGCCAATCCGGTATACTTACCCACAACCGAAGGTAATTTTAATTTTTTCGGAAACACAGCCTCAGCAATCCATGGCGCAAATTTAGATTGTGAAATCATAGATTAAGGCATATATAAATAGTATAATCTGTCACCACAACATTTTTCGAAAAAATACACATAGGTTTTATTATAACTTGGCATTTTAAATCAGAAATCTTTCATTAAATATATATATATTTTGCAGGACTTCATAAAAGGAACAGTCCTCCTAAAATATTCATAAATGTTATAACTTTGTCAAATTATATCAAACACATTTACCTGTCACCGTAGTATTTTTGTCATAACCATTCCTTTCTAGATTTTGAATAGGATAACCTTCTTCCTGCGTGTATTCGTTGACACGCACTGGATTATTCTTTTCCTTCACAAATCCTACCTCCTTCTGTGTATTGTGTTTCCGATCTGCATTTTCTTCCATCCGCCGGACGTCTTCACTCAACTGTCTCTTCTTTAACTGCCATAACAGTGTCTTGTTTCGCGTTAAAAACTCAACATCAAACTCTGTTAACTCATCGTACTCCTTTGCAGGTGACACTTTATTCGTAGCATCCTAATTCACTAGTATGAATCGTTGTGATGGACTAGACCTCTTACCGTCTACTTCATGTCCTCCTTTCCCCGAAGAACTTGAATCAAGCAATGTTTTAGAATTGGCGTAACTATATCACGATCAGTTTGCGATATTGCAGAGTATTTCGTCCGAGGAGTGAAGGATAAATCTGGAATTGCATCACATTTGGACAGACTTTCTTCCCCATTTTTCACCCCTGACGAAGAGCTGATAACCGTTTTACCTAAATCAACCAACAATTCCATTACGTTTGAAAAAATCGAGTCACTATATGGATGGCGCCACTGAAAAAAGCAAGTTATCCCCGCTGATAATTTCCGCAAAATCAGATAAAGAATAGTAATGAAATAGTGAGAAGATTTAAGTAGAAATGTAAGATTATGTTGATTTTCTAGAGAGAGAATGCAGACGTATATGTAATATCAATGTTACAAATGACATCCGACCCCTAATCTATACAATTCTTCGAGTATTTATAGGCCTCAGTCTTGATTCCTCCGCTTCGCATCTGCATCATAGCATCTGTCTGTATCCTGCAAAACACTTCTAACAGAAGCACATCCAAAGGACTTGGAAGTAAGTGGTTGGATGTGTATAACACATCCCAATCATCCTTTACTTCATCACCATGTAACATGTGTTGATTCTTCATCATGAACTAAAAGCATCTACTTGTGCCAAAACACGAAATCACATGTGTCATAATTCCACGGTTATTTTTCAATTGCACATACCAATATATTCTACAAACTTGAAAACATTCTGAACATGCCACATGCTAAAGGAACCGCACACTTTGACTAACCATCAATATCGGAACTGCCTAAAAAGAAATTGCCCATGTAAATGCTAATTTATCCTTCATTTGAGTTCATTAACATTACCTTAGAATCATCATCGAAACACCACCTTACATGGACCATAAATTGTAACAACAACGTCCGACCCGTTTGTAAAACCAGACCCGTTTCATATTTTTGCACGTTTTTTATTTTCGATCAAGAAACTTCAGTTTTTACTAAATTATATTCTCAAATAATAATTTGATGATTCAAAAAAAATTCTAAATTAAATATTTAATTGGTTATTTTTTTATAATAATTGATTTGTTAAAAATGAAAATATTCACGACGCTCTGGGTAATTTCGACAATTAACCGGAAGATTCGGTAATTACCGGGAGTCTCCTATGACTCATGAATCACATTTTAAATGTTCAAATATCATTTATTAAAACTAAAGGTTGATTTTTGTATGGAAGAATTGGTTTCAACGGTTTAAATGAAACATAAAACAATTCGCGGTTTTTCACGTTTTTGGTTTCCGAATTGTCGTTAGTGGAAGACCCACGAATATCAAAAATCATGTTTTAAGGTTCTATAATGTTCTTATACATGATTTAAGGTTGTGGTGAAAATTTAGTGCAATTCGGAGTTGAAACGGATAGCGAATGAACAAGTGGAAAAAATAATTTAAAAAAAAATAAAAATAAAATAAAATCGCTAGCCGCTAGGATTAAAACGGAGACCTCTGGGTTATAAAGCAGCGCCCTAACCATTGAGGCGAAGCTTCTTTGGTGTTCTGTATCAGGTTTCAATGATTATAAACTTTCTTTTCCGTGACTTGATCGCGACTAAGCTATGGGCTGATCTTGTTTTGGCCATAACTTTCTCGTTTCAAACCCGTTTTAGGCCCCGTTTTCGCCTGTGGATCCGTATTAATGTCCTCTAACTTATTTCTCAAGCCAAATCCATAATTAACACGAATTTAATTGTCAATTGATTCGTTTCCATCTTTAAAAATGTTAACTTTCTCTCCAAGACTTTCTTTATCCAAAATATAAAACCCTAGCTCAACCCTCCACTATAAATACTACATCATGTATCCTTAGAAAACCATACATACAATTCCCTATCCTCAATTTCGTCCCAAAGCCTCTCGTCTAAGAATTCAAAAGTCAACGGGGCTGATGAAGAACAAAATCCCACTCGCACGTAAAATGAAATCCTAGACCTCACTCTTGAATTTGTAGAAAGAAGTAGGAGAGGATTATGGTGAACGAAGATATTGTATTGATTGAATAGTTTGTATAAATTCAGAATGTAGAGAGAGAAACACACACTAAAGGTATAAAACACTGTACTTACATCGTCAATTGGCGTTCAATTGGCGCCATCCGTATATTAACTGAATTTGAGAAAGAATGGAGAAATTAGCTGGTGATTCAGCGAAGAAAAACACTGTACTTACATCGTCGAGTGCAGGAAAGGTCGATATGAGCTCGAAAGGGTCTGGTGGAGGATTTAGTATGAAACCTTCGCTATTTTCGTTTTCAAATCGCGAAAAGGATATTGATGATTTAATAAAGGATCAGCGAGAAGGAGATGGCCAGTTGAGGAATTCTGATGTTTTATGTGAATTCGATGATGAATTCCTGATACGAAATTTGGAGATCCTGCGAAAACTGAAAGATAAGCAGGATCGAGAGTTGTGGCTTCAGGAAGTTCGAACAAAGCTCAAATTCACTCCTGAGCGTGATGTGTCAAAAACGGCAAGTCAGAATGATGTTTTGGATGATCTCGAGGATGATCCGATCCTCATTAAGAAGCCGGCATCTCCAGGTAATGTCGTTGATGGAGTAATTGTTTGAATTCAACTCTTATATTTAATAATTGTTATAATTGAGAGTTTCGATCTTCAATTATACACGCATTCATAAGAATGCTTACGATTCATGGCAAATTATATGAAATTATGATGCGTTGTTTGAAATTCGTTTAAGAAATAAACGAATTCAAAATAAACACAAAAACGTAGATTAAATAACGATTTCCAGAAAATCATATGGAGATTTGAAGGTGCGCTGTTTGAATTTTTGAATAATCGTTAAAATGGCGCGCAATTCTGGAAAACCAGATGACGACTTGAAGATATGCTAGGCAAAATCTCAAAAGTCAAAAACACGCAACCTGCGTGTCCTTCGTGTTGTGCAGTTTCTTTTTCATAAAAAAAAGAGGGAAAGGCATGTGGCATAATACATATGCTCATGTAATTTAGATAAACTGAAAATGCTTGTATATATGACATGCGCTGTCAAAAAGCCCTCCATACGAGGCCTACCTTTGCAAGTGTTAACATTTTGGACACTCATACATGCGCTGTCAAAAAGCCCTCCATACGAGGCCTATCCTTGCAAGTGTTAATATTTTGAACACTTGCACATGCACTTGCACTTGCCCCCTAAGAGGAGGCCCGTATGTGTATGTGATTGTTGATTGTTTATAGGCAATAGCCAAAAGCCCTTTTCAAAAAAGGCATATGTGTCACATGGTTAATATTCCATGTGTGGATGTTTCAGGGACAGCAAAAGCATTTGTGCCATATTTTCCTCCCTCAATGCAAGAGCAATCAAAGTTTGCTAACTGGATTGCTAATGCACGATTTCCGAAGAAGTTGAAGATGCCTACTTCTGTGAAAAAATATGCAGGGTTATCAGATCCTGATGATCATGTGTTTGATTTTTGGTCAGCAGCCCGTTTAGAATGTTGGTCAGAAGAAACGTGGTGCCACATGCTGGTCCAAACATTTACGGGAGCTGCCAGAGTATGGTACGACTCATTACCTAATGCTCAAATCGTAGGATTTGAAGATTTGAAAGAAAAGTTTTTAAGACAGTTTAGTCAACAACGGAAGTGTACTAAAGAAGTCACTGAAGTTCATAATATCCGGCGAAGGAATGATGAGAGTCTCGAAAACTTTGTGGTTCGCTTCAATAATGAAACTATGAAGATAGTTGGTGCTCAAGACCAGTTGCGGATTTCTGGTTTTTGTCATGGGGTGAGGCATTCACACTTAGTAGAAAAATTACATGAGGATTTACCTAAAACTATGGAAGTGTTGATGGATAGAGTGCGAGTCTATGTTAAAGGACGAAGTGCTTCAGGAAATATTCAGGGTATAAATACCCATAAGCCATCCTCAAAGGGTGCAAATGCAAATGCCAAGAGCACAAATGCAAATGAAAATACTTACCCACAGAGAAGTCAGTCTTGGGGAAAGTATAGAACACAACCATATGATAGAAGAAGGGAGGGGAATTTTGGAAGAAATAAAAGAAGTTGGGAGGCGAAGGTAGACGAGTTCCCAATATTAACTAAGACACCAAGTGAAATTTTGGCAACTGAGAATGTGCAATTTACTAAGCCTCAAAGAACACGTTTGGGCGCAAATGTAGATACAACAAAGTATTGTGATTTCCACAAAGATAGAGGTCATGACACAGATGACTGTCGACATTTGCGAAATGAGATAGACAAAGCCATTAAATCTGGAAAGTTGTCTCACTTGGTGAAGAATATACAAGAAGGCCGCCCTATTGCAAATGCCAAAAATGTTATAGGGATGATCAGACAAAATCCTAACACTTGGCATAGGAACGTGCGAACAAAGACAGTTGAAGAAGCTTGGAAAATGTGTGAAATTGTATTTCCTCCCATAAGAGGTGAAGATGCAAAAGAGAATCATGTGGTTATCACTGTTGGAATTGCTGGGTTCCTGGTGAAAAGAACATATCTCGATACTGGAAGTGCATCTGAGATCATGTATGAATCGTGTTTTCGAAAGATGGGATCGGATGTGCAAAAGAAGTTGAGACCTCATAATTCACCCTTAATTGGTTTCTCGGGGGAAATTGTACACCCGATGGGGGAGGTCACTTTGCCTGTAATTTTTGGTGATGACAAGTTTTTCAGGGAGGTGATGTTGACATTTGTGATAGTTGCAACTCCATCACCACACAATGTTATCATAGGTAGACCTGGATTGAAAATGATAGGGGCCATTGTGTCAACACCACATGGAATGGTTCGTTTTCCCACACCTGCTGGGATCGCAACTGTAGAGTCGGATGTGGAAATGCATATAGCAATGGTGAATAAACCTGATAAAACCAATGAGGGTATCAAAGTGGTTCAAGAGGATGTGTTGACAAAGGATAAATGGGTAATCAATGAGAAGTTTCCGGACCAAGTCATAGAAGTGGGAAGGAAGTTGCAAGGTGAATATAGAGAAAAATTATTTCAATTATTGAAAAGAAATGTTGACATCTTCGCATGGGAACCGTCGGATATGACAGGTGTTCCAAAACATTTTGCTGAACATCGTCTTAATGTTTATCCTGGTGCCAAGCCAATACAACAGAAGCGAAGAATTGTTGATAAGGTCAGAAACGAAGTTATAAAAAGTGAAGTTGATAAACTTGTCGAAGCTGGAATACTAAGAGAGGTACATTACCAAACTTGGGTTGCAAATCCAGTCTTAGTCAAGAAACCAGATGGTTCCTGGCGCATGTGCATAGACTTTAAAGATCTAAATAAAGCTTGTCCTAAAGATTGTTATCCCTTACCAGAGATAGACTTCAAAGTCGATTCTTTGGCTGGATATAAATGGAAGTGTTTCCTTGATGCTTACAAAGGGTATCATCAAATCACTATGGCTGAGGAAGATGAAGACAAAACGGCTTTCATTACAAATGAAGGTCTCTTTTGCTACAAAAAAATGCCTTTTGGCTTAAAGAATGCTGGGGCAACATATCAAAGATTGATGGATAAAACTTTCCAAAAGCAAGTGGGAAGAAATTTAGAAGCATATGTTGATGATGTGGTCATCAAAAGTTGCAAGGAAAAGGATATGATTGATGACATTGAGGAAACATTTGGAAACTTGAGAAGGATCAACATGAAACTAAATCCTAAGAAGTGTTCATTTGCTATGGAAGAAGGAAAATTTTTGGGAGTTTTGGTAAATAATAATGGGATACAAGCACATCCTGGAAAAGTAAAAGCGGTATTAGAAATGGCTCCACCAAAAACCATTCAAGAAATTCAGACTTTAAATGGTCGATTGGTGGCATTACATCGGTTCCTTTCAAAAGCAGCGGAGCGAACAGTTCCGTTTATAAAAGTGTTAAAGGAAAGCTTGAAAGGAAACCATTTTGAGTGGACAAGTGAGGCTAACAAAGCCTTTGAAGATTTAAAGATGGATCTTGTTACACTTCCGACTTTGACTGCTCCGAAGCTGGGAGAAAAGTTGGTTATGTACTTGGCGGTCACTGAGAATGCGGTCAGTGCTGTGTTGATGGTGGAAAGGGAAGAGAAGCAAATACCAATCTATTACATCAGTAAGATGTTAAAAGATTATGAAACAAGATATCCAATAGTGGAAAAGATAGTTTTGGCATTGGTACAAGCAACTCGACGCTTGAGAAGGTACTTTCAAGCTCATACTATCATCGTTCATACTTCTTTTCCTATTCAAAACATCCTAAGGAAACCTGAGATGTCGGGAAGATTGGTGAGATGGGCTATTGAGTTGGGACCTTTTGATATTGAATTCAAGCAACGTACATCAATTAAAGGCCAAGTGATAGCTGACTTTTTAGCCGAAGTGCCAGAAGGAGCAAGTGTAAATAGCATTACCGTTCTTGAACCCATTGAGAAAACATGGATTTTACATACAGATGGATCATCCAACTCTGATGGGTCAGGAGCAGGTGAAACTTTGTTACAAGTACCTTCTATTTTATAAATCGCATATGCATATGTTATGTTAATCATTTCCTTAAAACTTCCAGGATTGATTTTGAAAAGCCCTGAAGGTGATGAGTTGACATATGCGATCAGATTTGGCTTTGTATCCTCAAATAATGAAGCAGAATATGAAGCGCTACTAGCAGGTCAGGCTGTGTGATTCTTAAAAATTTGTAAGTTCTTTTAAAAAGAAAGATGGGGGAGAAGAGTATGAGTATATAGATATACTCATGCATCTTTTGAGCAAATGTATTTGTAAGAAAATTCGCATATGTTTGCAGAAAAAAATTGACAGATGCATATGCGTTTGTATTTGAATATTCATTTGCACAATTGATTGTTTTTATACAAAAACAAAACTTACCATTGTAAGTTGATAATTCATGACAGGTTTAAGGTTGGCCAAAAAGATGAAAGCTAAGCAATTAATAGCGTATGTGGATTCGCTGTTAGTGGCAAGTCAAGTTGCCGGAACATATGAAGCAAAAGGAAAGTATATGGCGTTATACTTGGAACAAGTGCAAGAACTTATAAAGAGTTTCGACAAATGCGAAGTGTTACACATATCTAGAAGCCAAAATAGGAAAGCTGATGCTCTAAGTAAATTAGCATCTGTGGCATTTGAGCACCTCGCAAAGGAAATCAGAGTGGAATTGTTGGAAGCTCCTACTGTTAATCTGAAATTAACAGCGGATGTGCAAATGTACGAAGGCAGTTGGATGTGGCCAATAATAAAATACTTAACAAAAGGAGAACTTCCAGATGACAAAGAGCAAGCCAGGCAAGTGAGAGTAAATTCACTTCAATACCAAATGCAAGATGATACTTTATATCGAAGGAGCTTTTTGGGTCCCCTCTTGAGATGTTTGTTGCCAAGCGAGGCAGAGTGGGTTGTTAGAGAAGTGCATGAAGGAATCTGTGGTATTCATGCAGGAGCCAAAATGGTAGTGGCAAAAATTATGAGTCTTGGCTATTATTGGCCAGGCATGTATAGAAGTACATTTGAAGAGCTTCAAAAATGCCAAGCATGTCAAGCACACGCGCCAGTGAGTATGCGAGCTAAAAATGAACTTATCCCTGTGACATCCGCTTGGCCATTTCAAAAATGGGGTATGGATATAGTAGGGCCATTTCCGGTCGCAAGTGGGGGAGTGAAGTTTCTCATAGTTGCTATTGACTATTTTACGAAATGGGTTGAAGCAAAACCTTTAGCTAACATCTCTGGAAAACAAGTAAAGAAATTTGTGTGGGAACATATTGTATGCAGGTTTGGCTTACCATTGTACATCATAACTGACAATGGGCAGCAATTTGCCGGAAATCCATTCAGCGCCTGGTGTGAAGATTTGCACATCAATCAGATCTTTACATCTGTGGCACATCCACAGGCGAACGGACAAGTGGAACGGGCTAATAGAAGCTTAGTAGAAGGAATAAAAATGAGATTAGAGAAATATGGGGGAAGTTGGGTAGATGAACTACCGCATGTGTTGTGGGCACACAGAACCATGCCCAAAACAAGCAATGGAGAGACTCCATTTAGTTTAGTGTATGGAACTGAAGCAGTCATACCTGCAGAAATTGGGCTACCTAGTCACAGACTGCAAGTGTTAGTACCTGATAATGACGAAGCTTTAAGAACCAACTTGGATTTGTTAGAAGAAAGAAGAGAGATAACAGCTATTCGAGAAAGTAGATACAAGAAAGAAATGGCAAAGTACTACAACGCAAAAGCAAAAGTGCACCAATATAAGGTGGGAGAATATGTCTTGAGAAACAATGAAGTTAGCCGTGCTCTCCCGTTGGGGAAAATGTCTCCAAAGTGGGAAGGTCCATATATCATTAAGAAAGCTATCGGAAATGGATCTTATATACTCAAGCAAATCGATGGTGCTGAACTTGCAAGAGCATGGAATGGAGTTCATCTTCGGAAATGTTACATGTAGGCAAGTGTTGAAATGTTGCAAGATTGTTGAATTGCTTGTATTTCGAATAAGGAACAGAGTGTTCTTAATAAAATGACATTCCAATTCCGAAATTATGAATGTGTTTAACACTATTAATATATTACATATGCACATGAGCATATGTATACAATTTTTCGTAAGCACATAGTCCATTAATTATTTATACATGATCCATAAAGTCACTTACCAATCTGATAAACGGATTATTCAATACTCTTTGATGGTGGAGTTGAGTTATTATTTCTTATAAAAAGAATAATAACCCAAGATGAATATATAGTTTCATCTTGTCCTTAACTGTCTCAATAAGACAAGAGTGCATGTTAAGAAGAGGTGATCATGCCGGACACCTTGTTAACATAATTTTTGTTAACAAAAGCCCAAGGGGTGAAGGCCAACTCATTCAGGAATTGCATCTGTATACTTTCCTATTGAGCATCCCAAGGGTCGCAAATGTCACTTTATAATTTAATTTATAAAGTTGAATTTGCGGATTAGCCATCCAAGCGATGAGTTAATCATTTCTTACCAAAGAATGTAAGAAGAGAATACCATAAAGAAGTGGCTCACAACTATACGTGAAAATATGTAATGAATAAGGTAGTTCAATATTCATGTTGTTAGTACTCTTATGAGGTGGACGCATTTCATAGGAGGGAAACGCATATGTTGGATTTTTCTTATGATTTATAAAAATTTCACCAAAAGTTTAAGTCATGGTACTTATGAAGAAGGACTCATAATGTCCTTAGAAGTCTGACATTTATATAAAATTAGACACATAAACTAAAGAAAGGCTGTACAATTATACAAAATAATAAAACCATCACAAGACCTACAACAAAGAATGGTTAAACTCCATTTGCAAAAGTAAGTGTATAACTTACACTTCCATCGCAAATGTACTGTTCCTAGGCAAATTACGAAAGTGATTTATGAAAAATGGATCATAAGGACCAAACATTAGTTGTCAAAACATCATAATGTTTCTAGAGCAAGCATGATAACATTTCAATCCTAAAAATAGCATATGTAAGTTCATCAGTGGCATTGTTCAAAGTCGGAAGTACAAACACATGCACAACCGACCTACAAAAATAACCAAATGTATCAATCCATACGAGTGCTAAAAAAAATTGTTTAAGATGCCACTGCATAGGTGGACTTTGGAGAATGATTGTTCTTCACAAAAAGCTAAACAGTTGATCACAAATCAACTTTGGTTACCTGAGGAAGGGAAGGGCTTGGAACTGCTGATGGGCTTGAGCATCTCTTTCATTTTCTCCACGTCTGACACATCCAACTTAGACACCTGCTCTATAATATCAAAGGTCATGGATTGAAGAGATTTTAGATGATCAAGCACCTTGTCTCGTGCATTAGCATCGTATTCCTTGAAAGAGTTGATGTCCATTTCATTCTTTGATGCGTGTGCGAGTCCGCATTTGATGCCCTCATTAAAACCCACAGCATTCACAGCTTGATTAAGACTTAAAGCCATCGGGATAACTTCTGAGTGAACTCTTTTTGCAAGCAGGCCAAGACCTTCAGCGATGAGCCACTTGCTTTTGTCCTTCAAAGTATTGTTCTCAGACTGTAGAACCTCCCTCTCTTCAATCATGGCTTTCATAGTCTCTTCTAACCTTCCCACCTCTATACACAAGTGGATCCAATACAAATGAATGTTACTTACGCATTTCTATACAATGAACTAGATATAGTAAAAGATGTGAAAACATTACCTTTCTTAGCATCAGCCGCTGATTCCTCAAGCTTGGTTTTTTCTTCCAGAAATTGGTTCTTCAAGTAAAGCTCATTGTCTTGAGCCTGTTTCAAATTTCTTTTTGCCTCTTGTTCCAAGGCCACCAACTTCCGGTTATGCACCCTCAAACTTTCCACCTCGCCTGATAAAGTGTTGATCTTCACTTGCGAATCAATGGAACTGGCATTTAGTTTCGAGAGCATGTGCCTCTTTTGAGCTTCTGCAAGTTCTTCCACTTTAGCTTCAGCAATCACCCATCTTTCATACAAATCTGCCACCAAGTTCTGCTGCTTCGCATGTGATGTCATGAATTCATTAGAGAACACTTCATGAGGAACTTGGTGAATGCTAGACACATCTGTTGGTGTGCTACTTAGCAGGGAAAGCTTCTTGGCAACTAATGGGTCTTTGTATGACTGACTTGATAGCACATCCCACTTGGGGGCAAAGGGTTCAGTGACGGATGCATGTGAAAACTCTTTAGCTGAGCTTGTCCTCATGCTAACTAGTTCAATGTCTTTCTTAAGCCATGTTCGAAACAGGAACACCAAGTGATGGGAAGGATTGTGAAAGGGAAGATGAACTTGAAGTTTTGGCAACAACAGAGGAAATTGGTTGAATGTTCTGCAAAAGAGGGGTGTTAATTAAAGTTTGGTCGGTCATATCGGGTGAATTCAGCAAAAAATCGGAAATATTAAATTCCCTATCATAAGGAGGGGTTACCGGTGTTTCAGCAGTGTTAGCCATAGTTTCCTCATCAACCACTTCCAAAACTCCGGAAGTGCTCTTGGAGGGTGACTGAATGGTTAATCTAGGAGATTTCCTTTTAGAAGCATGAGCGTCCTTCCCGGTATGAGGCTTGGGAGGACGCTTCACCATTTTTCCTTTGGCAGTATGAGACATGTTGGTAGTAACAGTAGCATCATTTGCGATATCTTTCCCTTTTCCACTTGCATCGCTTGTTAAGACGATCTTCAGTTGTGAAGAGGTTGTAGAAGGGGCTTCTTCAGTCTTTGACCCAACAATCTGGTCATACATGTCTTCAATAGACAAAACTTCTTGATTACCCTCAGTTACATTTGTGCCATCAACATCCATGGTTTCTGCTTCAGGGCGAATCTCATAAAATGAAGACGAAGTTTGATTGAGAAACGGTACTGTAGTTTCATCAATCTTTTCTGCAGACAACTCCAAACCAGAAAAACTCTTCAAGCCCAGGGCATTATACAACTCCATTTCTGAAAGCAAAAGAAAAATTGTTATGTCAGTATATACAAACTATCATTAAAAGGATCGCAAGTGTAAAACTTACCCCTCTGGTGGTACTGTAAAATAGGCCACAATTCCGGCTCAAACCAAGCCTTGCTAATCCTAGAAATAAGCAATATACATTCTGGAAGTTCACGAATGGGGCTAGCCACACTAACCAACCGATCAAAGTTCACTTGTGGATACTCGTCCTCTTCGGGGATAACATCATGAACAATGTCATCAATTTCCCTCCATCTCATGGTGGGAGGGATACATCGATCATCCACATAAAAGAACTGGTTCTTCCAAGACCTAGGGTTTGGGGGAAGAGTAGTACTAATCCTAGATACCCCGCGACGGCGTTCGAAAGTATACCAATCACCAGCCATAGTTATCCGATAAAAAGCCCTAAATAGTGCAACACTTGGGGATACACCTACTGCTCTACTAGAAACTTCAAAATGACTTAAGCGAGAAAGTCCTTGAGGGTGCATCTGGGAAATGTGCACTCCAAAGTACGATAGGGCTCGAATTAAAAACTTAGTGAAAGGAAGCCTATAATTCCCAAATCGAAACATGTCGGCATACACACCGATTTTGCCATCTTGGAAAGAAAAAATCGATAAATTGGGTTCTGGCAAAACAGGGTGGAGAGATAATGGGATGTGGTACCTTTCGATTAGATTATCTAAATCGCTCGGACTTAAAGTGGAAAAAGATGAATGCATATTATGTTTCGATGATTCTTCATCAATTTTGATAACAGGAGAAGCCATCGTTGAAAGAAATTAAAAAGAAAGTTATGGAAACTAACCTTAAGAAAGTAAAACGAAGAAGACGATTGAGAGAGAATGCCGGAGGAAGATTTGGGGAAAAAATGGAAAGTGTTTGGGAATTTATGAAGGAAAAGAGGATATAAACCTCCTTAAAACGGTTTAAATCCATTATTTAAAATTCAAAAAAGAATAACTGTCTCGTCAGCAAACCTCGTGCTGACACGTGTTCTGAAAAACTGACAAAAAGTACCATCACGCTTAATGACCTCCTGACAGATGCTTACGCATGCCGTTTGCATTTGCAATAACCAACAGTCGGTTATTCTAACATTTGCGGATGCAAATCTCAACCAAAAATTGCGTTTCCAATACTGTAATTACTAAAGTCCTCAAGTTATAGTATCTATAACATAAAGGACTAGGGGGACTGGAGGACCCTTGCGGTAAAATTTTTATAAAATTTTGTTCAAAGTAAAAGGTTATGGTTATACTCTTTTTTATCCTAAGCTTTGGTTTTTCCCAAAGGGTTTTCCAAGCAAGGTTTTTTAACGAGATAACACCTTTTTAAAGCAAACGAAAGTGTACAAAGCCTAGAATTTTCTAGCACATAGTCCATTATCATTGTATAAATAATTAATGGACTAGGGGGACTTGATGAGGAGAGGTCAAAATCGGATATGCAAGTGTAACAACAAAGATAACTCGCAGGTGACAATCAAACTAAAATATCTCCAAGACAGAAAGATGCAGTTGCGACGGAGCCGACAGCAAGTGCATCTGCTTCACATTAAGGAACTTGCGAACCAAGTTTGTTAGTATAAATAGAACATTCATGAATCATAGAAAGGACTTTTGAACAATGAGAGATTTTATACCTTTAGTGTGTGTTTCTCTCTCTAGATTCTGAATTTGTACAAACTATTCAATCAATACAATATCTTCGTTCACCATAATCCTCTCCTACTTCTTTCTACAAATTCAAGAGTGAGGTCTAGAATTTCATTTTACGTGCGAGTGGGATTTTGTTGTTACACTTGCATATCCGATTTTGACCTCTCCTCATCAGGGGCAAACTTTGACCATCCAATTTCTCAAGCTTCCGTTGGTTTTCACAAGTAAGTTTCTTCATGAAGGATGGTTATTTTATTATTTTATTCAGAACCTAACTCTTCGTTTTGGTTAATTGTTGATTAATAAAAAAGTCAACTCTTTGTGTGGACTTTTAGTTGGGGATATTCATCAAATCATGATTTTAATTCAGGAATCTATTTTGTAACAATCCTAAACTGTTTTATGGACCTATGTAAATGTTCTAACAATGTCAAACTTTAATTTTATAAATAAAGTTTGGATCTTTGTCCAAAAACTCATTTAATTGGGACTTTTTACGCATAAATCTTTGATTTAATTATCTGGTTGTAATTTAATCATGTTAATCAATTATGGACTTTTATTAGATCATAAGTATATGACCAAATCCATAAATTTGGTTAGTTATGTAATTATGTAAAGTTTTGGGTTATTTTTGTAATTATTGAAACTTTTGAGGAGAAAGTGTAATTTTACTAAAGTTACATTAAATATTCTGTTTTGAACCTTTAGTTTAAGAAAATTTGAACCCTGTAATTAAGAATTTTCCATAATTAACCCTAGGTTATAGGAATTATAATAAAGACCCTAAACTTTCGTCAATTTTGTAAAATAGTGATAAAGTCCAGAATAGATTAACATCGTCGTATTAGCGTAATCATAAGAAATATTTTTGACACCTAAAATAATAATAACAATCCCCCAATTAATCGGAAGTCCTACAACTTTAGTCGTTGTGTCTTCTTTGCTCTTATTATTAATCGTGCATTAGGTATCCATCGGGTTTAGTTCTTTATCATCTTGGTGCAATTATCTTCACTCTATTTTTACGCTCTAGGTGAGTACTCATAGCCCCTCTTTTCTTTTATAGGTTTGGGGTGTAACATGTATTTATATCAAACTCAACCTCTATAGTTATATTTACTCAAACTCAAATGCGATGCTATGTTGTTATGTGTAATTGCTAGTATGTGAACTTGTATGATGTATTGCTGTACTATGCTCAAACTCAAACTCAAACTCACGCGTGGCATTAACTATAAAAAGCCTGGGTAACCATAATAGATCTATTGGTGTGACGACCCACCTGACTTGACTGGTAATTGGCGTTGGGTGATGGGATACTAATTGTTAGGGTTAGATTACGCTATATTGTGCTCTATCTCATAACTTGTTTATTGTACTTTGAATTATCACTTAACAATAGATCGCATGAATTTTCACTTATGTATGGGTCAAAATCCTATGTTTATTCACCAACTACTTTGTAGTTGACTCTATACTTTACGCATGTTGCAGGAAGCATTTTTTTTATCTGGAGAACTTGATGTGGACACGTAGGATTTCCTTTGGACTTAGTGGTGACCTTAATGAATAATTGTCATATTATTGTAATTTGTATGTTTGAATTATATGTTGTACTATTATTTTGTTGATTAATGAAATGGGTTTGATTAAGATATATTGCAACGTAATATTAGTGTTGTGAGCATCTGGACAATCCTCGCGCCCCAACATATTCCACCATTGGTTGGGGTGTGACAAATTGGTATCAGAGCCACGGCTATAGGGATCTAGGTTATTAGAAATGACTTGACCTAGACTATTGCCTTAGGCGTCCTGCATGAGTGCCTCATGTTTAGTATGCTTTATTACTTGTTATGTCCATTAGATGCTCTTAGTCTTACCTGTTTTGATTCTCTACTTCAAACACTTAACACACACGCATACACTAATATTTTGAGGCTTCCAAGCCTCTTTCCTTAGTAATGGTGCCTTACGTACCATTTTAGGAAATTGATTTTTGATTTTAAACTCTCTTCGGAGTTAGGTTTTCAGTAGTAGACATGTAGTAACTGGAAGGGGGAAGGCGCCGGTAGCTGGGTGCTCTGTCTTTAGCCTGGTGTTGCGTATAAATCCTAATCTACCGTGGGACCTGGACACCTAACTGGGAGCCCTTGGTGAGAGCGTTGGAACCTATTAGGCCAAAGCATGTCACTATACTGCTAGGAACCATAAATAACTCTGATTAGTCAAAGGTTGTAGCTTCCCAATCGGGAAGTGAGGACCACTCCTTTATGTTTTACCAAACCATCATGATTCCTTGTTTTACTCAATGTTGCAAATTTCACGTTTTCAATGATGCTTGATATTTTATGTTGTGCCCTCATGAATTCTCATTTTCGCATGTTTTACCTAATGATCCCTCTTATTGTATCGACCAGTTGTTTTCATGATTTCAATGATATGTTAACCTTGCGATTTTCAATATTGGACTATTACCTTCAAGATTACATATTCTCCCCTCATGTTGATTTGATTGATTTACCATATTTTCTTTTACGAGATTCAGATACACCATCTCATACGTTTTATCACCTACAAAGTTTTCCTTATGGTTCTTGATTTATAATTTTGAGATTTCGCACAACACTCTTATGTTGTGTTTCATCTCAGGCTACACTATGCTTTACGTTTATGACTCTATTTTCATTAAAGATTACAACTCTATATGTCCCCTTTGTTTTATTGGTAACTCGAGCTCCATGACACCCCAATTTTTACCTCGATTTGCATTTCATGGTGTACACGAAGTGAATTTGAAGCTACCTAGTTTTCACACCTTCCCATGCCTTCAAATGATTGTCACTTTTCGTCATCATAATTGTAACATCAGGGTACTATCCTATTTGGTACTACCCATTTTAAACTAATACCTAGCGATTTCATAAAACTCCCGTACTGATAGTTATACATGTTAAGCACCTTTCTCACCTTCGGCATCCAACACACACACAAACAAGTTTTCAACCCAGACTCAATAACTCGTTGCACCACATCATGTCTCAAATGGTGGTATAATGACACACTCCGCGAGGTGATTCACGCAATGAGGGTCCTAAGTTGGCCTGACAACCATCGTTTTAGTCAAACCAACCAATCTGAATGCACTTTGTCCTAGACCTTCCGCAACGTGATACCCTCTCAACCCTAAACTTACCTCGTAAGTCTAGCCTTTTGATTCTCAAGTATCCACACAAAAAAAAATCATTTTAGCATCTTGGAAATTACATCATTTGACACGTTATGTTTCTTTTGACAAACAATTCTCAAACTAAGATGACCCAAAATGTTTTACGTTCAACTTTTAAAAAATCTACACGCGTCATTTTTTTTACTACATTGCATGTTGGTGAGTTCCCGTTGACGTGCTCATAAGTTTATAAGTTTGCATGGTTACGGGATTCCACGCTTACAAGTTAACAAGTTTTCACACTAACGAGTCTACGAACCAGCATGTATATGATTCACCGTTTTGACAAAAAAAATTCAACTTGCCCGTTTTAAAACATTCACATTTTAATGTCACGTATTTGATTTCGATGAATGAATGCCTGAGAGTATGCTTGTTTGGGAATTTGCGAGTTTACATGCTACGGGATTGCATGTGTACAAATTTACGACCATACAACCTCACAAGTAGACAACTCTATATGCGCTCAAAATAAAAAAAAAACTTCTCGCTTGAATCTAAATCTTCACGTGGTCCCTGAGTCATCTTTCGCATTATGCCTAGAATCTTTATCGACTATGCCTCAGTTTTACTCACACTTGGTACCTGCGATTATTTTATTTCATTTCGGCCTATCCTTAAGATCTTTGCCCTCAATAACACCTAAATTGTACGTTTCAAGAAGATCCTTCGTAACCTCGCCCGGACGTTCAAGTCTTGGTGATCCAGGGCGATAAATCAGTCAATGGGCTTAAGCACATGCATGTCACCAAAGCCCACGAATACTGGCACAAGGAGTACGTGGCATTCATAGCCCATATCATGGAAGTTCACGATAAAGAAAGGGGAATCGAAGATATCAGACACTTAGGACCTTCCTAAGTTTCCCAAAGACGTATCGGGTCTTCCTCCAATTTACCAAGTCGAGTTCTGCGTATACCCTATATACGGTGTATATCTGTTGCAAGTCACTTTATCGCCTCAAATATCTCAAAAAACCATGTACTATTAACTTTTGTTGTCATTTACTTTCATGCTTTAGCCCTCGAAAACCTCTCTCTCCTGCTAGATCGACTTTCACTCTGGGTTTTATCCCATACATGGTGACGATGTTCTTAAATTGTCTTTCTCATGATAGATGGTTTGATCCGAGTTTGTGGTTCTGTTGGTCATGATTTTCTCTTGATTCAATAAGCATTTTTAAAATACTCGCAATCTCTATTTGTAACCCCTAAACTCGTGATCGCCTTCGTTGGCGATATTCAAATTTACTCGAAACTCGCTCTTAGTTTTAATATGGAACTCGTATTACTTAAACATTAAACTCGGGGGAAATTTTTTTGTTGTGGTTTAATTTATGAATTCGACTCATTAGTCATTCCACGAAATTGATCTTGTTTATTTAAATTCATAGACTCGACAATTATGGTCGATCTATGAATTTTGATTTTGGGTCATTTAAATTTATGGACTCGATCGTTGGTGATTCAATAGTTGGTCCATAATTCCCTTTTTCTGCTACCTAAATTCAGGGACACGATTGTTGGTGATTCAATATCCGACCCATGAATTTCACTTTGGATATTTAATTTCATGAACTCGACTGTTGGTGATTCAATAGTCAACGCATGAATCTCATTCTTGTTATTTAAATTCATGGCACGACTTCTGGTGATTCGGTAGTCAATACATGAAAATCATTCTTGTTATTTAAATTCATGAACTCGATTCTTGGTGATTCAATAATCGGTTTATGAATTCAACTCGTGTTATTTCAACTCATGGACTCGATTATTGTTAAATAGTTGATTTATGAGTTAAACTTTTTAATTCATGAACTCGACTTTTGTTTACTCAATAGTTGACTCATGAAACCATCTTTAGTTGCGAAGTTCATGTATTCAATTTCTTCTTCATGGATTCGGTTCTTGTTAGATCAATGATCGTTTCATGGATATGATTGTTGTTCGATGTGTGATTTCGACTTCTATTCGACTCACAGATTCAACATTTAATACTCTATTTATGTTTTTGGTCACAAGTTACCCAATGACCGATTTATGTGATCTATGGATCTAATCTGTGTCGTTCTATATGTGATTTAAGATTTCATTTGGTGTTGATAATTATGTGGTTTTAAATGGTGACACTCAACACTTAACTTATGTTTGAATTAAATGTATCCATGCATGTATTGGAATTTATGGTCTGAATCTTGTTATTCGATCCATGATATTCATGCTATTCGAATTATGTGTTCAACTCATGCCACCCAATATATGGACCTTTGACATAACTCATTTTGCTCGACTTTATTTGGTGTTGACTGATTTTGGATTTGGGATCTATTTTACTCGCGCACTATTTCTATACTCAAGGTTGTTTTGCGATTGCGGAAATTCTATTATGTAATTGGATTTTTCTCACCATCTCATGTTTTTGTTATGATTTCTCTACCTATTATTTACTAAACTTGTTCAACCGGGACCCATGCGTGTCATAACCGACGATTTTGTGTGATGCTAGCTACAACATACGATCGGTTGCGGTTATGGGCACCAGGTCTTCGGTTTAGATAAGAGATTATTACGGATTTTGTCTAAGCCTCGTGTCTTGTGGATGGGCCGGATGTGGGTCGCGACCTGTCTAGCATAACCAGAACTCGATGCATTGTCTTGATGAACGATCCGTGATCACAAATTTATTATATTATTGTATGGAACAAATTTTATTGATGTTATGTTAAGATCTTAAACTCATTTTTTCAAAATATCATACATGTTACACTCGTCTCTCGCATTCCATGCCTTCAGTCTCGCTCCTAAAGTAGGGGAGACCGCGCTTTTCATTTCAGGGTCAGTTTGTCGTACAACCTCAATTTCACATCAAACTATGACTTCACTTATCAGTTCTTGTCACCTAACATGTGTTTGTAATGTATGCATGTCAGACCTTTTTGTGTCGCTCACTTATCGGTACACCCTATATATAAACATCAATGGTGATTTCAAGGTGGATTGGGAGTCGGATCGGGGACTGACCTTAGTTGGTAATCGTGTCACAAAGCTATGTCCACCTCTTTATTACCGTTAGTAACTAAGCCCTACTGGCTAGGCGAAAATCAGTACCGATATAAATGTTTCAGTAATCGTGAGTGTATTCTCATTTTCCGTGAAATCGTTCATATCATCACCTTATCTCTTGGTCGATGTGTTTCCCTTTTCGGTGGAAACCTTCTTTGGTTTATTTTCCATTATCATCTAAGTCTCTACTAATTTCGAGACGAAATTCCCTAAAGTAGGGGAGACTGTAACAACAACGTTTGACCCGTTTGTAAAACCCGACCCGTTTCTTATTTTTGCACGTTTTTGATTTTCGATCAAGAAACTTTAGTTTTTACTAAATTATATTCTCAAATAATAATTTGATGATTTAAAAAAAATTTCTAAAATAAATATTTAATTGGTTATTTTTTTTATAATAATTGATTTGTTAAAAATGAAAATATTCATGACGCTCTGGGTAATTTCGACAATTAACCGGAAGATTCGGTAATAACCGGGAGTCTCTTATGACTCATGAATCACATTTCAAATGTTCAAATATCATTTATTAAAACTAAAGGTTGATTTTTGTATGGAAGAATTGGTTTCAACGTTTTAAATGAAACATAAAACAATTCGCAGGTTTTCACGTTTTTGGTTTGCGAATTGTCGTTAGCGGAAGACCCGCGAATATCAAAAATCATATTTTAAGGTTCTATAATGTTCTTATACATGATTTAAGGTTGTGGTTAAAATTTAGTGCAATTCCGAGTTGAAACGGATAGCGAATGAACAAATGGAAAAAAAAATTAAAAAAAAAATAAAATCGCTAGCCGCTAGGATTGAACCGGAGACCTCTGGGTTATAAAGCAGCGCCCTAACCATTGAGGCGAAGCTTTTTTGGTGTTCTGTATCCGGTTTGAATGATTATAAACTTTCTTTTCCGTGACCTGATCGCGACTAAGCTACGGGCTGATCTTGTTTTGGCAATAACTTTCTCGTTCAAACCCGTTTTAGGCCCCGTTTTCGCCTGTGGATCCGTATTAATGTCCTCTAACTTATTTCTCAAGCCAAATCCATAATTAACACGAATTTAATTGTCAATTGATTCGTTTCCATCTTTAAAAATGTTAACTTTCTCTCCAAGACTTTCTTTATCCAAAATATAAAACCCTAGCTCAACCTACCACTATAAATACCACATCATGTATCCTTAGAAAACCATACATACAGTTCCCTATCCTTAATTTCGTCCCAAAGCCTCTCGACTAAGAATTCAAAAGTCAACGGGGCAGACTTTGACCATCCAATTTCTCAAGCTTCCATTGGTTTTCACAAGTAAGTTTCTTCACGAAGGATGCTTATTTTATTATTTTCTTCAGAACCCAACTCTTCGTTTCGGTTAATTGTTGATTTATAAAAAAGTCAACTCTTTGTGTGGACTTTTAGTTGGGGATATTCATAAAATCATTCATCAAATCATGATTTTAATTCAGGAATCTGTTTTGTAACAATCCTAAACTGTTTTATGGACCTATGTAAATGTTCTAACAATGTCAAACTTTAATTTTATAAATAAAGTTTGGATCTTTGTCCAAAAACTCATTTAATTGGGACTTTTTACGCATAAATCTTTGATTTGATTATTTGGTTGTAATTTAATCATGTTAATCAATTATGGAATTTTATTAGATCATAAGTATATGACCAAATCCATAAATTTGGTTAGTTATGTAATTATGTAAAGTTTTGGGTTATTTTTGTAATTATTGAAACTTTTGAGGAGAAAGTGTAATTTTACTAAAGTTACATTAAATATTCTGTTTTGAACCTTTAGTTTAAGAAATTACTATTTGAACCCTGTAATTAAGAATTTTCCATAATTAACCCTAGGTTATAGGAATTATAATAAAGACCCTAAACTTTCGTCAATTTTGTAAAATAGTGATAAAGTCCAGAATAGATTAACATCGTCGTATTAGCGTAATCATAAGAAATATTTTTGACACCTAAAATAATAATAACAATCCCCCAATTAATCAGAAGTCCTACAACTTTAGTCGTTGTATCTTCTTTGCTCTTATTATTAATCGTGCGTTAGGTATCCATCGGTTTAGTTCTTTATCATCTCGGTGCAATTATCATCACTCTATTTTTACGCTCTAGGTGAGTACCCATAGCCCCTTTTTTCTTTTATAGTTTTGGGGTGTAACATGTATTTATATCAAACTCAACCTCTAATGTTATATTTACTCAAACTCAAATGCGATTTTATGTTGTTATGTGTAATTGCTAGTATGTGAACTTGTATGATGTATTGCTGTACTATGCTCAAACTCAAACTCAAACTCACGCGTAGCATTAACTGTAAAAAGCCTGGGTAACCATAATAGATTTATTGGTGTGACGACCCACCTGACTTGACCGGTAATTGGCGTTGGGTGATGGGATCCTAATTGTCAGGGTTAGATTATGCTATATTGTGCTCTATCTCATAACTTGTTTATTGTACTTGGAATTATCACTTAACAAGAGATCGCATGAATTTTCACTTATGTATGGGTCAAAATCCTATGTTTACTCACCAACTACTTTGTAGTTGACTCTATACTTTACGCATGTTGCAGGAAGCATTTTTATTATGTGGAGAACTTGATGTGGACACGTAGGATTTCCTTTGGACTTAGTGGTGACCTTAATGAATAATTGTTATATTATTGTAATTTGTATGTTTGAATTATATGTTGTACTATTATTTTGTTGATTAATGAAATGGGTTTGATTAAGATATATTGCAAGGTAATATTAGTGTTATGAGCATCTGGACAATCCTCACGCCCCGACATATTCCGCCATTGGTTGGGGTGTGACATAAATCACCACATCCACTTAACTCTTCAGATAATATCAACACATCCACCTCAAGCCCCCATACGCGTGAATCAGTACCAGAACCAACTTTCCATTTAATCATCATAACTTTATCAAATCTCATATAAGTTTCCAGATACCACCAAAATTTCCCATATCACACATACCATTGAAACATAAAATGATTCCAGAAACTGCTAGGAACTTGTATTTTCTTCTTATACCATCAAAAACTTTCCTATACATTACTGCATTTCCAAGACCACCACAAACGCAAATGCATATTTTTGAACTTCCTCCTTTTTTCCATAATTGCTTTGGAATTCAAAGACCACATATCCTTATTATCATCAAATTTTCTTGTATTTCCCCTAAAACCATTCTTAAAGATTCATCTTTATATTAACTAACATTTTCCATCAACAACCTCGCAAACATTTTTTTTACACATCCACATCTGACCCACTTCCATGACTATGTCATCTTCCTTATTCACGAAAATTCCCTTAACTTGTCCTTTACATGCCTGATGAAGTAAAGGGGTTTTTGGATGTGTTTACACATCCGACCCGATCTCATCAAGTCCTCTCTTGCAAACTGATGTGTTATACCAAGCTTGACAGGATGATAACAATATGATGTAAGGAATATTGCGATTGGAAGATTTCTGGCTGAATGCCAATTTTGTATAGTTCCGGCTGAAGTTGAAGTTGAAGAGGAATTCTCACTTCAAGCGGGACTGGCAGTTCAAGCGAAAATAGGCAGTTTTGTCCCTTAGCGAATATTCCAGGTGAACTCTATTATCCACCAGATAATGAGTTCAACCGGACTTTTCCTGAGATGTCTTTTCAGCAAGTCCAATCCTGCCAAAGCTTCTCGTATGCTTCTATATCTGATTCAAGCCGCTCTCCTAAAGTAGTATGGTGCTGCAAACACGCAAGATATTCCAATTGTCGATGTTTATTCTTTTGGTAGTTTGTATTTGACTTTTTAGTTTACGGTCTAGATTAGATCACATGAGATCAATGGTTGTCATTGATCTCATCAGCACTATATATAGCTTAGTTAGCTCTAGTTTACACATCACGATTATCTTTGTTGTTATCAGTTCTTGAACAACTTGTAATAGTGTAGCTTCGAGTTAATGCAAATAGTGCCGAGTATTTGATACTTTGTTGTTACTATATCTTTGCAAATCAAGCTTTTACATTATACAGAAGAACTTAATATTGCTTGAGTAAAGTGAAATATAACTTTAATTTCGCAGGGTTATATTTGCGAGTAAAGGGCTTTGTTTTAGTTTAACTCTAACTTTTAACGATCCTACAAGTGGTATCAGAGCTTTGGCTCTTACCTTGAAGACTTTCTGTGCTTCAAGGTTGATACTTTACTTGCTTACTTTACAAGCTTTGCTTTCTTATCTTTCTAAAAGTTTTCAAAATGAGTGATTTCAGTTTAAGTTGCCCAAATGGTTCTTCCAACAAACCACCAATGTTCACTCCTGATGACTTTGGTACCTGGAAACTCAGGATGGAAGGTTTTGTTAGGATTTTGGACCGTCGTATTTGGAAATCTTTCACTGAAGGTCCCTACTCACCCATGGTTTCATCTGCTGATGATGCAGAAGTCAAAATACCTAAGCCACTAGATAAATATGTTGAATCTGACTATACTGCTCTCGAATTTGACCATAAGGCATATTGGACTCTACAGGCTGCACTTCCTAATTCCATTTTAAGTGGGTTCAAAGGATATAAAACTGCATTTGACCTGTGGAATGCCTTAAGTGAAATGTATGAAGGAACCAGTGAAGTTAAAGAAAACAAGAAAGATGTCTTAAAACAGAAGTATGAAAACTTTACTTTCAAATCTGGTGAAACAATGACAAACCAGTACTTAAGATTTGTTTCTTTGCTTGATGAACTCCAAAAAGTAGATGTAAAACTAGACCAGGTAGATGTTAACAGAAAGTTCCTACGTTCCCTGCCTTCTGTGTGGACAGTTTACACAGTAAGCATCAGGGAATGCAAAAACTTGAAAAAGATGAGACTCAGTGAACTTCATGGCATACTCAGTGCCTATGAAATGGAACTAGATCTTAAACAAAACTCATCTTCTGAGTCAACTCAGCTGTTTTCATCTGCACTAGTAACTACTGATTTTAACAGTCAAAGGTCTTCAAACTCATCATCATATCAGTCACCTATTGTCAGTTTCCCTGAGACACCAAGGTGTCAAGAAAGTTTTTCAAACGTGTTTGAAAACTCTCACAATGCTCATGTAGCAACTGACTCATACCAAGGCTTCATACCTGAAGATCTTGAGTGCATAGGTGCTGATGATTTGGAGGAAATGGACATTATGACTCAACTTGCTATGGTTTCTGTCAGAGCTCAAAGGTTCTACAAAAGAACTGGTAGAACCTACAAGGGAGCAAAAGGTGCTCACATAGGCCTTGACAAAAGCAAGGTGAAGTGCTATAACTGTCACCAACTTGGTCACTTTGCAAGGGAGTGCCCTCAACCAAGAAGAGAAGGACAAAATCAAAGTCATGTCCAAGGGAAAAATCATGGAGGAAGCAATTCAAACAACAACAACTCTGGAAACAACTCAGGTTCCAACCCCACCCCACCAAAACCAACCGGAAGTCAAAACCACCAAAATGTGGTAGCTGCTGTTGCAAATCAAACCTCATGTGTTGAATGGGAAGATTTCGTTGCTGAGTTTGAGCCTATCAACCATGCTTTGATGGCTAAACAAGACTCCACCTCAGATCAGGTAAACTCTATCCCTGAGAAAGTTCTAGAAAATTTATGCAGCCCTGCCTGCATAGAACAAGTGGCAAAGTACCGAAATCACAACACTGACTTGATTGATGAAGTTTCAAACCTAAATGAGTTAAAGGAATGTTTTAAGAAAACTGAATCTTCATATATTTCAAAAATTGAAAATTTAACCAAAGAGTATGAACAGTTGAAACAAACCAACTCAGTGCTTGAAACTCAGCTTGATGACTTGCTCTCAAAGCTTGAGAAGTCAAGAAACGAAACCAAAGATGCTAAGGCTGAGGTTGATGTTCTTGAGATCAAACTGAAAGATGCTTTGTTTACTTGTGATAAATTCCAAGCAGCAAACAAAAAGGCTGAGAAACTGTGGATGGGAGGGATGTATGGTAAAGCAGGTGTTGGATATAACTGTGTTGAACCACCAATTGAATACTCACCTGTAATCAAACCAATTGATGCTTTAAAATCTGAATGCAAAGTTAGTCTCACAGTTGATGACATTTCATCACAGTCAAGTTCTGAAAACACTGTTGAGTCTAAGAAAACTGAAGTCACTGTTGCAAGCTCATCTGCTTCAGTTGACCAATCAAACATTTTGAAACCATCAATTGCTGTTCCTCCACCAACTGTTTATGAACCTAAGGATTCAAAAGTTGGAGGAAAGCAACCTGAGCAACCAAAGGGAAGTCAAACTCAAAGGCTTGGTCAACTAAATTTCAACCAAGTAACCAAACTTGAGTCTCCCAGAAAGTTTGAAACCAAAGTTGTTGAATGTATGTGCTGTGGTGAACAAGGTCACCTAGCTGCTGTTTGCCAGTTTAACCCAATGAGTAAAGTTAAACCATTTTTGATACCAAAACCTGTCTTGAAACCAAAGGCTGACTTTCAAAAGAAAATCACAGGAAGAATTTCACCTGTAAAAAACCACACTTTGAAGTATTTTGGATCTGATTCCAACAGGGTCTTAATTGGTAATGACAGAAATGGAAGTTTCTCTGTTTTAAAGCAAAATCGTTTTCCGGCTGAAGTTCAGGCGGAACATTTTTCCGCTCGAACTCATGTTCAACCGGAAAACAAAACTCAACCCAGATCAGCTACTGCTCCAAAGCAGAGACCACATGTACATTTTGCTGATGGGTTTGAGCATTTTGAAGCTCAAGGAAGAAGAAATCCTTCTAGAGGAAAGATTACCTCTAGAGAAAACTTTTCAAGAAACAGCAAATCTAACCAATCTGAAAAATTCTTTGCTAAAAGTTCAAGTGGAAATCACTGTGTTCCACTTCAGGGGGAGAGTTCAAATCAAAATCAACACTTTCCACAAAGATTTTCAAAATCACCTGAGAGAACTAAGTTGGTCAACCAAGAAAATGAAAAATTTAAGAAATTAACCAACAAGCAAAGGAAGTTTAAAGAATATAGGGATAGAAAAATTGCTGAGAGAAAGAACACCAAAGGTGAAAGGTCTAGTCAAACAAGTACTCAATATGAGAACTTCAGTCTTGATAATGATGATCTACTCAATGAAGCTCCAGTTTTAAATACTTTAGTACTCAAGGAGTATAAGTATAATGATGCTTATGGCAGACCCAAGACCACTCAGGCTTGGGTCCCCTATAGAAATTAATCAATTCAGATATGTGCAGGTGCAGAATAAAGGCCAAAATAGCCTATGGGTAGTTGACAGTGGATGCACTTGCCACATGACAGGGAATAAGCACATTCTGGAAAACACAAAAAGAATCAATGGAGGACCAGTTGCCTTTGGAAGCACAAAAGGCCATATCACAGCACAAGGTGATGTGACAAATGGACTGGTAAAATTTGACAGAGTCAATTTTGTTGATACATTAAATTTCAACCTGCTTAGTGTCTCACAAATGTGTGACAAGAATTTGAATTTAATGTTTAATGAGAAAGAGGCCATAGTCCTCAAACCTGGTGTCAAAATTCCTGATGAACTAATAATGCTTAAGGCACCCAGGAGAGATGGATTATACATTTTGGATATGTCAGTTGCTACACCCTCATGTGGCACTGCTTGCTTTGTATCCAAAGCCTCAGTTGACGAATCTGATCTGTGGCATAGAAGGTTAGGTCATGTGAACTACAAAAACATGAACAGAATTGTGAATCTTGGCTTGGTTAAGGGTCTTCCTAACAAGCATTTTGCATGTTCTGAAAACTGTGTGCCATGTCTCAAGGGCAAGCAACACAGAACCTCCTTTAAGCCAAAAGTTGAGTCTTCTATTTCAAAACCTCTAGAGCTTTTACACATGGATTTATTTGGTCCAACTAGAGTAATGAGTTTAGGAAAAAGATCATACTGTTTTGTGATAATTGATGATTTTTCAAGATATACTTGGGTTTTCTTTCTCAAAACAAAAGATGAAACTGCTGAATTGCTGAAAACTCTTGTAATTAATTTAGAAAATCAATCAAATCTCAAGGTCAAAACAATCAGATGTGACAATGGCACAGAATTCAAAAATCATGTTCTGAATTCATTTTGTGAGGAGAAGGGAATTGTGAGACAATTTAGTGCTCCTAGAACTCCACAGCAAAACGGTGTTGCTGAAAGGAGAAATAGGACATTGATTGAAGCTGCTAGATCCATGTTAGCAGACTCCAAGCTCCCTGTGATATTTTGGGCAGAAGCAGTAAACACTGCCTGTTATGTCCAAAATAGGATCTTAATTGTCAAGGGAAAGAATAAAACACCTTATGAGCTTTGGAGAAAAAGGAAGCCAAATATCTACTTCTTTAAGCCATTTGGTTGTCCTGTCACTATCTTAATAACCAATGAATCTTTGCCCAAATTTGCTGAAAAGGCAGATGAAGGTTATTTTGTTGGATACTCTGGTGTGTCAAAAGCATACAGAGTATACAACAAGAGAACTAAGATTGTTGAGGAAACCATAAATGTATCCTTCAATGAAAAATCTCCCAACAATTTTAAGTCTCAGCCTAGTTGGTTATTTGATATTGATGCACTAACTACTGCTTTCAACATAACTGTTGATAAGCCTGTAAGCTCTTTAGTGCAGGAACAAAATTCTCATAGGTCTGCTGATGAGCATTGGAAGAGTAATCAAACTGCAAATGAGAAGCCAATCTTTTTCTCTTCCATGAGTTCTCAACCTATCTTCCCAAGAAATGACAAGAAACTGACTGAAATAATTCAAATTGAAGAAGAAATTGTTCCGGTCGAAGTTCAGGCTGAACCAGTTTCTCCGGTTCAAGTTCAACCGGAAAACTCAATTTCAGAAACTGAAGAGAATACTGAATCAGGGTCAAATGAAGCTGAAAATTCAAATGATAGCACATCAAATGAGCTTAGTTTAGAGCATCTGACCTACAATTCAGACATCAATTCTCATGAATCAGTTGGAGTCTCAGATCCTGTGTCACAATTTGAAACTGTTGAGTTTGATCACAGACTTCCTCAGCTCAACATACCCTCAAATGGAAGAAGCCATGAATTTCCTATGTTTCTTGATAGAAGAATCAACAGAGATCATCCAGCAGGAAATATTATTGGAGAAGCTTCAGCTCCTGTGTTGACAAGAAGTAGATCTGCAAATGCAAACATTTGTTTGCATGCTGCATTTTTGTCTCAAGAAGTACCCAAGAAGGTAGCAGATGCCTTGGAAGACAACAGCTGGGTAGAGGCAATGCAGGAAGAACTATTTCAGATCAACAAGCAAAAGGTTTGGGAATTGGTAGATCTGCCTGATGGAGCAGAACCAATTGGAACAAAGTGGGTTTTCAGAAACAAGAAAGATGATAGGGGAATTGTCATAAAGAACAAAGCAAGATTGGTTGTGCAAGGCTATGTACAGGAAGAAGGCATTGATTACGATGAAGTGTTTGCACCAGTAGCCAGGTTAGAAGCAATCAGAATCTTCTTAGCCTATGCTGCATTCAAAGACTTCCAAGTGTTTCAAATGGATGTCAAAAGTGCTTTCCTGTATGGCCTCCTGGAACAAGAAGTATATGTCAACCAACCTCCTGGTTTTGAAGACCCTCACCATCCTAACAAGGTGTGCAAGCTAATCAAAGCTTTGTATGGTCTCAAACAAGCACCTAGAACCTGGTATGAAACTCTTTCTAACTACCTTCTAGAGAATGGCTACAGGAGAGGGGCTATTGACAAAACACTTTTTGTTAAAACTGTTGGTAATGATATGTTGATGGTACAAATTTATGTTGATGATATTATTTTTGGTTCCTCTAATATTGTCTTGTGCAAGGAGTTTGAAACTTTGATGCAGTCTAAATTTGAAATGAGCTCCATGGGAGAATTAACATTCTTCTTAGGGCTGCAAGTGAAGCAAACTGCAGATGGTATCTTTCTGAACCAATCAAAGTACATCCAAGACATGCTGAAGAGATTTGACATGCTAACTTGCTCAAGTGCCAAAACTCCCATCTCCACTTCCCACAAGTTAACCAATGACTTAAGTGGCAAGCCAGTGGATGTGCACTTGTACAGAGCTATGATAGGCTCTCTGATGTATCTCACTGCTAGCAGACCTGATATCATGTTCAGTGTTTGCTTATGTGCGAGATATCAGTCCTCACCAAAGGAGTCACATATGCTAGCTGTTAAGAGAATCTTCAAGTATCTGAAGGGGCAACCAAAACTGGGTTTGTGGTATCCCAAGAACTCTGATTTCTCCTTCAGAGCATTCACAGACAGTGATTATGCTGGTTGTGACATTGATAAGAAATCAACTTCAGGTGGATGTCAATTCCTAGGAGAAAGACTTGTCTCTTGGCAATGCAAGAAGCAAACTTGTGTTTCCACTTCAACTGCAGAAGCTGAGTATATTGCCGCTTCAAGTTGTTGTAGCCAAGTCCTTTGGATCCAAAATCAAATGCTTGACTATGGGATCACATTCATGGAAACTCCCATTCTTGCAGACAACAACAGTGCCATTTCAATTATCAACAATCCAGTGAAGCACTCCAAAACCAAACACATTGACATAAGGTATCATTTTATTAGAGATTGTGCAGAAAAGCATTTAATCAAACTATTCAAAGTTCACACTGATCATCAATTGGCAGATCTGTTTACAAAAGCCTTTGATGAGGCAAGATTCTTCTACCTCATCACAGCCATTGGGATGATGAACTTTGAATAAGACTTTTCACAATTTTAATAAAAGAGAGGCATGTGCTCAAGAGCCCGTCTCTTGATACAAAAAGAAAAAGAAAATGAAAATCTCTAGTGTTAATCAGACAACATTTCAGTTCATAGTCAGTAACTGCTGTTAAAACTATGGATAATTAACACAAATTTTCAAAAATCATGTGTTTTGGATTTCCGGTTCAAGTTCAGGTACAACCTGAGAAAACAACTTTTGAAATTCACCGGGTGAACTTCAACCGGAAAAATGCTTTAAATATGATGTGGAAAATTATTTTGAAAACAATTCTTTCAAGCGGAAAATATGTCCGCTTGATGTTCAAACGGAAGAATTTTAGTTTTTAAAATAAAGGAGAAAATGGGTTCCGCTTGAACTTCCGGGTCAACAAAGTCAAAGTCTCATTTAATTACCCGGAAGGCACAATTTTCTAAGCGGATATACATTTATTTACCCATTAAGTTTTTAACTGTTTAAAATCCGAGGTTTCAGTAAATTTACTTTTGGATAAAGACATGCTTTAACCTGTTGTACCGTATAACCCATAAAGCATCTGTCCCATCAGTTACTGAACCGTCTGTTTCAATTCTCTCTCCTCCACGTCATCACCGAAAAGGTAAAAAGCCCTAATTTACCGTCATTTTCCCCATTTCTCTCAACCCCACTCAGAAATTACTCCCAAATTTCTCTCAAACCCTCTCCGATAAACTTTCCGATTAACCGTCAATACTCTCCAAACTTGTATCAACAATGGCTCCCAAAGCAAAGGCGAGTGGCAAGAAGCCAATCGGTGATTCCAAGTTCCCTGTAGAGCATAACCTGGTGGCATACCTAGAACCACCAAGCAAAACTGATATCTACAACGGCATGATAGACTTCATCAAAAGATCTCATCTTCATCATGCGCTCACTGTTGAAGCCGAAATTTTCGAAGAAGTGATGGAAGACTTTTGGTTTCATGCTAGGGTTACCGAAGGCGAAAATGGTAGTGACAAAATTGTGTCGACTGTTCAGGGAAAAGAAGTGGAAATTGATGAAGCAAAGGTGCGGAAATTGTTGAAGTTAAGGGATGAAGGTGGATACGAAACGGTCAATCACAAGAAATATCTCCGTCTGTTCAGAGATCTTGGATATGGTGGTTCCCTGCAGAGCAAAACCATCAAGAAGGGGCAGTTACCATACAAATGGAGGTTTTTGGCTCACACAATTTTGGTGTGCCTATCTCCAAAGAAGGGTGGATTCGACGAACTGGCCAGTGAACAGGCCTCCGCCTTCTATGCTGTGGTAAAAAGTGAAAACTTTAATTTTTCCAAACTTATTTTTCAAGCCCTAAAATCAAATGTCCAACCTGAATACATCTACCTGTACCCCAGATTTTTAACTTACATTCTCAAAGAAGAGTACCCCCAAATTGTTTGGCTTGGTACAATTTTGCACCAAAAACTTCTTAATGAGAAAACTTTTTCAAACCTTGCTTTAAACAAGTCTGCATTTCTTGGAAGGGACACTGACTATCCCTTACCAATTCCAAGGCAGTTTCCAGATGAACCTGCTACTGCAGAGGTTCAACCGGAAACTGTAGCAGCAACTGAGCCCCAAGCTCAAGATGACAGAGCTGTAAACCCAACAGCCTCTGATCCCACATCTGTCCCAGCTTCCTCTACTATCAAAACCTTTCAATCCAAAAAGAGGAAAGCTTCCACAAACACTACTACTGCCACCTCCTCATCCAACTCACCTCCTGTCATTTTCAAAAGACAGAGAAATGTGGTCACTGGGTCTCCTCCACCTAGTACCACCAACCAACCCGAAGCTTCTAACCCCGTCCAAGGCAAAAAGCCTAAACGGAAACTGGTCAAAGTGGGATTTTCTCTTAGGGATGAACCTTCAGTTGAGGGGGAGTCATTAGAAGCAGATGTACCTTCCCCATCTGAACATTTTTCACCCCTACAACCCCTGTCACCTAGGAGTGACAGTGCTCTCAATCTTGGCCTAGATGAAGGTGTTATTAACTCACCTACCTCATTACATGAGAACATCCTGATAGGCCAGGACCCTGTAGCACTGTACCCACACTCCTCACCGGAGGTGAATCTCAGGAGTCAGGAAGAGATTCATGCAAAACGGGCTGCTGCTGCCCAAGGATCCCCACTGGATCTTGGTGTCAGCAGTAACATCAATAAGACCCAATTTGCGGCAATCTTCTCTGAATCAGCACCTGGAAGTCCTTTATTGGAACCAAGGGTTGCTGAAACAGATGAAGAGAATCCCAGGTGCCAAGAAGCCGTGGGTACCAATGCTGATCAATCTAGGATTGATAGTTTGGTTTTGTCCAAGGATGCTGGCAAAAAGCCAGTTGAGGACAGTTATACACTACCTGAATTGACGAAATTGTACCTTTCACTCCAAGCACAGGTTGACACTTTGAATGCAACTGTTGCTCATTTGGTGCAGGCTGATCCCACTCATACTGAAGCAGGTCCTTCAAACCCTGTCAGAGAAGCTGATGAAGCTGTTATTGCTGATGAAGCTGATACTGTCAAATTGGGGGAGAAGATGCCCTCAAGGCCTGTTATTTCAGAGATTGAAGAAGTGGAAAGGATACCGGCTGAAGTTAGAGCCACAGCCTGTGAAAGAATTGGTGTCAACCCCTTCTCTGTTGAAGAAAGTTGGGTGAACATGAAATGCAGTCAACTGATTGCTATTTCTCCTTTTGAGGACCCCAACCTCACTGAGCTTGTACAGTCATCTATGCTGATTGCTGGTGCTCTCCCTGAGCACATCAACATGATCACGACACTCCTCAAAGATGTCATTTTTCCGGCTGAAAGAGCCAGTGATCAAGTGGTAGGAAATATTGCCTCCACCAGCAAGGCAGCATTTGATGTTGAAGAAAGCACTGCAACTGTTGCAGTTGCTACATTTACTGAAGGAGGAGACGAAAACTTGATAGGTGAAGAAGAAGGCACAGAAGTGCTGGAGATTGCTGACAAAGAACCTGAAGTCACCCAACCTCCGGTGGTGACTGAAGGTCAAATTCCTGTTCAAGCGGAAGTTCAACCGGAACTTCAACCGGAAGTTCAAGTGGTAGCTGAGCTGAGTGTTCAACCGGAAATTCAACCGGAAGAGCAAAGAAGTGAAGGAGCAGAGGATATAGCAGCAACTCTGATAGCTTTAAGGAGCACTGAGCCAATTCAAACTGAAGAACCTGTTCAAGCTGAAATTGCTAAAACTATTCAACAGGTAACTCAAACTCCTGAAGCTGAGGCTATAGTGAAGATGGTAGAAGATGCCAAAAGGGCAGCAGAGGATGAGAGGCTTGCCAAAGAACTACAAGAGGAATATGATCTGTATCTGCAAAACAGTGTGTTTGAAAACTTACTTGAAGAGGCAAAGACTAGGTCTTTCAACTGGAGATTAAAGGATTATGATCTGGAAGCAGTGACTGAAACTGATAGGCAGAAGTTGATTTCGATTGCTTCTCAATTGCCTACCAGGTTGACAAAGAATGATGAGAATTACATCCTACTGAAAAAGATACAAAGGGCACTTGTGGTCAGAAATTTGAAGACAGAGGAAGAGGTAGCTCAGATGCAAGTTAGGGGACTTTGCAGCTTGATAGATTCAATTTTTCATGAGCTTAAAGGAGAAATTGCTGCTGTCAATCCTAATTTGGTGATGCCCTCACCATCAGAGCTCATCTCAGGTACAACAACTGTAAATGTTAAACCTGAATTTTCTGACATTGCAGATGTACAACCTCCACCTTCTTTCACTTATAACCCAAACCCTATGCCCACAACAATTCCATCTATCTTACAGTCACTTGCCATCACACCCTACAAACCTCCCTCCATCTCCAAGAAAGTTGCCACCAAACTTGCCAATCCCAAGTACAGAACAAATAATTTTACTCCCATTGCTCCCCTCAAGAAAAAGCCTCCACCTACCATGGATTTCTCTGATATCTTCCCTCCTACTCCACCTTCAAGCCCTACACCAGAAGCTGATAGACCACCAACACAAACTTCCCTACCTCCACTCACCTTCAAAGAACCTTCTGCCACCACCATCAAACCTACTGAAGTACAACCCAGTCCTTCTTCTCAATCCTCAAAGGGCAAAGCTCCAAAAGAAATAGAATCAACTGATGATTCTAATGAGGAAAACAAAATGAGAAAAAGAAGACTGCTGCATCACAAAAGAAAGAGAGAACAAAGGCCAAGGAAGAAAGGCCCACCCAGGCAAAACAAAATTGTTGGGTGGACAGTTAATGAAGATACCTTTGACTTCAAATTCCAGTGCCTAAGTGGAATCACCAGAGTAGTGAATGCTCATCTTGCCACCAGAATGCTTGACATCTCCCAACTATCGGATATCTATGCTAAATTGCAAGGGATAATGAGTTTGTCCAGAGCTGAGCTCCTGCTGAGAATGAGCATAGAACCAAAAGTGCTCGAGCATGGATTGTTCTCTGAAACTCAGGTTGATGAAGATACTAGAAGAAAAGACAACCAGTCCGATAAAATTTGTGATTTGGGAAGAAGAAGAAAACACTCTTCTATGTACACAGGGCAGATAGCAATTTCACAACCCATGAAGCAATTAATGTTCAAGATCAGTGGAATGAACAAGATTGGGAAGCTCTGCAACATGTTAAGGTCACCATGACCAGCATGAGTGCTCTCTCAAAAGATGTGAATGCAGGGGTTAAGTTCTTTGACAAGTAGGTCAAAGAGAAGAAAATTTTTGGGTACAAGTCAGTTTTTGAAGATAAACATTGAAGTTGAAGAATAATTTGACAGCATCAGCTTAGGGGGAGATTGTAAGGAATATTGCGCTTGGAAGATTTCCGGCTGAATGCCAATTTTGTATAGTTCCGGCTGAAGTTGAAGTTGAAGCGGAATTCTCACTTCAAGCGGGACTGGCAGTTCAAGCGGAAAGAAACAGTTTTGTCCCTTAGCGAATATTCCGGGTGAACTCTATTATCCACCAGATAATGAGTTCAACCGGACTTTTCCTGAGATGTCTTTTCAGCAAGTCCAATCTTGCAAAAGCTTCTCGTATGCTTCTATATCTGATTCAAGCCACTCTCCTAAAGTAGTATGGTGCTGCAAACACGCAAGATATTCCAATTGTCGATGCTTATTCTTTTGGTAGTTTGTATTTGACTTTTTAGTTTACGGTCTAGATTAGATCACATGAGATCAATGGCTGTCATTGATCTCATCAGCACTATATATAGCTTAGTTAGCTCTAGTTTACACATCACGATTATCTTTGTTGTTATCAGTTCTTGAACAACTTGTAATAGTGTAGCTTCGAGTTAATGCAAATAGTGCCGAGTATTTGATACTTTGTTGTTACTATATCTTTGCAAATCAAGCTTTTACATTATACACAAGAACTTAATATTGCTTGAGTAAAGTGAAATATAACTTTAATTTCGCAGGGTTATATTTGCGAGTAAAGGGCTTTGTTTTAGTTTAAGTCTAACTTTTAACGATCCTACATATGATTATGAGGACAGGTGCAAGGGACGGATGTGCATGTGCTGGGCAGGTGCGAGGAACGGTTGTGCATATGCTGGCAGGAACATGAATGCCCTATAAATAGCTAGGATAAAAGCTGGAGGAGGATCTTCTAGACTTTTACTTTAAACCTTTAACTACGTGTTACTACACTTCCGTCCGTAATAACATTTGCATCAACAAAATCATTAGTTTCATCATATTTCTCAAGATCTCTCTTATTCTCCTTGATTCTGATAATACAAATCATTCCTACCTCATTCCTTGGGGGATAATTTGATTTTTCAATGCCCATTCACCAACTGCTTATACATTACTTATAACTACATAACTATCGAAGACCCCTTTATACTTGACGATACTTCTAGAAACACACTTGCAAAAAATATATTATCATACCCCAATTCATATTTTTGTGAGACGTGAAGAATCCCATGCTGATAACCTTTTGAAGCTAAAAATCCATCAGATCAGTACACATCCGAAATTTTCGCAAAAACCACCAGATCAGCGCACATCCGAAATTTTCCTAAAAACCATGAGATCAACACACATCCAAAAAATTTCCTAAAAACCATCAGATTAACACACATCCAAAATTATCCCCAAAAATCATCAGATCCACACACATCCGAATTTAACCCAAAAATCAACACATCCGAATCTAAGCCAAAAATCATTAGATCAACACATATCCGAAATTATCCCAAAAATCATCACTTCCATCCTAGCCATTTCCACCTAATGTCATGATCATTTCTTTACCTTTAATCTTCCCATAGCTTACACCAAAATCCCAAAGACAAAAAGCTGCATATCCCATCGAGTAGATCTCTTATATATATATATATATATATATATATATATATATATATATATATATATAAGTTCTTACTACCACATCCGTAATACTTCACAATTCCCCTATAGTTTTGCACCTCATTATCCCCATCCTTAAACTTTTTCCTTACAAGACTTACCCCTAATTAAAACTAGCTAGTGAGCACCACCACACTTTCTAAAGCTAAAATCCATAATTCCCACACTTCCATTTCTTCATATATCGACCATATCGATTGAAGGGCCAAGCATTGAATCAAGTTGGATCAATTTAGTAAACTTGTTAACCCCTTTCACTCCCATATGTCACAGAAGATGACATTAACAACCAAACTTTAAATATGAACAATCATTAATCTAGATTTTCCAAGTATCAACGTCTTTACTACTTTATGAGGTGTACCCAATATTCCTTATCCAATTTTATGCATATGCATTTCCCCTTCGTTCTTGAATTGTTTCAAAATAAAAAACTACTTAATTGTCATAATTCTAAAAACTCCATTTTGCACTTAACAGTTTTAAGTTTCATAATTAAAAGCCATCTTCCTTTCCTTCCTTTTTTTTTACAAAACATACGATAGCTATATCAAGTCTGAATTTGGTTTAATTTAGATAAGAAATAACCGTTTCAACAAGAATGATGAACTAACGGTTTTAATCATAAACTTTGTAATAAAACCAAACATAATCCAGTTTGATAAAGAAAAAAAGAGTTACCTTTTTCGGCAAATTGATAGTTTGCATCGCAACTGCAAAACTGACGCTGATGCGATGACAACTATGGTCAGAACAAATCCGACCAGTATAGCTCCCTCATTTGCCCTTGTAAAGATGACTCCTTTCACCAATTGACGCTTTCATGAATTAAATTGTCTCATCATTTTTTTAACCTTTTAAAGCACTCTGATAATACATGTTATATTTTCTTGGCGACTCAACCTCTAGGTGAAAATGCATCGAACCATACGCAAATAATCCCTCCAATATAGAACATAGATTATCTACATGTGTAGATAACCCTTTCCACCTAAAATCCCTTTTGCACGTGTAATTTTCCTATGCCTACATCCCAACCTTTACATATGGGTAAGTGCGCATGCCATACCCAGCAAATTTTTAACCCATGCCTTCGCGTTTTCCTATTCCCAGCCTTCAGAAGACCATCTATTCACATAGCATATAGTTACTTGAATCAACCATAAGATGTACATCCGACTGTTACCGCAAATATATAATATCTACGCCTTTTTTGTCCATTACTTGTACCATAAGTTGAACCATTCACCCACTACCATGGTCGTATCAAAGTTAAATCCCATGAGATAGCCACTTAAACATGACACCCACTTTTCACTTTAGCACTCACTTTTTTATTTTATGAACCTAAACATCCTATGTGAAACCACTTACAATTCCATTGGCAACCATTGCTCGCCATGTAACCTCTTCTTTATTTGCATTTGCATGCCAGAACCTTACACCAAATCCATATTTGCATGCCAGAACCTCTTCTTTATCCAGCACTTGGGATCTAAAAGAAACACCTTTTGCACTTGCCAGTGGAAAACATATTAGAATCAATCTATAAAGTAAAACTTTGACAAAGGTTTATTTCCAATAAGATTCTAACCAAATTTATAGGTTACCGATTCAAAAACTAGAGCATACATCTTCATTTATTCAAAGCACCCTGAAACCATAAAAATTGCTACGAATCCCCTTGACAATTTCCTGAAATAAATTTTCACATGTTAACCCCAAATTTAGCACTATCATCTGCCTTCTTATAAAATACCCAGTCATATCCAAACCCTCTTAACCATGTTCATTATCGTATGGAAACGTCTAAATCCCGCATGAGCGAGAAAAACCCCGTTAACCCGTATCGCAGTTGAAAGGTCAAACCACAGATGGGACCGTATCCCAATCCTAACCTGGATAATCATCAAATCAAAAGCAACTTTTGAGAACCAAACGTTCCTCAGAGTTTAAAATAACACTTACCGAAATTGAATAACTTGTGTAAGATAATTTTTCACAAAAACTCCAAGTGCTTCCCCTTATTTTTTTATTTTTTTTAATTATTATTTTTTTATCGAAAACAATCGCAAAGTTGTTGATTAACAAAAGGTCAAACCAAAAAATACTTCCCAACATATACTTGAAACACCAATTATTGTCCAAAAAAAATTGTAAAACTAAAATGTCAAATTATAAGCATACGTGAATTTTAAATCGTACCTTCGAAGAACATAGCTAGATAACACAGTTATAAAATAACTTTTGACTTCTGAAACATCCAAATTGTCTTGAAAATTCACCAAATAGACTTGGCTATCATCATTCCAAAAATAACATAACTAACATATGCGCCCTTAGAACCTGAGCAATCATATCCAATAAGAGTTTCAACACCAGTTAATTAAAATAGTTCTCATGTGTCTCCAACCAAGTGATTGAAACTTTGCCCTACTTTAACCCTCAAACAACACCAATTAATCACATACCATTGTTTTGCACCAATTCGTTTTGAACCTCTCGGACTTTCAAAAATACTCACTAACAGTGTACGAAATGAAGAATATACTCTTATCCATACTTAAATCTGAATTACCTGCCTCGGGTTTGATAAATCACCATTTGAATAATGTCCTTGCTGATTGATGATATATTATGGGTCTTGGATGTGCGGCCACATCCGACCCTGGTCAGTAAGTCCTCTCTTGCAAGGTTATCTAATGTATTATGCCAAGTTTGATAGGGTTGATAAGGAAGTGATTATAAGGACGGATGTGCAAGGTCGATGGTTGGATGTGTAAGAGCTAACATGAGCATGTTGGATGCTCTATAAATAGCTGAGATCAGGGCTAGAGCAAGGATCTTGTTCTCTTCACGTTTACAACTTTACTATGTGTTTCCTTATACTTCTGTCTGTAACAACACATGCGTTAATAAAATTATTTGTTCTTACCTATTCCCAATCTCTCATTTGTTTTCTCTTGGTCTAAGACTCAAATCATATCTACTTTATATCTAGCGAGACTATTTGTTTCTTCAGTGGCGCCATCCGGTAGTTGACACAAATTTTAATTTTGTCTTGGATATTTAAGAAGATTTTGGGGATGGAAGGAGCTATGTTTATGAAGAACAAATTTGTTCATATTTCATATAATTGAAGATCTGTTTGATTTATGAATTGATTTAAAAGGATGATGTAGATGAGGACTCACAGGTAATGTGTGTTGATATGATTCAGATTGATGTTTGTCTTAGTGTCATAAGAAATTAGTTCTTCATGAAAATTTTTGAGTTTCTGAAAAAGCGGGGACAGATTTCGGTCACGTTTGCTAGTTTTTCTGTTTGGCACACATATTAAACGCATTGTATATGTTGGGATTTGGTGTTTGATCAAATGAATCGGGGTGAAATGAATGCATAATCTCGATCGTAGTTGCACTTCGATTTGCTCGGGACAAGTTTTGTCTTCATCATCAGGTGAAATCCAGGGATTTTAAGTTGATTTTGACTTCTTCTGAGTCAAGAATTTCAAGATGGTTTGAGATATTTGGGTGATTCGATACTCAGTTGAATAAATTAATGTGAAATGAAAATATGCTCTTGCTTAGAAATGCGTTTCGATTCTGATCCAGGAAATTTTAGATCTGGTTACTGAACGATTGTTGGTAATTATATTGATGTTCATCCTGGGGGATTATAGAGGAAGATAGCTAAAATTGGTATTCTATTGTGGTTAAATCCGATTAGGCATTCATATTTTGAGTTTCTTTGTTTGAGGGGAAATCAAGTAAGATAACAAACATATTGATTATTTCAAAAAATATCTTTGGTGAAAGGAAGATCTGGGCTTATAGCGATGAGTTATTTGATAAAATATAAAATTTGGACTTTTTGAAAGTCAATAGATGGAAAATTGAAACAGCTGTCGTGAATGTTTGAAGAAACTCCAAGGGAAAATTGATAAAGAGGGTTCTGTTTGGGAGACTGAAACTCAGTTTTGCGAATTGGTACTTGGTAAATTAGTACTTTGTGATGAGGTTCAGATTCGAATCTAAGATTCAGAATGAATCGGTGTCTAACGAGGGAAGGTTTTTGCCGCAAAGGTGTTTCGATTATGATTGAGGTGAATACGAGGTTAATTAAGGAAATTTTTTCACAAACTTTAGTAAACACACACTTAGTATGTGTTCTTGGTGTTCATATCATGAGTATGGTGATGGTAGTATGTGTTCTAAGGGTTGTTCGGTTCGTCAGTTGACAAATGGTTCATATAGGAAATTTCGTAGGAAGACCGCGCTGAATCGCATTTGGGAGTTAGCTCTAGCTTGTGTCTGATGAGGATAGGTCAAGACCGGACATGCAAATGGCTCAACATTAACACTTCCGATGGTGAAGACCTCGAGAGCAAGTGTCATACAAAGAATAAGTCGGAGGCGATGCAGTTGCGGATGAACAAGATGCAAGTGCATCCAGCGGAGTATAACCGTGTAGGGTGTGAACCAGACCAGGATCCAAGACTTTAGTTACAACCAAGCCATAACAGTAAATAAAATAAAGATAAGGGACTTTTAAATAAAGTGAAGGAAAGTTTGTTTTACGAATACATAAGTCAGTTTAGAAATTCAGCGGAAGCATATTTAGTGTTTGCAAGATTGATATACAAAAGGCATGTTCAAAGTGTTTTGAAATATGAATTTCCCAAAATGTTTGCATTGGAGAGTACTGCCGCCACTCGTGCCATCCATGAATCCACCTAACGACCTGAAAAGTAATCAACGATCAAGTGTCAGCTAAAAGGCTGGTGAGTTCACTAAAACAGTCTACACAACACCATGTAGACCAAAAATGCATACGAATCGTAAAGCAATAAATTCGTAATCTAGAAATGCAAGTATTATCCGTATCATTAGGTAGCTAGCCTATGCTTATGCTCCTCTGAACGTTCGCAACCAAAGCTGACATGTAATGATAGGTAATAACCTATGTGGTTTGCCTTCCCCGTATCTCCCCGATCACGGTAGTTTTAGGCTAACATTGGTCTCAGTCCGACCGCCAGTCGGGAGGGTGCATCCTGTGCACCGCTGAGCGGGGGTGTCAATCCCCAGTAGATCTACTCAACATTACCTCGCTATTCTATATTAATGGTCCGATAAGTAAGGACTTTTGTTATTAAAGCAATTCAGTGAACATGTGATATAAGTGGGATAATTACTCGTGTAAAGAAATACCTTTACCGTGTGTTGCCATCCCTTACCGGATGCAACTATAACAGTAAGTGAAACTCACCTTAGGGTGCACTGGTACACAGCAAAAGATTCAACAAGTCGGTCACACACAACCTGTTTGGGTAAATATGGCCTAAACGGGTTAGGAGGTGTCGCGAGGACGAAAATAGCAATCTTAGCACCTAAACATGTTTCATGTAGTCACACAAGTCATATAATGCATACGCAAGTTTCAGATTGAGAGAATTTCAAAGAATTGCCATTTTGGTCAAAGTTGACTCAGAAAGTCAACTTCGACACTCAAACTAGTGGCATAGTCAAAATCTACATACTTAGGAGTTAGGGTCTCAACTTTTGCAGGCTTAAACTACATGTTAAACATGACTTGTTGCAAAAAGAATCAATCAAAAACATCGAATAACGAAGAAGTTATGCACATTGCAAGTTGACCCATTTGGCACATAGTTAACTAGTTCATGAAAATTTGAAATTGGCATAACTCACCCAATTTTTGGGTTTTAAACCTCAAATGCTCCAGATCCTATATTTAATATGTGTACATCAATTTCAAATAGCAAACACCCCAACATAATAAGGTTTACATGTCCGACCCGTTAGAAAAGTCTACTTTTTAAAATTCCAAACAGCTTTGAGTACCTGTTTTGCAGCAGCAGTTTGGGTGACCAAACGAAGGTTTTAGAAAGTGTGCGAGTAGCCGTTGGAAAGCTAAGACATCCTACTTTACTAGGGAAAAAGAATCAATCAGTTTCGAGCAAAATTGAGAGAGTTATGGCTATTGAAAGTTGACCAAAAATCAGTTTTGTTGCAGAAGGTCAAAGTAGGCAAATTGAATTTGATTAATCCATAATTTGATCAAAACTTGGAGTTTGTTTACCAAAACCTCCAGATCTTAGTTTTAATATATAAACATCATTTACCAATAGCAAACTCGTCAATAAAACAAGATTATCATGCTCAACCAAAAAGCAAAGTCCACTTTTCACAGAAAAATACAGCTTTGCACACCTAACTTGCAGCAGCTATTTGGATGACCAAACGGACGTTTTAGAAAGTGTGCGAGTAGCCGACTCGAAGCTAAGACATAGTACTTTACTAGGGAAAAAGAATCAACTGATTCGGAGCAATATTGAGTGAGTTATGACCTCTGCAAAATGGCCAAAAATTCTGGCCGAATCTGTCCAATTTTTATAGTTTGTAAAAGTTTTGGTTTTCTAACTTTGAGCAACAATTTGGTCATCCAACACCTACTAACATAATTATAACCATTTTAACATGCAATTCCTGTTCCTAACATGTTCATACCGAAATCATAACAAAATCGCAACATAGCACATTCACATAGCAATTTCACTTAACCTTCATGTTCAACACCACAAGCAACATCAAGAACACTTCATGGCAGAAAAATTTATCACATTTACAGCCCTTAACCCGAACACAAAACAGCCCCAAATCATAGATTAGCTTGACTTGACCTAAAACATGTTTCAAGAGCATCTACACACATCAAATTGCACATAACCACTAGATTAACACATGCATTCACCCAATTTCGAGTTATGAAATTTTAGGGCTTACAACAATGGAGAGAAATGGCGGATTGGAGAAGATGAAGTGAAAAGGGAGCTTCTCCTAGTCTTCTTGTAGCTTGAATGAGGTTGGGAACTCGAAATCTTGCTTGGTTGAAGGTGGAATCCGAAAATTTTCAAGAGTTTGTGTGTGTGTGAGTTGAACCGTATGGGGAAGAAGAGAGGGAGAAGAAAGCGTGGAAATGGGGGAGGA